>JAQPPZ010016645.1:0-670831 GCA_028583015.1 Wollemia nobilis
CTTTCCATTTTGAAATCTTATGTGATTTCTTTTGCATGATGTCACTCTTACCATGCATGTGGGAATAATTTTGAATTTGAATTTAAAATCAAATGAATTTGTGTTCCACATTAAATATCTAGTTATAAATTTGATGTATGCAGGTGGTAGATACTTTGTCATCAAGATATTCAATAGTCTCCTAGATGGTGAGTGGATTTAAACAACATTATGGCCATTACCACCAACAATGTGGGATCAATATACAAGCTTTTCACCTTCAAAGTAGCACGTAAGTAGGATAAATGCATAAATGATTCAAACTAAAATATAAGGGTCAACACAAATGATGCATGCTCTTCCTACACAATAATTTACTAGCTATTAAATATCCATATGCTAGATGGGATTGCCACTACCTTTCACTTTATGCTATAGTAAATCCTATAATTGATAGATTTAAGGTGCAAAACCAAAATGATGGTACAAGAATTAGGTAGTTTCAAGGTAGTGGAGGAAGCGATCAAACATCCAACACCTAGGTATCAAACATCCAACACCTAGGTATCAAACATCCATAGCCTTGGCTAGATTAGATCTTTACCACTATACTTTGGGTGCTCCAAATAATTTTACATAACACTTGCATTTTATGCACAAAAATTTATAGGTACTCTTAGTAGTGTCTTGTTTTAAAATAAAGGGAAATATGAGTCTTGCTTTCTTTTCAAATGTATTGAAAGTAAGTGGTGCCTCATGGGACCTCCTAATATGAAAGTAACTATTACAATGTTTTACTCCCAAATTACATGTGAAGAGATGAGGCTATAATTGTCTTGATAGACATGATTTCAATATTGATAATATGATAACTAATTTGGAAACCCAAATACCAAAATAATATCCTCTCAAATATAACTCAAACAAAAAAACTAATGCATGTGGTGGAAATAATCATGTAGGGCCACAAGTGCTTGCAATTAATTATGAACAGAAACTAGGGCCAAAATTAGAAGACGTAGAAGGAGAAATATTTCTTATACAAATATTAATTTGATATATATTTTGGTTGTGTTCCTTACAATCCACTCTTTTAAAGGTGTTGTTGGATGTTGGTATTTAAAGGGCATAAAAAACAATAGACAAATCAAGAGAGCAACAATCATGTATAAGAGAGAGATGATCACGTACTCTAGTTGACATCAATAGGATCTTTAGTAATGACTAATGATATTTTACCAAAGTAATCTATATGAATGTGTGGGTGAGATAGAGATAGAGGTGGAATAATGTGGTGGTTTTATAGGACAAATGAATAGATTGGTTATTGTTGATAGTTTCATAGTGTGAAGGAGATATTTCTTTTAGACCACTTTGATATACAATGACTCAAAACAAGACCTATTTTTATTTAATAGAAATAAAGGATTGTCTTGATTTGTTTTTGTTGGAATTAAGAAATGATAGAAAACATGATGAAACTATGTTGCATGGCATGATTTGAGTGGATAGATGCCATCATATATGACAATGTCCCTAACACTTCTAAATTTCCTACCATCAAGTATCTCTTTTCTTAGTTATAAAATGACATACAAGTTCTCCAAGTTAAAATGGTATAGTCAGCATGGCATGAAATTCATGCATTCCAAGAATTATACCAAGCTTGAGAGCATTAGGATGGATGACTACTTTTATTGCTTTGATTACAAGGCCATCATGGATTCATTCATGCCCCATCAAGTTACTATGTTATACAAGTGTGATGTTCTATATAAACTCTATAATTTGACTTCATTTTAAGATGACTTTACACGTGCTTTGGATGGATAGTAATGATTAAACAAGTTTTGAATCTAAATTGGTTAGAATCATGATTTGTTCATCATGGATTTAGTGCATTATCACAATTTATTAATGAAGTGATTCAGATACCCTTTGTGTTGATGTAAGAGAAAGTGTTGGTGTTCTTCCTCACAAAGGTATTAATATCTAATGGATCAAAATAAGAGTTGGTTCTTCCTTGAATTTCCTACTCTTTTACCACTATTGGAAAAATTCTTCGATGAAATATTCATTTATTTGTTAGAATATATTACATCATTTGGTTATTATAGATTACTTTAGGGGGAAGTTATCTAGTTGTTCCATACAATGTAGTAAATGCACAAGTGTCAATGTGCAAGTTATCTCTCGTACAACTAGATAGAGTGTTGGCTAAGGAATCAATCTTCCTATATAAATGGCCTCATACCTCTACTTGGATGTATAACTTCATTCTCAATAATATATTTTGCTTTTCTCTCTCTCTTATGATATGATGGAATGGTGCTAAAACCATCAATGGTATTAGAGCCATAGTGAATCTAGAGAGAAATAGAGAAAGTTACCATTGTTACTGTTTGCCTATATCTTTACAAATAGGACCTGCCATTGTGCACTGCTTCATGCAAATTATACTTGCAAATAATATTCTATTAGAAAAGGAGTTGGAATAATTGTCTCCATATGACAAAAAGCCCAAAAGGATAAGGATTTGGCAAGCAGTTTGTAAAATCATAGAGAAAATCTCAAGACATTCAAAATATTGAGAAGAAAGCCCTGTTTGAAGCTAGAAGCATTAGGGAGTTGCAGCTTAGGTGAAGGAGAAAGCTATTCAGGATAGCCAACAAAGGATTTGTGTATCCATCTACTACAAGGAAAAAATTTGATAAATCAAAAGCACCAAGATCTACATATTCTACTTCATAAGCCATTAAAGTAGGAAAGAGGGTAAATTTTAAAGTGTCTCAAAGGCACAATATCTATAGGATAAACTAGCCAAAGCTAATAGAACACTAGAACTATACAAGAATAGCAAAAGAAGCCACTCTAAGGGCTCATACTACTCATATCTTGGATGGCTAAACATATGAAAGATAAGGAAAAAAACAAAGGGAGAAACAACATTATATTCAAGAGCATCGTATACAAAAGGAGGATATATAATAGGTATAAAAAGAAGAAGAATAAGGTACCATTGGAGTGTTTCAATATCCATATTTGCATTGCTCAAAATTGGTGCTCAAGCCTTCAAATCGTTGCTCCTCATTCTAGCTAAAAATAACTCACAAGCAAGTGCCATTGAACGAAGGAGCTGGAAATTTTATAGGGTTTAAATAACCTCCAAAGGGTACATTTAAGAAGCATTAGAGAAGACATCCATGCATAAGGAGGAAGTGAAACTTATCACTTGAGGAAAAACCCTAATGCTCCTCATGTGAGTGCTCATTTTGACCAAGAAAGGAGTTACTAACAATAGGTTGGTGCGTTGAGAATATGAGAGACACTTGTCCATAAAGAGACCAAGTGCTTCACCAAAGAATATAGCATTCATACATTACTCAAAGGAAGATACAAGAATTTTATAACACTCAAGCACTCAAGAAGAAAATGGATGTTCCACTTAGAACTTAATACAGGATTCTCCTCCATTTTAAGGATGCCAAAGACCAAGCATTCAGAAGCATTCATGATCGACATTCAATACTTCAGAGTCTTAGCGCACAGGGTTGTGTTGCAGTATGGAAGCAAGGTGGAAGAGCCTTTAATGCTCTGATGAAGGAAGGTCAAAGGTAGAAATTAAAGATGTCATATTTGGAGCATTAAATACAAGGAAGGTTCCAAGCATTCTATTGGATGGAATAGCCAAAGTAGAGATGTTAATACTGCAATGCTTGCACACTTGAAATCAACATAATTTATTGTTTTTATTGTATGGTACAAGGTAAGATTTATTTCTATTTTAAAAGTGCTTTCATTTCTTGGGAGTTATAATATTGATAAATCAAGAGTAAACTTCGAAGAATTTAACCATATTGAAAGCCATACCTCAAAGGGAATAATTTATTAAATAAATATAATATTTGTAATATTAAACTTAGAAGTAATAAGGGTTTCTACTAGAATTTGTTTTTAAATATTTGCAAATATTATTGTGTTCTAATTTTCCAAACATAGGAGTTATAAGGGTTACTACATAAAATTAATTTATTGGAAATTAGATACACTAAAAATAAATCCTAAAGGGGATATTAAAAAGGGGTTTATTAAAGTTGGAATATTAGAAATATATTTGTCTCAATTTTTCACAAAAAGGGACAAGGGGAACTCCAAAATTTAACCTCTTCAATCTAGAAAAGTGCATATTTCAATAGAAGTAATAAGGAGAACTACAGGTTGATTTTTGGATTCTCAAAACTTTACAAAATCAATCTAGAACTAAACTATATTTCACAAAAGCACTTTCAAAATCACTAGGGAGATAAGATATTCCACAAATCCTGATAATAACAACATCATGGATTATTGGTATATAGATTCAGGTGCAAGTAAGTATATGATAGGAAACATACATTGGTTTAATTCTTTGAAGAAGATAAATGAAAAGCTAGTTGTTGTAGAAGATATCAAAACATATGAATTATAAGGAATTGGAAATATTCAATTAAATCTTAAGGATGAAAGAGGTATAATAAAAAAATTATTGTATGTTCTAGGATTAACTACTATTCTTATTTCTATTTCTTAACTCATGTATCAAGACTTAACTATTGAGTTCAAGGTTCTCATTGGCAAAACAAAATGTCACTTTTTTAAACAAGGAGGAATGATAGCATCAAGATCATATAAAATGGTTTGTTTATTCTAGACACTACTATTCACTCAACTCTTTTAGTTAATACTTCAAAACTATGACATAAACTACTAAGACATACCAATGAGACACCAATGAAGAAATTATTCAGATATCAAATGGTAGAAGGACTACCCAACTTATCTCCAAAAACTTCTATATGTCTAGAATTCTTAGAAAGAAAACAACATATATATAAATTAAAATAAAAATATATATATATATATATATAGATATATATATATCTATATATATATATATATATATATATATATGGACCAATGAAAGTTGATAGTTTTTGAGGATATAAATACTTTCAATTATTTGTTGATGATCACACTAGAAAAATGTTGGTATATTTCATGAAGTATAAATCATAAGCATTCAATCATTTCAAACAATTCAAACTTCAAGTGGAAAAAGAATCAGGGAAGACCATAAAAGCACTTCGTTCAGATAGAGGAGGATAATTTATTTCCAAATAATTTGACTCATTTATTGAATAAAATGAAATTAAAATATAGCTTACTACAACATATTTGCCTCAACAAAATGGAATTGCATAAATAAGAAATAGATTAATAATGGAAATGGTAAGATGTATGTTAAAAGAAGCATAACTTGATCACAAATACTAGGCTGAAGTAGTACAAACAATAGTATACATACAAAATAGATTACCAACAAGATTACTCAAACATATTACACCATAAGAAGCATGTTAAGGACAAAATCCAAATATAGAAAAACTAAAGATCTTCATATGCAAAGACTACATGCATGTTCCAAAAAAAGAGAGGACAAAACTAGACGAAAAACTATAACATGGATATTCGTTGGCTATGACAATGAATATGTAGGATACAAAATACTAGATCCATCTACAAAGAAAGTATACATTAGTAGAGATGTGATTTTTGATGAAACAGTTATAATCGACATAGATGAATCCAATAGAGACACATAAGTCCTCCTAAAAATATTTGAATAAGACTTAGAATCAAAATCTCAAGAACAAGACATAGAAGCATCAATATTTTTTCCTAGAAAAGAATCAATATGGGTCAGAGATACTATTAGAGAATAAAATCTAGAAAGAATTCCAGATCATACCTCTACAAGACCTCAAACTCATAGTATGACCAAAATGAACAGAGAAATGCTAAGTAACATAGTAGAACCAACATCAAATTCTCAAGCACTGAAAGACACACTAGAAAGTAGCTATGGAATCTAAATATGCATCACTCAAAAAGAATAAGATATGGGATCTAGTAAATCTACCTTAAGGAAATAAAATAGTTGGATGCAAGTGGGTTTAAAAAATTAAATACAAAGCAGATGGAACACTTGACAAATACAAATCTCTACTACTAGCCAAAGGATATACTCAGACATAGGGAATTGACTATGAAGAAACATTTGCACCAATAGCTCGAATGACTACTATCCAAAAAATTTGTGCATTGATAGCACATCAAGGGTGGAAAATTTATTAGATGGATGTAAAAAGTGCATTCCTTAATGGTGATTTAGAAGAAGTCTATATGATACAACTTGAAGGCTTTGTCATTTAAGGATAGGAAAGTAGGGTATGCAAATTGAATAAATATCTATATGGATTAAAAAAAGATCCCATAGCATGGAATATAAAGATCAATAATCACCTATTACATCATGATTTCAAAAGGAGTTCATCAGATCCTAGTCTATATACCAAGAAAATTGGAAATGATATATTGATCCTCATAGTATATGTTGATGACATAGTGATTATTGGAAGTTTAGAAAATTTAATAAGTGGCATAAAAAAGGATCTAGAAAAAGTATTTGAAATGATAGATCTAGGACTAATGAACTACTGCCTTGGTCTAGATATTTATCAAGGAAAGGATAAAATAGTTATCACTCAATAAAAATATGCAAAAGCTCTTCTTGAAAAATATAAAATGACAGAGTGTAAGCCCAAAGATACACCAATGGAACAAGGGATTCAACTATCCAAAAATGATAAAAAACCATTGGTTTCAACAACAATGTGTCTTTAGTTGATTGGAATTCTTCTATACTAAAAAACAAAAGACCAAAAAGCATTTGCAGTAAATTATCTTTCATGGTTCATGCAAGAAATAAGAGAAAGTCATTGGAAATCTACAAAAATAATATTACAATATATAAAGAAGACTACAGACTATGGATTAACCTATATGAAGGATTTCAAAGAATTTTTTCTGTAGGATACTCAGATTCAGATTATGCTAGATCTATTGATGACAAGAAATCTACCTCAGGTTATGTCTTCTATCTTGGATCAGGACCCATATCTTGGCACATCAAGAAATAGCATACAATAGCACAATCATCAACTGAAGTAGAATATCAAGCAGTAAGAGATACAACCTGTGAAGCTCTATGGTTACAATATATACTATCTAACATGGGAATTAAATGAAATCCCACTATGATATTCCATGATAATCAAGAAGTACTGAATCTAATCAAGAATCCAATCATACATGAAAGAACAAAGCATATTGAAGCTCAATATCATTTTATTAGGGAACATTTTTAGAACAAGGGTATCATCATCAAGTATGTTCCTACATAAGATCAATGGCAAACATTTTTACAAAATCACTTGGAAAAATTAAGTTTCAAACATTCAGAGATCATCTATGTGATTCAAGAGAACTTCATACCAAATAATGTAATACATGAGGGTGTTAGAATATATTACATCATTTGGTTATGATAGATTACTTTAGGGGAAGTTATCTAGTTGTTCCATACAATAAATTACTTTAGGGTAAGTTATGTAGTTGTTCCATACAATGTAGTAAATTCACAAGTGTTAATGTTCAAGTTATATCTTGTACAACTAGGTAGAGTGTTGGCCAAGGAATCCATATTCCTATATAAAGGGTCTCATACCTCAACTCGGATGTATCACTCAATTCTCAATAATATATGTTGCTTTTATCTCTCTTTCTTTCTCATGACATGATGGAATGGTGCTAAAACCATCATGATTATGGTTGTTTAAATACATAAAAAAAATTCCAATATGGTGTAACAACTTATAATTTTATAACAACTACTTGTAACCACTCACAACTAACAACTAACTCATGAATCCTACATGAGTGATTATAACCACTCAACTTATTATGATGCTAATAAGCTATGATGATAATAATTTCCTAACAAATTTAACCAAGTAATGAAATCATTGGCCTAACCTTTGCTCCTTTTTAAAATATATTCAAAAAAATAATGCATGTAAACATGCAACGAGTTTGGAATCATAAATTAAAAAATTTGAATTCAAAATTCCAAAACACTCTCTCCAAAAATTTAAAAAATATATCTTCATTTTAATCCTTATGTTATGGAATGAAGAGCATCATTTTGTATGATGAGATAAGTAATGTCACTTTGTATTTTCTTTTATATGATATTATATTTCACAATATTTTCTAAAATTGTTCAATAACATAGATTTAACCACATATCATATGTGAAAAAACAAAGGAGCAACTTGACCAATAGGAAGAACATCACAAAATATTGACCTTGATCAATAAGGTTATTTTGCTTGTATTTCAACAAACATGGGGTCTTATGACTACACTATGTTAATTCAAAAATTATATTGAATAAAAAACAAGGGTGAAGTGGGTTAGTTATAGCAAGTCATATTGGTATGAGGGTTCTAGGGGCACATAACACACTTATAGATTAGTCCATGCTACCAACTAGAGGTGGGGTAAAGGGTGAGGAGGAGGATGTGCCATTGGTGACAAGTCAAAGGAAGAGGATAGGTAAATGAACTAGCTTTAAGTGAGATGGATGTAGTGAGTCACCACCTATATGGGATAGGATAGAGAAGGATACTTCAACTAAGATTGATATTAATGAGGGAACCTTAGTGGATATCCAAGTTTAGGAGGAAGATGTAGTTCCTCTAAATGGTGTCATAAATACTACAAGAGTGGACATGACTAAGTTGGTAGACACTCTTATAGATAGGATTAAAGAGGATGGTGATCCTAGTAGGTATTTGTAGCACCCAACTTATGGTTCTGACTCATGTATATGTGTGTGTGTGTGTGTGTGTGAGAGAGAGAGAGAGAGAGAGAGAGAGAGAGAGAAATGAAATGAAAATGCTATGAAATGAATTGAAATAAATAAATTAATTAAATGATATATGTAGGTACTCATAATTGACTATGATACCTCATTGCTCAATTTTATCTATTCCAGATACATAGATTCCATATTCAATTGTTATCAATCATCATATTCTAATTTTTTCCAATTTGTGGATATATATGTGTGTGTTATATCTAGCCTATCATGTGAGTGAGATCTTAAAATCTTTGAGTAGCAACAATGTGACAAGTAGGATAGTAAATTTACTAGAGGTAATTCTAGTATGAGAAGATGATAGAGATAAAATAGTGGAGGATCATATGAGAGATATGGATGAAATTATAGAGATAAAAATTATAGAAGTGGTCTCCATTAGGGAGTACCTTGGTTATGCATAGGGATATGTGTCAAGAATTGGGACTTGATCAACTCAACACAGGATAGAGATAGAGGGTTGAAGACTACTTCTTAGAGGATGGAAAATGCGTGTAATAACTTTCTAATAGGGATATTTGACTCATTTGTATATATATATATATAGAGAGAGAGAGAGATAGAGAGAGATAAATATATAACTTTGTATATGTCCTATCAATAGTTGTATATCTTACATCATTTTGAGCTATATTGATGTTTTTCCTTAGGGTCATGTGCTTTGTCTTTCCATGCACTTTGTATTTCTTTTTTATTATGCATCCTATTTTTCAATGTTGTTAGAGTTAGATTCTATTGCATCATTTGGGTCATGAAAATGTACCTTCTTAGGTACATACTTAGGATATTAGATCACTTTAGGGGGAATTTATCTAGTTACTTTATGCAATGTAGTAAATGCACAAGTGTTAATGTGCAAGTTGTCCCTTGTAAAACTAGGTAGAATTTTGGCCAAGGAATCTATCTTCCATTATAAAAAGGCCTCATTGTAAGATATTGAAAAGATAGTAGGTAGGAGTAGTATTACTGTGTAACTCCATTAGTTATGGAGTACAATGTAGTCATGTAGCTTCTTGCATGGAGTTTTCATTTCCTCCATAGCAATATTCTATTCATTTTTATAATTTCTATTTATAGCATATTTCTATAATCTCATGAACTTACTTTCTCTCATATTTTTGCATCTTGTGATTGCCATATTCCATTAAAATCTACCTAAAAATCTAACAGTGGTATTAGAGCCATGATAGATCTAGTCACAGTAGAACTAGCTATTGTAGATTGAGAGGAGAACCACCATTATTATTGAGCCTGAATTTTTGTGAACCTGATTTTCCATAGTGCACAGGCTATTAAAAAAATATTTAGAAGAATCAAGGTGGTAGGGAGAGCTTCGAGAAATTACTATTGTTAAAAATTGGGTCAGTCACCATAGCTTCAATGTTTGTAAATTGGATGTTTCCTTGGACCCGTTGCATGTAAATCTCGTTGCCTTAAGATTGTTTGGTAGAATAGACTGGTGAGATAATTTGTGAAATTAATTTATCTCAAAGTCTTTCCATAGAGTTATAGAAAAACTTATGAAGATAAGGACTCAACATTTGATCCACTAGTTTGATGAATCAACTAGTGAATCTCATCTAAGAGATCTAAAAATTTTACTATTGTTTGAAGTTTCTTTTATTGTAGGGAACTAACTCTCAGATTATTGGGACACCTACTACAATAGAAAGCTAGGATATTTCAACTTTGTTGCTTGAAGACCAAAGTGCCTTCATAGTGCAGTTGTTACCAGAGAAGAATACTATAGAAGATACTCTAGGAGAAAGAGTTGTGGTGAAGTTTGGAGATTGAAGATCTCAATCGATAGATTCAACTTCACAACTAAAAAAGGCCACAAAAACCTTGATCTGAAAAAAAACCATAGAAACCTTGATCTAAAAAAGGCAACATAAGCCTTGATTTGAAAAAAAATCCATAGAAGCCTTGATCTAAAAAATGCCACAAAAGCCTTGATCTAAAAGAAAAGGCCACAAAAGCCTTTATCTAGAAAAAAATGCCATAGAAACCTTGATCTAAAAAATGCCATGGAAGCCTTGATCTAAAAAATGCTACAAAATCCTTGGTCCTAAAGAAGAGAGTATCTGATCTAGAAGAAGATTCATATTTTAATACTAATAACATATTGCAGGGAAAGGAGATTCAATGAGTTGGTAAGAGTATCATATTCAAAATCAATCCAGCTCCTAAAGAAAACTTGAAGGTGAAGATATCAGGTGAAGATCTCATTGAAGAAACTTCCATTCTTGGAAGGACATGAAGGACTAGGAGAGTCCTATCCAAATATAGAAGTAACAGAATCAAGAGATCTAGGAAGGTGATCTCAATTCTAGAAGTTGAAGAAGAAGGTATCAAGGAAGACCAAAAAAGTTGTAAAATTGAAGACCTAGGAGAGGTCTCAAGGAAAAAGGATTGGAGAGCCTTGTTGCTTAATCAAGATCATAAAAAGAGTTCTTAGAAGAACTCATTGGAGAAATTATCCATCAATGAGAAAGCTTTTGATAAGATAATTGGGATAATTAGCGTCATCCAACAAGCATCCCAATAAGAATAAGAAGAATTGGCAAGGAGTGCCAAAGAAGATATTAAAGACCTCAAGACATTCGTAGTCTTGAGAAGATCCTACTTGAAGTTAGAATTTAGAAAGAAGACTTGAATATAGAAGAAGCTTACCAAATCTAAGAGATTAGAATATTGCCTCTCACGACAAGAAGGCATAAATATTTCTTTAAATCTACAACAAAAAGGATAAGAATACTAGAGAAGAAAAAGCCACCAAATCCCAGGCTCATGAAATAAAGTTCAAGACCTCTTTTTCGTGAAGGAAGATCCTTTTGAAAAAGATAAAAAAAGTTGTAGAAATCTAAAGCAACAAGATTGATCTACATCCTCTACAAAAAGAATTCAAAAAGGTAAACAACTATTGGTACAAGTAGATTTATTAATTGGATTACTTATTAGTTTTGTTAAAGCATCTTATATTGGATCAAAGTTGCAAATTGAATTACAGTCTTCAAAAGTGCAAAAGAGAAAAACTATTTTTAAGGATTATTTGTACATTAGGAGTTTATTAGATTTCAGAGTTACGATTAAATACCTATTTTATATTTTTGAAAAATAAGACTAGATCCTACAATTGTGTTTGTAGTGAAATTTGCAAGAGTTCATTCTAGATTATGCTTTAAAGATTGCAGTGAAATTGTTAAGTGCATTTTTGAGAAATTAGTGGAGCAATAAGGAGAGATTGTTGTTACCATAAAAAATGTGTCTATTAAGCACTATACTAGTTGATTTTTTAACTAGTTATTCTCAATTAGTCTGTGTTGTTAAAAGCACAAAAACTATAAAAAAAATCTACAACACTTTAGTGGCCAAAAGAAGTCACCATTACAAGCAAAAACGTGGAGTAGAAAGCCACCATTGAAGTCCTTGAAGGAAGCCTCAAATCGAGACCTTGAAAATCTCAAGATTCAAAGAGAAAGGAAGGGTTTAATTTCAGTACAGAGTGTAGGAATCCTTATTCAAAAATAGCATTTCATCAGCTTGGATTTATTATCATCCAAGGAAGAAGAAGCAAGAAGGATTACATAAAAATTCCTCTCTTGGTGCAAGATCTATCTATTAAAAAAAGGCATCACTTTTGTTCCTTGGAAAGGATAAAAGTATTACTATTATAGGGGGGTATTAAGGACATTATATCCAATAGATTTCTAGCAAGAGGAAGAAGCCACAAAATAATCTCACACGATCATTAGAGGGAGTCATCGAAGAGATCACACGATCTCTATATCAAACAAATTTTTGACAAAAGGAAGGAGCCACCGAAGAGCTCACACGTCCAATATTTGAGGTGTTTAAAAACACCATTTTCATCCATCAAATCCAACCCTAAAAGTAGCATGTCACCTGCAACAGTGGAGCAAATGAAAGAAGGTATTATATACTGTGTTTACATAAAAATAAGGGCAACATTTAGTGATAATTTATCTATGTAAAATGCCAAGAAAAATAGCCACCTCTTGGCTATTAAAGACATCACTATATTTCAAGCACTAAATAAGGGTGCAAATTGACATTAGAACAAGCTACGAAACCAAAAAATAGATAAAGTTAAAGGACCTATACCTAAGGTATCCATTGAAGCAAACATCCACGAAAAATAGAGCTCAATAGTGTGCCATAGAAATATGGAGAAATCCAGTTATAGCCATTCGTCATCCTTACCAAGATAGCGTGTGAAAGGAAACTTGCATCTCAAGATACATAGCAAGATCACCAAGGATGCAAAGATAAAGGAATAATTAGGGTTGCAAGCTCATATTTGAAGCATTAGAAAGAAGGATTGAATGCACAAGCTTTGAGTGCCACTTGGCACAAATTCTCTAAGCTTCTCAATGTTCATGAAGACCTAAGTGCTCACCTAAAAGGAGTTACATATGTTTGGAGGGAGTTAAGGATATTTTGAGGTTACCACCGACCTCATCATTGTTAAAGGTACATTGAAGACACCTACCTTGTAATACCTCAAGTGACACTTGTCACAAAGACTTAAATGGTTCTATGTTTGAATAAGAGGAAAACAAGAGACTTGGCATCTGCACTAAACCCAAACCAAAAAATCCAAATGGAGGGATGGAATTTATGGAAGGAGTGAGTAACCAAGAATAAAGATCATCTTTTTGTTAAACCAAATTAGCCTTCACGTTTAGAGCATACTTGAGGACTTTATGCTTGGATTCCACTCATGGGAGAAACACTAGTATCACATGATCCCCTTTTTCTTTAACCTGATTAGCCTTCAAGTTTAGAGAATACTTAGGGACTCTATGCTTGGATACCACTAATGGTAGAAACAATAGTCTCACATAACATTAACGAAAAATAATACATGGATATGTAGACATATGTGCCTATAATAAAGACAAACAACTATCACCTCCCTTATCCTTTTCTTGAAATGAGTACCATTGGGATCCATACAATATAAAGGTGAATTATTGAAGACATGAAATAATATAATAACTATATTCCAAACATCATCCATAGTAGAAATCAACTTCTCGTTCCCTATCATATAGTTGGAATAACCAAAATAAAGATACGAAGTCTCTTGAAGAGTCTTTTTAGCCATGTCATAGAATAAGTTTCTTGAAACTTCCTCATTCTCATTTACATAATTTACTATTTATTCCTTCATTTGCATATTTTACTCTACATTATTTTTCAAAATATCCATACCTTTTACAGTGGTAGCATTGAAAATTTCTCTTATCAAGCATTTCTCTTCCTCTAGCAATAGGTTTACCTCTTCTTCATTCTACCCTCTGCCTTGTCCCTTTTCTTGTCATTGGTTGCTTGTACTAGTACCATAATGCTTTTATACTCTTACCTTTGAGGTGAAATACTTCTCTTCATATTCACCAAAGGTATCTCTTAGTATTTCTTCATATGATATAAGAGAACCACCAATATGATCAAACTCCAATGTTGTCAAATATTTAATGTCTTCAATAATGATGGCAACATGGTTCTATCTTGGTGTTAGAGTTCTTAGTACCTTCTTCACAACAACTTCATTCTCCATTGTTTCTCCAAGAGTGATTGTTTCATTAACCACATATTTTACTCTAACATAATGTACACATACACTTTCAGATTCTTTCATCCTCAAGTTCTTAAACTCTCTCTTCAAGGTATATAACTTGACCACTTTCACTTGGTCATTGCCTTGGTAAGCCTCTTGCAGAGCATTCTAAGCATATTTGGAAATAAGCTCTTGTCTACAACTGCCTGAGTATGGTACAAAACCAAAGAATTATTCTTCTTGATCTCCTTTTTTGCTTTTATATAATCATGTGAGATAATAGATCAATCTATTGGCTCATCATAACCAGACTTAGTAATATCTCAAAGATATTTCCTAGTAAAAAACATCCTCATCAGAATGCTCTATTAGTCATAATCTTGCCCACTAAACTCTAGAATAGGAAGGGAGTTATTGTTAGCCATGATCAATGGTTAAAATGATCAAGTACTCAACCTCACTCTAACCCAAGACTAGAATGGTCTGATACCAAATGTGAAATCAGATTTTTGACATAGCATAAAGAAATTTTAAACAATTTACATAGATAAAAAAATGAAACCAAATACTCACTTATGCTATAGTCATTACAACATTTTTTAATGAATATGCATAACTACAATTTTTAATTCCCTTCAATTAATAACTCCACTACCTAATTGAATGAAGTGAATTCTCACTACACTCGAATGCTACCTTAAGAAAATCTTAAGTGGAGGGGAAACAAGAATAAAGTAGAAAATTGAGCATTGAACAAAGTGTAAACAAAATTTTTTATCAAAAACAATTTGAGAATCAAAATGTAAAAAGTCCTAAAATACAGAAGTAGGTAGAGCATCCAAAAATTAAAAGTTATAAAATATTTGATAAAAGACACAAGGAAAAAATTCCAATGCAATAAGGTTCGAGGTCAAATAATAAAATTTCTAATATTGGAAGATGATAGAAGCATTGGAGTTGAAAGGTGATAAAGCTAAAACCACCCATTCTCCAAATAAATAGAAAATCAAGATTTGCTTCAAGAGATACCACTCTTGAACCCCTATATGAAGTGTTGTTATCCCCCCATACCCCCTAATAGGAATTGCAACCCTATGCCCTTCACATTTTGCTAAGGCATTCAATATTATGATGAGTAAAGTTTTCCACGTACAAAGAAAATATGGCAAACCAAATAAGAGGTTGGCACAATAAATACAGTGGCATGGAAGCTAAAACAAAAGCAATATCAAACCTAGCATATTAATTGTAAATATATTCTATACTTAGACTCTAGGGATACCCAAAATGGGTAGCTAGAAATGTGAGAAGTAGTTGAACATCCAAGGGCTCAGAAAACCCAACATTAATGGCTCTAAATATAGAAAAAATAAAGGAATGCAACAAATTCAATCACCCAACACTAGGAGTAGCAATCACCTTGAAATATCTACATATTTTTAGAGGGTAATTGTAACATATGTATACTAGTAGTTTTAGCATTTTAAAGGACCAACAAGCTTTGTAATGTTTTCCTTTCATTTCTTCTTGTATAGAGTTAGCAAAATCCTAAGCGGCTTGTGGTAAATTGAACCCCTACTTCTAGCCTAACATTTTTAATTTTATTTGCACACACACACACACACACACACACACACACACACACACACACACACATATATATATATATATATATATATATATATATATATATATATATATATATATATATATATATTGGAGTCCTATACATCTATTTTGGGTATCCATATATGGTTCTCATGATCTAACCCATCTCTATATGTGTGTGTGTTTGTAGTTTTTACCTATTTTAAGTTTTACATGCATGTGTGTATATGGGAGGCCTACACATCTATTTTGAGTATCCATCTATATTTTTAATGCTTGGACCCATATCTTTATGCATGTGTATGCTTGTAACTCTCATATGGGTATATATTTCAAGGATAGGAAGTGTTCACACTGGCATATAGAAGTCAGGCTTTTTGTGCAAGAAGATCTTATTTGGTCCTTGGCCAATCACCACCCTTTTTAACTTAAGTTTTTTGATCTTTTTTAGTTTCTATTTCATCTCTCACATCCATTTCCACATAATTTTAAAGTGCACCTAGATATCACATCTCAATAGGGAGCTACCCTTGTACAAATCTCTTAGAGGCCCTCTTTGAGCTAAGCCAAATATTTTTGGGAGAGGTATTGTTGTGTCACTTTGTGCGAGGAGTGATTGTCCTAAATACCTTATATAAGAAAATTAGAGAGGACAATAGTTTAATGGAATGCTTTGTCGGACCACAATGACATATCATTGGTCCTATTATTGCAACAAAAAGTTAGTCTTATATTTGGTGAGGGTTTCTTACTATTCCACTTGTGGAAGCATCTCAAACTTACTTGGTGACTCTAGTCTAGCATGATCATGCAAAAGAAACCATCAAGAAGGATATCAAGTTGAGGATTTAGTGAATTCCTTAATATATCTACTCGTAGAAAACATGTAACATTCACCTGCTAAATTTTCTCGAAACAAAGAATCTAAAGTCCCAACCATGGTTGCTCTATCCCCTACCTAGAATGACAGGATCCCTCTATGGCATCTAGAGCAACTAGTTGTATGGGGAAATATTCCAAGCTCAGTAATGGTGATTCTACTAGAATACACCAACAAAGTTCTAGTAATCCCACTAAAGCACTCATAGGAGATGGTATTACTATACTAGGTACATAATGTTACAGAGCATGATGTGGCTCTTAAACTATTGATGGCTTAATTCAAAGGAAAATCTAGTGAGGAATACAACTCTTTGCCTCCACACTCAATAATATAATGAGACCAACTTTCTACCCTGATCATGAATATAATCAAATAAAAGGTAGATGGAGTATCCCTCTTAAAGGAGCAAGAAGAGACCAATCAAGTGGGTTTTAGAACCTAAAGCAAGACAATAGAGCTTGAGTCAAGCACTCTTCCTCTGGTCACACCTGATTAGAATATATAAAACATCTTAGTGGATATTAAAGGGGATCTCTATGAGGCCCCTAAAAAATAAAATATAATTCCAAGAGAGTATTTCCACATCTATCAAGAGGATCATCGGCCTTTGTTCAATTTGGAAATTGATTAGACCCCTATTGTAGAAGCAAGATAGTTTGGGTTAGTCCCCATCAATAAATAGGTGGGCCAATGGGTAGCCAAAATAAGGGGTGCAAATACCTATGGAATTGTTGATCTAATAGGCAGAGGCAGCTATATGATCCAAGAAAATATTCTCTTCATACCTGAGGGTATAAAATAGTAAAAGGCTTAAGTAATGAATGGGGACCATACTTTAAGGGTGCCAAAAGCAAAAATTAAATTAGTGTTTGAACTTGTGCATATATACCAAGAAAATTGTTCATACCTGGTACCTATATACCTACACCATAGGGATTGTTTGAGAATCCCAATTCTTTAAGGGCAAAGGTATTTTACACAAGAAACTAGAGAACAATAAAGATAGATGACTTGAACTGCTAGTGGGTGGCCCTTTTGAATACACACCTAATGGATAAGGCCATACACTACCCTTTTAAATATGTATTATATGTAACCTATGTTTTATTTTGTTGTAGGCACTATTGAGTATTAGTATTCCTAGTTTTAAGAAAATTATAGGATCTAAAGACTGATCCAGTTTTCCCTTACATATTATTGTCTTTGTGCTCAATGGATAAGACAATTTTCTTTGTAGGTTCTTTATCTTCATAAAGATGAATATCCCTTGTGAGCCACCAAAACTATAGTGAATTCTCACTACACTCAAATGTTGTCTTACCAAAATCTTAAGTGAAGGGAAAACAAGCAGGAAGAAAAAACAGGTGTTGAACAAAGTGTAAACAAAAAGTTCAATCAAATAAGATCCAAGAATCAAAATGTAAAAATTATTGAAAGACAAGGGAGCATCCAAAAGTTGAAATTTATAAAAAAATTGACCAAAGACCCAAGGTAAAATTTTTGATGCAATGATATCAGAGGTCAAATAATAAAAGTTCTAAGATTGAAAAATGATAGAAACATTGGAGTTAGAAGGTTATAATAAAGGCTAAAACCACCCATGCTCCAAAATTTTAGGAAATATAAATTTGCTTTAGGGGGTCCCACACTTTAACCCCTACATGGAGGGTTTTTGGCCTCCCATACCCCAAGTCTAGGGTCATGATATTGCACCTTGCACATTGTGTTGAGGTGTAGGTCTTATGAGTACAGTTTACCACCTGCAAAGAAAATATGGTAAAAAATCTACAACAAAAGCAACCTCGAACTTGGCACATTAATTACAAAGATGTTTTATACTTAGTATTTGGGGATCCCCAAAATGGGTAGGTATTAATGAGAGTATTTGAACATTTAGGCACTTAGAAAACCCAACATTAGTGGTTCTAGATCTAGAGAAATTAAAGGAATACAAAAAATTCAATCAAGATATGACCCAACACCAAGAGAAGTAGTCACATTGAAATATCTACACAGTTTTGGAGGACACTCTCTCTAATTTTAACCTATATATAGTAGTAGTATTAGCATTGTAAAGGATAGGCAAGGTTTGTAAAATTTTCCTTTTATTTCTTCCTATATAGCCGTTAGCATAATCCTGAGTGGCTTGTGGGCAATAAAACCCCTCCTTTTGGCATAATCTTTGCAATTTTATATGCACACATATATATTGGAGGCCTAAACATTTATTTTTGGTATTCATATGTGGTTCTCATGCTCTAAATATCTTTGTATGTATGTGTGCTCTGACCTGTCTTTGTATGTATGTGTGTGTTTGCATTTTTTTACCTATTTTGAGTTTTACATGCATATGTGTGTATATGGGAGGTCTACACATATAATTTGAGTATTAATATATGGTTCTCATTATTTGACACATCTCTTTATGCATGTGTATGTTTACAACTCTCATCTGAGCCTATATATCTAGGAGAATAAGTGTTCACACTGACATTTATCATTTAGGCTCGTTCTACAGGAAGATTTTATTTGGTATTTGGTGCATCACCATCCCTTTTAGATTACATTTTTTCTTTCTCAGTTGTTTTTATTTTATTTCTCGCATCCCTTTTCCCCTTGATTTCAAAGTGCACCTAAAGGTCATATCTCAACAGGGAGTCAGTCTTGTAAGAAAATTCCAAAGGCCCCTAATTGAGCCAAACCCCACACTCTCAGGAGAGGCTTGCTATGTCACTCCATGCAATGTGTGATTTTTCCAACTTTGCTCCTCAAAAAAATTAGAGAGGACAATACTGCCATGATAGAAAATATGTACAATTATAAATTTTACTTCCTTCAGTTTCAAATTCAACTACCTAACTAATATGAAAGAGACTATACATAGCTAAAATATTTACTTCCCTTTAGTTATAAATTCCACTACCTAATTGACATGACAAAGAATATGCACAGCTTAGTTTTTGCTCAACATTATAATTCCAACAAATAACCTAAGCCTTTTAAACATGAAGAGTATTTTTTCATATGAATATCTAGTAGACTAAGAAGGAATAATAAACTATGCAGAGGCATACAAATTGTAATGAAGATACATGCTTACAAAAGAGGAAATTACACTCAATATCCTTACAATGCACCATGGGTGCTATACCAACATTTGTATTCATACAATGATAATTAACTAAATATAAATTATGTTCTTGAAAGAAATGATGAAAAGGTGAACATAGGTAACTTTTAAAATAGTGTTGGACATTTTGAGTGATAAGTTGTAATTAATGTCAAGATTGAGTGGTCATTGATGTTGAACTTTTAGCACCAGTCAGTGGCAGTTTTAGTTGGAAACATTGGTTCCAGTTTCAGTTTCAAGACCCGGTTCTAGGAATTCAGATGAGGTCCAAAGTGGAAGAAAAAGCCCAAATAAATAATATTATAATATTATTTTATAATATTATGCAAAGGAAGTTTAAAATTAATTATAAATTAATTTATTAGTTAATTTACTTAACTTATAAAGTTATTTAAATTAATTTAAGCTAAGGTTAAATAACCCTAAGGTGGGTTATCAAAATTAAAATTCAAAATTTGATTTCGAATAACAAAGCACCGACATGAGGAGAAATTAAAATGTGTATATAAGGGGGGAAATCCCACCCTACAAAACCTTACCATGCCTTTGAATATTAATGCGAGGTTTAAGAATTGTGAGCCTTACAAATTGTGTTGTGTCCAAAGCGAAGGAATAGTATGCAAGTTTCATGAGAAATAGACGGTGAGTGGAGGAATACGAGGAAGGGGCTCTACCGTCCTTCACGTGGGCATTAGTAGCCCATGCGGTGGGCTCCCAAGCGCTAAGGCACTTAGGCTAGAGGAGACGGCAGATCGAATCTCACCGAATATCCTTTTGGGGAAGAAAGAGGTATGCTTGAATATTGGTCGCCAAAATTTTTGGGAATATAGTTTGGGCATTTAAAAAATAATTTTTGCATATTTTAAATTGGTTCTAAGGTTGCTAAAGGAGTTATAAGGTTTTTTGCAAAATTAAATTTTTAATGTTGCTTGCTCAATTTTTTTGAAAATATTGTAAGGTGCTTGGTTGATATTTTCATGGTGTTGGCTATTATTTTAAGTTGGATTTTCTAAGGTGTATCAAAGAAATTATCTTTATGTATGGTATGACGAGTGTTATTTTAAAAGGGAGCAATAAGGCATAAATTGAGTTGTGATGTTTTTATGTCTAAGGAATATTTTGGAAAGTGAAGTAATATTGTTGTGTCTAACCATTGGAATTGGAAAGAAGAAAATTGTTATTAAGAAAGGTTTTCTAGAGGCACTTATACATCCAAAAAAAGGTATGGGCATATTATTCCTAGTGAGTGATTGTTGAAAATTGTGAATGGAAAGTCGGAGTGAAAAGGATTGTTTGATTTGCATTGTTGAGAGTGTTTTGAATTAATGCTTCAAGGTTTTCTAGAATTAAGAGTTGATAAAACCTTGTTTTATAAGCATTGTTGTTGAAGTGTTTGAGTTGAGTGAAGAACTAGGGTTTGCAAAGAATATGAGTATCATTGTTATGTGAAGATTGTTTTATAAGAATTGTTGTTGAAGTATTTGAGTTGAATGAAGAACTTGAACTAGGATTTGCAAAGAACATTGGTATCATTGTTATGTGAAGATTGTCTTATAAGCATTGTTGTTGAAGTGAGTTTTTTAGTGAAGAACTTGAACTAGGGCTTGGAAAGAACATGAGTATCATTGTTATGTGAAATTGGTTGATAAAGCATTTTTGGAAATATTTGAGTGAGTATTCATATGCTTGTACTAGATTTTGTGAACAAGGATCATTTCATTGAGTGATTGGTTGAGTAAAGTTGGTTGAGACTAGTCAAGTGAATGTGTAAAGTGATTGTTCAATTTCTATGAAACAAATTATTCTATATTCTAAATTGATTTGAGAAAGAGGTTGAGAGTTGATGAGTGTGAAACATATTGAGTCTCTAAAAATTCTCTATATATTTTTGTGATAAAAGAGTGATTGAAAGTGATTGAGTATTGAGGTGAATGTGAAGCATATTGAGTCTCTAACAATTCTTTATATGTTTATAAGAGAGTGATTGAAAGTGATTGAGTATTGAGGTGAATGTGAAGCATATTGAGTCTCTAACAATTCTCTATATGTTTCTAAGAGAGTGATTGAGCATTGTGATGAATGTGAAGCATATTGAGTCTCTAACAATTCTCTTTATGTTTCTATGGTATTGGAAAATTTCTAGTGTGGACTTGTTGAGCAGATTTGAGGTAAGTCTTTGAGAAGAATTATGGACAAATTTTGGTAAGATTTTATGGAAGCTTAAAATACAAATTGAGAGCAGATTTGGATAATTTCTAGTGAGGACTTATTGAGTAGATTGGATAAGTTATAGAGAGGAATTGTGGACATATTGGTGTGAGCTTTTGTGGAAGATTACAAGGCATAATTGAGATAAGTCTTTGAGAAGACTTGAGTGTAGATTTGATTGATTGATTTTTTCAAATATTGAGTTAAGGTTTGGGACAGATCTAGTAGATTTGATTTGAGATTGAGTCAAGCTTTGTGTTAATGCTTGAGGATAGAGATTGAGGATAGATTTGTGCTAGATCGAAGGACTATGTTAAGCGCAAGATTATAGGACAAATATTGAGGAAATATTTGTGCTAGATCGAAGGACTGTTTTTAGTGCAAATCAAAGGACAAATATTGAATACATATTTGTGTTGGACCAAAGGACTATGTTTAGTGCATATCAGAGGACAAATATTGAGGATAGATTTGTGCTAGACCGAAGGACTGAGTTTAGTATAAATATGAGATAGATATTTGAAGGTGATAGAGTATAGAGGATGACAATCTCCAATAGATAGAGATCCATTAGCCAGGGCAGTGAGGACAGGTGTATTTAGTGGATATATATCCATTAGCCTAAGTAGTGGGGGAAGAAGTTCTTATAGAAGATCACCAATTAGATCTAAGGAGAAAGGAGTTCTCATGTGGATAGAGATCCATAAAATTTATTAGGGAATTGGTGTCTCCTTTGGACAAAGGTCCATAAACATTGTAATAGGGAAAGGATTCCCAAGAGATTTATTGAGAAAATATTAGTGAAATATTTTCTTCGTGGAGTAGCCCACATTGGGTAAACCACGTCAAATTGATGTCTCCATTGCGTGTGATGATTTGTGCATTGATTTCGTTACTTCTATTGATATTGCCATTGATTATATTCGATAATACTATTTGGGAAAGAAAAGGAAAAAGTGGTCTTATATTGTTCACGCTCCCTCTTAGTATAAGCTTGTGTTCTTAAAATAGTTTCTATTTAGAGTACAAACATAAATATTTAAATAGACATATCAGTTCATGCTATAATAAAGCACATTATAAAATATGCATCCAAGGTAGAGAGGATGTCAAAATTCTATTATCATATGCTTACTAGAATATCAAATAATGGAAATCTAAAGAATCACAAACTATCAACATATAAGAACATCCTTATAAAAACTATTATTGAGCATGAATTGGAGGTCCAAGAGGTATGCCATATTATACAAAAGTTACAACTTATAATTGTGTGTGTTTGTGTCTATAAAAATAGGTATATCAATAAGATATTACAAAATATGATGATCATACTACAATACTATCTGGTTAAATTATGTAAAGCATGTCCAACCCCTTGAGTTGTTTATATTTCTATAAGTAGCAATAAGTTTATCATATAGTAATAAAGAAAAATAAAGAAATGCAGAGAAAGAGAATAAACTAGTTTATGTCAACCTCTTTTCTATTCCATCACTAAATATTATACAAATGCTTTGAATTGTTTGATTGGAGTGAATTTTTCTATAGAAGTCATTCCTTAATATAAATGATGAAATTTAGAGCTAAAATGAAGAAATCATAAATATTTAGAAGTGATAAATTACTACAATACATGGCACATTGATTGAGAACTTGTTAATAAATAGCAAAGAAAAGGATATAAAATAAGAAGATATAAATGAATAAAATAACATAAAAATGGAAATGGTAGTTTGTATAACAATTTAATCTTTATGTAAATATAGAAATCATTGACATAGAAATTTTAGCACAAAAGGACTTTGACACCATCCATAGTTTAGAATCTTAGATCATAATTAAGTTCCCAAATAAGTATATGAGTTAGCAATAAAATTCATAGAGCTCAATTATCTCATCAACTAAGGCCCATTATCTAACCAATTACCATTCACATCTATAAATTCATTTTTCCAAATAAAGGATAATATTTGACATAATACACCAACACTTCACAAATAGATTCATGCAACATCTCAAAAAATATGGAAATCATGCCTAATAAATTGCTTGAAAGATATATTCTCATCAAGGTGGTGTCAACAATCTATCTCCTTTACTCTTGCTTTCTCTAATTGGTATGGCTATATTTAACAACAAATAATTAACCTTTCATAATGCTCTCAAAATCCTAATAAATAATATTAATATTTAAATTTTTAAGAACTAGCCAATATTCAAGAACAAATAAAATATATAAAATACATTTTAATTGACTAGATGAACCTCGTAAGTTCAAAATTATTACAAAATTTAAACAAGAAATTATACTAAGCATTCTTGATCCATCATACATCTTCATTTGGTTTATTAATCATTCTTGTAATAGATTTAGAATAATTTACCCCAATTAAAAACATTTTAGTATATGTAGGTAATACATTTATATGATCATTACGGTAGGATCTCAAGATCATCATAGCTTTGTATACAAATTTTTGACAATAGGGAATGATCCATCATACATTTATTTAGAGAACTTCTAAATACCATAAAAAATTCAAAGCCTACATGATAATATAAAATATTCTAATTACTATAATAGATATGTATTTGATGGAGGATAAATAGAGAGCATTTGACGACTCTATACATTTATAAGCAACAAAGGATGGGGATATAATAAAAAATAAGAATTTGTGTCCTAAAATTATTTTAGATTCCAATTACATACAATACTATAAAGCAATATAAAAGAATCCCCAAAATAAATGTTAAAGAATAACAATTGGATAAAAAGGTTCCACTATACAAATGCCAACAAGTTATGTTATAATTGAACTTATGAGTATCACAAGACTAGTAAATGAAGCTATAGGAACTATTATAAACAGTATCTACAAAGGTTTATCAAAACTGTGAGAGTTATCTATGTATAATATAGTTGCATTGACATGTTTGAATATCCTAGGATGACAATAATAAACTAGATGTTCCCATTGTTTCAATAAGTAGAGGAAATAGAAGATAAGTTTGACTTAAAATCACATGGGAATTATAGATAAATCCTAAGGGCTAACATTATAAAAAGTTAGAATTGACATTGGTATAATTAAACAACAATTTCTCAATTTTAGAATAATCTCTAGAGTCATAATTGTAAAAGGTATGCATATCATATTCTTTCTCATTCCAATAATATGAAATGATATAAGATACATATGTGATAGTAAAAAAAAAAATTAATAATAGCTTGAATACATAGAAAGTAAATATCTACAAAAATTAATGGTGGAGACTTTGGAACTATAAATTGAGATCCAAGGTTTGAATCATACAGGGGGTAGGGTTTTACAACATTCCTTGGAAACTGGAGGATGGTTAGAAAACCATATATTAGGTAAAAAAAATTCTCCATGAGGTTGTCTCATATGGCCTATGGTATCATAGATGTTAAAAACTATTTTACCCTTTTACCCTTTATAAAAATATCAATGCATGTTTCAAATATCAATGTAAGTACTTAGTAAGTTAAATACTATTTATATTAAAAATACTTAATCACTTACTAGCTACAATTCCTCATGAAATATGTTTTATATTTTATAGAATACCTTCAACATTCAATGCAATAAAGAAAACAACAAAGGTATTAATTTCTAATCAATAGTACGAATTGTTATTTTTTTTTATTTGTGGAAAACATCCCAAAAGGGATGCCACTTTCGGGTAAGACCCAAGGAGGCGGGGGTATCCATTCCACCAAAAATGCCCAGGACTCGGACCTGGCCTACCACCTTTGACATACTCAAGGAGCAAACAAACACACAAAACCAATTTAAAAATAAGTAAATAACAACAAAAATAATAAAATAAAATAAAAAACATGCTCCTTGAGTGTGTCAAAAACAAAAGCACAACCAAACACGCACAATAAGATAAAAGAAACCACAACACAAACCACATAGAAAAACACAAGAACCACATAACAAAACACAAACAAGACAAAAACAACAGAACACTACAAAGACATAACCCAAAAAAAACATGAAAAATAAACACAACCAAAACCTAAAAAATAAATTAAAATAAAATAAAAATAAAAATAAAAAACAACCAACAATAGACAATAAACAAAAACAAAAAACATAGAAAACACTCACACATAAAAACACGAATTAACACAAACAAAGAGAAACCCAAGAACAAGAACAAAAAAAACACAAGAACAATAACAAAAAACATAAAAAAAAAACACAAAACAACAAAAACACATGAACAACAAAAAACAACACAAAGAACACAAAAACAAAACAAAACAAAAGAACCCACCCACCTTAAAAAACTAAACAAAAAAAAATTGAACATAACAATGACCTATCTAGACCAGAAGACTAATAAGGCAAGAATCAACAGAGGAAACAAAATAAAGAATAGAATGAGCTAGGGAACTAAAAAAAACTGAATGAACCAAAGAGAAGCAAAAAAAAAAAGCAAGAAGAAACTAGGTACCTTCGAAGCTGGAGCCATCCAAAGAAATGATAGAAAGAAGAGCTTCCCTAATTTGAGAAGCCCACCATATAGGAGGGTGGCCATAACAAGTAAGATCACCTTTATCCAAAGCCCAATTAGCTAAAGCATCAACACTCTTGTTTTGATCTCTGACCACATGATTGTAATCAACTTTCAAAAATCCCATCTGGATTAATTGAATCTTCTCAATAATTCTTTTTATTCTCCAATCCACCTTATGATTCTTAGAAGGAGTCTTCAAGAGATTAATCATAAGTTGAGAGTCAGACTCAACTAACACCTTTTCCCATCCAACCTTAGTAGCCTCCTGAAGGCCTCTGAGGATACCATACCCCTCAGCAAGGTTATTGGAAAGAATACCCAAATTCTCAGCAAAAGTAAAAACCAGGGAGCCATCCGAAAGTCTACCAATTCCTCCCACAATTGGCTTTTCCAGGGTTCCCTCTAGAGGCTCCATCAGTATTGACTTTTCCAAAATCCTTAGGAGGAGGTTGCCAATTTCTAGTCCTATCCATCTTACTAATACTCACATTCCCTTTAAGTTGGTTGCCCTTAGAAGATTTAATCTTCAATATTTGCATCACTTGATCCCATCTTTGGTGGGAGTTTTGGGGGTGATTAAGGAGTTGATGGACTGATTCAACTAAGTTGGCTATGGTCTTTTGCCAAATATAGTGAATATCCTTCCTATCTTGATTAAAAATTTGATTGTTCCTTTCATTCCAAATATTCCAAAGAAGAATGGTAGAACCCATCCAAACTAACTGCCTAATAAAATGATCAACACCCTCTTGATTAGGCCAATCCCTCCAAAGTTGTTCAAAAGTAAAAAAATTGGACCATTGTAAGCCAAGTAAAGTGGCCATTCTCCTCCATAGCTCGAAGGCTAAAGTACACTCAATAAAAATATGGTTGAGAGTTTCTACATTCTCTTCACACATTTCACATCTAAAAGGGCCATGAAAACCATGCTTCATAAGTTGCTCACCAGTAAGCACCCTACGATGCAATAAAAGCCAATTAAAGAACCTCACCTTAGGCCAGAGCTTTTGAGCCCACAATCAAGAAAATATGTCAGAAGAATGGTTGGGATTATTATGGCATAAGGTCAAATAACCTTGAGCAACTGAATACTCACCCTTAGTAGTGTTGTTCCATCCAAAACAATCTTTTTCATGGGACCAAGAGAGGGATCTCATATGAAGGATGCCTTGGATATCTTGTCTTTGCCTTTCTAGGATTTGAATAGGCCAGTCCTCAATAGGGATCCAATATCTACCAACCTTTGAATTACCAGTATGGTACCGACAGTAATTAGCCACCTTTATCCAATTAGCTCGGTGAAGCTCCTCCATCCAAGGCCTCCAATCGGGAAACTGGGTTATCAAAGGCTTGTGACCATCCCAAGAATCTATCCAAAAATTTACCTATTGACCATTATGAATGATCCAAAATAATTTTTTCTTTATCAAATCCTCACCAGTCTTAAGAACTGCTAAAATGGGAGAACCTTTGGTAGGAAGTTGATAGCGAACAAGGTCTTCAGGACTTTTGTTCTCAGCATATTTAGCATGGAGATTATTGGCCCAAAGAGCATTGGGGTTATGCAACATCCTCCAATATAATTTAGCAGCTAAAGCTTTGTTGTTATTAATAGAAGACCGGAATCCTAACCCCCCTTCACTCTTAGGAAGACATAAAGTATCCCATTTCACCAAGGCCCATTTTCTTTTCTCCTTAGTACCACTCCAAAGGAAACGATGACTGATTTGATCCAATTCTCGAAGAACAACCTTTGGGATATTCAAAATGGAAGAAACATAAATAGGAATAGCTTGAAGGACTGATTTTACCAAGGTGATTCTACCCCCAGAAGAAAGCCACTTGTTGGTCCACTTTCCAATTTTCTTCTTGACTTTGTCCAACAACCAATTCCAATATTTATTTTTCTGCCTTTGAATATTTATGGGAATACCTAAATAAGTGATTGGAAGGGAGGTCTTCTTATATCTTAATTTATCCAAGACCATGGATTCCTGTCTAGCAGAGCAGTGAAAGAAAATAACTTTAGATTTGTCTTCATTGATCAACTGCCCGATAGCCTTAGAAAAATAGCTAATGATTTGCTTAATATTAGAAGCTTCCTTAACTGTAGCTTTACCTAAAAGAGTAGAGTCATCCACAAATTGAAGATGAGAGATAGGTCTAGCTCCATGAGCAATGTTAACTCCCTCAAGGGTTTTGTTTTCCCTCTTTTTGGTTATAGTCCTACCCAAGCATTCAACAAGAATGATGAATAAATAAGGGGATAGCGGGTCACCTTGCCTAATACCTCTGGAAGCTGGGAATGACTGAGAAGGCCTGCCATTGATAAGAACTAAGTAGGAAACTGAAGAGATACATCCCATAATCCAATCCATCCAATCCTTAGAGAAACCAAATTGCCTCAAAACTTTGATAAGGAAGTGCCAATCCACTCTGTCATAAGCTTTGGATAAGTCTAACCGAATGAACATGGAAGGAGATTTTTGCATATCCATGGAATGGATGGCTTCCTGAGCAAGAACTATCTCATCTACTATTTGACGTCCTTCCACATAACCCCCTTGCTCTGGGGAAATAATCTTATGCAAAAGAGGCTTCAACCTTTCTGCCATTATTTTAGTAATGATTTTGAGAAGAACATTACATAAAGCAATAGGTCTAAAAGCTGAGATATGATCAACCTCTTGAGCTTTTGGAACAAGAGTAATATAAGTTTTATTGATAACCTTCAAAATTTCTTTGGCTTTCCTGGCTTCTTCCACCACCTCTAATAAATCAACATGAAGGATATCCCAGAACTCTTGGTAGAACTCAATGGGAAAACCATCGGGACCTGGGGTTTTCCCTTTTTGCATTTTAAAAACTACTTGTTGAAGCTCATTGATAGTAACAGGAGCAGTCAAAATAGAGTTCTCCTCAGAAGTGATAAGAGAAGGGATTGCTTGAAGAACATTTTGTTGTGAAGCTGAGTCAAGAGGAGTAGCGACAAAAATATTGGAAAAGTAATCAACAACAATAGAGTTCATGCCATCCCAAGTATAAACAACATCTCCAGAATCTGATTTTAAGGAAGAAATAAAGTTGTGAGATCTTCGAGCTAGAAGAGATTTGTGGAAGAAATTTGTGTTTCGATCTCCTTCTTTGAGCCATTGAATTCTAGATTTTTGCTTCCATAAGATTTCTTCTCTTTTTTCCCATTCCTCTAAGCTGAGTTGTGAGTTTAATTTCATCTGCACTTCTCTTCTCTGTGAGGCCATCTAAACGGATTTTCTTATTCAAATTTTCAAGATGAGCAATAACTTCATGTTTTTTTTATGAACATCCCCAAACTCTTTCCAGTTCCAAGTCTTGATTTTGGATTTAATGTATTGCGATATTTTGGCAAAACAGAACATCTTAGTCCCATGCCTAGGTTTACCTTCCTTCCACCATTGTTGCACATGAGGTCTGAAGGAAATGTCTCTAAGCCACATTAATTGAAAACGAAAAGGAGAGAAACTCACATTGGTTTTCCACATTTCCACCATGAGTGGCCAATGATCCGAACCAACATTATTAAGAGTCTTCACTTTAGGAATGTGACCATGGATTAAGAAATTTTTAGAGAGCAAAAACCTATCCAATCTCTCCATTATACAAGCTAAGCCTTGCCTTCTGTTAGACCAAGTCATAAGGCCATTATCTGGTTGGATATCCACAAGATGGAGGTTTGCAATATATTCGCTCATGAGGTCAGTGCTTTTGTCCAAATTTCTATTTCCCCCCATTTTCTCATCCAGAGAGAGGATGGTATTGAAATCTCCTCCGATCAAGATCCAAGATTTAGGAAAATGAGAGATAATATGAGTAATATCCTTCCACTTGTCTTCTTTTTTCCTCCAAAGAAGTCGGAGCATAAACAATAATGCAGAGCATAATCTGGTTGGAATGTCTACTTTGAATAGCTATAGCCAACAAACCCCAAATGCCAACCATATGGTGAATAACTACCTCTTTTGGGTTCCAAAGACAAGCAATGCCACCAGAAGTCCCTTGGGAACCGAGGGAAACCACTTTTCTAGCTGGCCAAATTTTCTTGGCAATTGAGTCCATATCCTCCATTGACATCTTTGTTTCTTGAAGGAAAACAAGATGTGGATGATTTATCTGAATCATTCTTCTAATTTCATTTTGTTTTGAAAGACTCCCTTTGAGTCCTCTAATATTCCAAGTGATGATCTTCATTAATACCAGGGCTAAAAAATTTGGGAAGGGCATTAATCTTACCTTCCTCTACAAGCTTTTCACCTTCTTTTACCATATGATATTGATTGGTCTTGCGACCTGCTTTTTGATTAGAATCCATCTTCAATTTTTTTCCCTGTTTCTTGACTTATTCCAATTGAATCTGAGATGGCTTCTAACCTTGAAGAATGCTCGTACACAGCCAAAATTTTACTAGATGGTTCAACGGAGTCTATATTGGGACCTGCATTATTTGAAGTTTTGACATTTGAAAGATTGTTTTTCTTGTGTAAATTTTCTCCTTTTTTTCTGTTGAAAACCTTTGATTTGTTGGTTTGTCTCTGAGTTCTTCCCTTCATATTTAAATTGTGTTTCTAAGATTTTAGTTTCCATTATTTCCTCTTCCTCACTTGGGACATCATTTGTGGAAAGGATTTCAAACATATTAGCAGATGACTTTGATTGATCCTTCATAACTGGTTTTTTTTAGTGTTCTTCTTCTTAGGTATTTGGAAACCTGCTTGAGTTTATATCTTCTTTCTTTTGATCAGGAATTTTATTTGGGCAAGCACTGGCCAAATGACCATATTCATGGCAAATTCTACAACGAAAAGGAATGTTCTCATAGTCCACTACTTGCTCCCAAGTGTCTTCCCCAAATTGTAATGTGATCTTTTTAGGTAGGGGTTTGTCAAAATCCATTAAAACACAAATCCGAGCATAAATAATATGTTCAAAATTTTGAGTACAATCAGCGAGTCATCATAAAAGTTCCTAAAGAGTTTCCAATTGAAGAAAAAATAGTAGGATTCCAAAATTCAATAGGGAGGCCAAAGAGTCTAACCCACACGGGAGCTATAGAAGGCATCTCTTCTTCGACTTTAAATTTAGTATGCCGGGGCTTCATGAAAAGCCCTGCCCTTCCAAAAAACCAAGGACCCCCTTGAAAAGTTTTCTCTCTATCTTCATTATTAGCAAATAAAACAAGAAAATAACCATTTGGATAAATAGAGATTTGTAACTCACCTTTAGTTTTCCAGCTTTTTGCAGCCCAGACTTTGAAAGCGAGATAGACTCGGATGAAAACCCACGAACCGACAAATTAGTCCTCTTTTTTCCAAATCTTCAATACCAGTCTGAATGTTACCCATATCAAGCTTAACAATAGGAGTTCCATCAGCTGCTTTAAGACATCCTGACTCCATTTTCCTGGGATCAATCTTAGGCATTCTTAGAGGTTTATGGGAAGCCCTAAGATTGATATTAGCATTGGGCTGAGGCTGTCCACCATGAAGGGCATCCCTAAAATTCATTTTTGGGACTGAGTCTTCGAAATTCTTACCCTTGACAGGGGTTTTCACAGTAGAATTATTTTGTGGGTGCACCTTAGCACCAGATTCACTTGAGATATGAGCCATTTTTTGATCAACTGCTTGAAACTTGTTTCGTGATCTCTTTAATCCTTGCCCTAGACGTCGTGGAAAGGTATGGTTTTCACTTTTCTTTTGTGCAGCAAATTGGAAGCCGTTGTCACTCAAGTTCACAGTATGATCTGTTGAAAGACAAATTTCTAACCCATATTGGATCCCCTGCAACATTTCTTGATAAAATATTGAGCATAAACCACAAAAATATTGGCCGCTAGGGCCCGAAGGCCCTAAAAACCAACCTCTGGAGCTGCTTGCACTCAACCCAGATGAAACCCTCGCATAGCCGCTTGCCAAATATCTCGTTCACACATAGGGATGCGCTAGGATCTGTGTTGCTCCAAATGATATGAAAATTGGTGGAGACGTTCTAGGGTTTTTCAGGCATCTACCCTCAAAATTTCAGCTCAATCCGAGTCCGGATGAGTGAGATATGGCCGAAAAAAAATTCAGATAGTTTGGGCAGTCCTACGAAAAATGTCCCTCCATCAGTTCCAGAAGATCATATAGTAACAATTTATTTATTACTACAAAGAAATATTATTATATAAAAAACCTAAACTCTCATAAACTCATGTTGAACACCTACAATAAATTGATCATTATGTATGGAACAAGAATTGATGATGTCCCATATATATAACTTATATTATATAGATATCTTCAAATAATATACTCTTCAAATTTAATACTACTCTATGTATTACATAGTTTTAAAAATTAAAGGAAAATGATACAATATTCCAAATTTTGCATGTAGGTATCTTTAATATGTTACAATATCACTGGTTGAAACATTATGATGACATCTCTTCTTCATTAAAAATATTTATCCTATATTTTAATAAAATAATATCGTCACTCATGTGTTTGGTTCACATTTATATCAAACACCTAAGAATGTTTTAAAAAATCAATCCCACCTCTTATTTTACCATTTTCCAATGCACACACCATATGCATTTCTATGTATTATTGATGATGAGTTCTCCTAATGTCCATAATATTTTTATATGGAACTATAAAGCTATATTTTTACAAATGTCAATGTTCATCATATCAAAACATGTGTTAATTTGAAGTCATTAACCAAAACAAGTTAGGTATCATGCTAAGCTATACTTTAAAAATTCCAAATAAAAGTGTTAGTTAATATTATTGTATAAACTTCTCATTATTTCCATAATTTGAGTTTTTATTATGCTCTCTTTATCATAGCATATACTTCTTGTTTATAAATATCAATACATCTAAACCAATTTTTGAGTAATTGGCTAATTGAACTAAGGAAAGGGAATTAGAGTTATTCCATAGTTCATCTTAATATTTTTCTATAATTAAATCCAAATAATATATTACATAAAACACCAATTTTTACAATGGCCCAACTAAATTTCAAAACTTAAAATTTAAATTTCTAGAAGTATCAAAGTCTAATAGAGAGATAGTTCAAAGAAAAGATATGGAACAAGTAGGACAATCATGTAATTCCAATATCTTAAAGGTATTATGAAGCTTGTATTATATTTTGGTGAAGGGGTTTATCTTGTGAACAATGAATCTACTTCCTAGGATGAATAAATTAATTTTAATAGAACAATATGAAGAGGAAGAATATGCAATTTTGGCTAATTGAATTAAGGAGAGATAATTAGAGATATTTCATAGTTCATATTTATCTTTATTTATTAAATCCACATAAATTATTACATGAAATACCAAGTTTTACAATGGCCCAATCAAATTTTAAAACTTTAATTTTAAAGGTTTCTAGTAGTAGCAAAGTCCAATAGAGATATTCAAAGAAAATATATGGAACATGTAAGAAAAACATGGAATTCCAATATCTTAAAGGTATCATGAAACTTGGATTCTATTTTTGTGAAGGGGTTTATCTTGTGAATAATGTATCTACTTCCTAGGATGAAGAATCTAATTTTAATAGAACAACCACAACAAGATCAAGATTTATTGTAGAATTTGCCATCACCAAACAACTTAAAGAGAGGATATAAAATAATGTCTTAAATTTTGGGTTGATTGTGTATCTTCTATTTTGAAATGATCATGATGTTCATTTTTTTTCGAGATATATCATTCTTATTGATATTAAAAGTTTCATGGAGAGATATTGGGTGCCCTTACCAATTAATATACTTTGTTACAATTTTTCTTTGATTATTTTTGTAAATATAAGGTTGTTGATCCATGTGTAGTAATAGAGTTGAGTCCTAATATTTTGATAGAAAGCATGTTATTTATATCTTTATAGGTAAAATAGGCTTTAATTATTGAGAAAGAGTAATTCACACTATAAGAGGATTGTTATGGGATAGAAAAAAACTTAAAGTATAAGGAATGATTAGTGATTCAAAAGGAAAACTATAATTATTAAACTAAAAGTAAAATAATACATTGTAAACATACTCAAAAGGGAAACCCATATTTTAATATAGGTTCAAACTATATATATAATGTAAATCTTGGTATATTGATATATAGATAAGTCATCAACAAATATTTTGTGTTTGCCTACTAGCAAAATTATTGGTGGTTGAGTATAGAGGTAATTACTTCCCTAGAAAATGATTAAACATTCTATTGAGGTTTGATCCTTTCATTATTTGATGGTATCTATTGCTTAAAAATATAGTATAATTTTAAAAACCAAATCTTAAAACCATATTTAAGTTTAAATTCATGTTGTTGCCTCTCTTATTGAATATCTATAGGCATGGTGCTAATCATAGGAAATCATGTGTAGAAAAATATATCATAGTAATTTTTTTACATGGTTTAAACATGCATGTGGGGATGTTATTATAGTGGATTTAATGCAAAGGATCTATATTTTTTTATTTTAAAATGTTTTCCAAAAATATTATGAAATATATCATTCACCATAATCATATGCAAAAGTACAAAAGCAAAATAAATAGAGCATCTATGTAAAATAAATAATGTATATATTCAAAATAGGAAGAAGTGGATAACCATAGGCATGCCCATGATATCACATCACATAAATTTACGTATTAGATCAATACTTGAGGAATATCTATACTAAATGCCTAATCCCTAATAATTACAAATCTTAAGTAGATAGAAATTGGCTTAAAGGTTAAATTATAATAAATTAAACCATAAATTAAGGTTAACAGTATAAGAGGTTTAACAGATATTACGGAGGGTGAATACATCAATATTGATCATAGTATTACATTTAAAATATGCACGTAGGCTTAGATCAAAAGATTTTGTAGGTATACATCATCATTATTGACCTTTGTCATTATGGTCAAATTATTGATATTTCATCCTCCTTTTAATTTGACCTAAGGGAAAAAGGAGATGAGACATTAGAGATGGTAATATCCCTACCCCAAATAATGAATTCTTAAATAGACCAATGAATATTTATAATGAGTTCTAATATCTTCTCTTGATAAAGGAACATAGACTGGAATAACAGTTACTCAAATTTGAATCCATGAACTCATATTTAGGATCAAATATGTTGAGCTTCCCATGATATGATTGTAAATATGCAATATGGTGATCATAATCTATCCTCCAATTTCAAAAGCAAATAATTGAATCATTAAGCAATAAAAACAAGTCCCCAAATAATCAACCCTCATTATTTGAGAGAGAGCCATATGAGCAAGGCATACCTTGATCTAATAATATAAAGTATACTCCTATTACAACCAAAAAAATATTTTATAGCACTATAACATGTCCTTGAATTGATGTCACTAATGTATAGAGCTCAAAAATTTGTATAATCTAAAAAAATGGGTCCAAAATATTTTCATAAGAAAATTCTATGGCCTTTGGAAGGTTGGGCTAATTAGCACTATGTTCAAAAAAATTAAACCTTAAACCTTAGATGGTGTATATAAAATCCATTCCTACCACTTATAACAATTTGAAATTCCACCTATTTGATTAGATAACCTCTACCATTTACCTACCTCTAGGCTTTCAAAGCAAATATATAATAAAATTTGAAATTATTTGATTGTCTATGAGTCCTCATATATTAAAAAAATTATAAATATTCCATATTGATGTCATATCAGTCAACATGAGCATAATATGGAAGTGACAGGGGTTCAAACCATGAATATTATGTGGGAATTCTCTAGGATCATTTGGCTAGCCAATCATCCACATGGTGCCTTTAGAATAAAAAGGGAATATTTTCTAGTTGAGGTAGACTAAGTCCACCTCCCTTAGAAATGCAAAAATAAAAATGATACTTAAACTAGAAGATGCAACCTTTTTTAGTAACCAGGACTTCAAACCTCTATGTTGTTTGTTATGCTCAATCATTGGATTGAGATGAAACTTCCTTAATGAATAGCATGTCTAAATAAAACAAGGTAAAAGGTTATCACTAGTGATATTTGAACCTAATATTTTGTAGATAAGAAGACATCAACATTTTGTGTTTACCACTATGCCTAACTAAGGGTTAGGACTAAGAACAACATGGCATAGCCATGGGATGATGACACTTCTAAGAGATTCATACCTAAAAATAATTATCAATAAGTGGAAATGAAGCCTCTATGTTGAACAAGATTCTAGTGGGTTACATTGGGGTTAACATGGATTATCCATGGGATATAGCACAACATACTTAGAAGAAATGATTGAAAGGAATATTGGGCCAATAATATTTAAAACAAAAATTACCATTATAAGAATTCTTTCATCCCACTAAGATAACCAATATGCCCATGAATTGGGCTAAAAAGAAAACACTATGACCCTAAGTATGAAGGTTTCTAAGGTCTTGAAGAAATATGACAAAAAAAAATATCCCCATCCTGATTTAAACCTAAAATATTAAACAAGAAAACATAAAAATACATTTTTTTAGTTCTATTTTAACATAAAATATTATTAAAACTTTATTAATATTGTTTATTATAAAATTTAATACTTTAATGTATTTATATATAAAAACATTAAAATACAACTATCATGAATGGTTATATTTTAATAAAAATTATTAAGTGTGGGGTTTAAATGGGCCCCAAACCCAAGTACATAAATTGGTAGCTAAACCAATAACATAAGATAACACAGGCTTGCATATTAGCCAGAAACAACCTAAAAAAAAGGTCCAAACAACAATAGAGAAAGTTGGATGGAACGCTGACGTCAGATAAACAAAAATATAGTCTAAGAAATACCCACATAGGGGTTGCTTAAGAGAAGTAACTACCTAAAAAAACTAAAAAGGAGATATGACAAAACCCACATAGGGGAAGCTCGTAAAAGATCCATAAAAACTATAATAGACACATGTACATAAATAAACATAGTGCTCAAAAAGACCCACACATGGGCACTATAGACTATAATTAAAATCCCATGCAGGGGATCAAAAGACCAAAAACAGAGAGACCCAACATGAGAACAAACAAAGTACTCAATAGACCTAGACCTAGACCTCTATAACATCTTCATTTGCAGGAGCATCTCTAGGATGGTTTGGGAGTAGCACCTTAAGAGTCTCGTTGATCTTATCCATGGTGTTGATAATGTTGCTGACGATGGTAACATGGATTATGTTGTGAGTAGTAATGCAAGGATCGTCACTATCTTCATCCAAAATGTGGTAATAGGAGCTCTTACTGGTATCAACCCTTGATTTCTTAAGCTAGGCTGACCTCCTCAATTGAGGTGGATGTAGGCTTCAGTGATAGCTTGCTTAGATCCTTTGAACTTGCTTAGAAATGAAATGAGACCATGAGATTCCAGAAAGGTGTGAGACAGGGGATTAAGCTGAAGGGTAGATGGCTCAAGCAAGGCCATTTTGGCAAGACTAAGGAGAAATAAAGACCACAAAATCTTATTACTACCTAGGACACACAACGGTGAACAAAAATAGATGGTGATGGACTAACACAGACCAAGGATGTAAATACAAAATTTTTTGGCACCATAGATGCCATTTTCGAAAGTTGAGTTGGTGTGATTGGAAAACCACATAATAATTCTCCTTAGAGAACTGACATTAGAAAAAATAGACATGGCACATGATAGAATTTACACATGACGGGGTTGGAAAAGGATTGGGAGTGCCAAATGAATCTCAAAATTTAGAAGACATAAAATTAAGCATCTCGAGACTTGACACATATTGACATTGTTAGATAATGTCCAATTGCATATCCTATACCTACTCAAGGACTTAACATGCTTGGAAAAGACAACCATGAGGTAAACCCACTGATGGGGCCTATCTTGGGACATTGCATACTTCACAGAAGAGAAATGGGAAAACCAAAATCCAGCATAAATAACAAGACAGAGAGACGCTAATAAAAAAAATTTTGCCATAAGAACTGGAACCAAAGAAACACATCATGATGAAAAGGGTAGAGTCAACATTGGAGAAGCTGACCCACCAAAACCTGTAACCACATATTTCAAACCAAATCATTATTAGTAGCATTAAAAACTTCTTGGGGAAATCTTTCTTTCCAAATGGACAAAGATTTATGGATAACTCCCCAATTGGAAAGAATATCTGTAGGTTTGTTAGCTTCGTGGTACACATGGTTGATAGAGATATAATTGAAATTTTGGGACAACTTCTTAGCTTCCTGAACAATAGTTTTGACATTCCAAGAGGACACCCTATTTTTTTAAGAGCATTTATAATGTTCAAATAATCTCCCTCAATAAAAAGGTTGCCTTTATAATCCTTGAGAAGATCTAGTCCTCTCCACAATGCATGGCCTTTGACAAAATAATTATTTTGGCACCCCAGATACTCAACATAAGCCATAATAACTTATCCACTACTATCTTTGACTAGGCCACCTACACCAGCATCCCCTGGGTTTCCTTTGGAGGCACCATAAAAGTTAAGTTTCAGCCACTCACTTGGGGGAGGAATCCAATGGGCACCCACTCTAGGATGGGGGGATGGTAAACTAGAACTAGAGTTGCAGGTAATATTTAAAGAAGATAACAAAATAGACTTCAATCTAGAATCATATGGTTTGGGACAAGGGAAGAGTTGGGAATTTTTGATATCAAATGTAATAGTTTTTTTGGCAACATATATGGTATTCGTAGAGGAGGAATCAAAAAACATGCTATTTATTTCAAGCCACAATTACCATAAGATATGATGAAGGCTCACTTTCCATAAAGAATATAATATGATATTTTTGAATGGAGCAGGCCATTGGGTGAAAAAGTGACTCAACAAATTAGGAGGAACCTAAGAGTTATGAAAAGTAGACGTAAGGTGATCCAAAGCTGTATTGGAGAAAGGGCACTTAGAAAGGAGGTTATTGGTAGATTACCATGCATTCATAGACAAATAACATCTATTGGGGATAGATATGTCCCTTTTCATAATGTTATCAATTGTTAGAATCTTATTTTGAATGGCCAACCAGCTGAAATGAGCAACTTTTGGTATGAAGTATTTAATCCACACTTGATCATAAGGGATATGGAATACTTGATAATCAATAGTTAGATCATGAGCAGATTTAACAGCGAACAACCTAGAATCAATTTTTTTTTTAAAAAGGAGAGTCAAGGGAATTACCAATGGGGATTACTGTTGTATTTAGGTTGATTTTGAGAATTTCTAAGGTAGTGAGGCTATGTGCATCTATTTCCATAAAACCTATGAGATTGTTCCTTTTAAATTTCCTATATTGAATCCTTATCATTACCATGACATGTTATGATATCATGCATATAGGTTGTCATACATTACTAAGTGTGCACATAAGGAAAGACAACAACAACATTAAAAACTAGTATAGCATGACTTGAACTTGTGACATTTCCTTTTAAATACTTCAAGAAACAATGCACTTGCCAAGACTTCCAACTATGTTGCATGGAAATATTATGATAGAGATATTATAATAAACCTTTCCCTCTTGAATTTTAAAAAAATTGAATGGTCATGAAATAACAAGTTTTACTATGAAATAGTTTGACATGAAAATTTAAATATATTAACTCAAAATATGACTTTTCCCTCCATAATAGACAAAGGGCTATTTCATGAAATTTTGTTACATAAATCATCAAATTAAGAGAATTTTTTTGCATAAATCTTCTTAGTTTCTAATGCTTGCAATGATGCTCGCAACTCTATAATTCTCCTCATGAATGATTCTATATTTTCTCTACTCTTCATATTTAGATAATGTAGTTGGATTTGGAGGAGTAGAATCTAATTTTTTTTCTTGGCTTCAATTATTGTCTTCAAATTTTCCCATGTATCTTTGGCTATGTTCATATCTCTAATGTATGCTTAGATATCATCCGTTATTCCAAACATGATGATGAGTCTTGCCTTTCCATCCACCTTGTTAAACTTTGTTTGATCTTATTATATAGTAGGATGGTCAATGCTTCCATCTACTACTTTACAAACTTCCTCAAACTCAAGTTGTGTCATGAGTTTGGTATTCCAAGTAACATAATTTTTCCCCCTTGATAATTGAGAATCTGGTAACAAAAACTTCAGTGTTCCACTTGCCATGATAATCTTTCAAAAAATTCAAGTATTTTTATTTTCTTGAGTTTACCTCAAAAATATCTTTCTAATGAGTATATATATATGTCTACACTCAAATTTTAAATTATGCTTAAAAAATGCAAGAGAGAATTGTGTATCGTCAAGTAGAGGGAATACTTCTTCCTATACATAATATTCCTTTCTTTAATATTTTTTTTTCATTTTTCAAATATTTTATCCTTCAAAAACTAAAAGAATAATATATTATTTTTGTAATAAACTCTTTTAATCAAAAAATGACTTTTCAAACACTTTGTACCTTTTGTTTATCTTTTCTTCTTCCCACTATAGATATGAGATCAAATGTTCAATTTTTTTGATTGTCTTAATGACAATCCAACATAAAACCTTTTTACTTTTATCTTCTTTTTGAATTTATCTTTAATTTGGAATATGTATTGGCAAAACTTAGGTGCATTTCAAAACTTTGGTGGCATCCCTTATCATAAAATATTTTCTAAGAAACCAATGGTTGACAAATAGGCAAATTAAACCATTGCTTTAATTTATTCTCGGATAAAAACTTCAATTTCCTTGACTGACCACTTTAGTTCTAATGCTTTTGTTTTGCTTCAAAGTATGTTGATGCTAGTGACCAATCTTAGAATCTAGATCACTTTGTCAATATAGTTCTATTATTCGAGTGCCCAAGTAATAATTTCTTGTCCTTTAGGTGTGCGCTCATTTGCATTTTATTCATGTGTCTTTTTTGCATCAGAGACTTGAATTTATTTGTCATTTATTTCTTAAGAATATGTTTTATTTTCTATGTTGTTCTCTTTTAGCTTGAGTGAATGCCTTCCTAAGCATTCTACAATTATTTATTTTATGTGAGAGATATTTTTTGAGTCTTTTCTTTTTGTTGTGACTTAGACCAATCTCTCTATTGTGTTTTTAACATAAAATCTCTCTCTCAAGCCTCTTCTCTCTTTCACAACTTAAAAATATATTTCTACTACATGAGGTTTATGCTTTAGCTACTTTTAATTCTTACCAAGCACCTTTGTTGAAATATATTTGTTAATGCTTTGTCTTTTCTTAGAATTATTTATTTTGTTGAAAACATGGGGTCCTTCCTTTGTGAAAATTTGGCTTCATGTTATTTTAATGTTCTTACACATATAGACTTGCTTTTTTGTTGTAGTTAACTTCATGGTCATCCTTTCTTTATTTTTTAAGGCCAAGTTGATTAAGCCTCTTAATGAGCTATTTTCTTCTTATCTTTTTCTCAATATTCTCAATGAGTTTTTTAATGCCTTTGCATATTGTTTCTTCATAAGTTTCATTCCCTTTTACACATTATTATTTCCATTGGTTATTCTAATTAAAACATTTACTTTGATGTCAAATGTTATTTCTTTTGCTTTATGTTCAAAGCACTAAAATGCCTTAAAAAAACATTATTCCTTTCCCTCTTGCATTTTATATTTTTATTCTAAGAATCTTAAGCTTCTTTCTTTTGGATTAATGCATTCTTCTTAGAATGTTTGCAATGCTGCAAAAAGCTTCAATTTTATGAGCCTTTAATATTATTTCAAAATGCCTTTCAAAATGGCTTCAATAGGCTATATGAACCTTCTATATTTTCAAAATTTCTTCTTTTCAAATACCTTTCAAAAAAGGCTTCTTTGTGATTTTTCAAAAGAGGAGCCATAATGGCTTCCTTGGTGCTAAATTTTCTTTCTTGCAAAGAAGCTACAATGGCTTCTTTATCTTTTTCTTAAGGATATTATTATGGCTTAATTTTTGTAATATGTTATGGATCTTTTAATATCTTCCTTTCTTGCTTAAATATGCCTTTGGTAGGTGTTTTTTACCCTAAAAATTTTCAATAATTTCAAGAATTTTCCCATGGAATTTTACTTCACGGATCACAATTTTATATAGGGTACTTTTGCCCTTGAAACTTCTTATCTCAAACTTGATTTTTTCTCAAACAGAGTGCACCTTGGCTTTCTTTGTGTCAAAGCTAGAGGAGGATCAAAAGGAAAATTCTTTCTTCCTTCTACCTACTCTAATACCACATGTTAGATCTTAATGCTTCGAATGATTGTATTATGGTAGTGAAGGGTATTTAAGTACATAGGATGCCTAATTTAAGCATAAAAAACCTTCAAACAACCTTACACTATCTTGTCCTATATCACATGCATGTACCTTATGAGGGGTTATTACACCTCTTGACTTCTCACATGGTCTTTGATGTAATCACTCCTAATACTAGATGATGCAAAATTTGTGTTTTTTAAATATTTTAATATAGTCCTTATTTTTATCAAACTCAATGATTTGAGATAAAGAACCTCTAGCTTTAGGAAATTCATATCCATAGTATCCAACTTTCCAAATAAATATTTCAACTTGATCTACACCTTGGTAGGAACTCCTTTATTTTCATATGTAACTACAAATTTGGCTCAATCAATAGTGGAAATAAACCAAGATCCTCCTATTGCTTATGATAATGAGTTCCTTCATTAAGGATATTTGTTATCTTCTTCGTAAAGATACACTAAAGCTTTTTACTTTGTGCTAGCCCAATTATCTAAGTTGACTATATATTATAAATGTGCCCATTCAAATGGATGACATAACCATTAGGCTCCATCATACCCAAAATCACCTCCTCCATTGTGATAAGTCCTTGAACAAATGTCACCAATGTAAAATTCTTGGAAAAAGGGGCTTAAAATAATTCATATGAAAACGTTATTCTTTTAAATATTTAACCTACTAATTCCAAGGAATAAAAATCAAGGTTTTAAAACTTGGAAATTCTAAACACAAGCAAAAATCACTTGGTATAGTGTGATTAGTGGCCTATCGCCACATTGGTCTTGACATTTATCAACTACTTTACTATTGAATAGAATCTAGGAATGACACGTGTCCTATTTTATTGGAAAAATGGCTTATTATACATACATACATACACACACACACACACATATATATATATATATATATATATATATATATATATATATATATATATATATATATATATATATATATATATATATATATATATATATATATATATATATATATATATATATATATATATATATATATATATATATATATATATATATATTATACATCTATCTATCTATATATATAACATATTTATATATATACATATGTTATATGTATATATACATATGTTATTTATACATCCATATATATATATATATATATATATATATATATATATATATATATATATATATATATATATATATATATATATATATATATATATATAGATATATAACATATAAATAATTCATATGCAAACGTTATTCTTTTAAATATTTAACCTACTAATTCCAAGGAATAAAAATCAAGGTTTTAAAACTTGGAAATTCTAAACACAAGCAAAAATCACTTGGTATAGTGTGATTAGTGGTCTATCGCCACATTGGTCTTGACATTTATCAACTACTTTACTATTGAATAGAATCTAGGAATGACACATGTCCTATTTTATTGCGAAAAGGCTTATTATATATATAATACACACACACATATATATAGATATATATGTTATACATCTATCTATCTATCTATATATAACATATTTATATATATACATATGTATATATATATACATATGTTATATGCATATATACATATGTTATATATATACATATATATACATATGTATATATATATACATATGTTATATATATATATATATATATATATATATATATATATATATATATATATATATATATATATATATATATATATATATATATATATGTGTGTGTGTGTGTGTGTGTGTGTGTGTGTGTATGTATGTATGTATGTATATGTATACACACACACATATCCTTAATTTAGAGTGAAGCAACTAAAAGGGACCAAGGAATCAAACCCTCGTCTCTTGGAATATGGATACTTTAGGCTAGCTATGATAGCTAGGTTCCCATTCTCATCCTTTAGGATTGAAAGGGGCTCCATCCCTAGAATAATGAGTAGATATCATTCAAATGAGTTTGATTGGGTAAAAGGCTTACATACATATCTAGATTTAGGTACTTAAATCTTAAGATATGAGGATTTGTTTCCTTAGGATTTTTTAGTTTCTTTAGTAAGAATTAAGGTTATATGCACAACCAATATGGCAACCAATGAGTGTATGTCATCCAAAATTTAAATTAAACCTTCCCAAAATATAGGGGCAAGACTCAACCGTGTAGCCTCTCTAAAGATAGGTTAAAACATAGCCAACCATCCTAATGGAATGAAGGATGACCCACCTCTTAAAAATAGTATTTTCCTTTGCAATACCAGAAATCAAAGTCTTTGTCTTGAAGCCAAAAAAAGGGAGGTGTAGGATTTGAACACATGAACACCTTCATAGAAAAAACCCAAGCCAAAAATACGACTGACTATTAATATCTTGCATAAAATATTTAAAATATTCCAATAATAGAAGATAGATCTTACAATAATAGAATACTCTAGTGTGTTCAAAATATAAGTCAAACCATTGAGGTAGGACAACATTGTACAATGATCCTTATTGGAAGGAAACTACTCCACACTATATCCCAATATGAGATCCAACACATACCCCCCCAATATGAGTCTCTTGCCTACAATACATAATCCTCAACTACTTACCACTGCCATTTAACCACACATGTGAGATAATGATATTTATTCTAATTAACTAATAGAATAATTTATAAAGCATATACACCCAAATTCTTATTTATAATACATTATCCCATCCCTAGGTACATTAAATTATGTCTCCCTTAAACATGTTTCATCCTCAAAATATGGGAAGAAGCCAAAATAAAATTGTTGCAAAGCATTATAAATATGATGTCATCGAATTTGATTCCATGTATGTCCAAAGTTATTAGTGTGTTGATTATCTATAGTAGCATATCTTCATTTAGGTTACCTATCACAATGATGTGGATGTCCGTATGGTGCACTTTGTTCAAATTTGGAGTCTTTTTTATTTTTTAATTATTTATGTCACTTTTTCTATTGGCTTGGGAAGGGAAATAGTCATTTTCTCTTATTGATTTTCTTCTTTGTCCTCTTATTCTCTAGCAAATTATTCTATGGATGCCCCATTAGATTCCTAAATTTTCTTGACCTTATCTTTTTTGGGGGCTCCATTATGTGTAATATCCTGCAATGTGACTTTTTTCTTTCTATACCACAACTTCATAAACGTTTTTTGTACATTCATGCTAATTGTTCCAAAAGTATCAACCATGGATATACAAGAACAATATACAACCCATCCATACCCATAGCATAAAAATTTGAATGCAAAATACATTTATCCATGTTGAGATTCAAATATACAAAAAATTAAAAATTCATATGCTCTATTTGTGATTCCTTGATCTTCTTTTCTTGAACTAGTAATTGCTTTACAATTTCCTTGTTGATGAATTTATAACTACTATTGGGGTTTATAAATACACTAACCTTAATTTTTTGCATGCATCCATGAAATTGAAAAATAGAATCTTTCTTTCTTAGAGTTATAATTGCATGTACTCTTATCCTTCATGTCATCATCATTATTTACATCCTTACTTTCTACTTCTTCTTCATTCTCATCCCTTTCTTCCTTGTATTTATTTGCATCAATTATTGCTTCACTTAATGCTCATATATCTAAGAAAGCTTTCTTAATTTAGTCCCAAGAATAGTTTATAGGTAATGAAAGAAGCCATATAAGAGTTGCACCTCTCAATTTACCAATGAGTATTAAATCCCATAAATTAGATTGATAATGAGCATTTTTTAACTAGAACCACCATTCCATGGCATTAGCACTTCCATCAAATGGAGGAACTGCCATGAAAACTATCACCTTTATACCATATATTTGAAAAAAATAATGTATAAATGTGGATTTAATTATTTCCTTCCACTTTCAAAAAAATAGAATTTGATTTCCTTGTCGAGTTTGCAAAAATTGCATGTCTGAATCTGTGAAAATTTTGAATTTTAGGGTTAACTTCAAATCACCATATCTTCCTTTATATTGATCCAAATATTTAATGGGACTACTCTTTGGAAGTCTCTCAAAGTATTATGTTAAATGAATCTATATTTATCTTTTTTAAAGATGTGTGAAATGCATGATCTTTTGCAATATTCAATCCTAATTTGGAGTGCATCCAAATATGTGAAAATTTGAATCATATGGTCAAGTTCAAATCATTATATCTCCTTTGATATTCATCCAACCAATTAATATGACCACTTTTTGGAAAGCTCTCAAATTTCTCTTTCCAATGAATCTTGATTTGGATTCTTTTGAAAACCTATGTGTAGCACACAACCCTCTGTAAGACATGACCCTAAATTTTAAAAAAATCAACAACAAATTCCTCCCACATTGCCTTAGAAAGTGCTTTGATACCACTTGTTAAGATCATACATAAAATACATCATTGAATACATTAAAATGTTTACTCGATGCAACTAAAGGTTAATGGCAACAAGGAGCATGATTCAAACCCACGAAGAGGTGATGAAAAATATAACGAGTTACCGATTCCTCTAGTATATGCAAAAAAAAAGATCCTATATAAAATATTAGCAATACTCCAATAATAGAAGACAAATATTGTAATAATAGAATATACTCCAATGTGTTCAAAATTTAAATCAACCCTTGATTTAGAGAAACACCCTACAATACTCCCTATTGGAAAGAAGCCACTCCACACTATATTTCATTATGAGATCAAATACCCCCCATTAATATGAGTCTCTTGCCTACATTATATAACCCTCAACTACCTACCACTACCATTTACCCACACATGTGCAATAAAGATATTTATTCTAATTAATTAGTGGGATGATTTATAAAGCATATGTGTTAAGAACATACTATTAAAATAAAGCTCACTCACACAAAATACTGCAATATAACTCAAATGCATCAAATAACATAATAACACTATGCAAAAAAGTAATTGCAGAATTGAAACATCTCACAAATAAATCAGAATCATAGGCCTCTTCGAGGGGGCAACCTCCTTCAACATTTCATTAACTTTCAAAAAAATACATTCGTACATGGCTCCATGTATTTTAGAGAGAAAAATCCATGCAACCCTACCTAAAGGCTCAAGAGTTGGCTTACATGCAAAATACCACTCAAGATAGAATATTCTACCATACATCAATTACAATCTTGATAATGGTAACATGAGATGGCACCACTTGTCTAGGTGCCTTGCTTTCCACATACATTACAAAGTATTATGAAATGACATTATAAATGGAATCCCCCACATTGGAAGTGGGTCATTACATAAGTAAATGAGAATTACAAAATAACGTTAGGATCGGATCCTAACATGCCCTTCCCCTTCAAAAAACTTTGTCCTCAAAGTTGAAGATGAAGAATTTGGTGCTAGAGATGGTGGAGAAACTCTCATGTACCATCTTCTGGTTGGAATCCATGCCACTGAACAAGAACCTCAGTAATGGCATGGTTGTAGAGAGTGTGAGTTCGATGATCCAACAACTATTCAAGCTCGAGCAAGATAGAACCTTATTTATCCAATTTTGGAAGTGCAAATTGAACCTGTACCTGAGCTCCCACAATATTTTGAGAGAGGAGACATGAAAAATAGTATGGAGCTTAGAGGTAGGTGGAAGGACTAGTTTGTAAGTCATGGCACCAATCCATTATAAAACATGGTAGGCCCATAGTATTTTGTATTAAGTTTTAAGCACTTGTAAAGTTGTAGGTATGACTGTTTGTATAGTTGCAAGTGAAGAAAAACCATATCACACACATCAAAGCTACACTTAGAACGGTGTTGGTCAGCTTGTTGGTGCATCTAATTTTGGGTTATGTTCAAATTTATCTTCAATTGGTGAAGGACATTAGCATGTTGACTGAGAGTAGTGTTGACTGCATGGACCCTGGAGTTGCCCAAAATGTAAGAGGAAGGCATGAGTAGAGAGAGCCCATAAACCATATTTAAAGGGGTAATCTTGATTGTTGTATGATAGGAAGTGTTGTACCACCACTCAGCAAAAGGAAGCCACTTCTCCCATTGACTAGGATGTTCAGATGCAAAGCAACGAAGGTAGATCTCCAAAAAATTATTGACAATCTTAGTCTAACTATTTATTTGTGGATGATAAGTTGAACTCATTTTGAGTTGAGTTTCTTGCAACTTAAATAATTCTTACCAAAAATGACTAGTAAAGGTCGGGTCATGGTCAAACACGATGGAGGTGGGCATACCATGAAGGTAGAATATAGAATCAAGAAATATTTGGGCAATGATGGAGGTTGTGTAAGGATGGGAGAGGGAACAAAAGTGAGCATACTTCTAAAGACAATCTACTACCACAAAAATAATGAATTTACCTTCAAACTTAGGTAACCCTTCAATAAAATTCAAGGAAATATCAATCCAAACTTGTTCAAGAATAGGCAAGGATTGAAGAGTGCCTAGAGAATACACCATTTCACATTTCATCCATTGATAGGTATCACAAGCTACCATAAAATCATGAGTGTTATTTTTCATACCCTTCCAAAAAACGTTCGCTTATGTCGTGTATATGTTTTGATAAATCTAGAATGGTATGCATATGGGGCAGCATGTAGTTCCTTCATGAGAAGTTCTTGAAGTGGATATGTTTGGGGAACAATAAGGTATTGGAGGTAGCACAAATCATGGCCATGCCAAGTATAGCTAGGGCATGAAGAAAGCTCAACATGTAGGGAGGCAACCAAAGTTTGCAAGTTTGAATCCTAAAGTACCTCTTGTCGTAAGGAATCAATCCATTGTGGAAGTGGTGAAGAAATGGCACATAGCATAATAAGAGCCTCAAATTGGTGAGAGAGAGTTTCGGCCACAATATTATCCTTAATATTCTTATAAGTGATATCATAATAATAGCCCTTGAGTTTAAACTCATTTTTATTGTTCGAGGGTGGCAACCCGTTGCTCTAGAAAGTATTTGAGACTTTGATGGTTAGTTTTAATGGAGAAATAATGTCCAATGAGATACAATCACTAATGGATTTTTGCATGTAAAATTACAAACATATCCTTGGCATAAGTGGATTTTTCAAAATTTATGACTAGAAAGTGCTTTACTAGTGAATGCCAAGGGCCACCCTTCTTGCATCAACACTGCACCAATACCATGACTAGAAGCATCGCTTTCAATAACAAAGGATTTGGAAAAATTGGGCATGGATAAGACATACATGGTGGTCATAGCATGCTTCAACTCTAGGAAAGCCTATTCAATGGGGTTTTTCTAAGTAAAAGAGTTATTCTTTAACATGGAAGTGTGGGGAACTATAATTATGAATAAATTTATGGTAATAACTTGTAAGCCCTAAAAATCCTCAAAAACCTTTGATAGTGTGGGGTTTCAACTAGTACTGAACCACCTAGATCTTCTTGGGGTCAATTTTGATGCCATATTTGGTGATAATGTGTCCCAAATACTCCACCTATGTCAAAAAAAATGAACACTTGCACCACTTAGCAAAACGTTGATGTTGTGCCAACAATTGTAAATTCTAATCCACATGGACTAGGTGTTCTTCCCATGAGCGACTATAAACCAAAATGTCATAAAAGAAAAATAGGATGAATTTTCAAAGGAATGGGTGAAATATGTTGTTCATAAGGCTTTGAAATATGGAAGGATCATTAGTCAAGACAAATGGCATCACTAAGAACTCATAATAACCTTCATGAGTATAAAAGGCAGTCTTGGAAATATCTTCATATTTGAGCCTAATATGATGGCATCTAGAGTGAAGGTCTAATTTTGAGAAATACATAGTTCCATGCAACTCATATAGTAATTCATCCATCACTGAAATAGGAAACTTATCCTTGATGGTGAGTTTATTGAGCTCCTGGTAATCAATACATAACCACCAAGACCCATCTTTCTTGTGTACCAATAAGACTAGAGAAGAGTAAGGACTATTACTTGGTCGAATGATGCCAAATTTTAACAATTCTTGTACTAACATAAGAGCATGAGGATACCGATACAATATAATGTTGTACAGTGCATTTCCAGGTAACTATGGAATAACATGGTCATGGGAGCAATGAGGCAACAATTATGATGGTTTGAAAAAAAACGTAATTGTGCTTGGATAAAATAAGTTGCAAATCTATGAGAATAGAATCCACCTCAAAAACATAATTGTGCTTGGATAAAATAATTTGCAATGCAAGGATCAAAAAAATTTGTGTGTAATACTAGAATCAATCAAGATGGTAAGATGTAGGCCTTTGAAAAAACCCACAACTTTAATGGTTTGGGGAATAGTAATTCCAACAAGAGCATGAACAAAAATTTTGGCCTATGGTTCTTCCTGGATTTCTACCTCAGTTTGGGGTGGTTTCTCTATTGGTTTTGTGTTATCATAACTATGGTTGCTAGAGTCAGTCTCATAAACGTCTATGAGGAACAACTTCTTTTGGATGCACCTCTGCCCGTGAAAACAAATTTCATCACAATTGTAGCACAAACCTTTATTCAATCCCCTTGTTTTGTTGGTCAATTTTGTAGCACAGATGTGGAGTATTCCCAATGGGGAGGTATTTTATAGGACTCTTAATGGTCAATGAACTCAACCCAACTCACTTACCAAATCGTACGGTCATATGCTCACTCAAACTACCCCTTGTACGAACTATATTTACCTTGTACGGTCATCAAATGCCTACATTGTACGATATAAAATCATACAGTGTTGAATATGGTATGATATTGCACACAAAAAAATTGACAGATTCTATTTTGGAGGCTACCGTACACAGTTTTGTAATCGATCAAGTAGATTTCTCCAAAATTGCCCAATCGGGTAAGTTTCTCTCGATCGCCTATTTTACCAAATCGGGTAAAAGTTCTTTGTGCGATTTGTAAGGAAAACAATGTACGATCTGTATGAAATAAGGACACAACATGATTCTAGTCTATAGGATCCACTGCTCCAATCTCTCTCTGGGATGTTTTGTAAGGTTTTGATAGACCAATCAATGCAATCTTCGTTATAGGCAAAACATCTTAACCGGGCTGGTGAGAGATCCCATGTGCTGGATTACATTCTAAAATTGTACAATGTTCTTCAATAAATTTTTCTCAATTACACCATGCTCCTAGATCATTCTCTAGAGTTCACTAGTACCAAATCCTACCACAGGGTTGCAACAATGCATAAAACTAATCTATAACAGTCAATAGAAAATGAATACACATTATATTCATCCACAATTCACTGTTCATCACTACTAGGATTGTACACAGTCATCCAAAATCATCATTATGCTCATTAATGTCTATGGATTTTATTAAAATATGGAAAAATATATCAATGTAATTGCATTAGCTCAGGAAATCAACAACTACAAGTACTAACTCCTTACTCTAGCAACCAGACCTATAATTTTGAAAATGGGGTCTTATATAATGTTGCCCAAGCCATTCCAAATAAGACAATTAGTTATTTACAACTACCCATATACAACTAAATACATTAATTTGGCTTTTTCCTAAGTTTGACACCTTAATTGGCAAATCTATGCACCATTTCAATCTAAAATTACATTTCCCTTGCATTTGGATGCATTTCGGTGTGCCTAGTATGATTTTCCATTGCCCTATATGATTTGCCATTCTAGTTGTACGGTTTTGCCCTCTACTGTATGGCTTGCTCCTTATTGTATGGTTTACAAAACTTGAGCAAACTATCACTTGTGTTAAAACTATCAAAATTGAGCAAATCCCTTTGATCACTTCTTCTGGGAGGTGGATTTGTTGCCTACATCTGCCCTCCCCTTTACTTTGTTCGGTGTTCTCATTGACTCATTCTACTTCTTCCACTATGATTTTTATTATGCCATGATAGCCTCTAAGTCCTTGACTTGTGACTTATACATTTTTTTTTCATTCTTTAGCTTGGTCACGTAGTTTCCTATTTTCACTATTTTTTTCTCATGGAAGTTAGCCTTCTCTTTGGTAGTTTTTAGGAACTCCATCATTTGCTTCTCACGGTCTGAGGCACTCTTATTCAACTTCTCCTTCCAGTGAGCTTCTACTCGAGCTGTCACCTAAAGTTCTTCATTATTTTCAGTAATGGTTTACAGGTGGTGGTTGATATCCGCTTCCATAGCTCGAGCCTAGTCTTCTCTAGTCTTCAACTGAGATTGCTTTTCTAGGACCATGTCATTCAACCGTTTATTGTCCTTCGTCAGCTCCTCTATCTACTTGGCTTGTGTAGACATTTGCTCACTCTTTTCAGTCAATTGATCTATCATCTGGTCATATTTTGCTTTGATTTGTGCCTCCAACTCTTTAATTTTGTCCTCTTCAAGCATGATAATTTGGGCTTCAGACTTAGTTCTAAGGCCTGATAGATCATCCTCCAATTTATTTATTTTCTCTTCTATCGCAGTTCTGATTTTATACAGTTCTTCTTCCATTATAGCCAATTCTCTTTGAGTGGCTACAGATTCCTCTTTTTGCTCCTCCTTGAGCTGATGGATTTGTTCCAATCCAATGTTCAACCACTCTATCTAGTATGTTAGGAAGTTCAACTTACTCAAGGCCATGGCCACTCCAGTAGCGACCCTCCTATACTCCACTTCTACCATATTGGTGGGGTAGGTTGGATGGCTGATTCGATCCAAATATACCCTTAGGTATTTCCTATAATTTGTGACCACCCCTTCTGGCAAATATTCCCTTCCCAACATTGTTGTTACCTCTTCCTTGGGTAACCTCCATGGATGCTATGCATGAATGTCTACTATCTTCCTTATATGCTTTGCATTGCTCACCTATTATTTTATCTTCTCCAATTCGAGAGACACTTGTTCTTCCCACAACTTAAATTCTCGTACATAGCCAATGGAAAATTCTAGTCTGGAACTATTCATCACATGGCTTAACTGAGAAAAGAAGTGTTCCACCTTATCTTCTACTCCACGTGCCTTCTCCTCAGTTGTAATTCTTTAGAACTGTGGTATTTCTAGAAGATAACTAGATTGCATGCCTCACTATTCCTCCTCCATAGGAGTTCTTAAATATTTGCCCTCCATAAATTAGCTAGAGCTTCCTCCCATATCTCCAAGTGCTCTCTCTATATATATCTTATCCTAAGGTGGAGACTATTTTACAATTTTCTCCTCCTCACTATTTATGATGTTCACAATCTCCTCCTGAGATTGTTGCTGCTCAACTTGTTCTTGAGCCTTCTCTGCTTTGGTCAAGTCCCCTTGTCGCTCCTCAATATTCTGCTGGGCTACTTCTTGCTCAATGTTGCCCACCTATTGTTCCTCTGTCATTCCCTCATCTTGGATTCATTGTGCATCCATTGATGTGACTTTCTGAGCAACAAGTTCTTATTTTTCTTATGGTACTTTTGTACCCTCTGGGACATCTTTCTTACTGGAGCTTCCAGTTACAAACCTGTAATGAGGCTTCTTCTCGGGCTCTTTCTCTATGGTGTTTATTCTTGCTTCTACTTCTCCTTGGGTAGTGGCTATTCTATCTTTCCCTACCTCAAATCCTTTAAAAATTTTAGAAGAATCCATATTCTCATATTATTGGAAGATTGATGAGGATTGTACTATTCTCTCCACCTTTGTCCAACACAACTCATCCAGTTCCATCGCTTTTGAGTATGACTACTCTTTTTCCTATACCTTTGGAACTGGTTTGTTCATCATTCTCTCATGTTGCCTTCTCTTCATTATTTATATGGGACTTCTCTAACTTTCCTAAATGATAGGTTGCTCCTGCTATCGTTGGGTTGGTGCTTGTTGTTCCAGCTCTTGTTCCAGTCGTCTAGACCTTTTCCACCTATGATGCACATTTGTGTCCTTCTTCGGAGTACTCTCTTCTTGATCTTCACTGATATGTCACTCACTCCTTTTTCACGATTTCTATGAAGTTCCTTTTGATATTGTCAATTCCTTCACTCACTTCAATATCATTGGCTATCTTGGCCTGATTTCTTGGGGTGGCATCATTCTTGGGAAATGCATTCCCATTTCTGTGATCGCATTCAATAGCAATCCAATTCCATCGAAGGTCATCCTGAAATTATTTAGCCTCTTTTTCAATGCATCATGCATTCTTATTTCCAGATAGGTACCCCAATAATATGGAATCCCCTTGGTGATACCTTCTTCATATTGTCCTATCCACAATGGCATTTATATGGCTCTTATATCACCTAACAGTCGAGCCATAACTATACTCATCGCACACGGCTAATGTTCTCCTTTTAACTGGCTCTATTTTATTCTATGCGTTCTTGCGCCTAATATATTTGCCTTTGTCAGTGATTTTACAGTGGTCATGGTGGTGACAAGGCGGTATGCTTCTACTGGGTCTACCAATTTTTCACTATCTCCATACTGTCTTCTAACAAGCCAAATATTTTTTGGAATGCCTCTACTGAAAGACCTCTTGCCCACATTAACATAGGTAATCCGAGTCACTACATTATACACCTGAACTATCTATAAAATATAGTTCTGGAAGAATATTCTGTGGAATGGTAGAACCTATACAATGACCGCCACACGAGCATCCTAAAACATCTTCCTCCAAGGATGATCCCTGTTCTTCTCATCATTCCACCACTTCCTGCATGCATCCGCTCCATGCTGCACAAATGTAATCTTTATCAGCTCCACCTGACATTATTATTGTCCACTGCTCAAATGCTCCTCTTGCTCTAGCATATGAACTTCACTTCTCAATTACCTCTATGAGGTTCTTTCTTGTGCCATTGTTTCCTCCTAGTGCCTTGGTGGTTTTCTGCCCAGGTTTGCTCACCAATGCCTATGTCCCCTCCATGACCTCTCTCCTCTTCTCCTCCAAGGACGATTACCATGCCAATAATGAAATTGATACTGTTGCCCTTGTCTCTACCATGGGCATACCTCTCTCTCATGTAGTGGTCCTAGTGATCTCTCCACCCTTTTGGCTGCAATCCACCTTAACCGGTGTTCGAACTCTTCCGTCGAGATCATTCTACCACCATACCTCCTATTAAGGGATTATCCAACCATCACTATTTTCCACAATCAAAAGTGTCTTGCAATCATAAAATCTATTATAAATCGTACAGTATGCCCTTATACATTTTTTGGTATGATTTCCCTTCCACCGGTTGCTCCTAGATCGTACACCGATCTTCTCTCCCTATAGTTTAGTTTCTAGCCCGTCAGTATTTAAACTGTCATAACTTCTCCAAATCGTACCACTGCAACCTAAAATTGTATAGGATGATAGTACTCTGTACAATGTCACTTTTTTATTGCCCCCATTTACAATTTGTATGATTTCGTATAATTCCGTATGATCTCTTGAAAATTGCCAAAAATGATCTAAAAAGTCCTCCAAACTGCACTATTCTTTTTGGAAATCGTACATGCTGCTCCAAAAATTGTACAGTATGACTTTTCCAACCATAAGTGATGAAAAATTCAAAAAATTTCTCTTTTGATGAATCCTTCACCGACCCATTTGTCGGATTGCCCCGATCTACTATTTCAGTGCTTTTCGATAGCAATTATTCAACTCCTTCAACCCTAGCACAATTTATTTTAACTTGATGAAATTATGGCTATATTTTATGATTGTACGGACTTCATTTTACTTCCCATATATTTCTCAACTTGATTTTTTCCATATTCCTCCGGATTTAGGGTTCAAATCTCCAATTTCTCTACAATTTCCACAACCCAATTACAAGTTTCCACTTCCTCCGACTCCAATAGCAAATTTTCCACTCCTCAATCTGTAAAATGATGTATTATACCATATTTTTCTATTATTCTTTTGAAAATTTTGAATTTCCCCCTTTTATGGAGTAAAACCCTAGTTTTCTCTCTCCCAGGTCAATTTTTGAATGTGAAAAGATCTCCCTAGTGCAAAATTTAAAATGGGTCTACAAATTTAGAATGTTGATGAATATTTATTGCCCATGTAGTATTCTTCCTTCAGTTGCACACTTTCCACCTTCAATCTCCTCAAAATTTGAATTATGCTTGTATGCTTGTGAAATTGTCAATCTCTTTCTTACTTAAGAAAATTTTTAAAACCCTACCTGAAACCCTAACCATCAAGAAAATCTAAAATTGCACCACATTGCATGTTTTTTTCATCTCCTTCGTTGGATGATTGCCAACTCAGCAGTTGGTTTAAAATTTTGTCTTTTTACCTATTGAGTGGTATTTTCACCCAATTGTGAAAGTACACTCTCCCTTAGGATTTGGGTTCCAAATCCCCTCTTGCAAAGAAGTTAAACAAACAACTTCTCCAAGGTCTCCGCTATATTAGCATTTGCATATGTGTATTAGTAATCTCAAATAAATATATTCAATTTAAATGCTTGGAACACCTTAGTGATTGCAAGTAACTATAAACAAGGGGCAATGTTGGTTTATTTTACCATGAAACTTTAGTGATTGTTCATTGAACCAAAATAAAGCAAATGTGAGTTGGCCCTCATATGACCACGATGTAGTGCCTTAATTCATTTTATCTTGAGAGTTTTAAGGTAGATTTTATCTTCTTTATTAAGTCCAAATATGGCTTCTTATCATGAAGATGAAGATAGCTTTCAATGTGATCGATAAACCATCCCTCTTTGGTGAAATAGATTTTCACAAAGAGGCAATAATTTATGGCCTTAAATAAAGGGCTTTAAATGTCACTTTAACTTATCCCTCTTAGATGAAATCAAATTTTCATTAAGATGAACAATTAAGTTCTTTGAAGAAATGACCTTCAATGTAATACTCAAATTACCCCTCTTTCAAAAAATTAGAATTTTTATGAAGAGAGGGTAATTCTAGGCTCAAAATGGAAATTTGTGAAAATGCCATAAAACATAACTCCTTCAATGAAATTGGAATTTTCATGAAGGGAATGTCATCATAGGCTCATGAGTGCAAAACAAAACTGAAAAAATGAAATTTGACCTTAAAATGGAAATTTTCTATTTTCGGATTTTTAAAATCTGTAATAAAACAACAACTTCGATGAATTTTTAAAAATACTAAACAACTCCGAAAATGAAATTTCAAAGTGCATATTGGAAGTCTGAAGTATAACCTACGCAATGGTGAAATTATTTTTGGATTTTGAATTTTTTTAAATGTTTATTTTAATGCCTGAAAATTAAAAAAAAAATTAAAATTTCTGGAAAAATAAAATGCAGAAAAATGAAAATGAAATGCAAAAAATGGAACACAAGATACATTCAGTTTGATGCTATCCTATTCCGGAAAAACCGAAGATGTGAGGTTTCCATGCATGCAACCTAACCTATTGGACTTGCAAAACAAGCACAATCCCGATAAGCTAAGTGTTGGCTCCTAGGGTTTTAAATAAGTTTTTCAGATTTAAACATTCACATGAAGCAACCAAGAAACTTGTATAAACTCCATTTACAAGCCTAAAATCTGAAAAGGGGAAAAAATAGACATTAAATCTTGCATGCGAAAATGAATCTCCTTCTTTCTTGCCCATAAGATGCAACTTTCTGAAAACTATCTGCATTAAAATATTTCTTTGTACATGGCAAAAATCTGGTTTTCTCAAAGAACCAGTCCAATGTGGAAGGAAAATATCCAGAAAAACCCAGTGCCAAGGCCTTGCCTTCATTCCTGCAATCTTCTCTGAAAAATTTCCAACCCCATGTGGCCTCCTAAAAAAAAAGCTCCTTCCCTTCTTGTTTAATGAGATATTTAAAACCCTTTCATGTCCTTTCGTTTCACAAAACCTCTTTCATTTCCATTTCTTGTTTGGTTTTCCAAAAGACTCTTCATTTGGGCTTCGAATCTCGAATGGCCTCATTCCACTCCATTTCGTTTGTCTTGACATGCATTTGTTTCATCTCTTTGTTTATCCTAAAAATAGACCATAATTTCCTTTGGTGGTGTGCCACATGGCCCATACCACAATCAAAATCCCTTTACATGAGGGTTGTTATGCATAGTCCCCATGTGGTTGTAATTGCATAAACCATGCATGGGCCCACCTTGGCAACGACTAGATTGACTCCACGTCACTGTCGAACAGTTTGGATAACAACATCGTTTTATCCTTTAATCATGTTGAAATATACCCGATACACACTGCCCCGCTCTGGCGAATTGTCTCTTCCCACTAAATGTAATGGTCAAACTTTGCAGTGAAACATTTTAATAAACATTCCCATACGTGCCTTCAATGTATGCCATTATACCCTATGCAAAACATAACGTACATGCCTTTTAACAAAATCATTTGAATTTCTATGGACCCCTTAGCCGAACCAATGTAGCATTGTATTTCCTTCACTTCTCATGGCTAGTCCAAGTGGTGACCACTTCGACATCTGGGCATGCATCACTGAATCAACACTCCTCATCTGCACACTAGCCCATAGTTTCCTTTGTCACCATGTCATTGTTGAATATCGGTGCCTATAGAACCACCCATGTCTTCTTCTTTCATACACCCGATAATCCATTGTTACACTCGGTGACCTTCGTCAATTTCCCACACCTGTCTTTGTGCAACTTTTTTGATGGCTACACCTAATTTCTTATATCATCCCTAGAGGATATCCCCTTCTGACGATGTTATTCCATGGCCATGGTAGCCATCTCCATACGAGGTATGCACTGTTGTATCCACCTGTTACCACACTTCAAGAACTCACCGGACTTTAATAACGTGAAGCTATTCCCATAGTGGCCCTGAAACCAAATGTTGCACCTTTGAAATTGTAGTGCTCTTTACCCATGCTTTTCGGTCACCACTTCTTGTCACTCATTTGAATGCGTGGTGTTCGTTTATGAAGTGTCCTCCTTCAAACATTGTAGCCGAGGTTGAACCAATGCCCACACTTCATCCTTTCATTGTTGTTGAAATGTAGACGTCTACCGTCTATTATCCCCTTGTCAATGATTATGCTTTTCGAAACACTACCTCCCATTAGATAAACATTTATTTGACTTCACTTCTATTCATTCGTTTGAAATTTCTATACTTGTTTTGAACTCCATGCAACTGGTAAATCTCATTGGGCTTGTTTGCCTTCAACACATTGCCAAAGCCCTCTAACATTGTCTCTACTCGAATAAAATTCCCATGATGATATCTTTCGCTAACTCATTGTATATTCGATAGGTCCCTCTGCATTCGTTGTTGCTACTACCCCCCATGAATGCTCAAGATATATGTACAGGATAGCCCCATGGGTCCGACGTAGTCGTCATTGCCAGCATGTATCTTCTTCAGGTTTGACATCTTCCGTCGAGGGCTCACCATGGATAAAACTTATGTGGCCTCGGCATTATCGATCACCATTCGCTTCTTTTGTCGTCGCTGTAAACCTCCCCACCTGGTCAAAACCCTTTGAATATCCATTCCTTACTTACTGCATGTCACCGAAGTTCATTGGAGTCCACTCATCATCGCCACCTAGCTGTCGGGGCTTAGCCATCTTGTCGCATGAGCTCCATCATGTCGTCGAGCTCCGTGTTGAAACCTTTTGGAATCTGCATTCATCGACTCTGTCAGCAACCTCCCTAGACTTGTCCGATCATTTGAAACCGCCTCATCCACCTGCGAAGAACATTATAAAACATTAATTCAATGTCAATTTAACTAAAAACTTTCATATCCATGCATCTCAGTAGAATCACGCGATTCTTTTCGGAGTGGGCATATATCAATATTTCACTTTTATTTTTGTTTTTATATAATATAATACATATTATATATAATATATTATATATATATACTATATAATATACATTATATTATATTCTTTCACATATATTTTTAGTTATTTTATCTTTTATAATTTTTATTATAAATATATATATAAACATATATTTATATTTATATTTTCTTTCTTCCTTTTTTTATGTTTTTTTTTTTAAGATTTGGTTATTGTGAGAAATCCCCATGACCGATATATAGGCCGAAGTAGAATTTTCCCACTCATGACCCCTCTTATAGTTGACTGCTATACTTATCAATAGGGAATTTAACACAAAACCACCACACATGATTCTTTTTTTTTTCGGTATACACAAATGAAAGAAAACCCAAAAAGTAACCACGAAAACACTAACAACAAAATCGATGAAAAACTTGCCGACACAACAATGATGATAAAAATCGTCAACCACAAGATGACAACAAAAGAAACGTCGACAATAAAATATTGTCGACAAGAAAAAGTCGTCGACAATAAAAAAGTCATCGACAATAAAATATCGTCGACAATAAAAAGTCATCGACAAGAAAATATTATTGACAAAAACTAATGATAAATGCAAATTCAAAACAAAACGAGCATTAGACACTCGAAACCAACATGCAAACACCCAAATACCAAAAATAAAAAGGTGGGTCCCCAATTTTGGGGTACGTTGTGGAGCAGCCACAACAAATGGTGACTCTGCTAGGAAATGCTCCTGAGCATTTCGGTGAGAACCCAACCTGAAAACCTTCAAAACTCAAACACAAGCATCAACAAATATCCAAAGAATGAAACTAGACGAGAAATACATGAAGCATTAGAATTATTCAGCGTCAGCTCAATGTGTGCGGTGTGATTCATTCCTTATCATTTGAAATTGATCAACATTCCATCATCTGTTTCACTTATGATTCATGCATATGAGAAGTTATGGATGATTCCTGTAGGATTTAATGTATGGTGAAGATGCTAGAGATATAACAACCTGCTTTGCAAAGGCTCAAACTTTCTAGTACCATGAACAAACATATTAAAACTGTCAAACCCTCTTAGGACCAAATATGTGTATACTGAATTAATTTACTAGATCCCAAAGTTGGTTATGTGTCACTACCATCTTGAACCCATGTGCAAGTGTAAGTGAAATCAGAGCTTTGGGGAATAGGATTCCCAACCTAAGCGAGATGGGAATTTAACCCTATCCTTACTACTCGATCCGGAGTTCATTACCTCATCTTGAACAAAATGATTTAACCTGTTATGGATGAAACTGTCAGGCTAGCCTGTCCGTTTGAGCAGTCGGTGGTCTTGCTTTTAGACAAGACATGTTGCCACGCATGAGCATACTCCACTGCCAATCAGGCGTCTATAGCCCCGGTGGAGATTAACCCCATAATCCAGGATTTGGCTTTACTTTTGATTTCTTGAACCTTGGGGATGACTACCCATCCTTGCAAGGGACATGTAGTACGATCCTTCCAATCCAATATTAATGATGAAATGAAAGTAGAATGAAAAATATTTGCTTTGGAATTTCAAGTTCTTGAGTAGGCAAAATAGAAGCTTTGGGGAATCGGATTCTCAACCTAAGCGAGATGAGAATTAGACCCTATCCTTACTACTCCATGAAGGTCAAATCAGAGCTTTGGGGAGTTGGATCCTCAACCTAAGTTCGATGGGGATTTAACCCTATCCTTACTACTCTGATTTTAGGCTTTAAGCACTATGGGAGTGGTAAAAACCACTATTTTAAGGATTATGTTGCATGATAGGACAGACACGAAATACTCCTTTCGCCTCACCTTTTCTTCCAAGTATGGTTTTGACCATTTTTCTCAAGATCCTCTTTAATATGTGTAGAACGTGCTTGGTTCAAGATAGTTCGGGCATCAGTTCCCAACCTTAGGATCCTTTTAATATATGTTATGTAATAACCCTAAGAGGATTCGACACCTTTTCAATGATTGTATTTGAAATGTAGATGCAATTGAGATGAAATGTATATGCAATGTGGAATGTAACATGAGATATGGATGAATGCATTGCTCTTTTTGAAATGCGGATGGAGTATACCACCTACTTTGCCATAATTTGTAAAACTGACAACTTCATGCATCACAAGTTCCAAACGATATTCTTTAATGTGTTTGCGATACTCGTGGAGCTTTCTGCAATACAATTCCGATGTTTCATATTCTCTTAGTCTTAGTCAACATTCATAAGGACATAAGTTGACATCTCGCTTTTTTTTTTTTCAAGACAAACCAAAAGTGTCCAAAGGACCAACACACAAAACTTAAAACCAAAATGAGATCCAACCCAAAACCAAAACACGAAAACCAAAAGTATATACAAATGTACAATATAATACAAGATGGTGCAAAGTTTGGATTATCATTTTCCCGGATCCCAAACATGATTTGAGCATTCCAAAAGACATATAATGTGATACACATGCCAAATGTGGAAGGAATCAAACAAAAACAAGACTAGACCAAACAATGCAACCAACTTCAACTTTCCTCTCTCACCCCACCAATTAGATTTAGTTCCATTAGTATTCTCATAGGTGAGATTCAAATTACCAAATTGATTAGACAATGGTTGATTTTCAATTCTTTCTTGTCTATTCTTTAAGGTGTAAATTTCATAATTCCATTCATGATTTAGAACTAGGCTTTCTTTATTCAAAATGAAATTTTGTAAGCAAGAGCCTATTTCTAAAAATTTCAAAGCTAATTCATTTTCCATGTTCTTAGGCCAATCAAAATTGTGCAACAATTTACAAGCATCTAGGATATTTACTAAATGGGGATCATTAGAAGTTTTTATCCTAGGTTCAAGAATTAATTGTTGATGAATTTGATTTAGCAATTTAAGTGCATCAAGCTCCTTTTCATTCATTAAAGTAATGTTATCAAAGGTGTGGTTAGAAATTAATTCTTGTTCTTCATTCACCTTCAATGGCATTTCATCATAAATATCATTTGAATTATACAAATCTTCACCTAAATCTTGGATGTTTGGACACAAAGGTTTAGATTTTACCTTTTTCACATTTTCATTTACCAAAACTTGGTGAGGATTTGCAATTCCCTCTTTTACCTCATGGTCTTCATATTCTTCATTGATTACTTGTTCATCAAACATACCAAAATTGGGCACCCAATTGAAAACATGCCCATCCTTTTCAACCCTCAAATATTTTTGGTCAAAGTGTATGTCAAGTAACTCATCTTCATGATCAATCACTTGCGTTGCTTCTAATAGATCAACCACTTTGTCATTTAATTCCAACTCTTTGTTCACTATCCATGGTATCTCTTCATTTGAATCCTCAAAATAATCATGCAAACTTGTATCCGAATCTTCAATGAATTTATATTCAACATGATCGAATTTTGTAACCTTCTCAAATCTTGTGAATGTGAGATCTTCGTATGAAGTAGAAGTTTCAACATCCTGCATATAAATTGGAATAGAGGCTTCATCAATAGGGGTGTGAGGAAATAACACATCTTCATATCTTCCCCAACCATTGTAAAAATTATCTTCCAAATTTGTGGGATGAAACTCCATGGTATTTGTGACATGATCTTTTGATTCATTCATCAATTCACTTTCTTCTTTGTCCTTGGTAGTAGGATCATTATAATCTTCCAAAATTTGATGAGATTTGAAACCCTCTTCCAAAACATCCTCAAATTGTATAGGAGTTGTAATATCTTCCTTTGAGTAGGCGATTATGTTGTCCTGTATATCAATTGGCACACAAGTTTCATTAGCAGTTTTGGAGTGAGTGTAGTCTTCCCACTTCTTCCAAGCATCATAATAATCATCTTCCAAAGTCAAGTGGTGACGTTCAACTACTTCTTCAACATCTTCCAATTCATCAATGTGTTTCTCATCAAATTCACCTTCACCTTCCTTAGATGGTTCAATTATTTCCAAAAGTGGGTCATTTTTTGAATTCAAATTTGTAAGGCTATCATAGTCCAACTTAGTAACCCATGATTTCGTTTCATCACAATTTGGAGGGTGAAGAATTTCTTGATCATTAATTTCAAACATCTCATCGAGAGTGTCTTCCAAGAACAAGTGGTGAAATTCTATCATATCTTCAAATTCATTTATTGGTTTTCTTCCAATTTCACTTTCAACCACTTCATCCAATTCTATGGTAGGTTCCGTCCTATCACATATTTCAAACATTGTTGAATTTAGGACCCCTTCATCTAAATAATCATGTATCTCTATGAATGAGATCATCTCTGCATAATCCTCACTGGTGGATGTCGACTTAGCAATTTGCACCTCCTCTTGGACTACATCTAAGGTGGTTGTAACATTTGGACCTTCAAATTCATCCCCTTGATCATTTACCTTAGGTATCATTGGAGTGGAGGGTGCTATATTTGATGGTTGGTGTCAGGTTGGCATCACTAACTCCAAAAGAACAATCTCTCATGTGAACATGTTGTGCCTTTTCTTCTTCCAAAACTTGTTCTACCTTTTCCAAGATCTCATAGATTGTCTCTAGAGACAGGTCATCCAAGTTTTTCTTTAAAGATGTAGCAAGTTTGGGGTGTATGGCTCCCATGTATACTTGAATAGCTTCCTCTTCTGATGTGTTAAAATTTTCCCACATTTGGGAGTGCAACTCACGAAATCTTCCATTGAATTGACTCAAGGATTCATTAGGCTCATTACGTATGGAGGTAAACTGATTTTTCAACATCTCTAAGTCAACCTGATTACCAAAATGATAAATATAGGTTGCTTCTAGTTGTATCCAAGAAGTCCTAACCTCCATGGGTAGTTGGCCATACCAAAAGAATGGTCTATCATCCAAAATGTATGCAAATAACTTACAAGCCACCTCCTCATAGAAAATTTGGAATTGACATAATGTATTCTTGTAGACATACAATTTTTGCAAGTATCCTAGTGGCACCTCTTGATTAAAATGTCGTAGAAACTCCAATAACATTTTAGGAATTTGATAGGGTATCCCATGTATAGACAAACCCTTATAATGATCCTCCATCGTAGATACCATTCTTTCTCTTAGAGATGCTACTTCAGCTCTTATATCGTATGTCGTCATTAGTAAAACTCAAAATATAACTTCAAAACCAATTTGTTAGTCATGAATAAAAGAAGGAACCATGACAAAGCAATATTCTAAAAATGTAAATTAGTTTCTGATTCACCAGATCGCATATGCGCAAGTGAAGAGCATACTCCTAGTGTTGTAGGCTTTCCGATTCACAAGATCGCATTACACGCAAGTGAAGAGCATAATACCGACAACAAATACATTTTAGACAAAATAATTCCTTACAAATAAGCATGAAATGACTAGCAAATATCAAACATGTAACGTATGAATAATCATGTTAGCATCAACCAAGAGATGTATCCATTAAAATCAAATGAAAGTAATTGCATGGAGACAACCTCGTTAGTCAAGACCAAAATTTTTCAAAATCAAATCAAAACACATTATTCCTGTATGAACAATCAAAAGCGTTAGAACAATGCATAGCAATTCATGTCCTCCTTTTAACACTACAAGGTTGTATTGTTAAAAGAGGGCTAAAGATAATAATCAATAGGGCATGAAATATTCAAAATTTAAATCCCTATAGCATTTAAATCACACTGAAATAAACCAATTCAGGCCCTCCTTCTAGCGCCAATCTGTTGAGTGGTATTTTCACCCAATTGTGAAAGTACACTCTCCCTTAGGATTTGGGTTCCAAATCCCCTCTTGCAAAGAAGTTAAACAAACAACTTCTCCAAGGTCTCCGCTATATTAGCATTTGCATATGTGTATTAGTAATCTCAAATAAAGATATTCAATTTAAATGCTTGGAACACCTTAGTGATTGCAAGTAACTGTAAACAAGGGGCAATGTTGGTTTATTTTACCATGAAACTTTAGTGATTGTTCATTGAACCAAAATAAAGCAAATGTGAGTTGGCCCTCATATGACCACGATGTAGTGCCTTAATTCCTTTTATCTTGAGAGTTTTAAGGTAGATTTTATCTTCTTTATTAAGTCCAAATATGGCTTCTTATCATGAAGATGAAGATAGCTTTCAATGTGATCGATAAACTATCCCTCTTTGGTGAAATAGGTTTTCACAAAGAGGCAATAATTTATGGCCTTGAATAAAGGGCTTTAAATGTCACTTTAACTTATCCCTCTTAAATGAAATCAAATTTTCATCAAGATGAACAATTAAGTGCTTTGAAGAAATGACCTTCAATGTAATACTCAAATTACCCCTCTTTCGTAAAATTAGAATTTTTATGAAGAGAGGGCAATTTTAGGCTCAAAAAATGGAAATTTGTGAAAATGCCATAAAACATAACTCCTTCAATGAAATTGGAATTTTCATGAAGGGAATGTCATCATAGGCTCATGAGTGCAAAACAAAACTGAAAAAATGAAATTTGACCTTAAAATGGAAATTTTCTATTTTCGGATTTTTTAAAATCTGTAATAAAACAGCAACTTCGATGAATTTTTAAAAATACTAAACAACTCCGAAAATGAAATTTCAAAGTGCGTATTGGAAGTCTGAAGTATAACCTACGCAATGGTGAAATTATTTTTGGATTTTGAAATTTTTTAAATGTTTATTTTAATGCCTGAAAATTAAAAAAAATTAAAATTTCTGGAAAAATAAAATGCAGAAAAATGAAAATGAAATGCAGAAAATGAAACACAAGATACATTCAGTTTGATGCTATCCTATTCCGGCAAAACCGAAGATGTGAGGTTTTCATGCATGCAACCTAACCTATTGGACTTGCAAAACAAGCACAATCCGGATAAGCTAAGTGTTGGCTTCTAGGGTTTTAAATGAGATTTTTCAGATTTAAACATTAGCATGAAGCAACCAAGAAACTTGCATAAACTCCATTTACAAGCCTAAAATCTGAAAAGGGAAAAAAATAGACATTTAATCTTGCATGCAGAAAATGACTCCTCCTTTCTTGCCCATAAGATGCAACTTTCTGAAAAACTATCTGCATTAAAATATATCCTTGTACATGGCAGAAATCTGGTTTTCTCAAAGAACCAGTCCAATGTGGAAGGAAAAATATCCAGAAAAACCCAGTGCCAAGGCCTTGCCTTCATTCCTGCAATCTTCTCTGAAAAGTTTCCAACCCCATGTGGCCTCCTAAAAAAAAATCTCCTTTCCTTCTTGTTTAATGAGATATTTAAAACCCTTCCATGTCCTTTCATTTTCATCTTTCGTTTCACAAAACCTCTTTCATTTCCATTTCTTGTTTGGTTTTCCAAAAGACTCTTCATTTGGGCTTCGAATCTCGAATGGCCTCATTCCACTCCATTTCGTTTGTCTTGACATGCATTTGTTTCATCTCTTTGTTTATCCTGAAAATAGACCATAATTTCCTTTGGTGGTGTGCCACATGGCCCATACCACAATCAAAATCCCTTTACATGAGGGTTGTTACGCATAGTCCCCATGTGGTTGTAATTGCATAAACCATGCATGGGCCCACCTTGGCAACGACTAGATTGACTCCACGTCACTGTCGAACAGCTTGGATAATAGCGTCATTTTATCCTTTAATCATGTTGAAATATACCTAGTACACACTGCCCCGCTCATGGTGAATTGTCTCTTCCCACTAAATGTAACGGTCAAACTTTGCAGTGAAACATTTTAATAAACATTCCCATACGTGCCTTCAATGTATGCCATTATACCCTATGCAAAACATAACGTACATGCATTTTAACAAAATCATTTGAATTTCTGTGGACCCCTTAGCCGAATGGATGTAGCATTGTATTTCCTTCACTTATCATGGCTAGTCCAAGTGGCGACCACATCGACGTCTGGGCATGCATCGCTGAATCAGCACTCCTCATCTGCACACTAGCCCATAGTTTCCTTTGTCACCATGTCATTGTTGAATATCGGTGCCTATAGAACCACCCATGTCTTCTTCTTTCATACACCCGATAATCCATTGTTACAGTCGACGACCTTCATCAATTTCCCACACCTGTCTCTGTGCACCTTTTTTGATGGCTGCACCTAATTTTTGACATCGTCCCTGGAGGATATCCCCTTCTGACGATGTTGCTATTCCATGGCCACGGTATCCATCTCCATACAAGGTATGCACTACTGTATCCACCTGTTACCACACTTCAAGAACTCACCTACCTTTAATAACGTGAAGCTATTCCCGTAGTGGCCCTGAAACCAAATGTTGCACCTTTGAAATTGTAGCGCTCTTTACCCATGCTTTTCGGTCACCACTGCCTATCACTCATTTGAATGCATGGCATTAGTTTATGAAGTGTCCTCCTTCAAACATTGTAGCCGAGGTTGAACCAATACCCACACTTCATCCTTTCATTGTTGTCGAAACGTAGACGTCTACCATCTATTATCCCCTTGTCAATGATTATGATTTTCGAAACACTACCTCCCATTCGACAAACATTTATTTGACTTCACTTCTATTCATTCATTTGAAATTTCTATACTCATTTTGAACTCCATGCAACTGGTAAATCTCATTGGGCTTGTTTGCCTTGAACACATTGCCAAAGCCCTCTAACGTTGTCTCTACTCCTCGAATAAAATGCCCACGATGATATCATTCGCTAACTCACTGTATATTCGACAGGCCCCTCTCCATTCGTTGTTGCTGCTACATCCCCATGAATGCCCAGGATATATGTACAGGATAGCCCCGTGGGTCCGACGTAGTCATCGTTTCCACCATGTATCTTCATCAGGTTTGACATCTTCCATCGAGGCTCACCGTGGATAAAACTTATGTGGCCTCGGCATTATCGATCGCCATTCGCTTCTTTTGTCATCGCTGTAAACCTCCCCACCTGGTCAAAAACCTTCGAATATCCATTCCTTACTGCATGTCACCGGCGTTCATTGGAGTCCACTCATCATCGCCACCTAGCTGTCGGGGCTTAGCCATCTTGTCGCATGAGCTCCGTCGTGTTGCCGAGCTCCGTGTTGAAACCTTTTGGAATCTGCATTCATCGACTCTATCAGCAACCTCCCTAGACTTTTTCGATCGTTTGAAACCGCCTCATCCACCCACGAAAAACATTATAAAACATTAATTCAATGTCAATTTAACTAAAAACCTTCATATCCATGCATCTCAATAGAATCACGCGATTATTTTCGGAGTGGGCATATATCAATATTTCACTTTTATTTTTGTTTTTATATAATATAATACATATTATATATAATATATTATATTATACATTATATTATATTCTTTCATTATTTTTTTAGTTATTTTATCTTTTATAATTTTTATTATAAATATATATATATATAAACATATATTTATATTTATATTTTCTTTCTTATTTTTTTTATGTTTTTTTTTTTTAAGATTTGGTTATTGTGAGAAATCCCCATGACCGATATATAGGCCGGAGTAGACTTTTCCCACTCATGACCCCTCTTATAGTTGACTGATATACTTATCAATAAGGAATTTAACACAAAACCACCACACATGATTTTTTTTTTCGATATACACAAATGAAAGAAAACCCAAAAAGTAACCACAAAAACACTAACCACAAAATCGATGAAAAACTTGCCAACACAACAATGATGATAAAAAACGTCAACCACAGGATGACAACAGAAGAAACGTCGACAATAAAATATTGTCGACAAGAAAAAGTCATCGACAATAAAAAAAGTCGTCGACAAGAAAATATCGTCGACAAGAAAAAGTCGTCGACAAGAAAATATTATTGACAAAAACTAATGATAAATGCAAATTCAAAACAAAACGAGCATTAGACACTCGAAACCAACATGCAAACACCCAAATACCAAAAATAAAAAAGGTGGGTCCCCAATTTTGGGGTACGTTGTGGAGCAGCCACAACATTACCCATTCTTTTCCTCCAACCGTTGTTTTTTTCCACATGTCGTATTAAATGGGTTAGTTGAAAATCGTACGACATGGTCTAAATCATATAGTGTACGATCTAAATCGTACAACATAACTTCTTGTATGGTTTCCCATGTCATTTTGTCAATTTCCTTTGTACGATCTCTTAATTTTTGAATTTCCAACTCAATTTTCACTTGTACGATCTAAACACTTAGAGAAAAAATTTAGATTTCTTTCTCTTTGAAGAGGTCGTCGTTTCCGGTTTTCAACCACTTCCTTCCTAATTGCGTCCCGAGGGATTTTCAAAATTAAGGCACATTTTTTTTTCATTTTCTTTTTCTTTTCTTTTTCTTTTTCTTTTTTTTTTTTTTTCTTTTTTTCTTTTTTTTTTAATCCTAGTCTACTTAAACTTACCGTTTTGGAAATCGTACAGTGACATTCACTTGTACGGTCGCATCTGAGTCTTGAACTAGAGGTTCAAACATAATATGCCGACTAATGATGTCCTCTTGCACCCCTTGTTCCCTTGGTTGGCTTGTCTCTACTTTTGATGTTGTTACCTATTCAGCTCTTCCCCTACAATGTGTACAATTTGGGATTATACAATGACAAGTTGGGGTATCCTCCCCTGGTAGTCCTTCTTCTCACCATGTAGGTGATTGATCCCATGGTGGTGGTATCCTCACCACCCTACTATCATTTGAGTGACTTCTTTTCCTATATCCACGGATCAATTCTTGCTCCAAACTTGGTGATCGGATCCGTTGTTGGCCTAAGGTTCTCTCTTCTGCAAAGTGTACCCTTCCTCTTCTAGCAAGGTTACTACCATGTAGGTATATCCCCCTTCCATTTCCTCTAGGCATGGGACTTAGTTGTACTATTTGTGATTCCTCCCTTACTTGGGGTAATCGCAAATTACCCATCACTCATTGGGGTCCTTGTCTGTTTAGGGGTGGTTGCCCCCATGTACGTCGTCTTACAGGGTTTGGTAACATGCCTCTTATTCTTGGTATACCTCATTGGTTTCTTATACAATTCATGCAAGCTAAGGGATTATCTCCTGGCCATATAGGAGTAGGGGTTCAAAACCTTCCTCATCCTCTACCTCCTCTAAATGTAACATCACCAGGGTCTCGGTTATTCTCTGGTCATCTACCTCCTCCTCTTCCTCGTTGGAGTCTTAGAGGTCTTTGTCCAATTCTTCCTCTTGTTCCTCGATTATGAAGAGTAATTTCTATCAAGTCAATATTGGCTAGTGGAATCCAATTAGGTGATAACTATCGTAAGGTTCTAATTCTCCTGTCAACACGTACCAATTGACGTCTCCATATTCTTTCCTTAAAGGATCTTTGGGGGGATGAAGATGCCAATACTTCTCTATATTCATCAGAGAAGTTTGTCTCAGATCTAAAGTCGGTCCGACCCTCTTCTCTCTATTTTGGCCAATAATTTGGTAAATTCATCACTCTCTCCAATCTCCATACTTCCCTTCTTTGTCTTCTGAGTTGTTGATGAGTTATTGTACATGGTTGCATATCAATATCGGGTCTCTCCCCTTGCACTCTCCCTACTTGCCTTTGTCTCAATGCTCTAGTTGTAATATCAGGATCTCTCTGAGGATTATGAGGATTATCCAGCTCATCCTCATTTGTACTAGGCTCTCTTACCAACCATGATATTCCTTCATCATTGGAATCCATCATATCCAATATTATATTGCCTTGAGGTTTAGGTGATGTGGTGGCCTCCTCTATGTCTCGCCAAAGTACTTTCGCATCTTCATTTGTCATTGGTTGCTCGCTTGGTGGGGGTGGCAAACTTGTACTTGCACCTTCATTTCCTCCACCATTTATTGGATTTAATCCTTCAACCTCCTTAGGTTCACTTTCAATCTCTTGCAGTCTAACTGCCCTCTGTTCATCCAGTCTTCGTATGGTACCATCCAATTCCTGGATGACTTGTTCTCTCAACCTCGCATTGTGACTCCGCAATGTTTGATACTCTTCTTGCAATTGTTGAGTCTATGTTCTAATCCTCTGCTATAATAGCCCTATCTGAGCCAATGGAGAAATCCCAGCTAATTCTTCATCTACCATTTCATCCCTAGCATCCTCTGGAATTTCCATTTCGAACGTGTCCACTCTATCCTCATTGCGCACTATTAACCTTATCCTTCTTCGTACTTTCAAATGTCGATGTAGCTCTATGTATTCTACTTGTGGAAACATCATGTGTGAAGCTCTTGGTAACAATGCCATATATTGAAAACCTCTTGGTGCTGGATTAACCCACTCTTCTCCCTCTCGTATGGTCCCATCAGCCCGTCTAATGTATACTCGCATCCTTCTTCTTTCATCGGGTCTAGGTGCCAACTCTTATTGTTCAATTATTGGTTGTGTCTCCTCCCCTTCTACAAATAAGCATGTGAGTCCCGAATCAGGTTCTTCTTGTGATGGACCTAGCTCACGATGAGCCTCATCTTGAGCTTTCACTCATCTTCGTCGTTCAATTTCTTTTGAAGCAATGAATAAACATTGTACCTTATAAGGCTTCAACTTTGAGCCATTTACAGTGTTGGGTACCTCTGTCCCATTCAAGTTCTGTAGCTTAAATGCTCCATTACTCATTACTTCCATTACTTTATAAGGACCAAGCCATAATGTCTTCAACTTACCTGGATTGATTTCCCTATTACCATTAAACTTTAGAACTAAGTCACCCGGACTGAGTTCCAACTTCCTCAAATGTTTGTCATGCCACGCCTTCCATATTTTTTGAGCTATCTCAATTGCCCATTGTGCCATGACTCTTATTTCATCTAACTTGGTCAGTGTCATCAGTCATTCTTCCAAAATTTCTTGATCCCCCAAGCGATGCTCTATCATGACTCTCAAGCTTGGTATCAAGAATTCGACTGGCACCACTACTTCCTGACCATACATCAGTTGGAAAGGTGTATGTTCCGTTGTTGGTTTAAAATTTGTTTTGTATACCCACAAAATGGATGGTAGCCTTTCCTCCCAGTCTTCTCCCTCTATTCCACAGGTTTTATACAGAGTAGATACTAAGACTTTATTTGTCGCTTCCACCTACCCATTTGATCTGGGGTAGTACGGACTAGACAATGAGTGTAAAATCTTGAACTCTATTGTCAACATCTTGATAATCTCATTAACAAAGTGTCCTCCACAATCACTTGTTATTTGTAGCGGAATACCAAATCTTGTGATTACCTGCTCATACAAAAATCTCATCATACTTTTGGCGTAATTATCAGGTAATGCTCTTGCTTCCACCCATTTTGTTAGGTATTATGTTGCTATTACTATGTATCTACACTTCCACCTCTAAGATATCTTTAATGGTCCTACGAAGTCCAATCCCCAATGTTCGAATAACTCCTATGGTTGTGATGGGTGTAAGGGCATAAAGTCCCTCTTAACCGACTTTCCTACTCTTTGGCAAGTATCGCAAGCTTTCACATGTTCCTTTGCATCATTATACAGTGTGGGCCACCATAGCCCTGCTAGCAATATTTTTCGAGCGGTCGCATCTGGTCCCATATGTCCTCCTGCTAAGCCTGTGTGGGCTTCTTTCAATGTCACCTTGACTTATTCATCCATTACACATCTCTGCAAGATATCATCACTTCCCATTTTATATAGTAATCCTGCTATTATCTGGAAAGGTGTTGAATTCATGATTACTTTCTTCTTTTTGGTTGTCGTCATCTCTTGTGGCAACTCACCTGTGGATAGATATTGGCCAACCAACTTGTACCATGATGGAACAACGTTGATGGCAAATAGTTGTGCATCCAGAAATTCATCAGGAACTCTTGTTCCTGTAGGCTCCCCTGATCGTATCCAAGACAACTGGTCTGCTATCACATGCTTCTTACCAGGTCTCACCACTACTCGAAATACAAACTCCTAGAGGGTGATGAGCCACCCACTAACTCATCCTTGGATCATCGATTTGTTTATTAAGTACAACAAAGCTTGATGATCAACATAGAAGGCAAAGGGGTTTGCCAATAGGTAATGCCTAAAATTTTGAACTGCATATACCATCCCCAAGGCTTCCCTTTCTATCGTACTATAGTTTCTCTCTGGCCTTGACAAAAGGTGACTAGCAAAGAAAATAGGTTGATCTAGCTTAAACTGTCCTTCTTGTGCTAAAGCACATCCAATTGCAAAATTCAAGGCATCAACATGGACATGGAATTCCTTATCCCAACTAGGAAACACCAAAATCGGGCTACTCACCAGCTTAGCCTTTAACTCCTCAAAGGCTCCTTGGTGCTCCTCTGTCCATCTAAAAGGAATATTCTTTTTTGTCAAGGAATCTAATGGGTAGGATACATGTGCATAATTCCTGATAAACCTTCGGTAGTATCCTGTCGAACCAAGGAAGGTTTTGAGTGAACTCACATCAAATGGTTCTTCCATGTGTAATATCACACGAATCTTATCAGGATCTATCTTCAATCCTTCACTGCACACAATGTGTCCTAACAATTTCCCATACGGTACCATCAAAAAACATTTTGTTGGGTTTAATGATATTTGTGCATTTTTGCACCTACTCATACATTCACTAAGGGCAGGAAGATGCTCCTTGATCTTCCCATAGATGGACCAATCATCCAAAAATGCTTTGAAGTTCCCCATTGCTAGCTGATCAAATATATACAATATGATGCACTGAAATGTAGTTGGGGCATTATAGAGCCCAAATGGCATTCGATTATATGCATAGATGCCATTCTCCATAATAAATGTGGTCTTCAGCTTATCCTCCTCGATGATGCTGATTTGATTGTATCCTGAGAATCCATCCAAAAATGAATAGATCTCATGTCCTACAACTTCTTCCAAGATAGAATCTATGAAGGGAATGGGGAAGGGATCCTTAATGGTCACAACATTTAGACTCCTAAAGTCCATGCATATTCTGATCTTATCTACTTCCTTCTTCAAGGTGATCACTATAGGTGAAACCCATTCACTATTTGTCACCCTGAATATGATTCCTGCTTCTAGCATCTTTTCTATCTCCGTGTTCACTAATGCCGCATACTTTGGGTTCATTCTATATGGCCTCCTCCTTACTAGTTGAGCACCAAGCATTAGTGTAATCTTATGGACACATAGTTTTAGTGGAATTCCTTTTAGGTCCTTATATGTCCATGCGAAGACATCCTTGTATTCCAAGAATATCTTGAAAGTTGTTGCCTTCAATACCGGATTCCAATCATCGCCACAATGGATCATCCTAGGTTCCTCCTCCATTCCTAGATTGATGTCCACTATCCAAGGTCCTTCATACTTGATATTTTTTGGTTCACTCGTAGCTTTCGTTACGTTCTCGGGGTGTGTCGGTCTTGTATCAATCTCTGCATCTCCTACTGTATACTCTGCAAAGCTTTTTGGAAATGTCCACTTCTCTTCTATTTCCTTCTTAGGTTCTTTACTAACTTTTGGTTTATCTTGTTTTTCCTTGACCTCCTCTGACTCAATACAGAGGCAGTTGGGCTGAAACATTTCGTACTCCTCCATTTTCCAATGAAGAAGTCCGCTATCAGATCGAGCTTCATCTTCGCTACATTCATCTAGGTACAACATTCCTTCTCCATCAGGTTCATGCCCTTCATCCCCTGAGGAATTTTTTGATTCATCTGTTGTAGCTACATCTTCACTAACTCTTTGATTAGCTAGATTAATCATGTATTTGTGTTGTCCCTTCTTAAAAGTGATCTGATTCTTTCCCCAATTGTGATTAAATTTGGCTACTCGTAGCCAACCTCTCCCCAAGAGGGCATCGTATGTAGGTTTTTGCATTGTAATCACAATGAAATCCAAGATAAATTCTTGTTCAGCTATCATTACTTGTTGTGCCATTAAGACTCCCTTTATCTCAATGCCATTCTGGTCAGCACCATACAACCGAAAGCTCGGTGCCCATAGATATGGAGCGCCTAGTTCTAGCCAAGTCCTCTCAGGTAGCACATTGACGTTGGATCCTCCATCCATGATAACTTGTGTCAATTTGTGCCCTAAGACCTCCATATGCACTAATGCAGGTTTCTTTCCCATATCAATCATTAGTACAGTAGGATCCATGAATTGATATTTTCGCTCCTCCTCCTGAATTGGTTGGCTCTGTACCTCCATCACCTTCTATGGTTGTAATTCTTCCACGATTGCCTTTTGTAATTTTGGAATAGCTTCTAACAAGTTGGATACTTTAATTTCCACTATGGTATCCAAAACCTGTGCTGCCATATTTTGCACAACTATCTCCTAATATGATGGTTTTCTTAGTTCCTTTCCAGCTCTTGACTCTACTTGTTTAGTCTTTTTAGCTTCCTCTTGCAATATTTTCTTTGCTACTTGCCAGCGTTGCTTTTCTTTTGTTGGCTCTGGATATGTATCCTTCTTAGCCTGATTTCTCATCACAGCTAAAACTTCTTGAGTTTCCTCCTTAACTTGAGGAACTTCGATGTCCAAATAACTAACATTCTATGGGTTACTCGAACTCACCTGCTTTGGACAATTCTCTTCTTTGTGGTTCCTCGGACCACACCATCTACACATGTGTGTAGTGCTTTTTTGTGGTGTCTCTTGCCTTAGAGGTGCAGGATAATTTTTCGCAAAATGCCCCCATTCCTGGAAATTGCGACATTGTATGATCGGTCTACCTTCTGAGTCATACTGTAAATGACTTTGTCCTCCTTGTCGATTACCTTGGTTTTGTCTTCCACCTCTTCTGTTGTTTCTGTAACCGCCACTTGTTGCTTGTTGCCCACCTCCTTGGGCCTTTGGTTTCTCTTCCTGCTCCTAGATTGACAATACTTGTGGGCGTATTCTTGCATTATATGGACATAGCATTACCTCATGCCCCATCACATTACAAATATGACAATAGTCATTCTTTGGATACTTCATATTTGTATGTCCCTCTGTTTTGCATTCCGTGCACCACATATCATTCCTATCAGGTTTGATCTTTTGCTCTTTTACCATCTTATCAAAATCTTTGTGGAATGATGCTACCGTCCTCTATATAGTGTCATCTTCTTCACTATCTGAATCCTTCGACTTGGGATGAGACAAGATTCCTGTATACGTCTGTTTTGATTCACTCTCAAAGTTCTTTGCATGTTTAAGTGCTTCTTCATATGTTTTTGATGGTACTACCTTCATCTTTTTCTTATATTTTGGTAGTAGTCCATCTACAAACCATCATTTTACTAGGACATCTGCCAAGGGAATCTGCATCTTATCGACTAATTGCTTTAGTCGATGGTTGTAGGATTTCACATCCTCATTAGATTTTTGTTTTGTCATGCAAAGTTTCATAACAATATCTCCATCATCCTTTAAAGGCCAAAATTCTTCAATGAATTTCTCTTTTATCTGGTTCCAAGTCTAAAAATCGATGGTATTTTCTCTCTTTAGGTACCAATCAATTGCCAATCCTCTCAAGGTAGCAGGAAATAGGATTATCCAATCCTCCGGTCTATCTACATAATTTTCTCTCCAAATGGTTATGCAAGTCCCTATATGTCATGTGGGGTCTTCCTTACCCTCACCTAAAAATGGTGGACATCTTTGTTTGGTTGCCTTATTAGCCATCTTAGGAGAGTCATCACTCTCACTTGAGGTATCTCATGGAATCTCTATCGAATTCCTCCTTGGGGGTGTCTTACTCTCGTTGTCATCAAAAGTGTCAATTCGAGGTATCTTGTTTTGTCCCACCACTCGATGACCAAATTCTCGTGCATCTTCACTCCATGACCTCCTTCGCTGATGTGAGGGATATGGTCTTGGTCTATCCTCCTGAGTCCTCGTGTCCTGTTGCTCTGGTGCTTGACTCCTATCCTCCACACTCTCTTGCAACCCTTCTATCACTTTCTCAGGTCTTACCATCCACTCTCCATCGTCCTGCACTTTTCCTTTGTCAACCCTTACCTCTACGCTTGGTGGTTCTATTTCCTCATCTTCTGTCTCTATCAACAACGCCTCAAAGTCTCCTTCCTCGGATGTCCAAACTTGCTCTATTTCTGGTTCTTGAGTACTCTGGTCTGAGTTACTTGTGTTTCCTCTTTGAGAAATCCTTGTGCTCCTTCTTACTAGAATTTTGTCTCATGGTTCCCGTCTCCCATGACTCCGTGTACTGGTGTCCATCATAAAAAATCACCTCCAGTCTCAGTATTCAACTTCATCAATTTTGACCCGTTTTAACAAAAAATGCTAGATTCGATAAGGCAATGGTGCCAAATGTAGCACAAAGGTGGAGTATTCCTAGTGGGGAGGTATTTTCTAGGACTAAGAATGATCAATGAACTCAACCCAACTCACTTACCAAATCGTACGGTCGTATGCTCACTCAAACTACCCCTTGTACGAACTATATTTACCTTGTACGGTCATCAATGCCTACACTATACGATCTCAAATTGTACAATGTCGAATATGGTATGATATTGCACATAGAAAAACTGATAGATTCAGTTTTGGAGGCTACCGTACATAGTTTTGTAATCGATCAAGTCGATTCCCCAAAACTGCCAAATCGGGTAAGTTTCTCTCGATCGCCTGTTTTACCAAATCGGGTAAAAGTGCTTTGTACGATTTGTAAGGAAAATGATGTACGATTTATACGAAATAATGGCACAACATGATGCTAATCTAGATACTTCCACTGCTCCAATCTCTCTCCGGGATGTTTTGTAAGGGTTTGATAGACCAATCAATGCAATCTCCATTATAGGCAAAACATCTTAACCGGGCTGGTGAGAGATCCCATGTGCTGGATTACATTCTAAAATTGTACAATGTTCTTCAATAAATTTTTCTCAATTACACCATGCTCCTAGATCATTCTCTAGAGTTCACTAGTACCAAATCCTACCACAGGGTTGCAACAATGCATAAAACTAATCTATAACAGTCAATAGAAAACACATGCACATTATATTCATCCACAAATCATTGTTCATCACTACCAGGATCATACACAGTCATCCACAATCATCATTATGCTCATTAATGTCTATGGATTCGATTACAATGTGGAAAAATATATCAATGTAATTGCATTAACTCAGGGAATCAACAACTACAAGTACTAACTCTTTACTCTAGCAACCAGACCTATAATTTTGAAAATGGGGCCTTATATAACGTTGCCCAGGCCATTCCAAAGTGGTTCCTGAGACAATTAGTTATTTACAACTGCCCATATACAACTGAATACATTAATTTGGCTTTTTCCTAAGTTTAACACCTTAGTTAGCAAATCTATGTGCCATTTCACTCTGAAATTACATTTCCCTTGCATTTGGATGAATTTTGGTGTGCCTTGTATGATTTGCCATTGCCTTGTATGATTTTCCATTCTAGTTGTATAGTTTTTCCCTCTACTGTATGGTTTGCTCCTTACTGTATGGTTTACAAAACTTGAGCAAACTGTCACTTGTGTCAAAACTGTCAAAATTGAGCAAATCCCTTTGATCACTTCTTCTTCTGGGAGGTGGATTTGTTGCCTACAAATTTCTCAAATTGCATTTGGTAATCTCAAATTATAGAAGTTTATTTCAACTTTATTAATGCAACCGTAAAGTCATCATACTCACTAATGCCAAATCGAGTGAGTAATTGAGACTCAAATTATTCTTAAGAGGGATCCAGAGTAACGTTTTGTAATCATTGGTACCACTATAAGGCTTCAGAATCCAAGTTGAAAGAATCCATATGAATTCGATAAAATCTAGGGATAAAAATTGATCAACATGACACAACCACCCATCCACATCCTTCCCATTGAACTTAGGAAAGTCTAATTTAGGGATCTTAAAGGTAGGATCATGATTATAGTGAGGGTGAGAGTCATCTATTACCCATATTTTACGTCAATCAAATTGTTTAGTATGGTACTTAAACCTGCTTGGACCACCTTGCAATTTGGACTCAACATCGACAAGTTGTTCTTCTAAGCGGGTTTTGGAGGTATCGTAATCATCTCTAAAATTTCAAAACTCTTTCCTCATGGCTTGATTTGCTATGTTTATGCTATCAATGGAGGATTTTAGGGATTCCAACAATGAGGTAATTTGATCTATCTATTCTTGATGTCCACGAGTTCTAGTAGCTATTTTGGACAGTGTTGAAAGTCTTTTACTGAATTACTAAAAATAGAAGTGTGGTTTTAGGAGTTAGTATTTTTAGTAAGGAGTCCAAAAAAGTGCTTGGATGTTATATATCAAAATGATTAGATCGAAAAGACGGTCACAATGAGCTATATTCCACAACACAAATTTTTGGCACCCCAAACCTTTTTTAATCCTCTATTTTGATGAGTCTACTAGTGTGGTCAATTTCTTATTTGGAGATTGGGTTCAAAAGTTGGATATTGGATCAACTATCCCTGACCAGTACGATCTATTTACTAATCACCTTATCACTATCTTATATTTATCCCTATCACCTATATTGTAGTTACTGAAATTGTTCACTTTATTGACCTTGGGATTCTTTGTACTGTGTAGTTACTGACTTTGATAGTTCTATTTCTAACACTAACAAATTGTAATTTTTGGTTGTTATAGATGACTGTTATTACCACTATCAACCTGACTGTTACTATTACTAACCCGACTGTTATTGCCACTAGCTCGAATGGTATTAGAATATTTTTGACTATCACAACACTTGTAGACTCAGGATATCACAACACTTGTAGACTCTATCCTAACTGTTGGTGCATGCAAAATTTTGTTCTTTTGTGATAGAGAAGTCCTTCGTATGCTCACTTTTATGGGTTGTGAATGCAGGTTTAGCAGAACGAATGTGTTATTTTTGTAGGTTGAATTTTTGATAGAACCAAGGTACGCTAGGTGGAGGAGTATATAATACCCATAGACCCTTTGTTATATTGTAGTGACGAATAATAATGCTCGGACCAATATTTCAGGCCACTATCCAAGGAGGATTCCACACATACCCTTGAGCACGCTATCTGCATCTCTAATAGTATGAGAGGGTAATCATCCGAGATGATGTGTCCTGTGGACTATGGATAATACAAGGCTAAAAAGTTTTCAATTGGATAAAATCTTATTTAAGCCTAAATGGTCTCTCAATACACTCGAAGATGCATGAGAGCTCAAATTTGTGTGCGAGTGTTGTTTGAGACCTAGGTATTTGAGCCTGATCGCCCCTCACTTCACTAAACACTTTATGGGCTATCTAGCTTAGCCAATAATGATAGCTCCTTCGTGATATTTTAAAACCCCCAACACAAGGTTTCTAGCCTACTCAACTACTAAAAAAAACTATATTTTTTTTTGCTTTTAATATTTTTGTTGATTTTTTTTAATAAAGGAAAGCAGAAATGAAAAACATAGAAAAATTATACCTAACAAAAGAAAATGGATGGGCAAGAGTCACAGTCGCAACAGAACTCGGCTCTGAAAAGCGCTTTGATACCACTTGTTAATAACCTACTATTAAAATAAAGCTCACTCACACCAAATACTGTAAAATAACTGAAATGCATCAAATAATAGAATAACACTATGCAAAAAAGTAATTGCAAAATTGAAACAATCTCACATATAACTCAAAATTGTATGCCTCTTCGAGGGGGCAACCTCCTTCAATATTTCATTAAACTTGTAAAAAGATACATTTATACATGGCTCCATGTCTTTTAAAAAAAAAATCCATGCAATCCTACCTAAAAGCTCAAGAGTTGGCTTACAAGCGAAATGCCACTCGAATTAGAATCTTCTATCAAACATCGGTTACAATCTTGACAACGGTTACATGATATGACACCACTTAGCTAGATACCCTACTTACCACATACATTACAAAGTATTACGAAATAACATTATATATAAAATCCCCATATTATCCGCTCATGTAGAGGAGTTGAAGAGCAAGTGGGTAGTTAAAACTCTCCAGTTATCGAGAGGCCCAGGTTCAAATCTCTCCCCTCACATGTTGCGGATATGTTGTATATAAAAAGTTCCTAAAAAAAAACATATTAAAAATAGATCATTACATAAACAAATAAGAATTACAAAATAACGTGAAAAAATATGATACTAACAATATGCACACCTAATCCTCATTTATACTACATTAACCTATTCTTAAGTACATTACAGGCACATAACCGGCCTTTATATTGAGTAATGAAACCATAATTCTCTTTGAAAATATTGCTAGAAAATCGAAGGGCACTTGTATAAAAAGTTATATTATATAGTGTTAACAAGGGCGCCTCTAAAAAGGTTACAGTATATAGTGTTACCAAGGACGCTTGTATGAGAGGTTACATTACATAAATCTCAGCCTTTGGCCAATGAAAAAATATATATAGATGTCTAACTACAAAACATGTCAATCAACTTTAGCAGCTTGATATGGTCAAGCTTGCTATACTTAGATACAGTTTTCACATATAATTTATTTTTATAAGTACATGTTGATAAGTTTTATCTTTTACTAAACCTTTTATTTTAATGCAACACTTAGAGATGGACTTAGATGGACTTTTTAAGGCCTACGGTACAAAATTTAAAATAGAAACTTTACAAACCTAGTGAAAGTTTAAAATTGTAATAAAAAATTTGAAAAATATAATCCAATCAGCTAACTGGTAGCCAATGGAAAAGTTACTCCTATAATGCTCGACTTTCCTTTATTAATGAAACTAATCCCAAATTGGTCCGCACGAGCCGCCCCGTGAAAAATTAAATTTATCGAATTTGGTGGGGCGTTGTGGACGCTTCCAACGCTTTCACACGTATTTAAAGTACAATGGCAGCTAATAAGTTTGACTAAAGGGGATGTCGCTACCACCTAGCTGTAAAGACAATAATCAAATAATCAAATAATATCAATTAAAGGAACGCGTACCTTTATGAGCTGAATAGCCACATACTTACACTTAGTCTCTTGGTCGAAGCTCAGGCTTAAGCCTTTAATTTAGATCATATGAAATTTTTTATTCTTATTAAATTTTTAATATAAAATTTTAGTAAACATGTAAGGATAATTGATACTGTTATATTCTTTATAACAATTTGTTGTAATTTGATTTCATTTGATACTTGGTTACTTATGAAAAGCCCCAGGGGCCCACATGGCCACAAACATTGAATTTTCTTCGAGGGGAGGTGCAGCTCCTCAGGGCTCAAGAGTCACCACTTCCGTTTCCAAGACGACAGACAAAATAAACTTCCTTTGAGAATCTTCAGTCAAACCGAAGGAAGTCCCAGAGGTGCATGGAAAGAGTTAGATTCCATTTTCAATCCTTGGATATATGCCGCTTATATCGTCCACAGAAAATATCGCAGAAATTTCTCAAGCTTAGGTGAGAGAGAAACATGCACCATGTGGTGCCAGGCTGCCAACTTTACCTACAGCTGCCTGTCTCCCTCTTCCTTATGTGGAAGACTTGCGGCTGACTTTGAATTCCGCCGGTCACCAACATCGACTCCAAAGCTTATGGTGTAAATAAAACTTCTTGTTTCGCATAATGGTTATTAATCTGTGTAGTTGCCTCTGAGATCTTGAAGACCACCAAGAGCGAAGAAGAAGATGAAGTGCAATCCTAACTATTTTATTTTTCATTTTGGTTTACTGATTGGTATGAGATTTGCTTTCGTTGTAGCTGAGTACAGATCGTCTACCTGCGAGAATGCCACAACCTACGCGGACGGCAGTACATATTCCACCAATCTGAATCATGTCATGGATTCTCTACTTAGCAATGTTAAGCAAATAGGATATAACACCTCTTCCTATGGCCAGCCTCCCAATAAGGTCTATGGCCTTCTCCAGTGTTTTGGAAACATCTCAGCAGATAATTGTTTAAGTTGTTCACGGCAAGCAAGAAGCCTTCTTCTTACAATATGCGGGAATGGCATAGGTGGCATGTTATGGATGGATTACTGCTTCTTGCGCTACGAAAACCATAGTTTCATTTCAAAACTAGATACTCGAGGAAATTACCTCACCAATATAAACGATGTGTCGGATAATCCACAGGCTTTTGAGGCAACTACTGCTGGTCTCTTCTCAAATTTGTCCAGCCAAGCTTCCGATCCTGCAAATAAAGGATTTGCGGCAGGATCAGCTAAGTCCTCTGCTGCCACTAGAGTTTATGGTCTGGTTCAATGTTGGAGAGATATATCCCCAAAAGATTGCAGATCATGTTTGGCAAAAGGATTTCAAAATTTGGAGAATTGCTGTTCTAAGAAAGAAGGAGCTCATGCTATGTTACGAAGCTGCACGATTCGCTTTGAAACGTATGCCTTTTTTGGGGAAATTACGGAGGCGCCCTCCCCTCAAGGATCAACAGCTCCAACACCGTCTGGCCAAACTTCTAATGGAACTATTCCGCACGCTGCATCAAAGAGTATGCATATCCATCTTATTTTCTTTAATTTTTCTCAAGCATTTGATGGATTTTTGTTGGGTAAATTTAGGAAAGTAACGCAGGCGGTCCGATTCCAAATGACTAACAATATAGATCTACTCTACAGAGGATTCGTCAAAAACATTACCAATCATATTAGGGGTCGTGGGAGGAGTGATTCTGGTTATCACTATTTTGCTGTTTGTAACGAGAAGAAAAGTGAAATCTGCAATTTTTGGAAGGCCGGTAACCGTAGTTACAGATAGAGGTAGTTTTACGGCCTCATTAAGTTTTCTCTTCTTATTTGCTTGAGCGTAGCGTTTAATTCTTCAGGTTTACTGGATTTTCTCTCCTATACATGTTTTTTTAATGTTACAGAAAGACGTGACTATACCCCCGAGTCGGAGGTACTTATACAGGAGCAGAATTTCATCTTCAACTTAGAAACCTTGGCAGAAGCAACAGGAAATTTTCATGATGACAACAAGCTCGGGGAGGGAGGCTTTGGCGCTGTCTACAAGGTGGGGCTGTAATTTATATTCATATAACAGGAATAGTGTTTTCAGGAAATAATTAAGGCGCATGTGAAACTCTAGTTCTGTTTTGATCTTGCAGGGAAAAACTAAAGACGGCAAGGAGATAGCGGTGAAAAAACTGTTTGCTAAATCCAGGCAAGGCAAGAAAGAGTTTATGAATGAAATGAAGCTCGTGGCCAATGTTCAACATCGAAACCTGGTGAAGCAACTCGGATGTTGCGCTGAGGGCGATGAAAGATTGATTGTATACGAATATTTGCCAAACAGGAGCTTGGACACTTTTCTGTTTGGTAAGTTAGCATTCAAGGCCTGCTTGTTATTAGAATGGAAAAGTTATTTCAAAGAGATTGAAGAAATAACATAAACTTTAAACTTGGGAAATACAGGTCCAGAAAAGCGTGGACAGCTTGATTGGCAAAAACGTTATAACATCATATTAGGAGTTGCTCGAGGACTTCTTTATCTGCACGAGGATTCCCAGCTGCGAATCATTCACAGAGACATCAAGGCAAATAACATTTTGCTTGATGACAAGCTAAACGCTAAGATAGCTGACTTTGGCTTAGCTAGACTTTTCCCTGAGGATGAAAGTCATATTCAAACAACAGTTGCTGGAACATAGTAAGCATTATGGCTCATCCTGTGAAATTTTATAGCTCTCTGATAGTTTTTCTTTTGTGATTTGTAGTAAAGGATTCCTGAGTCGCTAGAGTATTTTGTTGACATGGCACAGCGGCTACATGGCGCCGGAGTATGCAATGAGAGGGCAACTGTCCGTAAAAGCAGATGTTTATAGTTTTGGAGTGCTGCTCCTCGAGATTTTGAGTGGAAGAAAAAACACTGATAACAATCTTCCCCAACAAATGCAAAATCTATTAGAATGGGTAAAAATTGGATTTGGGTTGTCATTATGCTTTAGCCATGGTTTTGGGCTTTGACGATAGTTTCAAAATCAGACATTCAAATTAAGTGAACTGATGTATAATGCAGGTATGGAGGCTATACAAAGGAGGAGATGTTCTGAATATGGTTGATTCCGTCGTAATTAAAACTTGCCCAGAGGAGCAAGTCTTAAGATGTATTCATGTCGGGCTTCTGTGTGTGCAAGCTGATGCAGCACTCCGCCCAGCAATGTCTAATGTTATCATGATGATGTCAAGCAATTCGGTGACATTGGCGAATCCAACAAAGCCTGCCTTTGTAAGTAGTAGGCAGAGCCGTGGTTCAAGCTCAAACTCAAGCTTGGGGCCTGGCGAGTTTGGAAAGGAGACACCATTGCAGACATCCGCAACCTCCGCGTCACCTTCATCCGGTGTTCCTTCCGTGAATGAAACCTCAATTACGGAGTGCAATGTCGTTAGCTGATTAACATTGATCCTAAATATATTGTTTATAGTAAATTTTTAAGTTTTTATTTAGAAATGCAAATTTAAAGACTTTTCATAAAAATCCTTCAAGTTGAACTTTCTCTTGATACAGATTCTACCAAGAAAGGGATCGTAAATTTTGTACCGACGTACTTACGTGGCGTCCAGTAAATAAGGTCTTTTCGTTTTCTTCTTAGTGGCGAAATTTCGGTGGAAGCTACGTTCTGTTGTCCTCGAGTTTAATTTTGTAACGCGCATAAAAAAAGCGCCTTAACCAAGTGGATTAAGCGACAAATAGTTATAAAGCGCCTTAACCAAGTGGATTAAGCGACAAATAATTATATTGAGGGGGTTGACTGTAAAATGGTCTGAAATTGAGAGTCGTTTGATCACGTTAATAGTGGATTGGTAAGTGTTAATCTGGATGGGTACTTGTTGAGAAGAGATCTGGGTTTAAACCGCCAGGTGGATTGGCAAGTGTTAATATGGATGGGTACTTGTTGAGAAGACACCTGGGTTCAAACCTTGGTGATGCGTCAGGTACGAATCCCAAGACACCAAGTTAACAATTAACGAAACTGATAGGTTTGGTAGTTGGAGTACTTGTAGTTTAAACCCTGCGCTGATCAATTACTAAAACAATGGCTGTTACCAATTCTTCTATATAACCAAAATTTTGTAGCACTGTAGCAAGTGGAGGAGCAATTGAATATTAAACCAATCAATCGTTTAAAGCTATTCACTCACCTTTCTCATTCACGCACCTTTCTCTTTATTGTCGGTTTGGGATTAGCTAATTGTGTTGTACGGAGTGGCCTAAAACAATGGCTGCTGTTACCAATTCTTCTATGTAACCCAAATTTTGTGGCACTGTGGCAAGTGGAGGAGCAATTGAATATTAAACCAATCAATCGTTTAAAGCTATTCACGCCCCTTTCTCTTTATTGTCGGTTTGGGACTAGCTAATTGTGTTGTACGGAGTGGCCAGAAATGAGTGAGCCGAAGCAGCATCAGGAGGTTGATTTTATGCCTTTGCCTCATTATCAATACGTTATACATTTTCCACGGCGCTTTGTTGGTGGGATATATATAGAGGTTACATAAGAGTTTGGTAATAATTATTATTTTTAAGTAATAGTTATTATTTTTAGTAAGTGATTAGGGTATGGTTTAAATTATATGGATTACATGAATAAATTTACCTTTAAGTAACCCGGACAAGACGTTAGATGAGGACCAGGACCGCTTATAGAGGTTCGTACCATCGTCATTGGTTTGACGTCCACTTGAAGGTTCAGATCAAACTACTACCTTTGCAAAGGGTTTACAAAGAGTTGGCTTCTCTTGAAAATTTGAACTTGCATTGGTCTGACGTGCACTCTGAAGGTTCAGATCAAACTACTACCTTTGCAAAGGGTTTACAAAGAATTGGTTTCTCTTGAAAATTTGAACCTGCATCATTTCTTTGTATATGCCCAACTACACTTCCACTTACTAATCTACCTAAATATTTTTAAATATTAGTATTAGTAATTAAGAGGTGTGAAAATTGGTGAAAGTTCTATTTGCGAAAGACTTTTATGTCTTGGTACGTACTATATGTACAAATTTTAATTGATATTTTCATACTTTTGATGAAGAAAGATTGTCCTAACTTAAATTAAATAAAGAAATTAAAATATTTGTAAATTAAAAATAATAAAGTTAATAAATATAGATTATTACAAGGAAACTAGGAGTGAATATTAATATAGATCATATTTGAAAGAGTTCTATTATGTATTTAATTTAAAAATTTATAATAATTTAAAAAAAAAAATTAAAGATAAAAATATTTTATAAGTATAAAATAAGAGGTGATTTTATTTATTTATTTCAAGACTAGAAAGTATGTGTTATATGCTAATAAGTAAAAGAAAGAAATCATAACTTTCATAGTATTATTTTTAAATTTTAGATAATTTAATAGTTTTGTGTATATTTCATAGACAATATAGCATTTTTTTAATTTCTAATAATTGGTGGAAAAAATATTTGTTTGTATTTAAAACTTAGCTAATAAATAAAACATATCTCATAAAAAGAGCTAATAAATAAAACATATCTCATAAAAAGTATATTACTCCTATGCCTTTTTTCCTGTAACAAAAATGTACTAGAGATCTTTACAATGACTTTAATAATTAGCAATATTCACATACCCATATATTGGCTTGCATTCCTTCCATAATAGATGCCTAAGGGATGTCATGATTGAAAATGATTTTCTTGAGCCTTATATCCTTCAAGAGCATGAATAATCCATTTGGAGTACAAATGAGTCTTCTATTTTTTAATATCAATAAAATCAATATGTTTTGCCTTTCAAGATAAATAATAATTTTACTAAGTTGTTCTATGAAATCCATTACGTTAGTGTGATATTATCTTGATAATTTATGTGGGTGCCTAAGGGTGTCCTTCACCTCTTATGTGTCTTTGATATTTTCTTTCACTCTCTAATTATATCACCAAATGGTTTGATGTGATGTGTTGTGTTTGCTTGTTTTGACAAAGTATGACAAAATACAACATGGTATCAGAGCAGGTGGGGATCATCATAACTTTGGTCACATAGAATATTCTATCAAAGTATCTCTTGCCTTTCTTATAAAGGTGAATTTTATTTCAATGTTTCATAATCTTGATTTAGAATAAGAAACACAAGAAAAAAACCACTACTTTCATGAATATCAATCCTAAGATTGTTGGTTAGTGAAGGGAATTTTCAAAGTTTTATTTTCCTCCTTTTAAAGAAAATGGTGTTCCATCCTTTTTGTAAAAGTATAGTATATTTCATTAAGGGAACTAGTTCCCTTTTGCATTTGGCCAAGGCTAAGCCACCCATTGCTCTTCCTTGTAGCATGTTGTTGTTTTTGTTGCAAGGATTAAGACTTATTTAACATGTTAGCCTCGTGTCCTTGGTTTGATCCTTTTGTTTGGATTTCATAATACTTTTAAAAAATGAATATAATCAAACATTACCAAATATTTCTTAACAAAGGAATACTCAAAATTAATGAAGAACACAAAATATGATGGGGTGTTCATGGACACCAAATAATCTCACCAAATGAAAAAAGATATTTCACTCCAACCAATTAACTAAATGGTGTGTATGAAGGGTATTTATATCCAAATACATAATATCTTTAGGTCAAGGTTTTAAGACCAACCGTCAAGAATAAAGTATTACAAATATTTACAAAAGCATTATTTTAAGGTTTACATGGACCTAAGGGAAAATATGATCAATGCAAATACACAAGTCACTTATGGCTTCAAGATAAACTTAACCATCAATATTTCAATATCCCTATTAAGTTGAATGAGGGACAAAAATATATTCTTACTTATCATCACCCCTCAAGGGACATTACCTAACTCCAAGAAGCTCTTGCATGTGCACAAAAGTGGCCTTGGGCATGACCTTGGTCAAAATATCTCTTGTCTAATTTGATAAAGATATAAACACTAGATTAAGCTGTAATGTCTCCAATTCCAAGACCAATCAACCTAGTGGAATTTTTTTTTCTTAGTCTTTGTCATTGTTGTTATTTCATGAGTGGATTAAAAGTATATTTATGTGGTTCTCTTATAGTTTCGTTTCCAAGTAAGTTCAAGGTTGCACTTCACAAAAATTTGATATGATCAGTGTCTATCCTATGGATAGGAGTGGCCAACCCCTATAATGACCTGCAGGTAAGGTTTATTTACCTTACATTTAGAAATTCTCCTATCTCAAATAGGAACGCCCCTTTTTCCCTACTAGTTTAAATCAAACATTAAACTAGCTTCAATGTTGGGTCTCTTTCAACCTGTATATTAGGCGTATGCCTTGAGAATTTGTTGACTCTTCCTTAAGGATAGAATCACAATTATTGCAATGCTTAACCTTCCCATATCAACCATAGGAAGTTAAGGGGTTATCACACAAATCTACATAGACTTGTGAATTCCTGCCATTTTTCCTTGGTTTAACCAACTATAATCTCCACAAAATAGATAACTTTCTATGTTTTTCTCTCTTAAACATTTTCATAATTATATCTATGTGGAAAGCATGAGTCAGACAATAATTTTTATTTTGAGGATACTCTTATATCAATAGACACCATTTTAAATCCACTTTTAGATATTCAAACCTTATCATAAGATAACTTTATTTCATGATGTAACTCTACATTCCTTCTATGATAATTTGAAGTCAAGTGTTACATTGTATACACATCCTCTCAAGGAGTGATATAATCAAATTAAAATTGATCTCAATAAATATATTTTTCAATAATAGAAGCCCTCTATTAAAGAAGTATTGTTTATAACATATATACATAATAAATAAGACTCAAGTAGTGTCGATATTTGCTTGAATCCATTCGGGCCACTAGTACTAGATTGTAGAGGTTTTCAAGATCAAGACAACCCATTACATGTATATGAAATGCATTCTAGGCAAACAATAGTTTGTAATAATTTTCATAAAATGCAATTAAACACAATAAATTATCGCCATATAACTCTCTAAAGAATTCCAAAATTCAAAGGAAGAAAATCCCATACTTTCCTAAGACTGAAAATCCCATTTTCATCTCATATCCTACTCCTCAAGGATATGCCTTTAAAACAAGTATTATTACAATCAACTATTACTAGTCCTTTTTTTTTTAGGAGAATGTCATAAATTCATTTATCAAAGAGATCCCTTCCATGCGTATATTAATTAAGCATATCACACTTTCCCAGGTGTCTCATATTTATTCAAACAGAAATAGCATTCAAACAAATCATATTTTCATAATTATCTCATATTTCTTTAAACAGAAATATCATCATAAGTATTTCATATTTCTTCACACAGAAATAGAATATACACAATTCATACTTTCACCAGTATCTCATATTTATTCGTACAGATATAACATCTACACAATTCATACTTTCACAAGTATCTCATATTTCTTCATACAGAAATAATAATTATACAATTCATACATTCACAAGTATATCATATTTCTTCACACATAAATAACATTTAAACAATTCATACTTTCACAAGTATCTCATATTTCTTCACACATAAATAACGTTATAATCAATTCATCCTTTCACAATTATCTCATATTTATTTAAACAGAAATAACATCATATGTATCTCATGTTTCTCAAAAAGAAATAGCCTCATAAGCTAATGGATTCAATTGTAGATCCAAAAATCCTTCCATTGGTTTAATCGTAACCTACTACAGGGTTATAAACTAGATTTGTTCTACAATCCATTACTATGGTTCCTTTTTATGAATGTGCTTGCTAATTTGCATTTTAATCTATAGTTTTTCCACAAAATTAGGCTACCAAGTTGCCTCACAATCTATTACTCAGATCATACTATAGTTGCCCCAAGGTTAGCTACAACTCTCTTGCAATCTACCTCTAAGATTGCTCAAGTTTAGCTATGATTGGTCACATAATATACTCACAATATTACACTATAGGTTACAAACTTGGCCCTTAATTTGTCATAAGAGGTACACTATAGATACATAATATTAGTAAATGAGATTTATTAACCAATATCTTATCAAGGATAAACCATAGTTCTTAATAAGATATTCCATAGTCTACCAACTGAGACTATTACTTATTTTGACCCAATTTTTCCAAACTTGACTTAGAGTCTTTAAGCTTGAGTCATATATAGCTTACACCAATTTTTGATTTCATAGTCAATCTGTAAGGTTGTATCACAATTCTTTCAAAAGAAAATCTAACATATGGTTTCCACATATTTCCAACAAAATTGTTATGGTACATGCCTTCAAGCAACAATGCCATCCCCGAGTTGCAAACAAACAATACTCATCACTGTGATGCGAGTCTAAGTGGTTGGATGACCATAGTTCTAAGTCAAATAAAGTCACCATGTGGTAAACCACCAAATATGATGGGTAGACGAGATTAGGGTTTAGCCCATCATTTTTATGCTTGACTATTAAACATTAGACGACGAGCGCTTATAAAATCCATCTTGCTCATATCATGGTGCATGTGGGATATGGCCCACACCAAATCCTAATATGTCATGTAACCTTTCATGGTAATCCGATGGAGACAACATGCAACCAATATTGTTAGATCGATCCATAACATGGCGTTTAAAAGTAATTATCATGTTATCATTCAGTGAGTCTGGTCATCTTCAAGAAAGGCATTGGGTATTTTTTCTTACTTATAAACCAAAGAAGCATTATGGTGGGGTTTTGGTCACACAAAACCATGAAAAAAAAGTTGCACACTAGGAGTGGTGATTATTTATGAATTTCCTAAGTATAATGGTCTTTTGATGCCCCTCAAAGTTTCCAAAGTGACTTTATTCGAAGGGGAGTTGTCGAATTGACATCTGAAAGCTTCATCTAATAGAAAATAGAGCTACAAGCAAGATCTTTAAGTATGGGGTTACATTCAAAATACTCAATCCTGTAGGCATTATAAAAGTGAAACTATATAGTGGATATCAACCAAGTAGTACTACTGAACTATCGCTCAAACAGATGGAAGCATTGTAGAACCAAGGGTTCATGACTACAGGATTTAAAATTAGCGATGATCCTTTGAGTGCAACCACAGGAGGTGATGTCATGAGATCTCCTGACCTCAACCTAGAGGTACCCATAAATTTTCTACTAAAGAGCTAGAATTTATTATGGGTATTAGAAAACCTGCTTCGCGATAGGTTTTTGATAGGATCACTATATTCGTCGTTCTAGATGGAATGACATGATCACATATTCGACAGGCTCTGGTAGACACACACAACACGACGATGGGAAGAGATGATTGTGAATATCCAAAAGTGATGATGTCACGGATAGGTTTTCAAAAATGGTGTGTCACAACAACAGAAGCTAGAGCACAGATATACCACATCGATGGGATCGTGGGGAGTGTTGCTTCATAAATATGACTTAGGGCTTTATGACTAGTAACCACTCATTGGTGGTGGTGGGAATTCTGTCGGTAATGTTAATACACCACGCCTAGTTTCTAGAATCATTAGTTAATTTTAAACAAACTAATAAGCTATCTAAATTTAAATAGATCCTCCCTCCTTTGGTTAGTTTCAGAGTAAAAACAATGATCATTAAAAATTATAATCAAATGTAGAAATATATACATATGTATAGATAGCCATTATAAAGAATAATAAAAGGAGAGCCATCCGATAGGTAATGCATCAAGTACCTAATACAACATTAAAGAAAAATATTACAGAGTTAAAAAGGAGCACTATGACCTGTAAATTTCACAAGAGTTTTACCGTTTCTACCCTGCCCTCTGAGTCCAACAACTCTTCCTTCTTATGTCACTTATACGAATGCTTTGATCAAATATCTCTAAAACTTAAGGTTGTTTGGTTTCTGATTTACCAAAGGGTAAAGAGCATAATCCCTAAGCCCAAGTTTACCTATCAATATTTCTTCAAGATTTTTCCCAGCATCCATGACCCTTTTTGGTTAACCCATGGTGGCTATTTATAGCATTCAGGGGTGCCTTCTCCAAAGGTGAAGGGTAGTCTAGGTAATGACCTGTTGGAGAGGTCATGAGGATGATGATGTAGGATTTAGTGGCATAGTATTTTTTGCATCTTTGAGGACATGATGCACATCAAAGGGCAGCCAATAGTGTTTTAGAGGACTCTTGAATGACCAATATTATTTTTAAATTCTTTCTAGAATATTGGGGTACAAATTCCTTTTTCTCATGGCCCTTAATGGCATTTTAGGACCAAAATACTTTTCTCAAAGTATTTTATCACCATATTAGTTTGCAAGCACACTAATAATTAAGTTCACATGAGAACTCCCTTTTTCTATTTAAAATATATGTTATTTTCTTTTCTTGGATGCATTTTCAAAAATAATAAATGAATTACCACTATTTCCAATACCTAGAAAATTTCAAAATATTTTCTATGTCTACATTAATTTTCATTTCTCTTTGCCATGCACAAGGGTTCGGGTTGAGGTGGGATGTGACATACTCCCCCTTAGACTAAACATAGTCCCTTGTGTTACCATAGTTAGCAAGCAATAAAATATTAATGCAAAATCAAAACATATCAAAGGAAGCAAATAACCATAATGCTTTTACCAAATTGCAATCACAGGCAGCCATGCAATCTCAATATTCCACACCATTGTTTTATCCTGTGGATGACCTCTTTAAGATAGGCTTGCTATCACCGTCATATCTAGGAGGCTAGTCTCAGACATCATTGCCCAATGGTGTAGTCATGAGTATACCTATATGCGGGTAATTATCCATGTTACCCATGGGTTGTCTTCATCATCATTTCCCTTTTTCTAGTATCTCGTTCCTGGTGGTCGAACAACTCCTTCTTCCCATGAGAAGGCCAGCTTCTTCCACCCATGAGAGCTCTTGGACCTGTGATGCAACAAAATATCAGTAGTACCATATTCTTCAAGAAATAAAACATATATACTGCATGAAAATTATTCATCAATGATTACTTTGCATGGTAAGATCAAAGTATAAAACATAAATATCATCATAAAGTAATGAGATATAAATTAGTGCATACATACCATCATTAATGCATAAGTTTCTCTATAGAGTATCTATCTATGCATCAAACAAAGTCTATTTAAAATAATATTACACATTATTTTCAAATAAATAAGGAAAGTGATTCCTCATGTCCTCCACCTTTTCCCAGGTGGCATTCCTTTCAGAAAATAGGTCCCACTGGACCTTGCATTGCTCTATGTTTTACTTCCTCATGGTCTTGGAGTAAAATTTGAGGATCATTATTGGTTTCACTTCAATGTACGTTGGATCTACCATCTGCAACTTTGAGACATCCAAAATATGATTAGGATCAGTAATATACTTCCTAAGAAGGGACACATGGAAATAATCATGGATCTTTGCCAAATTAGGTGGCAAGTCGAGTCTGTAGGCAACAAGGCTAATTCTTTCTAGGATGGTGAATGGTCCAACATATCTTGGATCTAGTTTTGTTGACTTGATAGCACTTTTCATAGGCTTTACCCTCAAGAATACCTTATCTCCCATAGAGAATTCTTGAGGGGTCCTTTTCAAGTCAACATAACTTTTATGGTGATCCGAAGCTTCCTTAAGCCTTTGTTGGATTATCTTCATTTGTTCCTCCATATCCTTGAGTGTATCGGGCCCAATATTATCCTGATCCTCTGGATTATCCCATGACAATGGTGTTCTGCATCTCCAACCATACAAAGCCTCAAAAGGAGCCATATTTAAAGAAGCATGGTATCCATTATTGTAGGCAAACTCTACTAAAGGTAAGAAGTCTTCCCATCGAGACTTTTGATCCATGCAGTACATGCAAAGCATATCTTCTAGGACTTGATTGAATCTCTTAGTCTATTCATCTATCTCCAGATGGTAAGAAAAACTTATATTTAGTGTAGTGCCAATTGCATGATGGAGGGCTTACCAAAAATTGGATGTGAACCTAGAATCTCGATCAGAGATGATCACTTCAAGAAATCCATGCAACCTAAAGATTTCTTTGGTGAATCTATTGGTGACCACTACCGCATCATCCTTGGTGCTACTTGGTATGAAGTGTGCTACCTTGGTCAGTTTTTCTACCATGACAAGTATCACATCATGTTGGTACCTAGTCTTAGGTAACCCAACCATAAAATCCATTGATATCACTTGCCATTTTTGCATGGGGATATCATGTGGGTACAACCATCCTATTGGGTGCTTATGTTTTACCTTCACTTTCTGGAATTCTAGACATCGGGTGACAAATTTAATGACATCCTTCTTCATACCAGGCCAATAGAAAGTTTTCTTCATGTTTTCCCTCATCTTGGCCCCTCTCGGATGAGTGGAGTATGGAGATCGATGAGCTTCCCTCATGATCAACCTTCTTAGATTACTAGCTTTAGGGATGACTACCCGATCCTTGAAACACAAAAGTCCATCCTTGAGATCATAATCTCTAGCTATCTTAGGATCTTGTGCCATTTTGGCTTGGATTTCAATACAAAACTGATCCTGAGATTGGGCTTGCTTAACTTGATCCATAAGATCTATATGACTTTGGGTTAGTGTAGTAATGTGCCTTCTTCTACTCAAAGCATCGATGACCTTATTTTCCTTACCTTTGATATACTCTATGCCAAAATCATATTTGACCAAGAACTCAATCCACCTTCTCTATCTTGCATTTAGCAAAGGTTGAGTAAAAATATACTTTAAACTCTGGTGATCAGTTCTCAACTCAAAGGATTTACCCACAAGGTAGTGCCACCAAATTTTCAAGGCATGTACCACTACAACTAGTTCTAAGTCATGGGTGGCATAGTTAACCTCATGTTTCTTGAGCTTTCTTGACTCATATGCCACTACTACTTTATCTTGGGATAACACTCCTCCCAATCCTTCCAAAGAAGCATCTATGCACACTAAAAACTCGCCTTGGGGGTCTAGAATTTTTAGTATAGGAGCAGAGGTGAGATTTTGCTTAAGCAACTAGAATGTGACTTCACATTTTTCCATCCATATGAACACCTTTCCTTTCCTTTGAAGATTTTTTATTGGGGAGGCTATCTTAGAATAGTCTTTCACAAATATTTAATAATACCCTGCTAATCCCATGAAGCTCCTCACTTCTGTTACATTAGTGGGAGGTGGCCAATTCAAAATGGCCTCAATTTTTTGAGGATCTACTACAATCCCATTTATGGAGATTATATGTCCCAAGTAGTGTACTTGTGACACATAAAAATCACATTTAGAAAGGTTCCCATAGAGTTGATGTTTCTTCAACAACCCTAGCATGATTTTCAAGTGTCTATCATGCTCTTCTTTACTATGAGAATAGATTAGAATATCATCTAAAAATACCAATACAAATTGGTCCAACTAGTTTCTAAACACATTGTTCATCAAATTCATGAATGCAACTGGAGCATTGGTCAACCTGAATGGTAGGATAGTGAACTCATAGTGCCCATACCAGGTTTTAAAAGTAGTTTTATGAGTATCCTCATCTCGGATCCTCAACTGATGATATCTTGATTTCAAATCAATTTTGGAGAAGATGGTGGCATCCTTTAGTTGATAAAATAGATCTTCTATCCTTGGCAAATGATATCTATTCTTGATGGTGGCTTTGTTCAACATCATGTAGTCTATACAAAGCCTTAGTGAACCATATTTCTTCTTCACAAATAGTATCGGTGCACCCCATGGAGATACACTTGGTTTGATTAACCCTTTGTCAAGTAATTCTTGAAGTTGCACCTTCAATTCTTGCATCTCTATAGGGTTCATCCTATAAGGAGCCCTATGGATGGGTTCTGCACCTAGTACTAGATCAATGGTGAAGTCAAATTCTCACTTGGGAGGTATTCCAAGGAGTTTTGACGTAAACACTTCCCTATGTTCTTGTAGAATTGGGAATTTTTGAAATGCTTCCTCCTCATTGATATCTTCAACTTCTTTCAATTTAACCATGTAGACCATCCCTCCTTTCCTTATGGCCTTATTTAATTGCATTATGAACAATAGCATAGGCTTAAAGGAACCTTGTTCACTAACCATTTTTACCCTTTCTTTCCTATCATTAGTGAACTCAATCCATCGATCTTGGAAATTGATCAAAGCCTTGTGAGCTTTTAACCAATCCATTCCCAAGATGATATCAAAAGCATGTAGTGGTGCTACATATAAGTGCCAAATGGTAGAACTAGTGGGTAGGGAAATTTTAGCTATGGGGAAGCATTGATCCATAGAGTAGGTCTGACCTGACCCATACTCCACTTTCCACCCTTGTGCCAAAGATCCAGGTCTCTTCGACATGTCCCTTATTATGCTACTAGAAATAAAACTATCTGTAGCTCCACTATCTATCAAAATTTTAACATCTCTACCATAGATTTTACCATTTATGAGTAAAGGAGTGGCTTGCCCTTCTAGGTTCTAGTTCCTAGTGGCTGCATAGATCTTGTGGCCCTTCCCATTTGTCTTTTGGCTAGACTCTGCATGAAGAGGACAATTCCTAGCATAATGTGGGCCTCCACATTCATAACATCTAGATTTATGATTCTAGCTTATCCCTTGATCTGGCTTATCCTTATCATTGGTAGGAGGTGGTCCTGCCTACTTCAGGGGTTGTGGTTTTTCAGCATTATTGTTGTTTTTGTTCTTTTGTTAGAACTTCTTCTTAAAGTGCCCTAGTTTCTCATTGTTCTTCTTTGCAAACTTGGGATTTTCCTTCCCTTTCTGACTTGGTTCAGGCTCCCACTTCCTCTTTTGCTAGGGATGATGTTCCTTTTTTGACCCATTTGAAGAGTTGCCAAATTTCTTACTAGGGTGTTGATTGTATTCTGCTTGGCAAGCCAGTTTGTAAGTGGTCTCCAGATCACTAGGTTTATGCATGCTTACTAAATTTTTGATGTGGTATCCAGCTCCTAAAAGGAACTTATGCACTTTCATCTTGTTATCCTTCTCGAAATATGGAGCATATTTGAGCAGTTTCAAGAATTACCTATAATACCCTTCTACAGATTGAGTCCCTTGGTGGAGTTGAACAAACTCATCAAGTTTCTTCATATAAAACTACTCCATAAGGAACCTCTTTCTGAAGGCTTTCATGAAGTCCTCCCATTTGAAATGAATGGCATTGATATTTTGCTCCTTACTATAGGTCTCCCACCATTCCAGACTTATTTCAGTCAGAAGTCCTATGGTCCAGACCATTTTAGTTGTGGAGGAATAGTTTCTCATGGAGAAGTAGATCCCTAGCTCATTCAACCAAGATTCTACTAAATCTCCCCCTTCTTTTCTAGAGAACCTTCTAACCTTGACATGTTTCAGATCACTTTCTAGTTCTCCATTAATACGGGCCTTAGTCACATGATCTGCTTCATCTATGTCATTACCCTACCCTATCATGGGGTTTGTTGGCTCAAGATTCCTATTCTCTAATTTTTGCATCTCTACTCTAATGGTTTCCAACAAACTATTTTGTTGAACCATTTGCTCTTTACAAAGAGTCATTTCCCCTTGCATTATTTGCACAATAGTCATGAGATTTTCTACTCTATTTGAATTTCCTAAACTATCCCCTATGGGTCTATCCTCAACACTATCAGTGCTAGTGGGCTTCTCTTTTCGAGGAACCCTTGGCCTTCCACTTCGCAACCTAGGTGCCATGTTTTCCTGAATTTAAGAGTAGTGTCAGTTTTGTAATTACGCATTTATTCCTATTATATGTGAATCTTAAATACCACATGCTTATGCAATAAGGTATCTTACTATATAAATAGTATGCAACACTTTTATATAACCGACTACCCTTGGGTGGTCATGTAATGGTGTTTCAACCATGGTTAAGTTTTAGTTTGCTACTATTGGTGGGGTACGTTTCATCATACCCTAACTAAGTTTCATATGACTTTCATATTCGACCAAAAAGGTCATGTTGTAACATCAGTAAATCTGATATTTCTTCCAATGTGAAGATCCTACTAAGTTAATTTCTTATTATTAGGATCCACAATAACTCTTGTTAGTACAATGCCTGGCAAGGAAGAGGTTTAGCTTGGAGCTACAAATGTCAAGTACAATTTCTCAAAAGAGTATCAGGTACACCACTTAAGACCCACTTTCATGGAGGGTTCGCTTAACTCTTCCAAGCTGATTCACCAGTGGTTCGGTCTTGGGAGAAAGGACTTACCCATCGGTAACCTCCAAGCAATTTTCCTTTCTTACCAAACATGTAACCATTCAGAGTTCTTGCATTTCCATGGAAGCTTTGTGCCTAATCAACCTAGGCTCTGATACCAACTGTAATATCCCCAATTCCAAGACCAATCAACCTTAGGGAAATTTTTTGTCTAGTCTTTATCATTGTTACTAGCTCATGAGTGAATTGAAAGTATCTCTATGTGGTTCTCTTATAGATTAGTTTCCAAGTAAGTTCAAGGTTGCACTTCACAGGAGTCCAACATGGTCAGTGTCTATCCTATGGATAGGAGTGGCCAACCCCTATAATGACCTGCAGGTAAGGTTTCTTTACCTTGCAATTGGGAATTCTCCTATCTCAAATAGGAATACCCTTTTTCCCTACTAGTTTAAATCAAACATTAAACTAGCTTCTATGTTAGGTCTCTTTCAACCCATACATTAGGCGTATGCCTTGAGGATTAGTTGATTCTTCCTTAAGGATAGAACAATAATCATTGCAATGCTTAACCTTCCCATATCAACCATAGGAAGCTAAGGGGGTTATCACACAAACCCACATAGACTTGTGAAGGTCTACCATTTTACCCTTACTTGGTTTAACCAACTATAATCTCCACGAATTAGATAACTTTCAATGTTTCCCTCTATAATCACTCTCATAGTTAATCTCTAAGTGACATGCATGAATCATACATTCCTTCTATTTTTAAGGTCACTCTATATCAAATAGACATAATTCTTAATTCACTTTTTAAAGATTCAAACCTTGTCATAAGATAACTTCATATCATGAGATAACTCTACATTTTCTTCTATGATCATTTGAAGTCAAGTATTACATTGTATACACATCCTCTCAAGGAGTGATATATTCAAATTACAATTGATCTCAATAAATATATTTTACAATAGTGGAGTCTTTTCATTAAAGAGGTCTTGTTACAACATGTAAACATGATTAATAGAAGTCGAATAGTTCCGATCTTTGCTTGACTTCATTCGAGCCACCAGTACTAGATTGTAGGTGTTTTTGGGATCAAGACAACCCATTACATGTATATGAAATGCATTCTAGACAAACAATAGCATGTAATAATTTTTCATTGAATGCAACTAAACACAATACATTCTCCACAATGTAGTTGTCTAAAGCATTCCACCATTCAAAGGAAGGAAATCCCATACTTTCCTAAGACTGAAAATCACATTTTCATCTCATATCCTTCTTCACAAGGATATGCCTTTGAAACAAGTATTATTACAATCAACTATTGCTAGTCCATTTTAAGAGAATGCCATAAATTCATTCATAAATGAGATCCCTTTCATGCATATAGCATTTAAACAAATCATACTTTCACAAGTATCTCATATTTCTTCAAATAGAAATAACATTTAAACAAATCATACTTTCACAAGTATCTCATATTTCTTCAAATAGAAATAACATTTAAACAATCATACTTTCACAAGTATCTCATATTTCTTCAAACAGAAATAACATTTAAACAAATCATACTTTCACAAGTATCTCATATTTCTTAAAAAGAATTTTAAGATATAGATAGTAGAATGTCTAAACACAAGTATCTCATATCTAGTAAAGAAAATTACAAATTAGATGTTTAAGTTTAGAGGAATAAATAAATTAAATTTTTAAAAAAATATTTCTTTGTACAAAAATAACATCTAAACAATTCATACTTTCACAAGTATCTCATATTTCTTCAAACATAAATAACATTTAAACAAATCATACTTTCACAAGTATCTCATATTTCTTCAAACAAAAATAACATTTAAACAATCATACTTTCACAAGTATCTCATATTTCTTCAAATAGAAATAGCATTTAATAAATTCATACTTTCACAAGTATCTCATATTATTTTAAACAAAAATAACATCATATGTATCTCATATTTCTTCAAACAAAAATAGCATTTAAACTAATGGATTCAATTGTAGATCTACAAATCCTTCCAAGGGTTTAATCATAACCTACTACAAGGTTATAAACCGGATTTGTTCTACAATCCATTATTATGGTTACACTATAGTTCCTTGTGTTTGCTAATTTGTATTGTAATCTATAGTTCTTCCACAAAATTAGGCTACCAAGTTGTCTCACGATCTATTACCAAGATCGTACTATAGTTACCCCAAGATTAGCTACAACTCTCTTGCAATATACCTCTAAGATTACTCAAGTTTAGCTATAATTGATCACATAAATTACTCACAATATTACACTATAGGATTACAAACTTGGCCCTTAATTTATCTTAAGAAGTACACTATAGGTACACATTATTAGCAAATGAGATTTATTAGTTAATCTCTAATCAAGGATGAACTATAGTTCTCAATAAGATATTACATAGTCTACCAACTAAGACTAATACTTATTTTGACCCAATTTTTTCAAACTTGACTCAGAGTCTTTAAGCCTGAGTCATATATAGCTTACACCAATTTTTGGTTTCATATTCAATCCGTAAGGTTGTACCACAATTATTTTAAAAGAAACTCTAACATATGGTTTCCACAGATTTCTAACAAAATTGTTATGGTACATGCCTTCAAGCAACAATGCCATCCCAGAGTTACAAAAAAACAATACTCATCACTACGATACGAGTCTAAGTGGTTGGCTAACCATAGTTCTAAGTCAAATAAAGTCACCATGTGGTAAACCACCAAAGATGATGGGTATACTGGATTAGGGTTTAGCCCAACGCTTTTGTGCTTGAATATTAAACCTTAGGTGACAAGCACTTATAAAATCCATCTTGCTCACATCATGGTGCGTGTTGGATATGGTCCACACCAAATCCCAATATGTCATGTAACCTTTCACGGTAATTTGATGTAGAGGACAGACAACCAACATTGTTAGATCGGTCCATAACATGGTGTTTAAAAGTAATTGTCATGTTATTTTCTGGTGAGGTTGGTCATATTAAAGAAAGACATTGGGTATTTTATTATTTATACTAAACCAAATAAGTAGTGTGGTGGGGTTCTGGTCACATGAAACCATTAAAGTGAAGTTGCATAGCAGGAGTGGTGATTATTTATGGATTTCCAAAATATAATGATCTTTCAATGCCCCTCAGAGTTTCCAAAGTGACTTATTCCAAGGGGAGTTGTCGAATTGTCATCTAAAATCTTCATCTTGTCAAAAATAAGGCTACAAGAAAGATCTTTGAGGATGGGGTTACATTCAAAACATCCAATATTGTAGAAATTATCAAAGTGAAACTATATGACAGACATCACCCAAGTAGCACTTTCAAACTATCGCTCAGACAGATGGAAGCATTGTTGAACCAAGGGTTCGTGATTGCAGGATTTAAAATTAGTGATGATCCATCGAGTGGAACCATAGGAGGTGATATCATGAGGTCTCATAACCTCAACCTAGAGGTACCCTTCAATTTTCTACAAAAGGACTAGAATTTGTTACGGGTATTAGACAATCTGCTTCGCAATAGGTTTTTGATAGGATCACTAGATCCATTATTCCATATGGAATGATAGACCACATATTTAATAGGCTTTGGTAGACACACACAACATGGTGATAGGAAGATATATTTTCAATTTCCCAAAGTGATGATGTTGTTGACAATAGTGCATCACAACGACAAAAGCTAGAGCACAGATATCCCACATCGATGGGATCATGGGGAGTGTTGCTTCATAAAGAAACCTTAGGGCTTTATGGCTAGTAATAACTCATTGGTGGTGGGAATTCTGTTGGTCATGTTAATACACTATGCCTGGTTTCTAGAATCATTAGTTAATTTTAAACAAACTAATAAGCTTTCTAAATTTAAATTGATCCTCCCTCATTTGGTTAGTTTCGGAGTAAAAATAATGATCTTTAAAAATTCTAATAAAATATAGAAATATATACATATGTATTTATAGCCATTGTATAACATAATAAAAGCAGGGCCATACGATTAGTAATGCATCGAGTACCCAATAAGGCATTAAAGAAAAAGGTTGCAAAGTTAAAAAAGAGCACTCTAACCTATGAAATTTGCAAGAGTTTCACCCTTTCTCCCTTGCCCTCTGAGTCCAGCAACTCTTCCTTATTATGTCACTTCTACCAATATTTGCTCAAGTATTTCTACTACTTATGGCTATTTGGTTTCTGATTCACCCAATGGTGAAGAACATAATCCCTAAGCCTAAGCTTACCTATCAATAATTCTTTAGGATTTTTCCAGTATCCATGACCATTTTTGGTTAACCCATGGTGGCTATTTATAGCATTCAAGGGTGCCTTCTCCAAAGGTGAAGGGTAGCTTAGGTAATGACCTAATGAAGAGGTCATGTGGGTGGTGATGTATGCATAGTATATTTTTGTAGCCTAGAGGACTTAAGGACATGATGCAACAAAGGGCAGTAATAGTGTTTTGAAGACTTAGGGAGACTATAAATAATTTTAAAATCCCTTCTAGAGCTTGTGAGTACAAATTATTTTTCTCATAGCTCTTAATAGAATTTAGAACAAAAATACTTCCCTCAAGGTATTTTAATACTATTTTAATTTGTCAAACACACTAGTAATTTAATTTACATGGAGGTTCCCTTTTCCTATTGAAATATATGATATTTCTTTTCCTAGATATATTTTCAAAAATATTAAAATACATCACCACTATTTTTAATACCTTGAAAATTTCAAATATTTTCTATGCCTTTACGAATTAAGCATTAATTTCATTTTTCTTTGCCAAGCACAAGGGTTCGGTTGAGGTGGGATGTTATATACTCCCCCATTAGACTAAACACAGTCCCTTGTGTTACCATAATTAGCAAGCAATAAAATATTAATGCAAAATAAAGATATATTAAAGGAAGCAAGTAACCAAAATGTTTTTACCAAATTGAAATCACAGGTAGCCATGCAATCTCAATATTTCACACCATTGTTTTATCCTATGGATGACCTCTTTAAGATAGGCTTGCTATCACCATCATATCCAGGATGCTAGTCTCAGACATCATTACCCAATGGTCCAGTCATGAGTAAACCTATATGCGGGTAATTATCTAGGTTACTCATGGTTTGTATTCATTATCATTTCCCTTTTTCCAATATGTCATTCCTAGTGGCCGAATAACTTCTTATGAGAAGGCTAGCTTCTTCCACCCATGAGAGCTCTTGGGCTTGTGATGCAAAAAAATATCAACAGTACCATATTATTCAAGAAATAAAGCATATATACTACATGAAAATAATTAATTATTACTTTGCATGGTAAGATCAAAGTATACAATATAAGTATCATTATAAATTAATGAGACATAAATCTGTGCATACATACCATAATTAATGCATAATTTTCTCTATAGAGTATCTATCTATGCATAAAAAAAAGTCCATTTAAAACAATATTACACATTGTTTTCAAATAATAAGGAAAGTGATTCCTCACGTCCTCCACCTTTTCCTAGATGGCATTTCCTTTAAGAAAATAGGTCCCACTGGACCTTGCATTGCTCTATGTTTCACTTCCTCATGGTCTTGGAGCAAAATTTGAGGATACTAACTGGTTTCACTTCAGTGTACGTTGGATCTGCCATCTGTAGCTTTGAGACATCCAAATTATGATTAGGATCAACAATATCCTTCATAAGAAGGGTCATATGGAAAGAATCATAGATATTTGCCAAATTAGATGGCAAGTCAAGTTTTTAGGAAATAGGGCTAATTATTTCCAAGATGGCGAATGGTTTAACATATATTGGATCCAATTTTATCGATTTGATAGCACTTTTCATAGGCTTTACCCTCAAGAATACCTTGTATTCCACTAAGAATTTTCGAGGATTCCTTTTCAAGTCAACACAATTTTTTTGGCGATCTGAAGTTTCCTTAAGCATTTGTAAGATTATCTTCATTTGCTCCTGCATCTCCTTGAGTGTGTCGAGCCCAAAATTATCCTTATCCTATATATTATCCCATGACAATGGTGTTCAACACCTCTGGCCATACAAAGCCTCAAAAGAGCAATTTTTAGAGAAGCATGGTATCCATTGTTGTAGGTAAACTCTACTAATGTTCATAAGTCTTCCCATCGAGACTTCTAATACATTCAGTACATGTGAAGCATGTCTTATAGGACTTGATTGACTCTCTCAGTTTGTCCATCTATCTCAAGGTGGTAAGCAAAACTTATATTCAATGTAGTGTCAATTGCATGATGGAGGGCTTGCCAAAAATCAGATGTGAACCTAGAATATCAATTAGAGATGATTGCTTCAAGAAATCCATGCAACCTGAAGATTTATTTGGTGAATCTATTGGCAACCACTATCACATCATACTTGGTGTTACTTTATATGAAGTGTGCTACCTTGATAAATTTGTCTACCATGACCAATATCACATCATGTTGGTACCTAGTCTTAGGTAACCCAACCATGAAATCCATTGATATCACTTGCCATTTATGTATGGGGATGTCATGTGGGTACAACCATTTTGCTGGGTGCTTATGTTCTATCTTCAATTTTTGGCCTTCCAGACATCGAGTGATAAATTCGGTGACATCCTTCTTCATACTAGGACAATAGAAAGTTTTCTTCATGTTTTCCCTCATCTTGGCCCTTCCCAGATGAGCGGATTATGGAGATCGATGAAATTCCCCTCATTATCGACCTTCTTAGATTGCCAGCTTCAAGGATGACTACTCGATCCTTGAAACACAAAAGCCCATCCTTGAGGTCATAATATCTAGCTATCTTAGGATATTTTACCATTATATATATATATATATATTTAATGTAGAGCTGATCCATAGATTTAGCTTTCTTAACTTTATCCATAAGATCTATATGACTTCAGGTTAGTGCAGTAGTATGCCTTCTCTTGCTCAAAGTATCGATGACCTTGTTTTCCTTACCCTTGATATATTCTATGCCAAAATCATATTTGACCAAGAACTCAATCCACCCCTGTATTTAGCAAAGGCTAAGTAAATATATACTTTAGACTCTGGTGATCATTTCTCATCTTAAAGGATTTACCCACAAGGTAGTGCCACCAAATTTTCAAGGCATGTACTACTACAACTAATTCTAAGTCATGAGTAGCATAGTTAACCTCATGTTTCTTAAGCTTTCTCAACTCATAGGCTACTACTTCTTTATATTGGGATAGCACTTCTCCAAATCCTTCCAAAGAAGCATTTGTGCACACTGAAAACTCACCTTGAGGGTATGGAATTTTTAGTATAGGAGCAGATGTGAGATTTTGCTTTAGCAACTAGAAGGTGTCTTCACATTTGTCCTTCCATACGAACGCCTTTCCTTTCCTTTGAAGATTTGTTATTGGGGAGACTATCTTAGAATAGTCCTTCAAAAACCTTCAATAATACCCTTCTAATCCCATGAAACTCCTTACTTCTATTAAATTAGTGGGAGCTGGCCAGTTCAAAAATGCCTTGATTTTTTGAGGATCTACTACAATTCTATTTGTGGAGATTATATGTACCAAGCAGTGTACTTGTGACACATAAAAATCACATTTAGAAAGGTTTCCATAGAGTTTATGTTTCCTCAACAATCCTAGCATGATTTTTAAGTGTCGATCATGCTCTTCTTTACTACGAGAATAGATTAGAATATCATCTAAAATTACCAATATGAATTGGTCCAACTAGTTTCTAAACACACTATTCATCAGATTCATGAATGCAGTTGGAGCATTGGTCGACCAGAATGGTAGGAAAGTGAACTCATAGTGTCCATACTAGATTTTAAAAGCATTTTTGTGAGTATCCTCTTCCTGTATCCTTATCTGATGATATCCCAATTTCAAATCAATTTTGGAGAATATGATGGTATCCTTTAGTTGATAAAATAGATATTCTATCCTTGACAAAGGATATCTATTCTTGATGGTGGCTTTGCTCAACATCCTGTAGTTTATACAAAGCCTTAGTGAACCATCCTTCTTATTTACAAATAGTACCGATGCACCCCATGGAGATACACTTGGTTTTATTAACCCTTTGTCAAGTAATTCTTGAAGTTGCACCTTCAATTCTTACATCTCTATAGGGTTCATCCTATAAGGATCCCTATGGATGGGTTCTGAACCTGGTACTAGATCAATGGTGAAGTCAAATTCTCTCTTGGGAGGTATTATAGGGAGTTCTAAGGTAAATACTTCCCTATGTTCTTGTAGAATTGGGAATTTCTAAAATGCTTCCTCCTTATTGATATCTTCAAATTCTTTCAATTTAACCACGTAGACCATCCCTCCTTTCCTTATGGCCTTCTTTAATTGCATTCTAGACAATAGCATAGACTTAAAGGAACCTTGTTCACTAACCATTTTTACCCTTTTGTTCCTATAATTATTGAAATCAATCCACCGATATTGGAAATTGATCAAAGCCTTGTGAGCTTTTAACCAATCCATTCTCAAGATGATGTCAAATGCATGTAGTGGTGCTACATATAAGTGCAAAATGGTAGAAATAGTGGGTAGGGAAATTTTAGCTATGGGGAAGCATTTATTCATAAAGTAGGTCTAACCTGACCCATACTCCACTTTCCACCTTTGTACCAAAGATCTAGGTCTCTCTGACATGCCCCTTATTATGCTAATAGAAATAAAACTATTTGTAGCTCCACTATCTATCATAATTTTAACATATCTACCATATATTTTACCATTTATGAGTAAAGGAGTGGCTTACCCTTCCAAGTTTTGGTTCCCAGTGGCTGCATAGATCTTGTGGCCCTTATCATTTGTCTTCTAGCTAGACTCTGCATGAAGAGGATAATTCCTGGCATAATGCGGGCCTTCGCATTCATAACATATCAATTTATTATTCTGGTCTGTCCCTTGATATGGATTAGCCTTATCATTGGTAGGAGATAGGCCTACCTATTTTAGGTGTTGTGTTTGTTCAACATTATTGTTGTTTTTGTTCTTCTGTTGGAACTTCTTCTTAAAGTGCGCTGGTTTCTCATTGTTGTTCTTCGCAAACTTATGATTTTCCTTCCCTTTTTGACTTGGTTCAGGCTCCCACTTCCTTTTTTTTGGGTATGATATTCCTTTTTAACCCATTTGGAGAGTTACCAAATTTCTTAGTAGGGTGCTGATTGTACTCCGCTTATCAAGCCAACTCGTAAGCTATCTCTAAGTCACTAGGTTTATGCATGCTTACTAAATTTCTTATGTGGTATCGAGATACTGAAAGTAACTTATGCACTTTCATCTTGTTATATTTATTGAAGGATGAAGCATATTTAACTAGTTTCAAGAATTGCCTATAATACCCTTCTACAGACTAAGTCCCTTGGTGGATTGAAAAAAACTCATCAAGTTTCTTCATATAAAACTACTTTGTAAGAAACCTCTTTCTGAAGGATTTCATGAAGTCCTCCCATTTGAATTGTGTGGAATTGATATTTTTCTCTTTACTATAGGTCTCCCACCATTCCAGACTTGTTTCAGTCATGAGTCCTATGGTCCAGACCATTTTAGTTATGGAGGAATAGTTCCTCATGGAGAAGTATGTCCCTAGCTCATTCAACCAAGATTATGTCAAATCTCCCCCTTCAACCATGTTCTTATGCAATAAGGTATCTTACTATATAAATAGTATGAAACACTTTTATATAACCGACTACCCTTGAGTGATCATGTAATGGTGCTTCAACCATGGTTAAGTTTTGGTTTGATACTATTGGTGGGGTATGTTTCATCGTAACCTATATAAGTTTCATATGACTTTCATATTCAACCAAAAGGTCATGTTGTAACATTAGTAACCTTGATATTTCTTCCAATATGAAGATCCTACTAAGTTAATTTCTTATTATTATGATCTACAATAACTCTTGTTAGTATAGTGCCTGTACAAGAAAGAGGTTTAGCTTAGAGCTATGAATTTCAAGTATATTTTCTCAAAAGAGTATCAGGTACACCACTTAAGACCCACTTTCATGGAGGTTTCACTTATCTTTTTCAAGTTGATTCACCAGTGGTTCGATCTTAGAAGAAAGGACTTACCCATTGGTAATATCCAAGAAATTTTCCTTTCTTACCAAACATGTAATTATTCAGAGTCCTTGCCTTTCCATGGAAGCTTTGTGCATAATCAACCTAGGCATTGATACCAACTATAATGTCCCAATTCCAAGACCAATCAACCTAGGGGAATTTTTTTTTGAGTATTTGTCATTGTTGTTATTTCATGAGTGGATTGAAAATATATTTATGTGGTTCTCTTATAGTTTCATTTCCAAGTAAGTTCAAGGCTACACTTTATAGGAATCCAACATGGCCAGTGTCTATCCTGTGGATGGGAGTGGCCAACCCTTATAATAACATGCAGGTAAGGTTTCTTTAACTTGCACTTGGGAATTCTCCTATCTCAAATAGGAACACCCCTTTTTTCCTACTAGTTTAAATCAAACATTAAACTAGCTTCAATGTTGGGTCTCTTTCAACCTGCACATTAGGCATATGTCTTGAGGATTTGTTGAATCTTCTTTTAGGATAGAATCACAATTATTGGAATGCTTAACCTTCCCATATAAACCATAGGAAGTTAAGGGGGTTATCACACAAACCCATATAGACTTGTGAATGCCTACCGTTTTTCCTTGGTTTAACTAACTATAATCTTCACGAAATAGATAACTTTCTAAGTTTTTTCCTTTTAAACATTCTCATAATTATCTCTATGTGGCAATCATGAGTCAAACATTCCTTTTTATTTTAGGATACCCTTATACCAATAGACATAATTTTTAATCCACTTTTAGAGATTCAAACCTTATCATAAGCTAACTTTATTTCATTATGCAACTCTACATTCCTTCTATGATAATTCGAAGTCAAGTGTTACATTGTATACACATCCTCTCAAAGAATGATATAATAAAATTATAATTGATCTCCATAAATATATTTTTTAATAATAGAAGCCCTATATTAAAGAGGTATTGTTTATAACCTGTATACATAATCAATAAGACTCAAGTGCCGATATTTGCTTGACTCCATTTGGGCCACCAGTACTAGATTGTAGAGGTTTTCGAGATTAGGAAAACCCATTACATGTATATCAAATGCATTCTAGACAAACAATAGTTTGTAATAATTTTCAAAGAATATAAATAAAAAACAATACATTCTCTCAATGTAACTCTCTAAAGAATTCCAACATATAAAGGAAGGAAATCCCATACTTTTCTAAGACTGAAAATCCCATTTTCATCTCATATCCTACTCTACAAGGATATGCCTTTGAAACAAGTATTGTTACAATCAACTATTGCTAGTCCTTTTTTTTAGGTGAATGCCATAAATTCATTTATCAAATAGATCCCTTCCATGCATTTAGCAATTAAGCATATCACACTTTCCCAAGTGTCTCATGTTTCTTCAAACAGAAACAACATTTAAAAAAATATTATTTTCACAATTAACTCATATTGATTTAAACATAAATAACATCATAAGTATTTCATATTTCTTCACATAGAAATAACATCTACACAATTCATACTTTCACAAGTATCTCATATTTCTTCGTATAGAAATAACATCTACACAATTCATACTTTTGTAAGTATTTCATATTTCTTCATACAAAAATAATAATTTAACAATTTATACTTTCACAAGTATCTCATATTTCTTTACATAGACATAACATTTAAACAATTCATACTTTCACAAGTATCTCATATTTCTTCACACAGAAATAACATTATAAGCAATTCATCCTTTCACAATTATCTCATATTTCTTTAAACAGAAATAGCATCATATGTATCTCATGTTTCTCAAATAGAAATAGCATCATATGTATCTCATGTTTCTCAAACAGAAATAGCATCATAAGCTAATGTATTCAATTGTAGATCCACAAATCCTTCCATTGGTTTAATTGTAACCTACTACAGGGTTATAAACCAGATTTGTTCTACAATCCATTACTATGGTTCCACTATAGTTCCTTTTTATGAATGTGCTTGCTAATTTGCATTGTAATCTATAGTTTTTCCATAAAATTAGGCTACCAATTTGCCTCACAATCTATTACCAAGATCGTACTATAGTTACCCCAAGACTAGCTACAACTCTCTTGCAATCTAACTCTATTATTGACCAAGTTTAGCTATAATTGATCACATAATATACTCATAATATTACACTATAGGTTACAAAATTGGCCCTTAATTTATCATAAGAGGTTCACTATAGGTACATAATATTAGCAAATAAGATTTATTAGCCAATCCCTTATCAAGAATAAACCATAGTTGTTAATAGGATATTCCCTAGTCAACCAACTGAGACTATTACTTATTTTGATCCATTTTTTCTAAAATTGACTCAGAGTCTTTAAGCCTGAGTTATATATAGCTTACACAAATTTTTGGTTTCATATTCAATCCATAAGGTTGTACCACAATTATTTCAAAATAAACTCTAACATATAGTTTCCATAGATTTCTAACAAAATTATTATGGTACAAGCCTTCAAGAAACACTGCCATCCTCGAGTTGTAAACAAATAGTACTTGTCATCGTGATGCCAGTATAAGTGGTTGGATAACCGTAGTTCTAATTCAAATAAAGTAACCATGTGGTAAACCACCAAAGACAATGGGTAGACTGGATTAGAATTTAGCCCAATGCTTCCGCGCTTGACTATTAAACCTTAGGCGGTGAGCGCTTACAAAATCCATCTTGTTCACATCATGGTGCATGTGGGATATGGCCCACACCAAATCCCAATATGTCATGTAACCTTTCATGGTAATCCAACAAAGACGATAGGCAACAACCATTTTTAGATTGGTCCATAACATGGTGTTTAAAAGTAATTATCATGTTATCATCTGGTGAGTCTGGTCATCTTAAAGAAAAGCATTGGGTATTTTATTCTTCCTACTAAACCAAAGAAGTAGTATGGTGGGGTTTTTGTCGTACGAAACCATGACAACGAATTTGCATAGTAGGAGTAGTGATTATTTATGGATTTCCCAAATATAACTATCTTTCAACACCTCTCAGAGTTTTCAAAGTGACTTATTCGAAGGGTAGTTTTCAAATTGACATCTGAAAGCTTCATCTTGTCAAAAATAGGGCTACAAAAAATATCTTTGTGGATGGGGTTACATTCAAAACACCCAATCCTATAGACATTATCAAAGTGAAACTATACAATGGATATCATCCAAGTAGTACTATTGAACTATTACTGAGATGGATGGAAGTATTATAGAACCAAGGGTTTATGACTGCAAGATTTAAAATTAGTGATGATCCCTCAAGTGAAACCATAGGAGGTGATGTCATGAGGTCTCTTAACCTCAACCTAGAGGTACCCATCAATTTTCTACAAAATAGCTACAATTTATTACGGGTATTAGACAATCTGCTTCATGATGGGTTTTTTACAAGATCACTAGATCTATCATTCCATATGGAATGACACGGTTGCGTATTTGATAGGCTCTGGTAGACACACACAACATGGCTATAAAAAGAGATATTTGAAAATATAAGTGATGATGATACGGATAAAGTTTTGACAAAAGTGCATCACGACAACAGAAGCTAGAGCACAAATATCCCACATCGATGGGATCGTGGGGAGTGTTTCTTAAAAATTATGACTTAGGGATTTATGGCTAGTAACCACTCATTTGTGGTGGTGGGAGTTCTATAGATAATGTTAATACATTATGCTTGGTTTCTATAATCATTAGTTAATTTTAAATAAACTAATAAGCTATCTAAATTTAAATCGATCCTCCCTCCTTTGGATAGTTTCGAAGTAAAAATAATGATCATTAAAAATTCTAATCAAAAGTAGAAATATATATATATATATATATATATATATATATATATATATATATATATATATATAGATAGCCATTGTAAAGCATAGTAAAAGGATATACATCCGATAAGTAATGCATCGAGTACCCAATAAGGTATTAAATAAAAGGTCACAGAGTTAAAAAGGAGCACTCTAACCTGTGAAATTCACAAGAGTTTCACCCTTTCTCCATTGCCCTCTGATTCTAGCAACTCTTCCTCCTTATGTCACTTCTACCAATGTTTGCTCAAATATTTCTACTACTTATGGTTGTTTGATTTTTGTTTCACCCAATGGTGAAGAGCATAATCCCTAAGCCTAAGCTTTCCTTTCAATAATTCTCCAAAAAAATTCTAGCATCCATGACCATTTTTGGTTAACCCATGGTAGCTATTTATAGAATTCAGGGGTGCCTTCTTAAAAGGTGAAGGGTAGATTAGGTAATGACCTGTTGAAGAGGTCATGTGGGTGGTGATGTATGCATAGTATTTTTCTGCAGCCTAGAGGACTTGAGGACATGATGCAACAAAGGGTAGTAATAGTGTTTTGAAGACTTAGGGAGACTAAAAATTATTTCAAAATACCTTCTAGAGCTTGTCAGTACAAATTCTTTTTCTCATAGCTCTTAATAGCATTTAGAGCCTGTTGCCAATTTTGATACACTATTGTTATTTTTTGTTTTGCATACAGTTTGGAATAAAGCATTGTAAAACTTCTCTTTTTCCAATTGAAAATGGTTAAAGTGTTGTTATATTATTGTGCTTCCACCAACTATCTCTTATATAAAATTTGTATGCAATGCATTGCTTGGTTTCCTACCCTTTATGTATTTTTCTATGTTTTTATATCTTTTTGGATATGTTGCATGCAAAATTGTAAATATTTTAGCATGGGCAATCCACTCATAAATTCTTCCTTGGCGCTTGAAAAATATTTCTTTCCATATGGTTGTAATTCTAATTTTCCCATTGACTTAGGTAATTTTTCCTTTTAAAAGATAAAATGTGTTCTGACAACACCAAGTAGTCGAAGATTGAAAGTTGAGGAAATAACTAAGTGTAAACAACAATAGTGGAAAGTGCTCCACAAGGGAGTGCTTAAGTGGAAAGTGCTCCACAAAGGATAGCTTTCGAGGAAAGCACTCCAAAAGGGAGCGCTTAAGTGGAAAGCACTCCACAAGGGAGCGCTTACGTAGAAAGCACTCCACAAGGGAGTGCTTTCGAGGAAAGTGCTCCATGAGGGAGCGCTTAAGTGGAAAGCACTCCAAAAGGGAGCACTTTCGAGGAAAGCACTCCACGAGGGAGCGCTTAAGTGGAAAGTGCTCCACGAGGGAGCACTTAAGTGGAAAGCACTCCACGAGGGAGTGCTTAAGTGGAAAGCGCTCAAGGGACCACTTTCTAGGAAAGTGCTCAGAGCGCTTCTTCACACTAAGTATAAAATTAAGTTAATTGGAAAAGAGGATATCAGACCCTTCAACATCTTCTGGTTACACCGCTCCCAAGCTACACTCTAGACCATCCGATCATAGATCATTATCAAAAGCTTCTGGCTTCAATATCAAGTTACCTATGAGTCCAGATTGATTGTTTCAGGTCATTTCCAGAACCTTCTATTTTCAATACTAACTTATCGATAAGGCCAAAAACTGACTATTTTCGGATATCATCGGGATCGAATCTACCTGTCACAGGAGTAGTTGGGCATTGATGTCTTAAGTGGTAAATTTATTCTATATAAGCCAACTTCTTCTCTATAACTAGTATGGATAACTTATGTTAGAAAAGTAGCTGTGTATTTGAAATTTACTTTCAAAATAAAGGCTCTAGCTCCAGTTCAAGTTCTAAATCTCTATGTATGACTTCTATTCTATGATTTATATTAAATTAGTGTCTTTATTATATAGTTTAATTCTATTTTCTATATTTTGTTGTTGATAGAATACTAATCCCTGGAATACTTGTTGGAGTTTACATAGTTCTGAGGATTTTATATTGGTTTCTATTAAAAGTTATTGTTTTGATTGTTGTTGGTTCAAATAACTAAGTTGTCTATCATGCTTCCAGTCCATCACCCTGAATTTCTAGCTTTCAGCCATTTCCCATTCCTTTTAGTAATTTTCCATGTCTTTCAGTATCTTCCTAATCCTTATCTCTAAAACCCCATTTTTATTTTTTAAACCAGTCCTACTGGAGATTTCCACGGAGGACATTCCTTTCCTTCGGGCATTCAATGCTTGGCAGTGGGCCTAGGTACTACAGAATTAGAAAACCAGTATCTATAGGCTGGTTCAATTACCAACAGTTTCTAGCACGCTCAATGGGACACAAATGTTCCATGTTAAAACAATATTAAGAAGTGATGTTCATCTTGGTGATATCAAATCTGAACATCTGGTGACTTTACTAAACTCAGATACCTATGAATCTCATAGACCAGTGTAAAAACTTATGCCTTCATGCGTACGAGGTGGAGAGCTAGAAATACAAAAGAAGAAATTGAGTTCTATGAGCTTGACATCGACGCTTTAGGATAACATCCTAGGGTGGTCGGGTCAAACATTTTGCTTGTCAGGACATCATCACAAGAAGCTATTTTTTATTTATAGAATCCAACTTCCAACAGCATAGTGACTAGATTACCTCCAAATCTATCAAATTCTCAAGATCATCAGTATAATCTAGCTCCATCGAATGATCAATTAGGTGCTCCGAGTGTTTTGATCATTCTGGCTCAACAAGCTCTACCAAATCAGCCTCCCTAGATAATGCAACTAGCTTTGCCTAGGCAGTTCCCAACTTGGAACCATACGATACCACTTGCCTTGCAGGCTCAACATACAATACTGCCCATAGATTTGAAAGCTCTACCTACTTACGATAACACGAGAAAGACGATGTAAGAGCATATACAAGACATAGCAAGATTGGAAACCATCCATCAAATCACCAATGAAGATGCCATTATGAAGCTACTGGTTTTTTCACTAATATATAAGCTTCTTTACTGGTACTGATCGCTCACGCCCAAAAATATTACTTCATGGGATCAACTGGATGGGCAGTTGATAAGAGGATTAAATGAACAAGTAGATCCCTTCTCTTTGTTGCACCAATTTACTACTATTCAAAAGCATCCTCAAGAAGAGATAGCCAATTTCAATGTTAGGTTCGTAAGGACCTGATAGAGAATTACAGACGGCCTTCAGCCCACACTTGAGTAGGTCGTATTTTACTACTTAAGGGCTTTCCACTCAGATATTAGCATGAGCATCCGACATGCTAATATCAATACATTTCTTGCTCTTTATGAACAAGATCAAAAGGTGGAAACCAATCTAATAGCTATTGGGAAGTTACCTCCCAAGGTGATGACTTCGATTTACCTGAATTTCCCTAAGAATATGTACCTGAGCACATCCACTCTCCTATGCATCAAAATATCACAACCAATCATCGAATCCATCCTCTCAGTACCAAACCATACCTACTTCACAATTCCAAACACCTATGCCACAATATTAGGTACCCTCAGTTCCCCAACTACTAGCCCCTATCCAGTATCCAGTGTTGCATGCAACACTGAACCCATTACCACTATCTGCAAGTCAGGCACTCGTAAATCAGGCAACTATGAATGAGGCCCAGGCCAAGGATTTGTAAGAGGTGAAGGCCTACATGAAGACTATGGCAAATCAGATGATTGTCATGAGGAAAAGTTAGGACAATCAGGGATTTCACCAGAGAATATTTCCTCCTCCCCCAATTACGAAAGAGCAGGCCTCATCTACCCACTAGTAGTCTGAAAGAAAGTTGGCTATAATGAGTAGTGGAGAGGTCATCCCTTCAGACCTGGTATACTGGTGCACTACATGTAACGATCCACACAGTGAAGAAACCTGTATGGTGCAACTCAACTATGTTCAAACACTGTACAGTGGCACTTATGAGTAAGTCAATATAACACATGAAGCTGATCATAATTTTGTGATCCCTTTCAAAGAGCAAGTCTCGGTTCTCACTAGAGCTTGTAAGAAATATATTGTGAAGAACACAAGCTTATACTGAGAGGGGGGATGAATAGTATAAGACTTAACCAATTTATAATTTTAACTCTAGATAGCAGTGACATCAATACAACATTAATCAAGACAGAAAGCATCACATATTGAAGACCCATTTTAACGTGGTTCACCCAAAATGGTTGGGCTACATCCACAAAAAGCTTTCACTAAAAATTATCAATTCCAATTCTGGGAATATCTTTCTCGATTACAATTTTTATGGGTACCAACCCAAAGGAGACACCAATACCCTAGCTCTATTTTGGATGGTGATCCTCTAGAAGACCTCTGCCTCGTCTACCCTTAGCAAATGGAACTCTATTCACAGAAGACACCTGTCTTCCCTACTCTGGCTGGAGACCTCTATCCTCAACTCTATCACCTCCAAAGCTGGTCCTCGAAATTGCACTAAACATAGTCCTTCGGTCTAGCACAAATGTCCTCGATCTCTTTCTTTGATCTACACCAAAACACAGTCCTTCAGTCTGGCACAAATGTCTGTGTCCTCTTTCTCTGGTCTGCACAAAAACACAGTCCTTTGCTCTTTTTGCGCAATCACAGCTGCACTTGATCAAAATTTGACCTTTACACCTCTACGTAATCATAGCCACATAGTCTTCATGCACTCTGCTTCCTTGCGATATCTCTTATTTGGAAGATTCGACAGAATGCACTCTGCTCTTGACGATCGAACTTATTCTCTTTGCATAGTATACGAACACCGCTCTTCGAATGCACACTTTGATCGATGCATCAACTCTCCAAACAGTCCTTTTATAGCAAAATTTTCATGAAGAAAACTTTAGTCTTAGTCGACTGTTACCCTTAACTTCGTCGGCTGCAAAACCCTAAAATGTGTCGACTCAAATTTAAATCTATCGGCTTCAATCGCCTCTATGGTTCTGTAGCTTTTCTCGTGAAACTACAACATGTCACGATATCGCGACACCTTTGCAGCCGTACACTTTCTTTTGGCTTTTGTTGTGATATTGCGACACTTTCTGCTTTTGCTGATGTCATCTTCTCTTCTGTCACGAAATCACGACCCTTCTGTCTTCATGGCCTTCTCTGCTTTTGTCACAAAATTGTGACACTTTTGCCTCTGTTGATGTCATTTTCAATTCTGTCATGAAATCACAACCCTTCTGTCTTCGTAGCCTTCCTATCTGCTTTTGTCACGAAATCGTAACACTTTCGCTGCCTTGAACTTCTTTCTGCCTTACACCCGTGAAACTGGAACATGTCACGAAATCGTGAAACTTTCGCTGCCTTCAGCTTCTCTCTACCTTACACCTGCAAAACTGGAACATGTCGCGAAATCGTGATGCTTTCGCCTTCGAGCTCTTCCTTATTTAATTCATCATGAAATCATGATGCTTCTTCTGTTGAAGACTTGCTTACTATCTCTATCGTGAAATCACGACACTTTCTTCAACCGAATGCTGTCATCTCAACTTGTCATGAAATCGTGACACTTTCTACATCTGTACGATTTCTTTTCAGCCTGTCACGAAATCATGATGCTTTCAGCTTCTGTACGACCTCTTTGCAACCTGTCGCAAAATCGTGACAATTCTCACTTTGAACTCTTTTCTCTGCTGTATGTCACAAAATCGTGATAGTTCCCATTCCGAACTCTGTAGCATGTCACAAAATCGTGACACTTTACCTTGCTTTCACTTTATCTTCTGACTTGTCACGAAATTGCAACACTTTTTCTCCTTAGCGCTTTTCTTTTCTTCGAGTCGCGAAAATCCGACATGTGATATCGCGACACTTTTTCTCCTGGACTCTCTCTCCTACATTATGTCGCGAAATCATGACATTTTTTCTTTCGGACTCTCTCTCCTGCAACATGTCACGAAATCGCGACACTTTTTTGTCCGTTCAACTTTCTTTGCAATATGTCACGAAATCATGACATTTCTGACTCGAACATTCTCTCTCCTCTTTGAGTCGCGAAACTGCGACATGTCGCGATATCGCGAAACTTTTCTAAAAAACTTTCTCTCTCCTGCCTAAGTCGCGAAAATGCGACATGTCATGATATCGCGACATTTTTCCAACTTACTTTCTTTCGAACCTGTCAAGTCAAAACTTCAACAAAACAAATTATTTTACATTAAATAAAATTCCTTCAAACAACTTCTTGACATCAATGACAACTTATTCACTTGAGAAAATGCAATGTACCCAAGGTACCCAAAATTTGCCAACAATATCCCCCTTTGTCATTGATGGCAAACCTTTACTGAAAACATGTCTCAAGAGTCAAAATTGAAACCAACTGTGCTAACAACTGAGAAAATTCCTTTGAGGTTTTGCTTCCCCTGACTTGAAGCATTCCTCTTCACTTGAAGCTCTCCCCCTTACTCATATCTCTATCCCTTTGTCATCAATGGCAAAGGGTCACCTTTGGGGCTCGAGACTAAGAAAGAGCCTCTTAGCTTGGTCCCTCCCCCACCTCCTGATGAGGTGATTAATTCTGGGGTGGGAGTACAACTCCCAATTTATCCCTTAGATACTCAAACGTATCTCTTTTAAGAGGTTTGGTGAAGATATCTGCAATCTGCTCTTTAGTAGGCACATGCTCTAGCTTGACCTGCTTGTCTTGCACTTTCTCCCTTAGAAAGTGATACTTGATGGAAATATGCTTTGTCCTTGAGTGCATTATCGGATTTTTGGAAACACTTATGGCAATCGTATTATCGTAAAATATGGATATGGGTTGTTCATGCTTGAATTTTAAATACTCCAAGGTGGTTTTCATCCATAAAACCTATGTACACCCAGCCACTGCTACTATGTATTCAGCCTCTGCTATAGATAAAGAAATGGAAGGTTGTTTCTTACTTAGCCAAGAAACCAAACTCTTTCCCAGAAAGAACGCTCCACCACTAGTGCTCTTCCTGTCATCAGTATTGCCTGCCCAATCTACATCTGAATAGGCCGTGAGGGTGAAATCATCACCTTTGGGATACCAAAGCCCAAAATCCATAGTGCCCTTCAGATATTTGAATATCCTCTTAACTGCTATAACATGAGAATATTTTGGAGCTGCCTGAAATCTTGCTACTAACCCAACTACCTACATGATATCTGGTCTGGTAGCCGTAACATATAATAGGCTGCCAATCATTGATCTGTACAACCTCTGATCTACCACTGGTGATTCATCATCTTTACTCATCTTGCACCCTGTAATCATTGGAGTACATACTGGTTTGCTGTCCATCATCCCAAATTTCTTCAACATTTCTTTGATATACTTTCCTTGAGAGAGAAATACATCGTATTTTGATTGAGCAATCTGAAGACCTAAAAATAATGACAGCTCTCCAATCATAGACATCTCAAATTCCTTTTGCATGGTGTTAGCAAAAACTTTGCACATCTGAGTATTATTCCCCCGAAAATAATATCATCAACATAGACAACCATAATCAACATATCATCACCTTAATTCTTAATATACAAATTGCTATTTTCCACGCCTTTCCTGAAGCCTTGCTCATGAAGATAACTATCAAGTCTTGAGTACCACGCCCTTGGTGCTTGCTTTAACCCATATAAAGCCTTTTTCAGTTTACACACATAGTCTGATTGTTTTGTGAGAGACACTCCTTCTGGATATTCTATGTAGACTTCTTCTACCAACACCCCATTTAGAAAAGCTGACTTTACATCCATTTGATATACCTTGAATGATTTGAAGCTTGAAAGGGCCAAAAAAATTCTGATAGCTTCAAGACGAGCAATAGGAGTGAACGTCTCTTTGAAATCAACACCTTCTACTTGAGCATAACCTTTGCAGACTAACCTAGCTTTGTTTCTGACAATCTTTCCATCCTCATTGATTTTATTTATGAATATACATTTTGTGCCAATGACATTCTTGTCCTTAGGTCTTGGAACCAAATCCAAGGTTTCACTTTTCTCTATTTGATTTAGCTCTTCATCCATCGCTTTTACCCAAAATTTATTTGCACATGCTTCACTGAAATCTTTTGGATCAATCTGAGATAATAATGAAACATTTGTAGAATCATGTGAAGGAATGACTCTTCTTCTTGTTTGCCTTCTGTTTGGATCACCAATGATCAAATCTTTGGGATGATGTTTCTGAATATATCGTGAAGGAGTTTTGGGAAGCAGTTGCTGTCTTTCCTCTTATTCATCTGAAACCTCTCTGAATTCTTCTTGACAAATTTCATCACTGAGTTCCTTGACTGGTTCTCTTATCCTGTCTTTTCATCAACTGTACATTTATGCTTTCTACGACTATATGCGTTCTTTTGTTGAAGCATCTATAGGCCTTGCTTCTATTGGAATATCCAAGAAAGATTCCCTCATCACATCTAGGATCAAACTTACCCAAATTCTAATCTTCCCTTCTGATGAAGCACTTACTTCTAAACACTTTGAAGTATTTTACTGTAGCTGGTCTCCCTTTCCATAAATCATAAGGAGTTTTATGATGATTGACTCTAAGTTAGGCCCTGGTGATAATGTAGACTATTGTACTGATTGCCTCTTTCCAAAAGCCATCTGAAAGTTTTGACTCATTTAACATAGCTCTAGCCATATTTTCAACAGTTCTATTTTTCCTTTCAACTACTCCATTTTGTTGAGGAGTTCTTACTGCTGAATATTCTCTTTTGATTCCTTGTTGCTCACAATATTCCACTAATTCATTTGAAGTGAACTCTCCTCCTCTGTCTGATCTTAAGCATTTGATTCTCTTGTCAGTCTCATTTTCAATCATTTCTTTGAAAGCTTTAAATTTTTCAAAAGCTTCAAAATTTTCTTTGAGAAAAGTAACCCACGTCATTCTAGAATAATCATCTATAAACAACATGAAGTAGCTTTCTCCCTGAATGCTCTGAGTTCTGGTGGGGCCACATAAATCGGTATGAATAAGATCCAATGGTTTTGAAGAAGTATACCCTTTTGATTTGAAATTGGTTCTAGTTTGTTTTCCATGTTGACAGGGACCGCAAATGATATTATGGGGCCTTTTTATTTTGGGCAAGTCTCTAACAGCTTCCTTGTTACTAATATTGACAAGATTATCAAAGATCAAATGCCCCAATCTTTTATGCCATAGCCAATTCTCATCTTCTTGAGTTAGAAAACACTCTTCCCTTTTTATCTCACTCAGCATGTAAATATTGTTTGGAGTCCTTGTAGCACTCGCAATGAGTTTTCCATTTTTTTCTTTACTTATCTCACATCTATCTGAAAAGAAATATACTATGTGCCCTTGATCACAAATTTGACTCACACTTAGAATATTATGTCTTAGGCCTTCTACATAAAGCACATTTTTTGTTTTGGATTTTCCATCCAAACTAAGAGTCCCTTTACCACAGATTTTAGCTGACCTATTATCTCCAAAACTGACTGTTCCTTGGTTTGTTTGTTTTAAGACCAAATTTTTTTCCTTTTCATCAGTCATATGTTTTGAACAACCGCTATCAAGATACCATTTTTCTACTTTGTCTTGAGCATGAAAAGCAGTTTGAACTATCATTGACTTAGATTTGATCTCATTTTTCTTTTTAGTGAAATCAAGGCTAGATCTATCCAAACTGCACATCCTTGTTGAATGCCCAAAATTATTGCACTTGAAACACATGAAATTTTTATTCATAAGAGGTGCAAAAGAGTTAACATTTTCCTTACTATGGCTATTCAAGGATTTATTGCAATACATAGCTTTGTGACCAAAATTCTTGCAGGAAAAACAATAGCCATGGAAGGTATTATGTAACCTGTTTTGATGCCTTGGATGATTGTTCTTCTTGTGACCAACTGGAATCCACCGCTCTTCAGGATGAAGATTGGTCTTGCTCGAAGACCCTATTTCATGAATAGTGATACCATCCTTCTTTTGCTTGTCATACGGAGTATTCTGTCTGAGAGCCAATTTTTCCAAATTCAGTCTAAGAGACATAACCTCTTCTTCTAGTTTCTCGCAATCAGTTTCTTTTCCTTTTAAAGCCTCTGTCAGAACCTATTCAACCTTCTTTCCTTATTCAGATAGAATTTTGAAGTCTATAACTCTTTGAGACAATCTTGATCTTGCAATCTCTTCTTCCTGAATTTGATGCTTGAGAACAAAATTTTCTTCCCTGAATTTCTCAAGACTTTTTAAACCCAAGAAGAATTCACCTTTGAGATCAAACCCAACATCTTCATCTCTTTCTGAATCTGTATGTTCCTCTGATAGATCCTTCTCCAAGCTGTTAGGCTTTTTCTAGAGAAACCGACTCTGATACCAATTGAAGAACACAAGCTTATACTGAGAGGGGGGGTGAACAGTATAAGACTTAACCAATTTTTAATTTTAACTCTAGATAGCAGTGGCATCAATACAACATTAATCAAGACAGAAAGCATCACATATTGAAGACCCATTTTAATGTGGTTCACCCAAAATGGTTGGGCTACATCCACAAAAAGCTTTCACTAAAAATTATCAATTCCAGTTATGGGAATATCTTTCTCGATTACAATGTTTATGGGTACCAAACCAAAGGAGACACCAATCCCCTAGCTATGTTCTGGCTGGTGATCCTCTAGAAGACCTCTACCTCCACTGCCCTTAGCAAATGGAACTCTATCCATAGAAGACACTTGTCTTCCCTGCTCTGGCTGGAGACCTCTGTCCTCAACTCTATCACCTCCAAAGCTGGTCCTCGAAATTGCACTAAACACAGTCCTTCGATCTAGCACAAATGTCCTCGATATCTTTCTCTGATCTGCACCAAAACACAGTCCTTCGATCTGGCATAAATGTATGTGTCCTCTTTCTCTGGTCTGCACAAAAACACAGTCCTTTGCTATTCGGTCTTTGTCAACTTGATGGTGGAGGAAATACAAAAAATAGACCTGATGGAGGAGTCCCTCGGTGATATTCAGGTCAAAGATGATTTTCTATGACATATTTCAATGCTATAATTGGGACTAATTTAGATTTTTATTCATTGATAAAGCCCAAAAATGCCAAAATTAAAGCACCCACAAAAGATTCCCCTACACCCGATCAATTATGGAAGTTGTACTTTGACGATTCTTGATGTAAGAATAGCATAGGAGATGGTATCATGCTCATTGCTCCATCAGGTGAGCAGAAGAATTATTCATACAGGCTCACATGGAGTTGTAAAAATAATGCAAGAGTATGAGACTTTGTGTCTAGGACTCAAGAAAGCTAAAAAGCTTGGTATCAGATAGTTGTAGATATTTGGAGATTTCAAATTAATTTGCAACCAAGTTACTAGTAAGTGCATCTCAAAGCAACACTACTTAAAAGCATACCGCAATAAGGTATGGGATTTTATCGAATCCTTCACAACACTCAACATCAAGTCAATTTCATGAGAGTGAAACAAACTTATAGATATCTTAGCCTCCATCGGTGCTTGATTTTCACCAGCAGACGATATGATGCACAAGCCAAATATAGTGAGGCTAATCTACAGGCCTTCTATGCCTGAAAAAAAGCTCCACTAGTAGGTGTTCGATAACGATGAGCAATTGGTCAATTTTTTAGTAGATGAAGCATCCTCTATTGAAGAGCGGACCCTTAATGAGGAGGATCAAGAGGGGCTGATTCAGTTGAAGAACAATCACATCCCGAAGGGCCTAATCACATTAGAGAGTTTATTTGACCAAAATGACAGGTCTATCGACCATAAGATCAAGGTGGACCAGAAGGAGTTCATGGACCTGGAGTTATAGCCAGGAAGGATTATCAAGGTAGGGGCTGACTACACAGTCAAAGAGCTTCAAAAGGTTTGTGCCCTATGCAGGGAATACCCCAAAATAATTACTTGGTGCTACCAAGACCTAAAGGGGTATGATAAGAATATATTCCAACACACCATTGAGTTAGAGGAGGGAGTTAGACCATTTAGGTGAAAGCAACGAATCATTAATTTGAAAATTGAAATACTAATGAGGGCTGAGATTTTGAATATTATTGAAGATAAGATCATTTATACGATCAAGCATTAATTTTGGGTGTCCAACCTGGTTCCAGTACAAAATAAGAATGGAGAAATTTGCTTATGCATTTATTTTTGAAACCTCAACCAGACATCGCTCAAAGATCACTACTCGTTATCCTAGATAGATCAAATCCTTCATGTGGTGGAAGGAGCACAAAGGTTTTCCATACTTGATGGTTTCTTCGGCTACAACCAAATTTAGGTCAAGGATGAAGACCAACATAAGACTACGTTCACCACCAAGTGGGGAAAATTGCCTACCAGTTCATGCCCTTTAGCCTTTCAAAATTTGGGGCAACTTTACAGAGGGCGATGGACCTTGCCTTTGGTGAACTGTTGAATCATGTCATCATAATTTACTTAGATGACATGGCGGTCTTCTCCCATAAGAGGGAAGAGCATGACGTACATTTACGACAAGTTTTTGAAAAATTCTATGAGTTCGGGGTCTCCATAAACCCCAATAAGTCTATCTTCGCAATAAAAGAAGGAAAGCTACTCGGTCATGTGATATCCAAAAAAGAGTTAACTATCGATCCAAATCGAGGTGAGGTGCTCTTCCGCCTCCCGCTAACAAAAAATAAAAAGGCCCTTTAGTACTTTTTTTAGATAGATAAACTTTATCAGAAAGTTCATAGCTAACTTTTCCCAAGTATTAAAGCCGATGGCCAAACTCCTAAAGAAAGATACCAAATTTAGGTGGACGGATGAAAGGATGTAAGATTTTCAAGAAATTAAGGAGCACATCACCTAATCTCCCGTCATCATCAATCCTGACTATTCATGATATTTCATCCTATATGTGGTTGGGGAACCAGAGAGCTACACCACCGTTATGACACAGAAAGATGAGGATGGAAATGAGCACCCCATAGCATTCCTCAGCCAAATCATCCAGCCACATGAAGAAAAGTTCAATTTTATTGAATGACAGGTGCATGTAGTGATGAGGTCTCTTCAGAAGTTCTGATATTTTGTCTCTCAAAGTAATACGGTAATGTACATGATACACCTAGACGTCCAGAATTTTATCATCCAAGGTGAGCTAGGAAATAGGAGAGCTGGATGGATCACCAATATCCAAGAGTTTGAAATTGAGATATGTCCCACAAATATTATAAGGGGTAGAGCACTGTGTCAAGAGTTGGCCAAAAATGTCACAGCTGAAGCTGCAAGTCCTAGCACAGACAAGCCTATTCCCAACGATAACTTTGCTAATTCAATAGTTAGCAGTCTGGATTGGACAGATGATCTGATTAGGTACTTTGACATAGGCATATGCCCATATCACTTCAATGCTTCCAAAATAAGAAGGTTTCATCTGCAAAATAGTAGGTACGTACCAACGCCCAATGGATTTTTTTATCAGAACATAGATGGGGTTCTCTTGAGGTGTATTAAAGAATTAGAGAAGGAAAAAATCCTAGAGGAGTTCCACTCTAGGATTTTGGGAGGGCATTTTGCAGGTAGACTGATGGCACTGAAGATCACCAAAGCAAGCTACTATTGTCCCACATTTTTTTTTATGCCTTCAATATCAATCAATGTTGTGATAGTTACATCTCTATTCAAGAAGGACTAGGAATGCATCACTTACCCTCCACCCTATTCAAGTGGAATCTTCGTTTCAACAATGGGGTCTGGAATTTATTGGGGTCATTAATACCAACTTCTCTACTAGCCACAAGTACATTTTGACCACCATAGACTACTTCAATCGGTGGTTAGAGGTAATTTCAACCAAATAGGCTAACCAAGACGTGGTTATCTCCTTCCTTGAAGGGCTGATCACTTGCTTAGGTATACCTGAGGCCATTGTTTTTGATAATGGCTCTCCATTTACCAGTGCAAAGATCTATGAGTTTGCAACCAAATATGGAATCTATTTAAAAGCCTCATCCAACCATTACCCGCAAGGTAATGGATTGGAAAAATACACAAACAAAAACATGCTATGGATATTGAAGAGGACACTTTTGGAAAATAAGCGAAGCTAGCATCTACTCTTGGATCAGTTACTTTGGGCTAACCAAATTTTTGTCAAAAGATCAATTAATATGTCTCCCTACTCATTGGTGTATGGGAAATATGCAGTCTTACCCACACATATCGAGATTTCAGTATTACAGTTTCTTAAATGACTCGATACTGAAGAAGACCAATTCAATCCAAATGGATGCAAGGTTGGCCCAATTACTATAATTAGAAGAAGAAATGGAGGAGACCTATGATTCCTTAGCCAAGCATGTCGAATCCACCAAAGGCTGGTTCAAAAAAAGGACTTCAAACCAAACCTTCAGTGTCGAATATTTGGTCTTAAAGTGGGATGAAAAAATATCCAAGCCTAGGAACCATGAGAAGTTTAACCCCTTCTAGGAAGGCCCATTTCAAATACTTGGAATTAACTAGATCAACTCTTTCATTCTCCAAGACATGGAGGGTCTCACCCTACCAATCATGGTAAATACCTTTCTTCTAAAAATTTATCATCCGTCGAGCTCAGATGGAGATAGCTGATCTCCCAGGTATTTCTCATGTATATAAGCTTCTTTTAAAAGATATGTATAGTTAGCTTTTTTGTAGCTAGGATGAGATAGTTGGCATTAGTTTTGCTGCTGGTAGAATCAGGATTTCTTTGCAAAAGACTCCTTTTCTCTTTTTTCCTGTATTATTTTTTCCTCAAGGGGGCACTTTGAGAGAAAGCGCCCCGCTTTTCAGTTCTCAAAAAAAGAACTCTTCCTTGAAGCGCTCCATAAGGGAATGCCCAAAGAAAAAGCACTCCACCATGGAGCGCTCAAGCCTAAAATGCTCCATAAGAGAGTTTCCAAAGAAAAATTTCTCCACCAGGGAGCGCTCATGCCTAAGGTGCTCCACAAGGGAGCACCCAAAGAAAAAGTTCTCCACCAGGGAGCGATCAGGCCTAAGGCGCTCTACAAGGGAGTACCTAAAGGAAAAGTGCTTTACCAGGGAGCGCTCAAGCCTAAGGTGCTCCACATGGGAGTGCCCAAAGGAAAAGTTCTCCACTAGGGAGCACTCAAACCTAAGTCACTCCAGAAGGGAGTGCCTAAAGAAAAAGTGCTCCACCAGGGAGTGCTCAAGCCTAAGGCGCTCCATAAGGGAGTACCCAAAGGAAAAGTGCTCCACTGGGGAGCACTCAAGCCTAAGGTGCTCCACAAGGGAGTGCCCAAAGGAAAAGCACTCCACTAGGGAGTGCTCAAGCCTAAGGTGCTCCACAAGGGAGCACCCAAAGGAAAAGCGCTCCACTAGGGAGCGCTCAAGCCTAAGGCGCTCCACAAGGGAGCACCCAAAGTAGAAGTCATACTTAAAAGTAATTTTTTGTCTTGTTTTGAACTAACTGTCCAAATATTGCCAAGTGTCATGGAGGGATAAGAGTCTCGATAAAAGGGTTGTTTTCAAACCCTAACCCTAAAAGCATAGAATTTTATTTAAAAAATGAGAACCATGTGGCTACCCAATCAAAGTCATTCCCCTCTCCATCAGCCAAAGTGCGCTCTCCACGCAGATTAATATAGATGCCTCTACCAATACGTAGCACGCACCTCGAGAGAATGCCCTTGTCCACCACCATTATTTGTTATTCTAAAAAAAACAACCACTAGCATGAGGGTAATTCAAGGCGCACGCTTTCCTGCACGTTCTCTACCAACATTAACTTCAGGTCCTCAGCATTAAAAGGTGGTAGACTAAAATTGCATGCTATAAGGTGGCGGGCTTCTTGTCAATTTTTTTTTTGTTTTAGTTACCTAGAACGATTTTGTATTCTCCTCTACCATTGCATTCAACATTATTTTAGAGAACCAACACTTTCGAAGGACAAGTTGCGCTAGTATTCTACAACAGACATGGGCAAAGAGAGTAGAAGGGTAGAGAAAAAGGAGAAAAGGGAAAGAGAACCCAAAGAAAAGGTGACGTAGGTGGAGGCATCCGATTCAAAAAAATTGAAGAAGACACAGAAGCAAGAAAAGAAGGTAGTCGAATTAGTAGCACCACAACATCCCCTCTTCTGGTACCAATATTTCTTGGTCACCCATAAGGATGTGGAGCTTTTATGATCATAAGTTGAAGAAGCGCATAAAGAAGCCCCGACCACAAATCCCTTATTAGCTATTTACCACTCATCTACTTTTTTACACCTGCACGCTAGTACATCATTGCCCAAAATTCATATAAGTCGTGTCACTGTTCTATGATGCCCAGTAAAGGATGGTTCAGAATGCTCAGACATAACCATTATTCCCCATTACTACTAGCTCTATCTGAGAAGCTTTTTCTTGTAGGAGGAAGCACTCGTCTGAGTTTCTTCTGAGAAAAATCCACACAGATGAAGAAAGTGAAAGATACCAGTCAACATCGAAGATACAATGTTTCACAAGGGGGCAACTAGGGAGCACCATAACTACAGGTGAATTTTCCCATGTTTTGAAACCCTTGGCCAAGTTCACGCACCCTAAGTTTTTTTCCATCCTGGCGTACGTAGCGGTCTCCTAACGGAGGAATGAGTGTATGACTGGAAGGTTTCGATGGCACAAGCCATACTAGAAAATGATATTTATTTTCCTTCTATAGTAAGGCCAGGTGCTATTCCAGTATTTTATGATTGGGCATATTTCTTGGCACAACAATTGCATGGATTTTTAGCTCATGTTCGGTGTGCTGACCCTAAATACGAATAATTTTGACTCTCCTCCCTACTGGTGTGGTATTTATTCTAGAATATACATGCATTTTTTTCCAGCATAGCACAAAATCATACAGATGAAAAGGGTAATCCTATGTGAGTCTATCTCTGGACAAACAACCTGTCCAAAAATGAGTCTTACTACATCTTCAATCAGGTTTTCCTTAGGATAGCGGTAAAAATAGTATACGATAAGTATGAGCAAGTTCCAATGGAGTTAAGGAACCAGTTGGTAGATGAGCAGTTTGGGGACACTTTTTTGCTCACCCAAGGCCTAGTAGTTACGATATATCGGTTTACAGAAAAGCCTTTTCTGTTACCCTAATACACCATGCCCTATCTTTTCTCCTTGGAGGTTGCCCGCCAACTCGATCACACCAATGAAGAATACAGAAAAGGCTAGGGCAGGAGGGTGATAGTCTCTACTCCTTTTGATTTTGGAGGCTTTAAGATAACATAGTGTGGTCAGAATGATATTCTGATGATAACACTCTCAGACTACGGGATGATTGAGCTTGGACACCGTTGGAAATGGGACCCACGCGACATCATCAGAGGAACCTCCATGTCAAGTATTTTTACTCTTGACCCAATTTTGATATGGAGAGCCAGTGTAATAATCCATTGGGTCTAGAGCTAGAGTGGCATGTAGATAAAATGATGCCTTTGCCCCCATGGTTGGAGTTTTACACTATGGATATGGAGTACAATCTAGCCGTCAATCAGGAGCAGAGACTATCCAGGGTTGTTATCACCAAAATGAAGGTCAAGCACCCGGATTGGATAGATCATAAAATCCAACAATGGTGGATCATGAGGGTCCACAATGACAAGACATCCTTGAACAATGCACTAGCGATTGATGATAAATTCTCATCCCATTATGACAAAAAAATCAATATATATCAGTCTTTTTCATTCGCTGATATAGTACCCCCTAGCGGATGCAACCTCGAAGAAGTTGATGACTTAGAGAATCCTAGGCATGTGCAAGGCAAAGGCAAAGCTGTATTGGGGGTATCATTATATAACAAAGAAAAAAACCCAGTATCTTCACAAATGGCAAGTGCCCCCTCGAAGAGAAAGTCGAAGGCCCCCTTTTCATCCCCAGTTGCAAAAAAGCTATGCACTGGTTCTCAGAAGCCTTTTGGGTTGATTGTCCATATTGTTTCCAAGACTTCCCAAGAATACTCTACTGAGAAAACTATAGTCTTGGCCAAAATGACTTTGGAAGTAGGGATTGAGGAGCACAAAGGCATAAATGAAGAGTGCCTTATGACACTTGAGGAGCGCGAAGACATAAATGGAGAGTGCCTCACCACACTTGAGGAGCGTGAAGGCAGAAATGAAGAGTGCCTCACCACACTTGAGGAGAGTGAAGGCAAAAATGAAGAGCGCATCACCACACTTGAGGAGCATGAAGACGAAAATGAAGAGCGCCTCACCACACTTGAGAAGCAAGTAGATGAAGACGCTGGCCACGTGACCATCGATGCACCAGACGTGGATGAAAACATGGAAGAAAAGGAGAAAATGCTCGATACATCTTCCATGGCCCCCTTGATCACGGAACCCCAAGGTATGCATTTATCCCTTTTTGTTCTTTCTTCCTCATCCCCATTGTTAGATTTTTCTAACCCCTATGTGCGCTTGTTCGATGTCTGGGAAATACTACTATATTACCAGCCCCAATGGTCCCTGTGTCAAGGGTACTTCCATTACTTGAATCCACTCTTCCCAATTCTTTAGTCGTCCTAAAAATATCCCTTCCCTCACCTGGAATATTCATGCCTTTCACCAAAGCACCCAATGCCTTTGTAGTCCCTTATTATTTTAGCTTCCCTATTTTTGATTTGTTCCAACACATCACTGATATATTTGATACCAGAGAGTTTTATCTACCTTCAAACCCATCCCACTTTATTGGTTTCTTGATGCCCAATCCCACCATTGTTGTTGTGGCTACCCAAGCACATCTGAGAGTGAGCACAATCACTTACCCTTCGAATTTGTAGATAATGACGAGTTTTGAATATGGTCTCCCCCTCCCCTTTAATCGAGTCCTAGGGATTGGAGTCCAAGAATCATTGGAATCTGAGTTGGAGATAGCCCAGTAGATTGTAGTGGCATAGAGTATCCGAAGAGCTCGTACCAACACTGTGTGCTACTTGAGAGATAAAAAGAAGAGGGAGTTACAAGCCCTGGCGCAAGCTTAAAAGGCTTTCATGATGTTCAAGTAATCCTCCTCATGGTCAAATATACCCATATTAAATATTACTTGATAGAGTTTGACAAAATACTGGAATTTACTGATGTCAAACACATTGAAACATTACGTTGCCTAATCCAAGAGCTAGAAAAGCAGTCAAATTTTCCTTTGGAGAGATGGGTTGATGCTTCAGCTGTATATAAGCATATTTTCAAAAGATCACTAGAATAATATCTCCCTCAACTAGACAGGCAGAATGAGGAAAAGGGAACAAATAGTACTACTGATTCAAAAATTGGAGAGACAGGTTCAAATATCGAAGAAACATACAATGAGTTCAGTTTGAAATCCAAAGAGTCTGGGAGTTCAGATGATGAGGGCAGAAGCAACGATAAAAAATTGAAAAGGCAACAAGAAGGCTCTGATAAGAAGGAAGACTTTGATACCCAAGGATGAAGGCTGGGATCGCTACATTGAGGTAGGCTCAATGCCCCACGAGCCATCATATGTGTTGCCAACTTTGACACACTATTGTTATTTTTTGTTTCGCATACAGTTTGAAATCAAGCATTGTAAAACTTATCTTTTGGAAATTAAAAATGGTTAAAGTGTTGTTATATTATTGCGCTTCCACCAACTATCTCTTCTATAAAAGTTGTATGCAATGCATTGCTTGGTTTCCTACCCTTTCTATATTTTTCTACGTTTTTATATCTTTCTGGGTATGTTGCATGCAAAATTGTAAATGTTTTAGCATGGGCAATCCACTCATAAATTCTTCCTTGGTGCTTGAAAAATATTTCTTTCCATATGGTTGTAATTCTCATTTTCCCATTGACTTAGGTAAGTTTTCCTTTTAAAAGCGAAAATGTGTTCTAATAACAAGTAGCCAAATATTAAGAGTTGAGGAAATAACCAAGTGTAAATAGCAATAGTGGAAAGCGCTCCACGAGGGAGCACTTAAGTGGAAAGCACTCCACAAGGGAGCTCTTTCGAAGAAAGCACTCCACAAGGGAGCTCTTTCGAAGAAAGCACTCCACAAGAGAGCGCTTTCAAGGAAAGTGCTCCACGAGGGAGCGCTTAAGTGGAAATTACTCCACAAGGGAGCACTTTTGAGGAAAGCGCTCCATGAGGGAGCGCTTAAGAGAAAAGCGCTCCACAAGGGAGTGCTTAAGTGGAAAGTGCTCCACAAGGGAGCGCTTAAGTGGAAAGCACTCCACAAGGGAGAACTTTCGAGGAAAGCGCTCGGAGCGCTTCTTCACACTAAGTATAAAATTAAGTTAATCAAAAAAGAGGATATCAGACCCTTCAACATCTTCTGGTTACATTGCTCCCAAGCTACACTCTAGACCATCCAATCATAGATTGTTACCGGAAGCTTCTGGCTTCAATATCAAGTTACCTGTGAGTTCGGATTGACTGTTTCAGGTCATTACCGAAACCTTCTATTTTCAATACTAACTTATCGGTAAGGCCAAAAACTGACTATTTTTGGCTATCACCAGGATCGAATCTACCTGTCACAGGAGTAGTTGGGCATTGATGTCTTAAGTAATAGATTTCTTCTATATAAGTCAACTTCTTCTCTATAACTAGTATGGATAACATTTTCTAGAAAAGCAGTTGTGTACTTGAAATCTGCTTCCAAAATAAAGGCTTTTGGCTTCGATTCAAGTTCTCAATTTTTGTGTATGACTTCTATTCTGTGATTTCTATTAAATTAGTGTCTTTATTATACAGTTTAATTCTATTTTCTAGATTTTTCTGTTGATAGAATACTAATCCTTGGAATACTTGTTGGAGTTTACATATACTAGTTTCTATTAAAAGTCATTGTTTTGATTGTTGTTGGTTCAAATAACTAAGTTGTCTATCGTGCTTCCGGTCCATCACCCCAAATTTTTGGCTTTCAGCCATTTCCCATTCCTTTTCGTAATTTCCCATCTCTTTCAGTATCTTCCTAACCCTTATCTCCAAAACCCCATTTTTATTTTCGGAACCAACCCTACTGGAGATTGCCACAGAGGACATTTCTTTCATTCAAAAATTCAATGCTTGGAAGAAGGTCTAGGGCACTACAGACTTAGAAAACCTATATCTAGGCTGGTTCGATTGCCAACATAACCAAAATACTTTCCTCAAGGTATTTTAACATTATTTTAATTTTTCAAACACACTAGTAATTTAATTTACATGGAGGTTCTTTTTTCCTATTGAAATATATGATATTTATTTTCCTAGATATATTTTCAAAAATATTAAAATACATCACCACTATTTTCAATACTTTGAAAATTTTAAATATTTTCTGTGCGTTTACGAAATAAGCATTGATTTAATTTTTCTTTGACAAGCACAAGGGTCCGGTTGATGTGGGATGTTACATAAGTATCCCATGTGTATAAAGTCATCTGACAAAGTGCATCCATATATATATGTGCTTTGTTCACTGATGGAACATTGGATTGTAGACAAGTTATATGGTTCTCTAAATACCATAGTAAATAACAATTATAATACTCTAAGGAATGCTAATCACCTCCAAAATCATAAAAATACACTTAAGATTCTTAGTTGCCTCATTGGTAGCATAGTATTCAGCCACTGTGAAGGATTGAGAGATAATAGATTAGCATTTGGAACACCAAGAAGCTAGGCTAAATCCCAAATAGAACATAAATTCTATGGTTGATCATTTCTTATCCAAGTCACTCACTCCATCAACATATTAATTTTTTTTTCTTTTTAAAATTAGAGGGAAGCCAATGGGGTAGTGATGTATCTAAGAATCCTCCTAGCTATAGTCTAGTAAATCTCTTGAGGATATATAGAATAATAATTGAAAAAAAGGCTAATAAGGTATAGTGTGAGTAAGATAGAGGAATCCTTCCATAAGATATTGATACAAACATGTCATTGGTAGGAACATTGTTCCTAGAAATGATAACAGGTGGAGAAACATCATGATGTAAAATAAGAATGAAATGTGTTAAATCACTTTGGAATGATCGTTGTTTCACTGGAAGGATTTCCTTCCAATGCTCTCAAAGAGATATAAATTGTTATGTTCTTGGATGCTTAATGACACCCTTGTGAATGCATATATATACCTAGCTAGAGTTATGAGGTGAAAGGACACAATGGTCCATAATAAATTAGAGTAATTAATTATATATAATAAGGGTTAGGATTAGGATCCTAACAAGCCACCCTCCTTAAAAGAGCTTTGTCCTCAAATCTCAAAGGGATAAGCTTCATTCCGTGTTTTCCAAGTAGTATTTTCTCATGTTCTTGCACTATTTTAATATCATCTTCCTGTAAGCAGGTATATTTTGAAGGTGGAAGTGTGGGTGGGGGATAGGTAGGAAGAGTAGTAGGATGATAACAATGATAGGGGGTAACGATTTTTGTGCCTTCTTGGTGGTTTGAATAGAAAATAAGTGGGCAAACATTTCCTTACCTCCGTTGTGAATAATTTTCTCAATGCAATGAGAGCTTGCTAGTGGAGAAGGGCCAAATTTTAATCCTTTAAGAGTATACGTGTGATTATTTATTGTGAATTTCATCCATAATTTTGCAAAATCCCATTGGATTATCTCGAGTGTTCATAACCATTGTACTCCTAATAAAATATCACATCATCCTAAGGGACTTGCATACATATCATGTTTTATGGTGTAATCACCCAAGGTGAGCTTAATATTATGGCATTTCTCTTTACAAGAAATCCTTCCCCCATTACCAATCATAACTTCAAAATTATCACAAGGATGGATAAAGCAATCAACTTGTTTCGCCACATGTGTGTCGATGAAATTATGGGTACTGTCAGATTCAATAAACACAATAAGGTTTTGTCGTTTGAAGGATTCGAGGACTTTCATAGTTTGGGGAGAAGAATTATTGGTGAGGGCATTGAAATAAATTCTTATGGACCTTGAGTGCTATCATCGGGTGTATCTACCACGACTTCTACCTTGATTTCCTCTTTATTGTTGGTTGATTAACAAGGAATAGTTGCATCCAAAATATATAATTTGGGTGTAATGCATTTATGATTGGGTACAAATTTCTCATCACAATGAAAACAAAGGCATTTTTCTCTTCTTTCTTTCATTTTATAGAGGTTGATGCAATTAATTGGTAGGATTTTGTTAAGTTTTGGGCTGGTGTAAGTATTTTGTGATTCTGCCTTAGATGGGTTTTCCAATCGACACTGGTTATTGAATTTTTCTTCTGCCATTTGGGCTAGCGCAATAGTCTACATCATGTTAGTGGGATTGAGCATTTGTATTTCTAATAGAATTTCTTCCTTTAAGCCACTGATGAAACAATAATGATGTATTTAGCCTTGATGTAATATTTGTTAATTTTTCAAATTGAGCTTGGTATTCTCACATTGTAGTGGTTTGGTGAAGTTTGGTAAGGGTTCCTGTGAAATATTTGAATTTAGTAGGGCCAAATCGTACCATTAGGTTTTTGGTAAATTCTAACCATGTAGGTGGGCCATTAGTCTTCTCATACCATTGGTACCATTGGGTGTCAATATTTTTAAGGTGGAAGGATGCAATGTGAACTTTTTGTGCCATTAGAATTTGGTAGAGGGAGAAATATTGTTCGACCCTATAAATCCAGTTGGTGGGGTCACCTCCTTCAAATTTTGGAAAGTCCAACTTAGTCATTCTAGGTAGGATGGCATTTTGTGGTCCTCCAAGTAGTGCTTGGTTGGTTGGTCCTACGGTAGATTGGCCAGCTTGGACTAGTGCCATATTTTGTTGTATTGTGTTGACAGAGTGGCTATAGGCATCAATTTTCAAATCTAGTGTTGATAAATCATTTTTAAATTCCTCCCTCCACTGGCAAATCTCCTGCATGAAATCCTTGAAGATAGGTTCCTGCGACTGAGATCTCCTACCATCGACCATTTTTGTGGTTGATTTTAAATTTGTAAGCCCTTCTTTTATTGCAATTTTTTTTTTCAAACTAATGTAATTTTTTGTCAATTTTGACAATTTTATGCAAAAATAATTTTACAAAATTTGGTTTTCTTTCAATGTAATAGGATCTAAACGGTCACTATATTTTTGAATTTCAAATTTTAAATTGATGGTATTGGTAGTAGCATGAAGAAGTAGGTGGCTTAGAGGATGAGCGAAGTGACAAGTGGCTTGGAGGACGAGCAGAGTTTAAGCACAAGGGAAAGTGGAGTGATAGTTGTGGACTAGCACAAAGAGCGAGGGTAGAGTAAGGGAATGGTGGAAAATAAGTTGAGGAGTGGAAGTTGAGCAACAGTCAAGGAGTGGAATGAAGAGTGAGTGCAGAGCGAGGAGTGAAGAGCAAAGCAGTGTGAAGGGCACAAAGAGTGAGGTCAGAGCATAGCGACGTGAAGGGCACGGAGAGTTAGGTCAAAGGGGATAAGGGTGATGGCTTTGGTCACACGAGGAGTGGCTAGAGTGTGAATGAATTCATGACTAGCTATGTGCCTTTGATATGTTTTAAACACCTTTTATCCCCATTTTCTCATGAATGTGGGATATATCTTTTTAAAACTTTTAAAACTTTGTTTCTTTGCTCCTTGCCGACGTCGAAAGTTAAGGCATCGTAAAAAATTTTTCGACGTCGAAGGGATTTAAACTTTATATTATAATTTTTATTTTATTAAATATCACCGTTTTCTTTGAAACTTCATCAAAAAACTCAGATGTCATGTTGCATATTGGTTTTGTTGGTGATTTCAAATTCTTGTTCGATCTGTTTCTCGATCTAGGGCTGAAAAAAATTGGTGATGTCCATTTTTGAAGAATTTGGGTAAGATTTTGAGCACGATTTTCACTTGTTTTTGCCTTTGAGACTGTATTTTATCCTGCATCGGTCTGCTATTTTTTACTGGTAGCTTGTTATTGAAAATACTTTGATTCTTCCTTGATGATATACGTTGAGAGGTGTTGCGAGTTTTATTGGGCTAATACTACGGTATGTTTGGACACAATGGTGATATATGATAATAAAAAAGGGTGTATATTGGTAATGTATGATAATTATTGAATGTGAAGGGAAAATTATTGGTGAAAAATGGTTATGAAGGGGTCCTTCAGATCATTGCTCTGATACTAGTTGGTAGGAGCCTTGTTCCTAGCAATGATAACAAGTGGAGAAACAAATGGAACAATGTAAAATAAAAAAAAAATGTGTTAAATCACCTTGGAATGATCGTTGTTTCACTGGAGGGATTTCCTGCCAATGCTCTCAAAGAGATATAAATTGTTATGTTCTTGGATGCTTAATGACACCATTGTGAATGCAGATATATATACCTAGCTAGAGTTATGAGGTGAAAGGACATAAAGGTCCATAATAAATTAGAGTAATTAATTATATATAATAGGTATTAGGATTAGGATCCTAACAGTCATACACCAAAGGTGTGGCATAATCAACCTAAAGTTTTAGGTCAGAGGAAAAAGGAGTCTGAGTAGGATTACACTCCATTCTACAAAATTGAAGAAGATTCAAAGCATACTTGGGCTAAGAATATTCAAAGCATACATAGATCATATGGACTTTGGCATCAATTAATCTAGGCTATTAATTGATGCCAAAGTCCATATGATCTATGTAAATTCTCAAAAAATAATTCAAAAGCCTCATATATTATATCAAAAGTGGAATGAAGTCATGAATTCATAGCCTAGATTATAGTAGAGGAGCTATTATTAATAATATCAACAACATACAACATAATTGCTAATTTTTTTTCATTCTAATGTTTGATGTAAACATCATGTTTAGCCTCATATTGTTGAAACCCACAACTAAGAAAAAATGGATCTTCTCATACCATGCATGAGGAGCTTGTTTATGTCCATAAAAGGATCTAGTTAGATGTTAAACTAATAGAGTGGGTCCCAACTCATAATAAAATGGTTGTTGCATGTAGAATTCCTCATGAAACACCCAATATAGATAGTTACTCTTCATATCTATTTTTTGTACTTTCCATTCATGTGAAGAAACAATAGAGAGAATCATCATGGCTAAGTCCATCCAAGCCACGAGTGCCAATATATTACAATAATCCATACCCTCCCATTGAGATAATACCTTAGCAATAATGCATACCTTATGATTCTTTTATTGACCATATAAAGTGTATTTGGTCATGTAGACCCATTTACAACCAGCAATATTATTCTCTTTTAGAAGAGGAACTAGCTCATAAGTGTTCTTAATTAGAGTCTCACACTCTACCAACATATCATCTTCCCATTTTGGCCTTCCCTTAGGCTAAGAATTTGTGAGAGGATCTTAAGAATGTACTACCTTCAAAATAAATACTTAGGAAGGAGTCTTTTGATGTCACACAAGAGATAAAATAGACTAAGGATCCTTTTAAAGCATCTTAACCCACTTGGGTGTTGGACAAACAAAGGAAGAATCATATATATCCTATGACAACTCAACATTAGAAGCTAAAAATGAAGAAAACAACCCATCACTACTCACCTCATCATGTAATACTAAAGCATTCTAAAATAATGTGTCCTACTCATCATACCTTGATATCAGAGAAGAATTTTTTCTATAGTGCTACCCATGAGGGGTTCAAATCAATAGGCAAGGAACTACCAATCAAAGATAAATAAGAAAATAAAGAAGATGATCTAATAAGAATAAAGACAACCAAAATCTCAAAATAGATAATTGAATACAAAATGGTCAAAGGGTTATATAATCAGTTACCAAAATCTTAGGTGGTGGGTAAGAAAGAGTACCTAGAATAACTTCATTGAATATGAAATCTCTTTGGATAAAAAAATATGCCTTTGCACTTATGACTCTTTAGTGCCTTCTTTTTTTGAAGATCCTTGGGTATATAAGCACATGTTGAAGAGCCTGAGATACAAAAGGGAAATAAGATTTATCCTTTCTTAATATCTTAAGATGTATCATGCTTTGGAATGCTCTCATGGAAATCTTATTGATGATTTATGTTGCATAAGTGACAACCTCACCCCAAAAATTATGGTCCATCATCTTTGCATGAATAATATAACATACCATCTCCATGATCAACCTATTTTTATTCTATATTTTAATAATATTGTAGTAAAAATACTCATTAAAAAGATCTAAGAATGAGTTCAACAAATAATATTTGGTTTTTATGCTCTGCAATGGGACTATCTTATATACATCAAATTTGACTTACATTGGAAGTGTTTTAACTAGAATGAAATGATCATACATTGAAAATGTTTATTTTATTTTTTCCCTTCTGTAGTGATTTCTCACTACTGGAATGTTACTTCACAAAAAAAGCCTAAGGAAGACTCACTAGAAGCACACAATTTGTTATTAGAGGTGGTCATAACTTTGTAAAATATCCAAGTAGAGGGGATAGACCAAAGACTCAATTGCATGCATGAGTTAAACTAATAAAAAGTTTGATAATTAGGATTTTTTTGAAATATTGATGAAGTGGAAGGAAAGAAAGTCCCAAAAAGTGGAATACTAAATATAATGTGAGGTTGAAGATTGTTTTACAAACTATTTCCAATAGCAAAATTTTTATGAATCTCAATGAGAAATGGTAGTAGAAAGTTTCAATAAGTAGACAGGAGCTCACCATAATTCAAGAAGACACAACATGCCATCAAACCTAGAGATAGGTCAAATAAAGGTGAAAGAAAGGATGGTACATAAGCCCCCATTAAAAGTAGGTGATATGGATCAATATGGCCATTACTAAGGAAGTAAGGACCACCTACCAGAATCATCTGAGCTAACCAATCCAAGAAGATATTAAAGATAAACATGGTAGTCACTTTTCTACATCTAACAACACTAATGCCAGAAGGTGCCCCATTCAATTTTTAGAATTCTCAGAGGGGGTAGATGAAATTGTTAGAACCACCTGCAAATTTTGGAGGGAATCTTTCCTTATTGTAATCTATATATAGTAGCTAGCTTATCATTAAAAAGGATTTAAAATTTTGTAAATTTTTCCTTTCATTTCTCTTTGTATAGTAGTTTATGGAATTCTAAGTGGCCTTGTGGGCATTGAACCCCTACTCCAAGCATAATATTTTATAATATATATATTTTTTGATTGGTAGAAAGGGTTTTGAAAGGTCCCTGAACCTTGTACAAGAGAGATTACAATAAATCCATATCGACCGAGGTGGTCCAAGAAGAAAGGAATAGAATGCTGGCAAACCTCCACACTAGGGAAGGTGTCGCGAAATCGCGACCAAAATGGTGATGTCGCGAAATCGCGACAAGATGCGCCGTTGAAGCCAAAGGAAGAAAAGAAGTCGCGAAATCGTGACAAGAATCGCCATCGGAGCCGAAGAAGGGAAGAAGTCGCGATATCGTGACATGTTGCAAAGTGTCGCGATATCGCGACAAGTTGCAGGGTTGGAGCCGGTCGAGAAGAAGAGTCACGAAATCGTGACAAGAAAAAGGAGTCACGAAATCGCTACAAGAAGTGAGAACGCTGCCGAAGAGAAAAGGTGTCACGAAATCGTGACAAGAATGAAGACCACAGCCGAAATAGAAAATGAGCCCCGAAATCGTGACGAAAGTGGAAGCCTACTGCCAAGAAGAAAAAGTGTCGCGAAATCGCGACAAAAAGGAAGACCGTCGTTGGAGAGAAAAAATGTCGCGATATCGCGACAAAATGGAAGTCCGCCGTTGGAGAGAAAAAAGGTCGCGATATCGCGACAGACTGGAAGACCACCGTTGGAGAGAGAAAAAGCGTCGCGATATCGCGACAAAAATGAAGACCGCCTTTGGAGAGAAAAAATGTCGCGATATCGCGACAAGTTTGCGCAAAGGCACCCGGAGAGAAAAAGTGTCGCGATATCGCGACAGAATGGAAGACCGCCGTTGGAGAGAAAACTTGTCGCGATATCGCGACCGAATGGAAGACCGCCGTTGGAGAGAGAAAAGGTGTCGCGAAATCGCGACAAAAAGCAAGACCGCGCCTGAAGGCCAAAAGTGTCGCGATATCGCGACAAGTAAGGCCAAAAGTGTCGCGATATCACGACAAGTTTGCGAAAAAGCACCCGAAGGGAAAAAGTGTCGTGATATCGCGACAAGTTTGCAAAAAAGCACCCGGAGAGAAAAAGTGTCGCGATATCGCGACAAGTTGGAAGACCGCACCAGAGGGAGAGAAAGGTGTCGCGATATCGCGACAAGAAGCAACCTCGCGGCCTGAGCAAAAAGGAAATTTTGTGATAATGCGGCAAGCTGAGATTTTGCAACCAACTTAGAAAAATGACGCGAAAACGCTCCAAGATGCCAAAACGCAGCCGAAAAACCCGAAGACCAGTAACCCACTCACATTGTGCAAACATTGGAACTTGAAGAAACGTCCCTTAGGCCGATTGGGAAGGAATCTCTCCAAACCTGAATGTCTGTTGCATCAACTCCCTTATTAGCAAGCCAGTCCGTAGCTTTGTTTCCTTCCCGGTATTGATGTTGAATGATTAATTCTGGATAAACACCAATTAGTGTCTTGCATTCATCGAAGATGGAAACAAGGGCCCAGGGAGGCACAGAGGTTCCTTTGAGCCAGTTGATGCAATGCAATGAGTCTCCTTCTATGATGAGTTTATTGATAGTCAAGCCTTCCAAGAGAATCAAGCTTTGGAACAAGGCCCGAGCCTCGGCCATATTGTTAGACTGAATTCCTAAGTTCTGAGCAAAGGCCAAAATTATTTCTCCTCTATGATTTCTGAGAATTCCACCTCCGCCAGCCGCTCCAGGGTTGCCTTTGGCTGCGCCATCGAAGTTAAGCTTGTGCCACCCAGAAGGAGGTAAGACCCACTTGATAACAGACCTGTCAACAGAAGTGCGGGGTGTTGCAAAAAAATTGAGAAGATTGAAATGATTTGCTAGATCCAATTCAAGTCCAGGAGGGGGGGTTTGGACGATGAGACGAGAGAGGCATTCTCCGCAGCAAGGGCCAAGATTTTGGCAACAACAATCTTCTTATCCTTGACAAGGTTTTGAAAAATTTTGGCATTTCTCTCAAGCCAAATCTGCCACAGGAAAATGTGAAGGCAAGCTTGCCACATGAATTTGAGTTGACTGCTTTTGAAAGGCCGGGGCCACTATTGAAAAAGGAGGGGAATGGAATGAGGGAGGGCTACGGAGATGGCAAAAGTGTTGAAAACCTGGTTGAGCACTGCAAGGGAGAAGGGACATTCCAGAAAAACATGCTCAGTAGACTCACAAGCATTTTTACACAGGATGCACCAATTGGGGATGAGAAGCCCTCTGTTTATCAGATTGTCAGTGGTGAGGATTCTATTTTGGATGGCCAACCAGCAGAAGAATTTGACCTTGGGAATGATCTTGGGAACCCAGACCAGATTAGAGGAGTCACGGCCATCACTGGGAGCTTCTTGGCTGTAGTAGGCAGATTTAACAGTGAACTGCCCCGAATCTTCAAGGTTCCAAACCATGGAGTCTTCTTTGTGAGAGCTGGGGATTATGCAGCTCCTCAGTAAGTTTTGAAGCCGCCTAAGCGCCTCGGTGATATGTCTAGGCCCATTCAGATCCAGTTGTTTCCATTCGGGTCTTGTAGTACCTGGGTTAATGAAATGACACACCTTATCTCCAAAGGTAGCTTCGGTCACCGTCTTGAGCATAGCAAGATGAGGATCTTGACTGAGAGGTTTGTCACGGATCCAAGGGTCATCCCAAAAATGAATGGTCAATCCATTTCCAAGACACCACCTTAAACCTTCCATGATGATCTTCCTTGTTTTAGTGACACCATTCCAGAAATGAGATCCGCTAGGAAGGTTGTGCTCTCCAAGAAAGGGAACCTGATGAAGGTACTTAGCTTTGATGATGTCAATCCAGGTGGCTTTTTCATTGATGGTAAGTCTCCAGGACTGCTTGGCAATGAGAGCCATGTTCATCCGCTTGATGTCCCTGAAGCCGAGACCTCCATCCTTTTTCTTGGAACAAACCTTGTCCCAGGCAACAAGGGAAAATTTGTTCTTGTTTTCGTTTCCCGCCCAAAGGAATCTACGTTGAATTTGCTCAATTCTTTGGCAGATGGAAGCTGGAGCTTTGAAGATAGATAAGAAAAAAATAGGAATACTTTGCAGGCAAGCCTGGACCAGAGTGGCTTTGGCTGCCTGACTGAGCATTGAACTTTTCCAGCCTGCAAGTTTCTTGTTGAGACGATCTAGAACAGGGTTCCACATAGCCGAGACCGATTTGCCATGGAAAAGCGGTAATCCGAGATAAGTAGTTGGAAGGCTCCCAATGATACACCCAAGGATCTCAGCAATCCTGTTTTGCCTGTGGATGGGAGTATTGAGGAAGTATAGCTTGCTTTTGCGGTAATTGACTTTCTGGCCAGCCGCCTCTTCATAAGAGTCAAGGATGCTCTTAATGATTTTTGCTTCGGGGACAGAAGCATGAGAGGAAAGAATAGTATCATCCACAAACTGTTGATGGGAAATGGCCTTGGTAGTTGAGGCAGGTTTGATCCCAGAGACGAGTCCACTGTTGCAGGCAGCAGTAAGGGTTCTTCCAAGAGTTTCGGCCAAAATGATGAAGAGGAAGGGTGACAGGGGGTCCCCTTGGCGAATGCCTTTAAAACTTGGAAAGAAGCCAGCAGGTGAACCATTGATAAGAACAGAGAACCAAGCAGTAGAGATACATTCTCGAACCATCTTAACCCATTCTTTGTGAAACCCAAACTTCTCAAGGACCTCGAACAAGAATTTCCATGAAACCCGATCAAAAGCCTTGTTCATGTCAAGCTTAAGGAACATACTGGGTTTTTTGTTTTTATATGCCGAATGAGCCAACTCGTGGACGGTTATCACTCCATCAGCAATGAATCTGCCTTTGACCGAGCTGCCTTGGCACTGGTCGATGATGGAGGGAAGGATGTCTTTCAACCTGTTTGCCATAACTTTGGTGATAAGTTTGTAGATGACACTACAGAGACTTATAGGTCTGAAGTCGGAGAGGGAAGCACGCTCATTAGACTTGGGAATTAAAACAATGAAGGTGGAATTGGCTTCTCTCGGCATCTTTTTGGCTCTCTGGAAGAATTTAACCGCAGCAACAACATCAGGGCCCACGATATCCCAAAAGTGTTGAAAAAACCGGGGTGGAAAGCCATCAGGACCAGGAGCCTTGTCAGGTTCCATTGCAAACAGAGCATCTTTGATCTCCTCTTCAGTGTAGGATTGGAGCAGTTTCTCATTATCATCGTTAGACACCAACATTGGAATGTTCTGAAGCAGAGAACTTGTTGTGCGGGGGTGGCAGTCAACACTTGGACCTAAGATTTCCTGGAAGTGGTGCACAGCTTCCTGTCTGATGGCATGGATATCAGAGACAATGGTACCATCAGCCTTGGTCAACTCTGAGATTTTATTTGAACCTCTGTGGCGCAAGGTGGAAGCATGGAAAAACTTCGTGTTGGTGTCTCCTTCTTTGAGCCAGAGGCTTCTGGATTTTTGTCTCCAGTAGGACTCTTCCTTAGCCAAAACATTGTGAAGGTTTGAAAGGAGGCATTTTTCTTCCATGAAAGTTTCAACCCTCTGATCCCCTTCCTGAATCAGATTTTCCACCCTTTTGAGCTCATCCAGCAGAAGCTTTTTTTCACTAAAAAGGTTGCCGAAAACCTCCCTGTTCCAGCATTTCAGCTTGAGTTTGACTGCTTTGAGTTTGAGGAACAGATTCAAGAGAGGGTTTGGACAAAGGTTTTGCTGCCACCATTGTCGAATACACCGACCTAAATCTGGATGAGTGAGCCACATATTTTCAAACCTGAAAGGGGTTTTAAAGGTTTTCTGGGGTCGAGAACAATCCATAATTATAGGGTTGTGATCAGATCCAATTTTTGGGTGGCTATGCAGCCTGGCATCGCCAAAAATAGGAATGAGTTCTTTGGACAAGAGAAATCTGTCAAGCCAAATTTGGATGTGATGAATGCCCACCCGTCTGTTGCTCCATGTATAGTTGGATCCTTGGAGCGGTAAGTCCATAAGCTCATTGAGGTTGACAAAATCGCTGAAATCTTCAATGCAGCGGCTAGTGATCGGATTGCCTCCTTGCTTGTCAAACAGGTGAAGGGGAGTATTGAAGTCACCACAGAGCATCCAAGGAAAGTCAGGAAAGTTGTTGCGCATTGCGGTAATGTTATCCCACAACAATCTTCTGTTGACAGGACTGTTTGGTCCATAGACATTGGTGGCAATCCATTGAAGGTTGGTGACTTTGTTAGTGAACAAAATGTTGATGGTTCTGTCAGAGACTGAAAGGACTCTCCCCTCAATAGTTGTCGGATCCCACAAACAAAGGAGACCCCCGAAGGCCCCTGAGGAGGGGCAAGAGGCGAAATTGCTATTTTCCCAGATTAGCTTGCAAACTTGATTGCTGTTGTTCTCATCCAGTTTAGATTCTTGAAGAAACATGATATTTGGTTTTAGGTTTTTTCTCACCGACTTGACAGTCCTCTGTTTGGCAGTTCCGTTGAGGCCTCTGACATTCCAGGAGACAAACTTCATCGATTTGACTTGGGATTTGCTTTGCGACCTCTGCCTCTCCCTTGAGACGGAGTAAGTTTAGGTCTAACCTCATCCAAATCTTGATGAATGGGTTGTTCGGAAGTAGGGCCCAAGGAGGTAGGCACAGATCCATCAGCCGCTTCAAGCTCAGCTGCTTTGGCAAGCTTTTCTGCATTGGACGGTCTTCCCCTTCTCTGCTCTTTGTTGACATCAGCTTTGGGGGCAGAAATGGGAGATTTCAGAGGGCTGGAAGATTGAAGAATGACGGTGGTGTTGGTCCCAGGAACAGGCCTATGGGGGGATGGAGAGCGGGGAGACTGGCGCAGGGCAACAGACTCAGGGGAGAGGGTAAGAGGACGGTTTTGAGTCGGGGGAAGGGGTGGGAAGGGAAGAGGAAGGTGAGAGGGACCAGAATCTGAGGGTGAGTTCGGGGAGGTCATTGCAGCCTTACCCTTGGACAAGGGAGACTGAAATGCAGTGGGTGTGGATGAGATGATTGGATCTATGGGAAGGTCATTGGAGATGTCCTCATTAGTTGGAAGATTATTTAGAGGAGCAAAATGATTGGTACGAGAAGGCAGAGCACTTACGTTGTTGGGAGCAGATGATTTAGGGGGGCCTGCAGAATGGCCACGGCCCCTGCCAGGAGCCTTTTTCTGAACGTTGGGAATCTGGGAATCCTTCTTCCTGCCAGAATCACTAGGAATATCTTTTTTTTGGGAAGGGCATTGAGAAGCCAAGTGACCCTGAGTGTTGCACTCCAAACAAAAAGTGGGCTTGTTCTCGTACTCAACTCCTTGACGCCTTCTGAAGCTTTCGACGTTGATGCCGATGCAGGTAGGCAGAACCGAATCCAGATTAGCCATGACACAGACACGGGCATAGGTCATTCTGGTTCTTGCTCTGGTAGCAGGGTCGATGGCAACTAAATCTCCAATCGGTTGAGTGATGCCTTTGAGAGCATCATTATAGAAAAACTATGGGGGAAGCCCATGGAGTTTGATCCAAATCGGAGCGATGTTGATAGACTGAGTTTCAGGGTCGAAATCTTCCCCCCATCTCCGTAGGAACAAGCTTCGACAACCAAAAAACCAAGGTCCACCAATGAGAATGCGTTGGGTGTCGAGGGCATTGTTTAGCCTTATCATAAAGAACCCCCTAGGAAAGGCCACGAGCTCCATGCTTCCAGATAGCCGCCATTTGGAAAGGGCCCATTCGCGGATAGTTTCCATATCGGGTCGGGCACCGACAAATTTCCCAACCAGAGAGAGGGACTCTTGAAAGATTAGTGGCTCCATAGCCTCGCTTGGAAACGAAACTTCAGTGCCCAAAATAGAGAAAGGCAAAGGAGTTTGAAAAGAGAAAGCTCCAGTCGAGGACCTGACTTTATCCGCAAAGGACAAAGACCAAGGTCGCGCTTTGGAGGGAGAGGAGGTTGAAACCCTACCGTTACCAGACGCCATTTTCACCACGTCGTTAGGGTCTTCACCATGACAAAAGCTGAGTGGGCCTGCAGTAGGCCCAACACCAGCTGTAGGGCCCGAGGACAAAGCCAGCAATCCCCGTCGACCCTCCATTCCCGTCATCGCCATCGCCATCGTCCACAGACGCTCCCGCTCCCGTTCCCGCTCGTGACATTTTCAAAACTTGATTTTATAATATATTTTGCTGCAATATATATATATATATATATATATATATATATATATATATATATATATATATATATATATATTGGAGGCCATGTGTCTACTTTGAAGTCCATCTATGGAATCTCATGCATAGATCCACTTCTCTTATGTGTGTGTGTATGCATCTTGTGTTTATGTGCTTACTTATATCAAGGAGAGAACAACACTTATGCTAACATATTGTATTCAAGCTTATTATGCAAGGGGATGTTATTTGATATTTGGTGCATTACCATTCCTTTTAGCATAGGTTTTTACTCTTAGTTGCTTTTGTTTTATCTATCTTACCCTTTCACCCCCAAGGTGTTATATTAGAAAGTGCACCAAAGATTCACATATTACAAAGGATTTGACTTTTTTAAAAATCTTGGAGCCCCTTGACTGATCAAAATCCCACACTCTCATAATTGACCTTTTTGTGTTTCTCCATGCAAGTCATAATTTATCATGTCTTCTTGGTCCACGTCATGTCTAATGATTAGGACAATTAGAGAGGACAACAATTTAAGAGCACATCAATGGGACCCTGATGATACATCTTTGCTCCCATAATCACAATAAGTTAGGCTTAGACTTTGTGAGGGTCTTTGCCTATTTGGATTGTTGAAGAACTTTTGATTCACTTAGTGGCTCTTCTTGAGAGTAAAGTTCTAGAAGAAACCACATGGACATCAGATTGAGGTTGTGGTGAAGGCCTCAATGTATTTGTTATCAAGAGTAAAAAAATACATTTACCTGATAACTCCACTTCTAAAAAAGGATCCAAAGATACATAAGCAAAACCTATTATCAAATATTTCATCGCTCTCTACTTCATAAAAGGTCAAAACATGGTTACTTCACCATCCAAATTTCCATTGGATTGGGATAGTGTAAGTTCACTATAGCCTCCTAAACCACTAGTTGTATGGGAAAGGCTCCTAAAATTAGTGCTAGAAATAATACTAGATTACATTGGGGAAGGTTTGACGACCCCAATAGAGCACAAGAAGTTTGCATTCATTTTTTATATACATAAAATATTAGAGCAAGATGTGGTCTTGAGACTATTAGTGGCATATCTTATAGGATAAGCACACAAAAAGTATAAATATATTCCTCCATATTCAATTTTAGATTGGGATCAGTTGGCTACCCTGCTCATGGAGAGATTAAAAAAAGACAAAAAAAAAAGTTGAAGCCAAGGATGACATAAATTAGAATGAATAAATATACCTCATATCCTTTATAGAGCCATCTTCAAATAGACAATCAATACTAGATACTTGACCTATATCTCCTCAACTGGATACTACCCAACAACTCATGACTCATCAAGAAAATCTACAAGGACAATCCTTTCTCAAAAAAAGGGAGTAAATTTTGTGAGCCTAGAATAAGGAAAGGAGCCCAGGAGAAGGGAAAGTAAATATGCCAAAACATATCTAGTATGAGGCCTCTCCTCTCTATCATGATTAAAAATTAAGAGAGATGATAACTCTCTTGGAAAGTATGCCTTGAATCTGAGCCAACAAACCAAGTATTACAAAGGCATGATTTAGGGATTGACTTTTTATCTTAAATAAATCTTACCATAATTCAATCAAACATGTTTAAAAGGGTATGAGTTGACCAAGAAAAATCACCTAATAACAAGGTATTTTCCCATCCCATACTTGCAAAAGGATTGGTGGAATACTAAGATATGGGACCCATTTCTCACAACAATGTAAGGTTAGAGGTGTTGGTTAAACAATAACAAAGCCTCAAAATATAATAGAATAAAAGGACAAGTTGGACCTGTGTTGATTTTATTATCATACTCCTCAAAATAAAAGATAATTTAATAGCACACGTGGCACACAAACAAAGAGTAGCCAATTATAAAATCAACAACCAAAATTCAAATGTGCATATGCCAAAAAAAAAGAAAGCCAAACATGATATCTAGTTATGAGAGCAAATGGTAAGGTCTTCCCAACAAGTATTGGGAATAAAAATTAATGCTCATGCACAAAAGCCACATTAAAGGTCAGGGTTGATGCCCACTCCTACCATGATCAAAGACTAATAGAGAGATCACAAGAATTTGTATCGAAAAGTATGAGCATTCATGAAGGTATTTGGTGTAAACATTCTTCATAAAATTAGCAAATGCATGACATGGTAATGAAAAAGATTTATAAATGTTCAATCAATGCTTTCCAAAATACAAAATAATTTAAATTCCCCAAGAAAGAGTCTTGTTGGAAGTATTACATTATTTGGTCACCTTGTGAATATTAGTTTGGTAGTTGATTTATATTTTGTATAATGTATGTGTCAATATGAAAGAAAATGGAAAGTGTCAAGAGAGAGAGAATGTAGAGTCACATTGATATGTGGTAAAATGAGAGTTTTGTTTCAATATGAGGAATATGAAAGGATGCATTTCCTAACTATTAGAGAAGAGCAATAGTTAAAGTACTAAAAAATCATAAAACTCCTATCAATATAATTAATGAGAATCATTCTTGTAATATTTTGATATTGAATATATCTGAGTTATATTTTTGAAATATTATTATGATTCATTGTATGACATATTTCTAGTTTGTACTTGATTCTGGATAAAGTTTTCTGTGCGTTAATCTATCAAGAAAGCTAGAGCTTTCTAATCATTAGGCCTAGGTAAAAGTTCACCTTTTGATATTTAGTTTAGGTGATCTTTAGGCATAAGCGTATTGACTATTATTGCGGTCATTCAATCAGAGGTGCTACTGACTATGGTTAATTAACTATTGGGAATGTAATCTCATGTGTGCCTCATTTACCATCACATTATTTGATGTTGTGGATGTGCACTACCCTAATGCATTGATGTCTTTGGCTGAGACGGCATGAGAAGTGATTTGGTGATGCTTAGGTCCTGGTTGTTTCTTTTGTTTGAAGCCTTATTAGGCGTACACAGGCCACAGGTATGTGGATGTCGTATCCATATTGGAGACAATGGTCTAGTTGTAGATGCTATTGAATCATCGCTACATAAAAAAGTTTAAGGGGTGCGATGCCAATACTAATTTTACTGTCCAAGTTTGGATGCAGACCTTATCCTTTAAATACCATTAACATGTCAATACAGACTATTGCTAGCTTAATCAGGGCTGATGATTTTACGAATAAAGGAATCTTCTTCCTATATCCAATCCTTGATCATGTAGTTACTTTTAAACTTGTCCTTGATGACAAATGTTTCTTCTTCATCACCAGCCCTACATCTTGACTCAAATTCACATTCTCGTGCTAGTCCTTCAGTAAGGGAGCTACAATGGGTGTAGACACAATGTCTGTAGATATAATTTCTTCAAAAAACAAAGTGTGTTCTAAAAAGTAGGAAGGTATGTTTCCAACGTCGTACTACAAAAGACGTGGTGTCACAACCCAATAGGCAGTGGGGATCATAAATTTATGATAAGCATCAGTGAATCTGGTTGAGGATTTTTAACATGGAGGAAGAACCAATAGAGACTTACGATAGGGCCAGTCTCAAATATTGAGGGGTCGTCGTCATCACCAAATTCATCTACCTGAATGAATTTTACATTCCTTTACAAAAAGTATTATCATCTTAGTAGACACAATCCAATTTTTTTTTAGATCACTAGAAGGCACAATATATGTAGAGACATTACATTCACTATAGGCTTGGTCTTAATTTTTGGGCTCCAAAGTATAAAAGCCATCTTGAATGTTTGGATAAATTCAAAATCTACATAATCCAGGTATCAAAAAGAGGGAACGGAACAATCAGTATATGCACAACAAAACAATGGGTATCCAAGTTTATTTTAGTGGTAATAGAAGTGATTTCGGTTCAAAAAACTGCGTGAGCAGCTAGGATAAAGCTAAATTCATCACTACACTAAGCAAATTTGAACCTAAGCAAAATTCTCTCCAGCAGAAGTTGAACCGTTTGAAAGTCTAATCAATGAGGATAGAAAATGTTGAAGGCAGTTGGTAACCAGAAGTGTCAATCGACACATTAGTGTAGAATGTAATGTTCGAGTGAAGAACGTTATTCGAAACACCCAAGGAAACATGTTTAGAGTGCAAATGAAGTGCTGGGAATGAATGCATGCAGACAGTAAGAGGTTTCCAAGATGAAGTGCTGAGAATGAATGCATGCAGGCAGTAAGAGGTATTATTTATTTTTATGATTTATAAAGTTAAGGTTAATATTAAAGTTGATTTAGGAGTTATAAGGTATATTATAAGGTTTTTTTTTTTTTAATTGAATTATTTGAAGGAGTGATAACTTTATAGGTTATGATTAAAGCTATTTATGTGGAGTAATAAGGATTTTTTTATTGTCATTTTTAGAGGAGTTAAGATTAAAGTTAGTTATTTTTGAAAAATATTTTCATAAGGTTGGAGTAATAAGGTTTTCAACTAGGTTATTTAATTTTGTAAAGTTTTTTAAAGTTAAAAAAAATTAAAAATTTGAAAAATATTGAGTTTTTGCAAATTTATTTATTTAGGAGATAAAATGTTTTCATCATCAAATTTTGGAATTTTTTTTTGTAAATTTTATTTTTTAACTAAGGAGACAAGGTTTACTATTTCATAGGTGTTAAACTAGAAAATTTGAATCTAAGGAGTTATTAGGTTGTCAACTTCAAAGGAACTTGACAAGGAAAAAACAAGCAAAAAGAAAAACTAATGATAAAAAACAAAAATACAAAACACATGAGTTGTTAAAAATAAATTAAAAAGAAAATTATGTTTATTAAGAAGAACAAATATACATTCAAGATGTATCTCTAGAAGAGACTAATTTAAAATGTTGTATACAATACATGATAAAAAAGAATTTAAGGAAAAAATATGTATCAATGAAGGAAAAAGAGTCTTACAATCAGTCATGAGAGAAGCTGAAGATGAACATTTTTCAACACTTACAAATTATTTAAGTTCAAATCTTGATGAAGCAGTTGATGACTTTAAAGGTGTTTTCACAACACCTAATGATATAGGAAAGGTAATGTATATGGCATTACTTTCTAATGAATTTATTAAAGGAAATGATAGAAAACAAGAGGAAGAATAAGCTTGTTGTTACCTGTGAAGCAAAAAGAGAAAATTCTTAATACTTCAACAATGCATGCAAAGTATTCTTAATTATGTTAATGATTATTATGAAAATTTTGTTACTATACCTGTTAGTCTATGGAAAATAATATACAAGGGAATAATCACTCTAAATGTTTCCAAGATAAGAAAATAAGGAAATGTTGAATAATTAGGGAACAAAACAATGATGAAAGATATTTTTGTGATACAAATATTTTAAGGCCTATGATAAGGAATGAATGTTGTGATACCATAGAATTAAAACCAGTGGTGACTGATGTATGTTGTAATACTAATGATCTTCATAAAAAATAAAAAGATGCACATTGTGATCCTCATAAAAATGAATAGAAAAATTATGATGCGAGCAATGATACTTGTGATGATAGAACTTGTTACAAAAATAGATGTTACATGTGACACAAAGGATTTGAATATAGTTCATGATTGTTTAGAGAAAGCTTATGCTATCAAAATTGATGATGAAATGGATTCAAAATATGATAGAGATAGTGATGCTCAAAATTGTGTTAATATTGATAGAGATCAGTATGATGATCTTTTTGGTTATTTTTAAAGCATACTAAAGGAATTGGTTCTAAATTATTAAGTAAAATGAGATATAAATACAGGTTTGAGAAAACATTGACAAAGAATAAAAGAGTCAATTGTACAAAAAATAAGACCAAAATGTGAAGATCTTGGATATATAGGATAGATGAGAAAAAATAAATCAAGAACTATTTTTATGATAGGAAATGATATCAAATCTATGACAAGGTATAATAAAATTAGTAAAAACAAAGGACAAACAATAAATTCTATAATAGAGAATAGATGTAATCATTGTGGTAGATATGGACATAAGATACAAAAATGCTGGAATCTCCATTATTGTGAAAATTTTGGAGGATATAATCATTTTCAAAAAAATTATCTACAAAAAAAAGACTACAGATTAAAAATGGATTGTGGATGGATAAACATGAATGAATAGGACAAGATAAAAATAATATTGTATGGTTTCTACATAAGAAAACCAAGTATAATCAAAGTTTTCGAAGAACATTGTCAATCTTATAAATTATTATGACCCAAGCATAACTTAGAAGATGGCCTATAGTGAAAGCATTTTTAGTGATGATCCTATAGATATGATAGTCTTATGAATTTTCTAGTGGATGAACCAAAGATAATTATAATCTAGAGCTAACCCAAAGGTAATGATCCAATAGGAGTGACCTAGAGGTAGTGACCTAGAGGTAGATCTAGTGGTAGTGACCCGAAAGTAGTGACCCAGAGGTAGAGATCTAGAGGTGAATTAGATGAATTTATCTAGAGGAAGATACAAATAATTTTTAAAGGAATATATAATGAAAGTTGCATAAATACATTCATGCCAAAGTTAGAGCTGAATAATGAAGAGAAAGAGGAATCAAAAAATGAAGGAAAAAATCCTTCCTACCAAATAATGTAATATGGGGGGGGATGTTGGAAGTATTACATTATTTAGCCCTCTTATAAATATTATTTTGGTAGTTGATTTATATTTTATATAATGTATGTGTCAATATGAGAGAAAGTGCAAGGTGTCAAGAGAGAGAATGAAGAGTCACATTGATATGTGGCAAGATGAGAGTTTTGTCTCAATATGAGGAATATGAAAGGATGCATCTCCTAAATATTAGAGGAGAGCAATAGTTAGAGTACTAAAAAGTCATGTAAAATTATATATTGGAGATAAAAATCCTAGGATCATTCTTATAATATTTTGATATTGAATATATTTGTGAGATATTGTTGTGATTCATTGTATGACATATTTCTGATTTATACTTTATTTTGGATAATATTTTCTATGAGTTAATCTATAAGAAAAGTTAACAAATCTATGAAGAAGGAGATTGCCAAAAGAAGAGTAGAAACCTAAAATTTGTAGTTACGATTACAATAGAGAAAAAGAGAACTTTTAACCGCACAATGACCTCCAAGACCAATGCTTCCAAGTGAGAAGCTTACCAAGTATTAGAGACTCTAGAGGTACCTGAACCTACATATTCTTCTAGTATTAAGATATTAAGTGACCCCACTATGAATTGTTCAAATCCAAATACTTCAAAAATAACTAAGAATTTGAGGGTTGGTACCATGGAGCGCTTCAGAGTGAGCAAGCTTGTAAGCTTTGGGGTAAGAATATGGACCAATTTACTCACAAAATATATGGTTTCTGAGATCCATTTATGTTATCAATTGGTGGCAATATGTGCAAAGTTTTATGAAACAACCACTCAAGAAATTAAGTCCCTGAGTGGAGAATTCAAAGTAAATATTTTAGGGCCCATTATTACAAGAATGTTGTTGCTATCAAAGGAAAAATGCATGCCAGTGATGAGAAAGAGAAGAGAGACTTTGAGTCACTCCTAGACCAAGTTAAAACATATTTTTTTAAGCTTAGATTATGAAGGCATTGTCTAGAATGATCTAGTCCCATAAGGTCTTTTACCCCTTAACATGTTTGGGTAAAGCTCAAAAGATATTTTGAGCATGCTAATATTTCTCTTGAGAAAGATGAATAATATAAAAATTTTAACTTAGCCTAGTTAGGTATTTTATATAAGATGAGAAGGGAACCAAATATTGTGATTTTTTTTGAAATAAATTTTGGAAGAATAAGAGAAGGTTTAGGTCATTCCTTAGCAATAAAAACATTTAGGTACTCATCCTTTCTAGTTTATTTAATTCTATTCCAGAACCCCAAAATGTTCACTAGTTTAAATCCAAAATGGTTTGATGGGAAAGGGAATGATATGCCAATTTAATATTGGGTGAGGAACTTAGTAAATGTATCCTCTTATTATGCTTTTGTTGAGAATTTTTTTTCCTTGGCCATTGAATTATTAAAGGATTCTCAAATAGAGTGTATATCACAAGATTATAAATACTTTGTGGAAGGAATACTCCCTAGGGATTGGTACTTTTACAAAGAGGGGATAATTATTTAGATGCATGGTTTTAGTTTTCTCATATACCTTCTCCCTAAATATATCCCAAATCAAGGTTTTGCCTTGGATACCTTTAGATAACTTGACATGATAGTTTTCAAATATGAAAGTGGTAAGGCAAAGGCATCATATTACAGATAGCCACTCAGTTTAGGAGAAGTAAATTTGCATTGAAATAGAGGGTATTCTATCATATAAATTAAGCTAAAAAAGCTAGGGCTCAATAAAATCCAATACAAATGGGATTATGATCTTGAGAAAAAATTACTAAATACTTAAAAAGACATAAAGGCTCAAAGTTCATCCATGAACAAAGGCTTGATATTGAAGACCTTAGGAATCCTATAAATGAAGTAGCAATGCACCCCCTCAACTTGATCACCAAGCCTCCACCAAATCTCAAATCATATGAATCCTTCTATGAAGTAGAGATAATATAGAGGAATTGAGGGGAGACATTGAAAGATGCCCAAGATAGAAGCATGGTGGAATATGAGACAATTAATTGAAAAATGGGAGGATGAAATTGGTTCAATATCAGAAGACTCAAAATTCAATGAATTATACAATAAGAAATATATAGATGCAAAAAACTTAAGGTTTGAGCAATACAGTGAGGAGGAAGTCAACATCAAGGTACCTCATAAGATAAAAGTGGGTAGGGAAACACCAAGAAGAGTTGAAGGGTCAACCCATGAACCAACAAAAGAAAGCTCAAATATTACTACTCCTTGGGAGATAGAAATATCTTTCCCACCAATGTAGCACATATCTAGATGAGAATTTCCAAGATGGAAAATCCAAGAAAGAAAAAAGTGAAAATCAGGAAATGCAACTAGTCCTAGTAAATCAAAGAAAATTTAAAGGGATATAATATTAGTAGAGTAAAAATATAACATAATATCAACATCAATCAAACCCTCCCATTATATAATTAAGGAAAGGGACTAGAATACAAGATAAGTCATCCTTCAAATAAATCCCAAGATATTCTTGCCACCTAGATTGCATCATCTCTAGATCACTCAATGAAATCCCCTAATCATGAAACAATGTAGATGTTGCATTCTTCCAAAATAAACCCATTGGCCTTAGCCCCTACTTCTTCAACACCCTTTGTCAAAGAACTTTTATTATTCAAGCCATTACCAAACTTTTTGTTACGCTCACATGACAACAAGAGGAAACACAAAGGGGACTTATCACCTTTAACCCCATGGCAAAAAATTCATACAATCCAAAAGGAAATATTTAAATACAATCAAGAGAGGTAGGACTTATTATCAAAAAATATGACCATCACAAAAATAGATTATTATTTTTCTTCTCATAGAAGAGCATTACTATTTTGAAGAAGAGATCCACTGGTATCAATGCTGGAAAAGGAGATGACAAAGCAATATTGGCAAGTATTAACTATTGGGTTAGATTTAAGTGATGCACAATCCTAAGATATAATGAAGCTGAGTAGAGAGACTGGTAAAATAGTGGAACATGATTATGAGTCAACTAGTTATAGGTTAGCAAGGAAAGAAAGAGAGTTGTAATAAATCGAGAAATTCCTAAGGGACTCATAGGAAAAATTCAAGGCCCTTTAGAATCAAATAAATACATTAGATAAATATTTGAAGAAGCAAAAATATAAGGTTATCCTGAAGGAGAAGGAGAAATAGCTTAAAGATATTTTAGATAAGCTTACCATTCAACAAACTTAGAATAATCAAGAAAATGATACCCTACTAAAGGAAATGGAAGACTTAAAGTAGAAAAGTGAAGAGGAGTAATGGATTAGGATCAAAAATCTTATTAAGTAGACAAAAGATGATTACTATGATGAAATTGAAAGTGGTGCACCAATATTAGTTTTACAATTTAAATTTATATATTTGGTTACACTCTTAAGTATATGGATAGATGATAAAATTAGAGATCTCAATAGGATCAACACAAGACTAGAGGAAGCTAAAATCTATTAGGCTAAAAGATCTACAATGTCAGACTCTAAGATAGTGACTACAAGAGTAAAAAATAAAGAAGCTATGGCATGAAGAGTGGTTAGCATTTTTTCAAAAGGAACAAGCAACAAGATAGTGCATGAATTAAATCAACACCTTATATATCACCAATGAAAAAGTTAAAAAAGAGGTGGATCCTTTGATTCAAGTAAATATTCCTACACCATGGAAACAATCATGCCAACTTTACTCAAAATGGGAATATTTAGAATTGATCAAGAAAAATAAGGAAGGGCCCTTTTATTTTGAAGAACAAATAAATTTCTCTAATGTAGAGGAAGTGGCCCAAGCTATAGGGCCATTGATAGAATTAAAGATGTAGGTACATGAAGTGATAGGCCAAATAGAAAATTTTTCTTGAGATGACAAATTTGAAGTACTTGTAGTTTATGGAGAACTCCAACAAATTCAATGCCCATCGAAAGAGGAATGGGTAGAAATCAAACAAGTGTTGGATAAGTTATCTACCATGTAATTTTATCTTTATTATATCTTTTATCATTTTATGTGTTTTTATTTTTTTAGGAATTGTAAGAAGTTTTGATCCCATGCATAAGGATAAAGGCATCAATCTTGGGTTCTCCTTCAAGCAAGCAAGAAGGTCCCTGTGAGCCAGAAAAACTATGGTGATTTGTCACTATTGGAATGCTACTTCATAAAACAATACTAAGGAAGACTCATGAGGAGCACAATAATTCTTATTAGAGGTACGTAAAACTTCATAAAAATTCCAAGCGAAGGGGATAGGCCAAAGATCCAAGGGCATGCATGAGTTAAGCTAAGAAGAAGTTTGATAATAAAATTTGTTTTTGAAATACCACTGAAGTGCAAGGGAGGAAAGTACTAAAAAGTAGAACACTAAAGAGGACATGAGTCTAAATATTATTCGATAAACTATTCCTAATAGAAATTTTTTTATGAATCTTGATGAGAATTAGCAGCATAAAGTTTTGATAAGGAGATAAGAGCTTAAAAAAATTCAAGAATAAACAACATGCCATCAAATGTAGAGATAGGTTAGATCAAGATGTAATAAGCAAGGATGGTGCATAATCCCCCATTAAAAGTAGGTTAGATGGATTAATATGGGCCATTACTAAGGAATTTTGGACCACCTACCAATGCCATATCAACTGAAAAATCTAAGAAGATATTAAAGATAAACATGGTAGTCACAATCTTGCATATAACAACACTAATGACAAAAGGTGTCCCATTCAATTTTTAGAATCCCTAGAGGGGGTAGCTAAAACTATAATAACCACCTATAAATTTTTGAGGAAAGCTCTCCCTATAGGCTATATATAGTACCTAGCTTATAATTAAAAAGGATCAAGTATACAAATATTTCCTTTCATTTCTCTCTATATAGTAGTTTACAAAATCCTAAGTGGCCTTGTAGGTAATTAAACCCTTGCTTTAGGCATAATATTTTGTAATACATTGTATTGCATATATATATTGGGGGTCATGCATCTACTTTGAAATCCATCTATGGATATCATGCCTAGACCCACTTATCTTATGTGCGTGTGTATGCATATTGTAGTTTTGTGCTTACTTATGTCGAGGAGAGGACAATGTTTAGGATGACACATTACATTCAAGCCTATTATGTAGGGAGATATTATTTGATCTTTAACACATCACCACATTTTTAGCTTAGGTTTTTACTTTCAGTTGCTTTTATTTTATCTCTCTTATCCTTTCTACCTGAGTTGTTAAATTAGAAAGTGTGCTAGAGATCCCCATATTATAAAGGAGCTAACTTATATCAAAATCTTAGAGGCCCCCAACTGAGCCAAACCTCATGATCTTAGGACTGGACCTACTATGTCACTATGCATGAGGTATGATCTACCTTGTCTACCTAGTCCATACCACATTTTATAGTTAGGAAAATCTAAGAGGATAACATATCCTAAACATATATTGGATCATTAAGAGTCACTCATTTATATCTTTTGATAAACATTCTATTCAACATTATGCTATAGTGAGAAGGATCTAGATCAACAAGTGTCCTTTTAGTAATTTTTGTCTTCTTCAAAATCACATTGAGGCCATTAAAAATACAAAATAAGGTAGATTTAGAGGAATTTATGATCCATAAAATAAAATTTTATTTTCATTTATTTAGTCCCCTACATTTGTACAATGACAACCTATATTTTCTAGAAATTGAAAAATAGTTCATTGAACCCACAAGCAATTTTTATGGCGTATCTCCTTCACATGATATCAAAATGACATGATTCAAAAGGTTATAGAAACTATATTAAAATCTATATATTATATATACATATTTATTTCAAAATATTCATATTTTTTTAAAAAAATCTAAAAATAAATTTATTTAGATATTTTTAATAGTTTATAATCTTGATCTATAGTTATTATTTTAGGAATAAATCTCTTATAAGATATCATAATGATGTGATTCAAAAATAAAATTCATATTTCTATCATGGATATATAAAAAAAAATAGATTAATGATTTAAGTTGTTTTAAAAATAAAAAATCTTAAATTTCTGTTTTGTACAATTTTTCTTTTCGAACCAACAGTTGGTATTTTTGGCATAATTGTTTCATATGATACCAAAATAAAAATAAAATATATATCTTTATGTATAATAATTTTTATAAAAGTTTAATTTGGTATAAAAAAATTACCATAAAACAATAGGATACATGGATTTTTTAAAATTTTGCCCTTAAATCCCAAGTATTATTTTGGGCATGTCTCTATCTCATATGATAGTAGTCTTGCTAGTAGGAGGGGAAAAGGTTTTTTTACTTCATTGGCTAAGAATAAAATCCTTTGTGAACTTCAACAAGGCAAGCAACCATCATTGAAAGGGATCCATAGAGCAAGGATGATCCCAGATGTAGTTAATCAATGAAAGCACTTTTTCAAGAGAAATTCATAATCTAAAAATTTGATCATAATCAATTGAAAGCAACCTACACAAAGCAACTCTACAAAAAAATTTGCTTTGTGTAGGTTGGTAGAAATTCATAATATAAAAATTCTACTAATTCAAGAGACAAAAGGGTTAGCTATGAAAGTTATGGAAGATCACAAAAAAATGATTAAAGGATGGGATTTTTTGGCCCTTGATGCTATAGAGGCCTTGGGAGGAGTGTCCACAGGGTGGAAGGAAATTCAATTTAGGCTAATCAAATTGGTATTGTTTGACTCAATATTAGGGACTGAATTCCTTTTAGTGGAGCTCAAGGAAATAGTGACAGTGGTGAACATTTATGGTCCCTATAAAGACATGATGCAGTATTGGGATAAGCTTATGGATCAAAAGTTTTTAGAAGCTAATAATTAATTTTAGGAGGTGATTTAAAATTAAATTTTTCTACGAGTGAAGTGTGGGGTATTGTTGCTTGAACTAATCCATTGGCTAATTACTTCATCCCAAAGTTTGAATCCAAGGGGATGGTAGAACTGGTGCCTATAAAATCTATCCCAACTTGGAGAAACATGAGAAGAGTTGATAGAATTTATTAGAGTACTACACAAATTATTAGTAGTAGAGATTTTGGTAAATAAAACTTATAGATTGAATTATTGGGTTGAATTCGAAGGAGACTCTGATCACTCTCCCATCATGCTTCTTATAAAAAAAGAGGAGAAAAAACCACATTATCCTTTTAAATTCAATTTTGAGTTGCTAAAAGAGTATAGATTTGTAAATCTAGTGAAATTAGAATGGGTGAAGTTTGATACTATTTTGAGAAAATCTACAAGTTTATAATTTACAACAAATATAAAAAAGGGTTAAGGTAATAGTGGTTCAGTGGACCCATAAAAAGAAACCTGGTGATGAGAAAAATCTAAAGGAGATTGAGGAGGATCTTGTAGTGTTTGTAGAATATGAATTTGAATAATAATTGGATGAGGAAATAAGTCTCAAGTATAAAATTTTAGTACAAGAGAAGATAATATTATTGGTAGAGAGAGAAGAATGGTGGAGGCTCAAAAGTAGAGAAATATGGATTACAAGTGGGGATGAGAACACTAAATTATTTCATAGCTTCACAAATCATAAAAAATAACAAAATACAATTTGGGAGCTACAATGACAAGATGGAATTAAAGTTTCCTCCTTTAAAGGAATAATAAACATGGAAGTAAGACATTTTGGTCAACTATACAAGGATACTAATCAAGTTAATATAGCTGAAATAGTCAAAATAACTTCTCTCTTTCCTAGAATTATAGATGAGAAAGCCAATAGTGAGTTGACTAAGGAAGTATTAAAGGAGGAGCTCAAAGTTGTTTTAATCTCCTTCTAGAAAGATAAGAGTCTATATTCTAATGGGTGGACTGTGGAATTCTTTCTTGAGATCTATGACCTTTTGGAGTTTGACCTACTCAAGGTTGTGAAGGAGTCTAGGAAAATAGGAAGGGTAAATACAGTCTTCAACTCTACCTTCATTGATATTATTCTAAAAAAGAATAATCCTTCTTTATTTGATGATATCATACCCATATATTTGTGTAACTATGTGTACAAAATAATAGCAAAGATAATTGCATCAAGAATTAAAAAGGTTTATCTTTGCTTCTATATCTATTGAGCAATTACATAGTAGACAGATTAATGAAGCAATTGGTGCTACTCAAGAAATTCTTCATACTATAAAATTAAAGAAACTACCATCAATGGTGATGGAGTTGGATCTCTCCAAGGCTTTTAACAGAGTAAAATGGCTATATTTAAGAATGATACTTAATCATACTGGGTTATGTATGCATATGGTGAACTAGGTTATGAGATGTATTTGTTCTTTTTTTTGTAGTTTTGGTTAATGGGTCAACCTCTCAGTTCTTCAAAGCTTATCAGGGGATAAGACAAGGTTTCCCCTTATCACAACTATTATATTTTTTGGTAGTTGAGGTATTATGTAGGTTTATTTTAGAAGCCAATAGGAAAGGATCAATAAAGGGAATTAGAATAGGTAGAATAGTGGAAACCACCCATCTACTTTTTGTAGATGATGTTCTCCTTTTCATTGATGGAATAGTAAGATTTGTATAGAAGTTAAAATAATATTTAGATATTTTCTATCTAGAAATAGGTATGCAAATTAATGCACAAAAGTCAAGAATATATTTTAATCATGTGTATCAGGATCAAACCATATTAATAGTTCAAAATTTTCCCTTTAATAGATTTTATCTTCAAGAGGGTTTTAAATATTTGGGATTCTTTTTGAAACCCAATGACTACACTAAACAAGACTAGAATTGTTTGATAAAGGTGGAAGGAATAATTAATAAATGGTGCAACAAAGTTGAAAAAATACTAACTAGAATTTTATTCATGTAAGTGGTTTAAATAATACAATTTACAACCATAATCTTCTCAAAATAGAATATGCTTAACCAAAAGCTAAAGTTAAGCTAAGATGCTAACAAGACTTAACTAAGCTAACAAATCCAACTTTGCTAACTCATACAACCCAAAGACCATGGCATCCAAATGTTGGCATTTACAAGTTAAAATTGGATTTATAATTTCTAACTTAGACTTAGGACTTAGGATTTAGAAAATGATAAAATAAACTAAGCCTAATAAACATAAGCCTAGGTCTAATGATGTCCACATCATACCTCCCCACAATAGAAGCATTGGAATCCAATGCTTTTATAATAGAAGTGAGAGGTTGAGATGCTACAAATAAAAAAAAATGTTGACTAAGATGTTGAACAAGGTCATTGAGGCCACAAGTTGCAAATTTTGGAGTACAATATCAAGGTACAACTTTGTAACCAATCTATGTAGGATCTCTATAAGGTAAGGATGAAGCACCAATAGTCTACTGTGAAGTTTGCAAAGTCTACTATACAACAAGAATCAATAAATATGACAATGAAGAAGGCTGCTCTAAAATATGAGGAAGAACATCAAGAGCCATTGGAGGAAGTGCAGATGATAAAATCATCTCCTTGGGAGGATGTGATGTAGTGGAAGATGGTGAAATCACCTCCTTGGAAGTAGGTGATGCAATGGAAGATGATGAAATTTCCTCTTTGGGAGGAGGTAGTGCAGCAGAAGCAAGTGTGTCCTAAGATTGATTAAAGGCTAATGCTATATTTTACGATGGATAAGAGCAAGGAATAAGTGTGGTTGTGGTAGGTTATGAATAATAAATTGCTTATTATGATGATTTAAAATTTAGGTTTGGTTGTATGCATCATATATAGCCCTTTCATCATATTTATAGGGCTAGCAAAAAATAAGACCATTTTAGTCCATGGGAGTATCATCATAGGTGATGTGATCCACATGATGCAGACCATTAGTGAAGGAAAAAATGCAAGTGTTTGTGATGTATGAGGTAGAACCCATATCCTTCCATCCCAATGGATATGGATGGGGATGTGGTTTTACAAGTAGTTTGAGCCTATCAAAAATAGATTGTGCAATAAAATTTGTTTGTGATCCATTGTGGATAATACAATTCATAAAGAAGTTATGGTTGAGGTGGTCTTTGGTGACAAAAAAATGGTCATGGCCACCTTTATGATTAATCATGTTAATATTTTTCAATTTACCTCATAACTCTATATTATCTTGCTTCTCCCATAACCTCAAGGAGACCCTCATGGGGTTCCTCCTTTGGATATTTTACAATTAAGTTATTTTTCCTAAAATACTTAGATTCTAAGTATCCTTGTATTTCAAAATGATCATAATATTTTATTGTATTAAAATAAGTAGGAGATAAGAAGAAGAAAAAGATGATGAAGGCATCTTGGACTTAGATGGCTACTACTGATTTGAAGATCAAGAAACTCCCTATGATCGAGTGGCTAACTTCTATTTATCTAGTTGGGCATGGTTGAATGCTATATCCAAAGTGGTGAAGGGAGTATATTTCATATTCCTATACAACGATTCAAAAATTCCACTAGTAAAATTGATGATGAGGGATTATGTGGGATATTTCACACAAAGCAAAATCCTTAGCTTGTTAAATTGGAAGACATAATCCTGCACAAACATATTAGAAGTTTGTTGTAACCTGTACCAATTGACATTGAGATATTTTTCATAGTTAGAAGTGAAGAACACAAGCTTATACTAAGAGGGGGTGAATAGTATAAGACCGCTTTTTACTTTTCTTTCCAAAATAATATTATCCAATATTATCAATGGCAATATCAACTACAGTAATCAAAGCAATTTACAAATCATCACACATAATAGAGACACCAATTTTACATGGTTCACCCAATGTGGGCTACTCCACAGAGAAAATCTTTCACTAAAATTTTCTCAACAAATCTCTTGGAAATCCTTCCCTATTACAATATTTATGTACCTTTGTCCAAAGGAGATACCAATCCCCTAATCAAGTTCATGGAAACCTATCCACAGGAGAACTCTTTCCCCTTTACTAGTTTGTGGATATCTATCCATAGAAGAACTCCTTATCCTTTGCTCTGGATGATGATCCTCTAGAAGACTACTGCCTCCACTACATTGGCTTGTGGATATCTCTCCATAGAAAATCTATGTGATCACTCAAAAGAATTCTATCCTCATAATGGATCTCTATCCACTTGAGACTATTATCCTCTGCTCTGTCACCTCCAAATCTTACTCTTAGCTCTGCTCAATCTCTATCTCAAATTTTCACTAAACATTGTCCTTTGGTCTAGCACAATTTTACTCAATATTGATCTCAAATTTGCACTAAACACTATCCTTCGGTCTAGCACAATTCTACTCAATCTCTATCTTAAATCTGCACTAAACACTATCCTTCGGTCTAGCATAAATCTACTTAATCTCTGTCTCAAATCGACACTAAACACTATCCTTTAGTCTAGCTCAAATCTGCTCAATATCTATCTCAAATCTGCACTACACACTATCCTTCGGTCTAGCACAAATATGCTCAATATCTATATCAAATATATTCACAAGCCTTAACACAAAGCTTGAGTCAATCACAAATCAACTCTGCTAGATCTTCTCCAAGCCTTAACTCAAATATTGAACAAATCAATCAATCAAGTCTACTCAAGAGTCTTATCAAAGACTTACCTCAAATTTATCCACAAGTCCATGTTAGGGTAAAATAAGGTAGTGTATTGCATTACACTACGTGGGGTTATTACATTTAATTTTCTATGTAATTACCATGAGATATTTTACCTCATGGTTAAACTAGGTAAGTACCTAAATATCCTATGTCAGATATTTAGGTTAGTGTTATGGTTAGAACTCTCTACCTAGGTTAGTGGTTAGCATCATGCAACTCCCTCCCTATTCTATTGTTAGAGGGTAGTTAGCGAGATTCTCTACACTATTGGTTATTAGTCTATTATTTAAACATAGACTATTGTATTGATAAGGTTAATGTTCAATATATTATTTGCTCTCTCTTACGAGACTTACATTGGTTTCAGAGCTAGGTGGCCTAATGCAAGCTTTCCTTGCTCCACCTTTTTTGGACCTATCTGGACTCTGAGGTGCTCCATGGCTAATATACTGGCCCTCTAACCTAGTATCCACCCGTAGCTAATTTTGAACTCAACCAGCTGGGCTGATATGGCCCTAGAAAGCTGCATGATGCATTGAGACGGGATGATCTGGCCCCAACACACCACTCGATGCTCCTCTAGCCCATAGTCGAATTACAACCCGCTATCATCGAACTTCAATGTGCAAAGCTCCAATTTATGTCCTCACTCCTGATACTGTTGACCTCCAATGCATGAACCTCCGATCGACGTAGTCGAGCCCAATACTGCTGATCTTCGTCACGAGCAGATTCGGAGATCGAAAACTTTCTCTAGCGACCAAGATATATACACCCATCAAAATCAATCATCGAACCCTTGATCAATCAATGTCTGCCACATGGCACTCATTCATGGTGATTTTATTGGTGAACTGACATGGCATGTCTCTGATGAAGTGGCGATCTGACTAGCGAGTTGATGTGGCAGTCCACATGGTTACTGACCGACAAAAGGAGACAATGTGTAAATTGCTTGAAGGCAATTGATTTATGAGGTTGGTGTTCAAAAATTTAAACCACTATCATGCTCCATTTCTAGCGTATGTGGGATTATTATTATTATTTTTTTTTAAACACCCCATACAGTCTTGGTCAATACAAATAAATCCACGCCCAATATTAGTCTCAACTAAGGCTAGCGCCCTCTTGGTTAGGACCTACACTAGATTCCACTTGGTCTAGAGTTCGAATCTCATAAATTTTTTTCAAAGTATTTATTTTTTGCGTTAAAAAAATATAAAGGTATGCTTCAAATAGAGTCTGCGCCCGATCAAATGTCAAAGTTGTTCGTAGCCTAGTGGTTGAAGGCTTCAATTTTTTTTTTGCAACAAAACTATAAATTTGCTTTTGTTTTCTCCTTCACCAAGGAGATATAAGACATAACATTGCCAATTGTTTTGTTGTAAACTTGAGAAGAATCTATGTACCTATTTTTTTTCCTTATGATGGAGTGTTGAAGACAAAAACTGGGTTGTGTATCGACTAGTTCTGGCAACCTTTCAAACATGGGTTGTGTGTCGACTTGTCTTGAAAGGAATGCTCAATTTTTTTCAATTTTGTAACACATTAAGGGGGGATAGAAGTCATTTTTTTTGCTTCTATTATTTGCAAAATTGTAAAGAACAAGGGGGGATTCTACAAAACAGTAAGAAAGGTGCAATTTCGATTGTACTCGACACCTTTCTCTAAAAATTGAATTTTTACTAGGTGCATTTTTGGTTGAACCCGACACCTATAGTGATAATAATGTGGGTTGCTTTCATGTTTTGATTATTTGCACTAACACTCATGTTTATTATGTGCACTTAAATCATTCACAAAACAACATTGGCAGAAGCATTTTCAGAAACCCATATTTCACTCAAAACGTGCTACACTTTGCACATGTTGAGCAACAGTCAATTTTACTTTCCCCCTCCAAAGGTCAAAATTCAAAACACACCTTGATTAAACTCTCTTTGTTTGGCTTAATTTCCTCCAAACTTCTCATCCTTCTTGAAGGGTGTTAAGGCAGGTGCCATTAAATATCCTAGAGAGAACAATCACAAGTCTGTCAACCAATCCCTTTTTCATTTGCTCTATCTTGTTTGGCTTAAATTCCTCAAACTTCTCATCCCTTGTTCAGGGTGTTAAGGCAGGTGCCATTAAATATATTATAGAGGTGAATTGAAAACAACTTCCATATACTCTTTTGAGGGTATAGTGCAAAGATACAACCATCTTAGTCCTATCAAATTTGAAACCTAAACCATGGCCATGATACACAAGTATCTCACTTAGAGCCAACTGCTCAAAGGTTCAAATTATTCAGCTTGGAAGACTAAGATGAAAGCTATCTTAACTTGTAGAGGATTTGTGGTCAATAGTGGATGGAAGTGTCACTAGACCTCAATCACCTGGAGCAGATCAAAGAGAATTTGATAAAAAGGATAAAAAACTATCCTTAATGATCTTGCTCACTATTACTGATGATATCCAACCTCATATTAGTGAAGCTACGACTGGTAAGGCAACATGGGATGCCTTAAATACCATCTATGAGGGAAAGAATCAATCAACGATTCTTAACCTCCAAACACAGCTTCATACTCTACATATGAAATCTAGAGAAACAATAGAGCTATTCCTCTGTAGAGTCGCAGAATTGAAAACAAAATTGCAATCCTTAGGAGAGAAAGTGGAAGACCAAGTCTTGAACTCTATCATTTTGAGAGCTCTTCCTGACTCCTATCGAACGTTGATCACTTCACTACAAGTTTATAGTAGGACAATAACTTTTTTCGAGTTGGTAAACATGCTTCAAACATAAGAAAATAATCAACTCCAAAGAGATGAGGCATCCAACAATGCTCTTTTCTCAAAAAGACAAGGTGGTAAGAAAAAGTGGAATCAACAGAAAGGTTCTTCTTCTAATCAAGAAAAGGGTAAAGCCAAAGAGATTCCGAAGAAGAAGCAGTATTGTAAGATTTGCGACAAAGACACTCATGAAACCAAAAGATGTTGGTTTAAGAACAAAATGCCCAATGAACAAGGAAACAAAAAGGGCCAAGGCAAACCTAAGAACAAGAACAAACAACAAAAGGGACACATTGCAGCTAAAGATTCTAGTTCAGATTCTAAGAGAGCACACAAAGTGCTCATGACACATACATATTCCTCCCACAAGGACTCTATGTGGTACATAGACTCAGGCACTAGTAAACATATGACTGGCGATAAATCTTGGTTTGCAACATTTGAGGCTCGAGAAGGTAGACCGGTCACCATTGCTGATGATCAGACCTATCGAGTTCAGGGAGAAGGAAGTGTTTCTGTCTCCCTTCCATATGGAGAATGTAATATTCAAAAAGTTCTTTATGTACCAAGATTGAAAAATAATCTCTTGTCAGTTCCACAAATCCTGGAAAATAACATGAATGTCAATTTCAAAGTGGACAAAGAAAAGAAACGTTGCTTTATCACTAAAAAGGGAAAACAAATAGCAACAGGTTCATACAAACATGGTTTGTTTGTCTTAGATGCAATTACCTCTACCCATACTGCATTGGTAGTAACCACAAAGGAGGCCACTTCTCTATGGCATAAGAGATTTGGGAATTTGAGTTCAGGATATTTACTAGAGTTGAGTAAATATCAAATGGTGAAAGGACTGCCTACTCTTTCATCTACTTTGCCAGTGTGCTTTGATTGCTTATCAGGAAAGCAACATAGAGTACCTTTTGAACCTAGCTCTTTTTGAGCTAAGGTACCTTTGGAGTTGGTTCACATAGATTTGTGTGGTCCCATGTCTACAAGTTGTGGAGGAAAAAGGTATTTTCAATTGTTTGTCGATGATCACTCACAAAAAATGTGGGTCTTCTTCTTGCAGTTGAAGTCTGAAGCATTTTCCTATTTTCAATAGTTCAAAAAGCTTGTTGAGAAGGAATCATGATGCTTTATTAAGACCCTCCATTCAGATCGAGGAGGGGAATACACATCAAAATAATTTTCCTCATTTTTACAGACACATGGGATAAAGAGATAGTTAACAACAACCTATACTCCTCAATCCAATGGGGTTTTTGAGAGAAGAAATCGGTCCATTATGGAAATGGTTCGATGTATGCTTAAGGGGGCCAACCTTGAGCAAACTTACTGGGCTGAAGTTGTTCAAACTGCAGTATATCTTCTGAATAGGGCTCCCACAAGGGCTCTTGAAGGTATGACTCCTCAGGAATCATGGAGTGGTAGGAAACCCTCCATAACTCATCTACGGGTATTTGGGTGTAAGGCATTTATGCATATACCCAAGGAGAAAAGAAAGAAATTAGATGAGAAGTCCCTACCTTGTGTATTTCTTGGATATGATGAATTTTCAAAAGGCTATCGGTTGATAGACCCATTTACCAAGAAGATACATGTCGGCAGAGATGTAGTGTTTGATGAAGCTTTCACACCCAACACTACATCAAGTATACCTAGATGATGAGGAGGAACATCAACTTCCTTCTTCACAAAATAAAAAGCCACCCAAATGGTATACAAGCACAGTGAAAGACTCTAAACTCACTTCCCCACCTGATCTTACTCTCAATCATCCAAAGACAAGAAGCATGACATAGAAATAAAAGAATGAAGCATCCACTTCAGTTGATGATCTTTGTGCAGATTTTCAAGATCTTTCTGTTGATAGAGAGTTACCAAGGGAAGATGAGATGGAAATAGATGAGGAGAGGGTTTACTTGTCAACATGTGATGAGAATGAACCTTCTACAGTTGATGAAGCACTTAGACTGCCTCAGTGGAAGGCAGCTATAGATGCAGAATATAACTCCCTCATAAAGAATAAAACATGGAAGCTAGTGGATTTACCTAAAGGAAAGAAACCCATAGGTTGCAAATGGGTTTACAAAGTAAAATATAAGGCAGATGGCACTATAGATAAGCATAAAGCCCATCTTGTGGCGAAGGGCTATGCTCAAAAGGAAGGGCTTGACTATGAGGAAACCTTTGCTCCTACAACAAGGATGACCACCATTCGAGTGCTTTGTGCTATGGCAGCATAGTTCGGATGGAAATTACATCAGATGGATGTAAAGAGCACCTTTCTTAATGGTGACTTAAAAGAAGAGGTGTACATGACTCAACCTCCTAGATTTATAGAGGTAGGCCATGAGCAACATGTTTGCAAATTGGTCAAATCATTATATGGGCTAAAACAAGCCCCAAGAGCATGGTACATAAAAATGGATAGTCACCTACTATAGCATGGATTTAAGAGAAGTCCATCTGACGCAAATCTCTATATCAAGAACACAGGTTCTGAGATAGTGATTCTTGTGTTATATGTAGATGATCTGATCATCATTGGCAATTCAGAGAACTTGATTAACGCCATGAAAGATGACTTGAAAGAGTCATTTGATATGATAGATCTAGGACTTCTCCACTACTATCTTGGCCTTGAGATAGAACAGAAAGAGAATCATCTTAGGGTGACTCAGACAAAGTATGCCAAGACTTTAGTAGAAAAATATCGTATGACTTATTGTAAACCCAAAGCAACACCGATGGAATCAGGGCTATAGTTATCAAAATATGAAGACTCACCACAGGTAGATGGAACACTTTATACATAGATAATTGGAATCCTCATCTATCTGACTAATACTAGACCAAATATTACTTATGTTGTAAACTATCTCTCACGGTTCATGCAAGAACCAAAGGTCTCCCATTGGAAAGCAACTAAGAGAGTCCTACACTACATTCAAGGTAGTATTGATTATGGTCTAGAGTATAAGAAGAATAACTCATTCTTCTTACAGAGTTACTCTAACTCTGATTATGCTTGGATCCATAGATGACAGAAAATCAACATCAGGCTATGTTTTTCATCTTGGATCCGGTCCTGTCTCATGGCATAGTAAAAAGCAACAGGTGGTTGCTTTATCTTCAACTGAGGCAGAATATCGCACTGCACGTGGAGCTGTGTGTGAAGCGATATGGCTAAGTCACATCTTGGCTACCATGGGCCTACCAAAGAAACTTCCCATTCACATGTTTTGTGACAACTCAGGTGTTTTGAACTTGGTCAAGAATCCAGTGCATCATGAATGAACTAAGCATATTGATACAGATTGTCATTTCATTCGTGATGAAGTTCCTAAGCACAGAATCAAGCTCCAACACATTCCCACCGACGAACAGGTTGTAGATATTTTTACAAAGGCACTTGGACGTGTCAAATTTCAACTGTTTCGGAGCAAACTTTGTATATCAAAGTAATGTAATAAAGGGGGGATGTTAGGGTAAAATAAGGTAGTGTATTGCATTACACTACGTGGGGTTATTACATTTACTTTTCTATGTAATTACCATGAGATATTTTACCTCATGGTTAAACTAGGTAAGTACCTAAATATCCTATGTCAGATATTTAGGTTAGTGTTATGGTTAGAACTCTCTACCTAGGTTAGTGGTTAGCATCACGCAACTCCCTCCCTATTCTATTGTTAGAGGGTAGTTAGTGAGATTCTCTACACTATTGGTTATTAGTCTATTATTTAAACATAGACTATTGTATTGATAAGGTTAATGTTCAATATATTATTTGCTCTCTCTTACGGGACTTACAGTCCACTCAAGAACTTGCTCAATTTGCTCTCAAGTCTTCACTAAGACATGTCTCAAATCTATCCAACAAGTCCATCCTAGAACTTGTCTAATCTACTCAAAAAGTCTTCACCAAGACTTGTCTCAAATCTATTTTTAAGCTTTCACAAAAGCTCACACAAATATGTCCTTAAGTCCCCTCTAGGACTTACTCAAATATGACCACAAGCTTTCACAAAATCTTGCTCAACTCTATCCCTAAGTCCCCTCTAGGACTTACTCAAGTCTGCCCATAAGCTTTCATAAAATCTTGCTCAACTCTATCCTTAAGTTCCCTCTAGGTTTTACTCAAATTTTTCCACTGGCTTTCATGAAAGCTTATTTAAATCAATTCTAAAACTTGCATACAAAAACTCAACTTAATATCTTTCAAAAAACCTCTTCAATCACACAAACAAGTTTCACTCAGAATCTTGTTTAGCCAGAGAAACATATAGATAATGGTAAGATACTCAATATGTTTCACACTCACAAATCACTCTATCACTTTCAAACTCTCTTTCAATTCAACTTTCAAATCAATTCAAAATAAAGAACAATTTGTTTCACAGAACTTGAACTATCACTCCAATACTTTCAATCAATAATGCTCAACAAACTTCACTCAACCATTCACTCAATGAAACACAATTTGCTTACAAAAATAACCGACTATTTCACTATACTTCCAATAAATCACACTATGGCCTTGTACCTCGTTTTTCTTCACTTCAACCTTTAGCTCGAAATATTATAATATTAAATATTATAATATTAACTATCCTTGTACCTCGTTTTTCTTCACTTCAACCTTTAGCCCGAAATATTATAATATTAAATATTATAATATTATTATGTCCTTTTAAACCTGCTTCTCCTTCCTTTTAATCTTTTAGGCCACTTTAGGCATATAATATTAAAATAAATATTATATCCTATTTCTTTTAACCTCTTCCTTGCCTTTTGGAAAAACCACCTGATGACATTAATGATGACCAAACTTGAACATCAATTTCTTTACATTAATGACAAAAAAATTGCTCATATTTCTAAGAAGGATAAAATGTGTCCTTCAAAGCTTGAACTAACTATTCCTAAGTGGTAAGGGGATTTTGGTATTCTTGTCTATCCATAATTACTAACTTAGCCAACCCTGTTAGCTTAAGTTTAGCAAATGGTACTTGGTCATCATCAAGAATATTAGAATAAGAGAACCAAGTATCCATGTCTAAGATCCAACTATTTAGAACATCTAGGTTACATGACCCATCATAAGTGTGGACTTCACATTTTACTTTTACCTTGAGATCATTGTTGTAGACTTTAACTATAGGAGCACCTTGGGTGGCAATTTCATTCACTTTGTCAGCGAAATTTCTAACTATGGTTGGTTTTGGGGTCATTTGCTACACTAAATTAGAATCCATTTGAGATCTAGTATAAGAAAAAAATTTACAAAATATTAGCCTCTCTTAGGCTAATATAAAAGTGGATAAAAAAGAAGTGCAACTATGCTCCTATCAAGTAGTTGCCTTTAAAAGATCAAAACAAGATATTTTAAGGCTTACAAAATTTTTCAATACAATTAAACGCCTCTTCAAAAATTGCTATAAATGTCCAAGAAAAATATAATTTAATGCCTATACCAATAAAATATAGAGTTGAAGTTAGATAGAATGGAAATATATATATATATATATAGATTTTTGGACAAAAAATTTAACAATTTTGGTACTAATTAAAATAAATTAATTTAAGGTAAAAAATGTGTTTATCAATGTGGATAAACTACCAAATAAACGACCAAGAGCACATATAATCAATGACAACAAGACAAGTAAATGCATTGCCACACAGGTCAACAGAGTCAGGAAGTCAACAAAGTGCTTGACAACCGCAATTGGACCAGCCCCATGAGTTGGTTCAAGCCTAATGTGAAAATAGATGAAGTGCATGTACCACACTGAATGTGGGATTATTAATCCTATAGTCACAAAGAAAACAACAACAAAATTTGGTTATCCACAAAATCGACACGTGTTACACCTGCAACACCACCAAGCAATTAATGATGGTTGAGCAAAATAATCTAGGCACAACACATGGAATTGTTGGATAGAATGATCGAAAAAGGCCTCAGGCTATTAAAGCCTTTGCCAATGTAAGTTGGTTGATTGATACCTTGCAATGAAGGCCTTTGTTGCCTTTTCCCCATGAATGTAGGATAATTCCTTTGGATCACTACATGGAGTTGATGACTCTATCATTAGGAAAACACTACAAATTGGAAAAAAACATCTACAACTCTCGATGGAAACCCACTACCAACATTAGATATTTAGAAAATATACAATATGCATTGAAAAAGGGTCCATTCTATTTGGCCAACACACAATCGATGAACAGTGGAGGTTGTATGTCATCGAGGATGTGTTGCATCATAATGGTTTTTTTGTCATCAAAGAGTTGACGTCATTGGAGGAGTGCTATGTTGAGGTGGTTTTGATCATCAAGAAGTCTACAGGTGGATAGTGGTTGAAAGGGTAGGCCAGCACCAAGCTCAAAAAGCCAATAGGGGGTTGGGATTGATAGGCACCGATCGATGGTGGTAGCTAAAAAATGCTTGTGGTGGTAGGTGATGCAGGAGCCTATCTTTAGAGGGTTTTTTAAAAAGAAGTTTTAAAGTAATTTTTTTATTACTTAAAATGAAATTATTTGACGCAAAATATAATTTGTTGAAAATGGTAATTACTAAAAAAAGTAAATTGTCATGAAAAAATAATTTGCCAAAAATAGTAATTACTTAAAAAGGTATTTTTTTGTGGAAAAATCAATTTGCCGAAAATAGTAATTTTTTTATTTTTAGGGTTTTAAGCTTTAAGCTTTAGGGTTTTCTTTTAAGGTTTCTTTTAGGGCTTCAAGTTTTAGGGTTTTATTTTAGGGTTTCTTTAGGGATATATATTCCCTTGACATTGCATTGTAAAAGGGGGAAGTGAATCCAAGAATGAGAAAATAAATTTTTTATTGGTTTATTTTTATGTACTGTAGTTTATATGTGAATGGAAGATTTTACTGATTATTTTTATTTATTACAGTTTTTATATAATTGGAGGGTTTTACATATTATTTTCATTTACCGTAGTTTTTATGTAATGGGAGGTATTTTGTTTTGACCTCTTACAGCTGGATTCACATCATTTGGTATCAGAGCAAGTTGGATCTTGTTGGGAGGAGAAAAGAGAAGAGAAGAAAAGAGAAAAGGAGAGGAGAGCAAAGAGGCTCCAAAAAAATAAAAATAAATTGGCACTATGTGTAGTGCTTGCAGAAGGTTTGTAAAACCTTGGAGACAGAAATTGACACTCTATGTAAGTGCTTGCAAGAGTTTTTTTTATGTAAAAGCCTCAGATAAAGAGATTGGAACTTTGTGTAGTGCTTGCAGAAGGTTTGTAAAACCTTGGAGAAAGAAATTGGCACTCTGTGTAAGTGCTTGCAAGAGGTTTTTTATATAAAACCTCAGAAGGAGGAATTGACACTTTGTGTAGTGCTTGCAGAAGGTTTGTAAAACCTTAAAGAAATAAATTGGCACTCTGTGTAGTGCTTGTAGGAGGTTTTTTTTCATTAAAAACCTTAGAGGGAAGAATTGACACTTTGTGTAGTGCTTGCAGGAGGTTTGCTATTTTAAAACCTTGAAGGAATAAATTAGCACTATGTGTAGTGCTTGTAGGAGGTTTGAGATATAAAACCTTAGAAGGATATTGGTATTTTAAGGAGTACTTGTATATGTGTGGCAATCTATGGAGAGAGATTATGAGTTTGATCGAAGGAGCTATCAGGAGCAGAGTTATTTTCAACCAAAGGAGAATGATGTAGGAGCCTATCTTTATAGGGTTTTTTTTAAAACAAGTTTTAAAGTAATTTTTTTATTACTTAAAATGAAATTATTTGACGCAAAATATAATTTTCCGAAAATGGTAATTACTAAAAAAACAAATTTTTATGAATTTTTTTTTTGTCGAAAATAGTAATTACTTAAAAAGACATTTTTTTTGTGGAAAAATCAATTTGCTAAAAATAGTAAATTTTTTATTTTTAGGGTTTTAAGATTTAGGGTTTTCTTTTAAGGTTTATTTTAGGGCTTCAAGTTTTAGGGTTTTCTTTTAGGGTTTCTTTGGGGATATATATTCCCTTGGTATTGCATTGTAAAAGGGGGAAGTGAATCCAGGAATGAGAAAAGAAATTTTTTATTGGTTTATTTCCATGTACTGTAGTTTTTATGTGAATGAAAGGTTTTACTGATTATTTTATTTATTACAATTTTTATGTAAATAAAGGGTTTTACATATTATTTTCATTTACCACAGTTTTTATGTAATGGAAGGTATTTTGTTTTGACCTCTTACAGCTGGATTCACATCAGTAGGTCGATAGTCTATCAATAGTCCATCAATGAATATCGGTGGTGATCGAGGAATTGTGCTTGAAGCACCAAATTTAGCAACTTGAACCCTAAGGCACATAACCAAATTATTAATATTAATATTAATAATTTAAATTTAACCTTAGTGAAACTTTAGGAATCCCTTGAACTGAAGTAAACTAAGCCTTAAACCTCTCAAAATTTTGTGCATGGAGGTAAACCAACTAGGTAATACTAACAAAAGGCTAATTTAGGACGTAATATTGGAAATATTATGACAAATTTGCAATGGAAATATGAATCTAATCCTATGCAAACTAGACCTTCCTAGATAAACTATGATCCAAACTATCACAAGCCTAATCATAGGCTTTGATACCAATGCGAAGGGTTAAAAATACAATTAAAAATTTATTAATTTACAAACTTTAAATAGGCATACTAGATGCCAAATAACAATATATAGCAATCGAACCAATATCCTAAAAAATAGTTGTTAGGATATTTCTACAACTTGTTGACTTTCTAAAAGTTTGAATTTAATAAAATTTAAAATATTTTATTAAACCTAATTATAGACCTAAAATAAAAACCTATGCCTATTCATATCCATATCAATGGCTCTCTTTGGGGGGGATATTGAATTTGGTTAAGTCTATATTGGAGGTAACTCTAGTACATTGGCAATAGTTGGCTCATATATTAAAAGGAGTTTTGGATAAAATTAGACAGTTAAAGTATAAGTTTTTAGGGACAGGGACAAGGGAAAGGGAAGGTATTCCTTTGGTTAAAAATCCTTAGCCAAGCCCAAGGAAAATTTAATATGGGGACTTAAGAACATATTCCTATTTAGTAAGTCTCTAGCAACAAATTATGTTTGGAAGATAATATCAAAGGAAGGCTTATGGAATAAGATCATACATAAAAGTATTTAGAGCCATTCATAGTTGAGGAGTGGATAAGAGCCCCAATTAAGAAAACCCATAATATTTCAATATGTTGGAAGGTAATGATTCAGGCCTTTTATATTGTATGTGTTTGGCTTGCTTGGAAAAAAATGGATGGTTTAAGGATAAGAATAGGCTTAGACCCTTGGTTTGGTTTTGGTGACATGCATAGACTTCTAAATAATATAATTCAAACCCTAATATCCCAAGGGATTGCAAATATCACCCAAGTAGCTAACCCAATATATTCTACAAATTGGACTCAAGGATGGAAGGAAGCAATAGTTTTAGAGCTCCAGGGATAGGAAGCACATCGATGGAAAGAATATGTGAGAGACTTAAAACTAGACATATAAAGTTGTAAGATAAAACTAATCAATTATCTTGGAAAAATAATGGAGCTATGGGGTGTACACTCCAAATTTGGGGTATAATACTCTATTGGAAGATAATAATGACGATCCAACATAGTGGTAGAAGACACTTTGGAAGAAAAAATCCCTGTTGAAGACAAGACTATTCCTATGGCTTGCCATAAAAAATAAGGTTTTGACATGGGAGGTATTACAAAAGAATAATTGTGATGGTCTAGGAAGGTGCAATTTATGTAAGTCAGACAATAAAAAAATTGATCATTTACTCACAACTTTATCCTTTAATAGATAGGTTCAAAGGGAGGTTATAGCATAATTAAAGATTCCTATAGGATGGCAAGAAGATTCCTTAGGAGAGTGCTTAAAATATTGGTTTGAAAATAGGTCATATAAAGGTTTTATAGCCCTACCATTATTTGTATCTTGGGGAGTATGGTTCTCTAGGAACACACTTTTTTTTTAGGATCAAGATAAGCCTACTTGTCAAGTATCCTCCCAAATCATCAAAAATTTCAATAACTATAAGGTTTTGGTAACAAAAAGGGTAAGAAAATAAATCATTCATACAAAGATCAATAAATCAACGACCTATGGCTTTTTTGATGGAGCTAGATAGGGGATACCTAGATTTTGTGGAGCAGGAGGATTACCATATATTTTTGACTCATTATTTTAAATTCAAGGTTGGACTAGGAGAAAACCCCAACTTAATCTCTTCCAAAAAACCTCTTCAATCTTACAAATAAATTTCACTCAAAATTTTGTTTAACCATAGAAACATATAGAGAATTGTTAGAGACTCAATATGTTTCACACTCACAAACACTCAACCACTTTCAATCTCTCTTTCAAATCAATTCATAATATAGAACAATTTGTTTCATAGAATTTGAACTATCACTCCAACTCTTTCCATCAACTATGCTCAAACAACTCAACTCAACCAATCACTTAATGAAACAAAGCTTGCTCACAAAACCCTAAGCAAGTGTTTCAAAATGCTTTCAACAACTCTCACTATGGAACTCAAACTTGACTCAAGATGATTCCAAACTCATATAACAATGATACTCATGTTCTTTCACAAACCCTAATCATGCACATGAAGGTTTACTCAAATATTTCCAATAATGCTTATCAAACAACCTTACATAACAATGATACTCATGATATTTCACAAACCCTAGTTCAAGATAGTTTTCAATTTCTCACTCAAATGTTCTCACCAATATTTACCAATCATGCACATGAAATATTACTCAACAATGCTTATAAAACAAACCTTTTCACTCCAACTTAGCATTCACAACATTCAACAAACAATATTCCACTCACAAGGATGATATACCCATACCTTTTTTTTGAAGAAGATTTGATCTCAAAACTTGTCTCAATCACAATCAACCTCTTTGACAATCTCAATGGTTAGATATCACAAATCTATCCTCAATATTTTTCTTCAAAAATATTTCACCATGCCAAAGTATTAAATCTCAATTAAACCTTATTTCTCCTTTCAAGACAATTTTCACAATTTAACTTTATTTCAACATATAACATATAGTACCCTTGGCATACCTTATTACTCCTTTTATAAACTTTAATCACTAAAAAATCAATCACAATATTAAACCTTTACTTTCCCTTTTATCTCCCTCTAAAGCATATAAACCCCTTTTAATTTTCCCACTAAGCAATTTCAACTTAATAAAAACTTAGGAAAAATTAAAAATTAATTTCCACTCCTCACAATTTCGGATGCAACTTTAACCTTCACAAATTGAGCACATACATTATAAATAGCACCAAAAATAACTTGGAAGGATTCAAACACCCGATCCCCTTCTTCCAAGCGCATTCGCATAGCACACGCCCACCAAGTGGGCTACGTGCTCTCACGCAAAGGTTGAGGCTCACGCCTCCATTTTCTTCTTTATCCGACGATACAAAATAAAATTCGACTTCTACCTTGCCAAAACAATGATCCCACGGATCAAACCCACAACCTGTTTCCTATGACTGACTTAGCGCAACCCCTAGCTGCCAACCATGCTACCCAATGCTCTATGATGTAAATGGTGCTCCACTTGTATTTGTTCCCTGGTATGCCTCCTTAATATTTTAAAGCACATGTGATTCTTCCTTTCAAACCTTGGTGCACAATTTACTTGGGCATTCGATTATTCGCATGGATAATTTCTTAAGGTGGAACTTACCACCTTTTATATGCAATGTCATATTTCCAAAACACATTTATGCTTAAATTAATTTGGATTCGAATTTTATTATGGAGTTTTTAAATTACTTTAAATTTTACCTTAGGGTAAAATATTTAAATTTAAATAATTTAAACCTAAGACTTTATAAACTATCACATGGGTCTTTTGGAGGAATAATAATTTGATAACTCCTTGGCCTTCATTTTTTTTCAAACCAACCTATAATTGGAAATATTATAATATTATATATTATAATATTATTATTTCCATTAACTTGCTTCTTTTCCTTGTTGGAAAAACCACTGGAGGACATTAATAACACCAAAATTTGGACATCAACCTTTAGATATAAATGCATGGATGACACTGAAACTTGGTCATCATCTTCTTGAAATTAATGACTACAAACCTTGTTCTCTTCTTGACATCAATGAAAACAAACCTTGCTCATATTTATAGCAAACCTCTTTTACTTCATTGATGTATTCTCTTGACTTTCAATTTTTCTATCATCTTTTGAGTATGACATTTTACTATTTCCAAAATTTTCTTAGTCTTTTCTAGTGGATCATATTCAATGTAAATTTGTTCTTCTTCTTGAAAACGTGAGTCGTCTTCAATTTCTTTTAACAACTCATGTTTTTGTTTTTCAAAATTTTGATCATTTGTATTCTTTTTCATTTGTTTTTTCTTTGTCATGTTCCTTTGAAGTAGACTACCTTATAACTCCCTAATATTTTAAATAATAATTTCAATATAACCTTCAACTTCTACTCTTTAAAGTGAATACCTTGTATTTCCTAATGTTTGGATAATGCTCAAACAATAGTTTTGACAAAAGTTTCAATTCTTCAAATCTCTAGGTGGAATTCCTTTTATCTCCCAAATTTCAATAATATGGTTTCTAAATTTCAAAAAACTAATTTGATGTTGAAGTCCTTATGGCTCCCAAATAAGAAATTTAGAATTTTTTTTTAAATATATTTGCAAAATTATTATTCCTAATTCGTTGTTAAAAAACCTTATTTCTCCAAAATAAAAAAATATTTGCAAATATTAAAAATTCTTCACAAAAATTTCCAAAATCAATAATTAAGGTTTCTAAGGTTTCAAATTTCACTTTTATACCTTATCTCTCCATAAATTAATTAAAGAATAAGTAATTTGATAAATATTTCTTCAACCTTCCAATATATAATATTACCCTTTATCCTTATAACTCCTACTTTATATAAATTTTTTTTTTTAGCTTATTACCTCCAAAAATAGATGCGCATAAATCATACCTCCTTTTCAATAGCGATTACTTGGAAGTTAAAAACTTTCCATTGGTTTGATTTCTTTGTTTCACATCAGCATTGAACAACTGCCAAACTAGATGCACAATAATTAAAAATCAACCATTGATAGGCCAACAATCCTAGTTGTTTGAATGACATACCTTCACATGGGACACTCTTCCTACACCCCTAGGAGGAGCAAAACCACTATATTCTGAAATCTGAGTTATTGAACGATGATACAACCATGTGCCTATTTGGAGATTCTTACTCCTCTGATAATTTTTCACCATGAGACCACTGCATTTTGGTTGCACTCAATCACACTTCTTTTATGCCCGTATGAGATGCCCAATGTATTTATTTCACCACACATTCCTTTGTTTACTATGTTTCTTTTAGTGTCTTTAGATATTCTAAATTCACCTTACTCTTGTGCACTATTTGGTATCCTTTTAATTTAATAATACTACACTTCGGTGGCTTACAAAAATAATGTTCACTATATAACTTCTTCTCCTTATTACTCCTATTTCAAGCAATATTTAACTCCACTCTTTGTTTTTGTACTTTGTAGGTTCAAATATGATGATGATGTCTCTTTCCTTAACTTAGAGACACTCAAATTCAACTTTATTTTTGTTGGTTTTAAAAAATTGAATATGCAGCTAATAAAACACCTTATTTTATGCTTTAGTAAAACGCTTTTATAACTACCTTTTTGCTCATAAAGCTTGCTACCCAAATATGTAAAAATGTAGCTCCTTTATTTTTCGAAATTGCTATCCAAACTTGTTCGTTCTTGACTAAAATTTGCAGATCTATTTCTCCTTGTAATCTGCTCTTTAATTTTGTTAAATGCTACCAATTCCTCCTCCATTTTGTTGTCCAAAAATTTACCTTGAAATTCATCAATCTCTCCCTTCTAGATCTGATACCATTGTTATATTTTTGAATAGAATAACTTACAGAAAGCTTCAACCAAGATCTAAAGATAAATCAAACCAATTCTACTAAAAATGAAACTTGATAACAACAATATCTTAAAATAATATTTCATGAAATATAACACAGATGAATACACTACATATATTTCATTAATGATACAACTTGGTTACAATGCATGGAGCTTTACCTCCAATATACACTTTTTTATGACTTTTCATTTCTCTAACTATTGCTCTCCTCTTTAATCCGGGAGATGCAACCTTTCATATTCCTCTAAAAATATAAAGCTCTCAACTTGCCATATATCATGTGACTCTTCATACTCTCTTGACACTTTGAACTATTTCTCATATTGCCACATACATTATATAAAATATAAATCTACCAAACTAATATTGCAAGGGGGGCCAAATAATGTAATATCTCCAACACTATCCTTTTATGCCAAAGCTCTTCAAAACTAATAGATCCATATTTGGCATTACATCTAGATTAAACAAACTATTTTTATAATATCCATAAGCTATAAATATTCCTTGTTTGATAATAAGACATTTTATTTGTCTTGAATAGTTTTGAATTCAACCCCTAGTTTTTTATCCAACATTTGAGATATTAAAAGAAGATTAGTAGTTAATACAAGTACACATAGTACATTTTTAATTATTCCTTTTTAATTTGATAGATCAATTAAGATATTTCCTACTCCTTTAACCTCATAAGTCATACTATCTACTATGACAATTGGTTTTTCATATTTCTCTTGAAAAATATTAAACCATTATTTATTTTTGATCATATGCCTACTTGCTCCAGAATCAACATACCAATAATCCATGACGATTTCTTTTGAAGTAGTAAACCATATATCTCCCTAAGTTTAATATGCACTCAAAAATATGAAATTTGCAATTTTTAAATTTTATAACCTTTGATGTAGAAATACTTTTAACTCCTAAATATATTAAATTTTATGAATTTGAAATTTCAAAAATTTTCAAAAACTTCAAATACTTTAAAATATTTAAAATCCTTAAATAACTCCAAACTTAAAAATTTCACTCCATTTAAAACTTTAAAAAACTTTCATAAAACATTAAAAAACTAAACCCTTTTAACTCCAATCAATATTTTAACTCTCTAATATTTAATCCTCAAGAATTAATATTAAACCTAGGTTGCAAACCTTATTTATCCATATCTTTGAAAAAAGATTAAATATTAATATAGCTAGACCTTATTACTCCACTTTGACTTTTCAAATAATCCAATTCAAATTTTACTTTCCTCCTAAACTTCAAAACTTGTCTAAAAAAGAATGTAACACTCAGTAACATAACTTGGAATTAATCGACATGGATTTTGTTATTCATGCTAACATCCTTTGAAAAATTATTTTAATTCCATTTTGTTGAACATATTTTTACTTCTTTATTGCTTTGAGTGATGTTTCTCTACTACTCCTAAGCAATATTTCTCTGTTGCTCTTAAGCGATGTCTCTCTACTATAAGTTCCAGGTAACTCTTCTACCTAAGATAATCAAGTGTATCTCCTATTGATGCTCAAATGTGTCTCCACTAGATATTATCAAGCTTCTTACAAGAGTTTACAACCCTATGTACATTGAATATCCACTTGTGATATAGCCAAATGCTATTCCACCTTAGAGATGACCAAATGCTTCTCTTGCTTGAAAAATGATTCAATGCTTCTATGTTTAAGAGATGGTTGAATGATTCTCTATTTGAGAGATGGCCAAATGATTCTTTATTTTTTGCAATGCATTCCTTCTAATGAAGCACTTATCCATTGGATAGCACTCTATTGTGAACTATTTAACTTTTCACTAGATAGCTCCTTGCTGGAAGTGAAGCACTTGTCCTTTCTATAGCAACTCTTTTCTTGAATCTTTTCTCTAGAATTGATACTTGTGTTTCTTTGGTGTTGCTTCGTAGTAATATGTTTTTGGGTTGGCTACCTTTGGTTTCTTGATAGCCCATTTCCTTTATGCTAGATAATTAAAATTCTTCACTATGTTGCTTTGGTTTTATATTTACAGAGGTAACTTATGCTTCTTCTTTAATATAGATCTCTTGGATATTTTTTGTAATGTAGGCCACTTGAGCCTCTTCTTTAATATAAGAAAATTGGACCTTTTCTATGATACATACCACTTAAGCCTCTTCTCTTATATAGGTTTCTTCAGCCTCTTATCTATAGTAGATATCTTTCCTTCATTTTTATAATAAGTATCTACCTTGAAGAACTTGCTTCAAAAAGTGATCCATGATTGAGACTATAATGATATAAATATATATTCAATCAATCTAGTTATTCAATGTATCTTGGGAAGATCCTTCCTTCTTCTCTACTCATTTCTATACTAATGCTTCCAATATGTCAAGGTCAATTTAATTTTGACCTAATTTTTCATTTTTCCTTTATCATAGAAATATTACAATGCTTTATTCTCCTTCTTTTCTTTGTGCTTACTTTTTCTCTATTATATAGAAACTCTATATGAATTCTTCTTCTTAGAACTCTGCTACTCCTTTATCTCTATATATTATTATCCATTACTTCAAAACATTGTACTTAGGAATATTTGAATGCTTCTCAATCCTTGGAAGTTAAAATAATTCTCTATCTCTATAGGAAAATATGATGCTTCTCAATCTTTGTAGCAATGTTGATCCTCTGTCTATCTAAAATATTCAATGTCTTAGATCACACCTAAGAACTCAATATGATTATCTTCCTTTCTAGCAAATATGATATAAATATCAAGGTGACTCTAAATATCCTTGAATGACCAACTTTCTCCTTAGTTGGTTCTTCCTATAAATATAGTTGAGTCCTAGTATTCACTGGTTTTCCTTCAACCAAGTGGAAATACCCTAGCATCCAAATTAGGGTGACTTATCCTTATCGCTTCAAATTGTACTCAATAAAACCTTTATAAATAGATTTCAAGTTTGTACTTCCTTAAAAGTGAATAGAATCTAAATTAACTTTTTCAAAAATAGATAAAGTTAAATATTTATGATGGTGTCTAATAATATAACTCCATCAAAATGGATATACATACAGTAGCTATGATACCACTGTTGGCTTTTTAAGCCTTACTACCACAAAATTTTATAAGTTCCAATATAAAATATCCACAATATTAAAGGTCAAAAATAATAATATAATGAAGATTTAACTACAAAATAATACATACAAATCTCATGTAGATCAACAATATTATTGAATGAAAGATACAATATTATTAGAAATACATTATTGAGATATATTTCTACTTCCAGGATTACAAGTTATGAAGCCTTATCTCCATAATATAACTATACAAGATAACTCTTCAAATTCTTGATTATTACTTTCTATATGACCTTTGGATTTTCATATTACCACTTGTATACCAAAATCTTAATATTCTAGCATGATACATGTACATATCCTACACATCTCAATATATCAAATGGTGTAATATTCTTTAACAAGGATTGATAGTTTTGATATGAAGAAACCAAATCTATATAAAGGAAGTGTCACAAATGAGGAGTTAGTTGGACTTACCTCATTAGACCAAATAGGTATGATACACCATAGGATGCATGACTAGTAACAATAATTTTAGGAAAAATATGAGATATTATGAGCAAATAATAGAAGACTACGAGGATGGACCATTTAGGAATTGGATGACATAATATAAATATTTGACAAGCAATAGGTTGCAATACAATAAGATCTTTAATAATAGAATGAGGAGGATAAATATGTACAATAAGTATAAGAGAGAGCACAAAGACTCTAAGAAGGCTAAGAACAAAGTACTAGAAGGGATGAGAGGTCACAAGTAGAACCAACGGGTCTAACGCAAAATACATTGATTACATATGAAGTAGAAAAATATTATGGTAAGATAACAAAGAGGATACCACATCACTTGAACTAAGAAGAAACTAGAAAATGGATTCTATTGATGATGGAGTTCCCTTAGTGGTTAAGAATAGTAGTATTTTTAGTAGTAGTGAAGAATTCTTGCACAGAATCCAAGAACTACAAGTTTATCCCAAAGTAGAAACCTATGTCACAACATGTGGAAAACTTAGAAGACAATGAAGAAAGGTAATAAGAATCCAAAGGATAATGGATATGCCACCTGGATGGACTTTACTATGCAAAAATACTCATAATGATTCAAGCACAAACTCAAATTTTTAGACCAGTATAGGGACATCTTGAAAAATTTTGAACCACAATAAAGTTTTGAGGAAAGAAGGTGGATGAGGTGATTAAGACATGTTTATCATAGAATGAGGTCCTTAAGAAAACTATCACCAAGAACCCAATATCATAAAGGATATTTTACAAATATAGAATTCATTGAAATAACACCCAACACTTAGGAAGAGGGGAATCCAAGTAGACAACAAGAATACTAGCAAGGTGTCCCAAGTACCACAAGAAGGAAGCTAGATTCATAAAGGAGGCCTGAGAAAACTTAACTAAGGTAAAAGTCAATTGGATCCTTTGTCTAATGGATTGAGAGGAATAAAATGACCTCATATCCATAGATGGTCTAATTGGCATAATGAATTACAATAATTAATTCCTAATTTAACAAGAAATGCATAGATGGGATGCATCTTCTCTGGTGGATCTTTCCAACATCCTAGGGGATCATGTTCCAATAGAGGAAACTAGTTTTCACCACTAGTGCATCAATGAAGATAAAAAATGATAGGAGTAGGAAGAGGATTACTCCAAATAGATGAAAAATCATTGAAAATTTGGTGAGGTCTAACAACAGAAGCGTAAGGCTATGAAAGACATACTCAAGAAAGATATCCTATTGGAATAAAAAGAGTATAATTTCAATAAGAAATTAATCAAAGAAGATGAAGGACTCACTCACCAAGTCTAGAGGTAGACTTAGCTCAAGGAGATAGAAGTAGAAGCCATCGAAATGAAGATCATGTAGCAAGTAACTCTTCAATTTAGGATTCATAAATTAATTATATGATAAGACAAAGAGAAAGTCTAGAGTAAGATAATCGTATGACTCATCAATGAACTAGTCAATAAATAACTAATTATCATATGGTTAGGGATCATACGATTCTTTCAAGAGATTGTATGATTCAAAAAACAACTAGTCATACAATTAGAAATTATACAACAATAAATCATACAATTTAGGATGTATATGACCATACAAATAAAGAATAAGATGGAAACCATACAAGTCCAAACCATATAACCTCAAGAAAAGATAAAAAACATATTAATGGAAACTGTACAACCAACAATAAAATAAATTTTATGACTATAAAATCAGGTTTGAACCATATAACATTTTTGGTTGACAATCTTATAGAATAGTAGATTGACATGTAAATAGGAAAAATCATATAGGTGTAGGTGAATTTCATCGTATGATTTGCATGTCATTTAAAAAAGAAGCAAAAAATGAGAAAAAGTTATAAGTGCATGAAAGCACTAATGTGGTAGTCATCCTTGTAGTTGGCTATTATAAACCAACTTAGAAAAATTGACCCAAAGTAGGAGGAACATAGCACCAAAGGGAATACAAGAAGAGAGCATTTAGGTGTATGCGAATAATTGCTAAAGGAATGAGGAAATAAGAGTTTCAACAAAAACTCTAGTGGACAAAAATCAAAGAAATTGCCCAAGAAAGGAAGAGGACTTAGAAATCTAGAACCAGTACAACAAGAAGTTGGAAAAATAAAATAGAAGAAAGAAAAACATTTGGAAAAAGAAAGCCAGAGGATTTTTTGAACCCTATAAATAATTTTCACAAATAAAGAACCTTATAACTAAGAGCTTCTCAGGGTTGACAAGTTGGAAGAAAAATGATAAGTAACGCTGGGAAGAGTAGAAGAAAAATCTGCATACACATGCATAAAATTAAGGACGACTCTCACATGATATAAATGTTGGGTGTTTATAGGCGAAAGTGAGAAAAAATAATGTGTGAAAGACGATTATATGTTTGCATAGAGATAGTGCATGATTGTGTAAAAATGAAAAATTATACTAATTAGAGAAAATGCATTGTATGATTATGTGAGGGTGGAACCGTACAAGGCAACAAGGGACTATATGGTTGGATAAAAATTAGACCATGTGATTGCTAGAGAAATTATACCATAAGACGCAAAGCATATGATTGCTAGAGAAATCATAAAAAAAGAAGTAGATCGTACGATTGCAGGTGAAATCATACCATATGAAGGATATTGTACAATTATAAGTGTAATCATAATTTAGGTGACCGTATAAGGAAAACTATATAGTTGGATGCAAATCATATGACTATGCACCAAAACGGTACTAGTCAAAAGGGAGAAAATTGTACAATGGTAATAGGGCAACATGAAGAATGAGTGAAGGGAAAATTTTTTGTGAGCACATATGAAGAATCGTTAGAAAAGTAATTGAGTGTTCCTTAGTCCCATTGCATCAAAGGGATCCATGGTCAAGACAGGGAGAATCTTGATTCCCACAATAGTAGGAGTCAATTTATTTCCCATAAATACAAGGATAAGGATTTTAGTTGAGATGAGGGTGCAGTTATCACCCATGAAGAGGAAGAGATTATCATCCATGACAAGGATGTGGTAATTGGTATGGTAAAAGGAAGGAGGAATAGAATCATACCTATAGGGAATGTCAAATAGAACCCTCTATGACACACTAGAGAACTTTGGAGTGAAGTTCATAGGGAAAAAACACTCAAAGACCAGAATGATCCACAAAGTGAGGGAGAAGGTGCATAAGTGGTATTGAAGGATATAACTTTCACAGTTGATGGGAGAATTTTTTTAAAAGTTGTTGAATGAGAATCTAAAACATCATAAACTAAATGTAGCATTGTAGAAATTCAATTTGAGTATCCTAGCGCAAGTGCCTCCTTTTGATAAAAAAATTCAATGAGTACTTGTTATAGATTGTGCAGTCATATGATGCCAATAGAAACTACACTTTCATATGCCTTGGAAATCAACATCTTAGGGTGAATTTTTAGTAGAGAATTTTTGACAGATATTTGGACTACCATAAGCAGGATAACCTACAAGAAGGGACATGTGCATCCAATAAAATGATATTTATTGATCAATGACTTGACGATCCTTAATTATCCAATGACAACCAAATATTTTGGCTATGAGGATGAGGAATCAAATAAAGTCAACTAAAGACTCAAGAACTTCAATGTGTTATGAACATTGTGATGACATGGTTATCCAGTGAGGTATGATCATCAAATATGCATGTATGGTTGGAATAATACATAGAAGGCATCACAAAAGGTGTGTAGTATAATTAGGGCACATACTTGGCACAATGAATCCATATATTATTGCAACAAATAACAAATAACTTCTCCATGATATTTTATATGATTATAGTGATGTTAAATATAGTATATTAGGTTGGCATACCTTTTTATGAAATGAAACACCAAGGGATTTGTATAAATATTAGCCTTTGATTCTAAGATGGGTGAAATTAGTACTAATAAAGAAAGCTACTCCAAAAAAATCAAAGACCAAAAGAAATATAAGGAAATTATTTCCAGTTGTAGTTGAAGAGAGTAAGACTTCTAAGAAAGAGGTACATCATAGAAAAAATAAAGGAATCTATATCTAGAACCAAAGTAGGAGGAGGTTGTGCCTAAAAAATTAATACAAGAGCAATTCATGCTTCAAAGGAAGGAAGAAGAGGAAAAATTAGGGTACATACTTGGCACAATGAATCCATAGATTACTGCAACAAACAACTAAAATTTTCTCCATGATATTTTATGTGATTGTAGTGATGTTAAATGTGGTATCTTAGGTTGGCATAAATTTTTATGAAATGAAAAAACCAAGGGATTTTTCTAGATATTAGCTTTTGATTCTAATATGGGTGAAATCAATACCAATAAATAAGGCTACTCCAAAAAATCAAAGACCAAAAGAAATACAAGGAAATTAGAGCCAATTGTAATTGAAGAGAGTGAGACTTATAAGAAATAGGTACATAACAAGAAAAAATGAAGGAATCTATATCTAGAACCAAAGTAGACAGAGGTTGTCCCTAAAAAATTACTACAAGAGCAATTCATGCTTCAAAGGAAGGAAGAAGAGGAACCAATAACAAGTCCTATAAAAATAAGGCACCACTGAGGGTAGGTAATTAGAAGGCTATAAGAACAACATGTTTCTATAAATATTGAGCAACAACATGTATTTAACATAATTTTAAATGAATAGGTTGGATTATGTCTAGAAGAATTGGACTTAATGGAGATATAATTATAAACTAAAGTAAACCATCCAAATGATACCTATGGATCACCTACATCAATAGATGTAAATGGGTTCAAATTGATGGATGAAGTAAAATATTGGTTAGAAAAGGTTGCAACACCACCAAGAGTAGAGATGAAAGATAAGGAAGTAGTAGTTGTGCTACCTAGGAAGAAGCAAAAATAAGTTTGAATTATCATGAGAGGTGGCAATAGTAAAAAAAATAGCCAAGGAGGAAAAGGTTGAGGATGGAGAACAACACAATCAAAAGCCAACACCACAAAAATAGGATGTAGAGAAATAATATCTAGTGGAGGAATCACAGGTGTAAATTGAAGTGTAGTAGAGCCATACAAGAACTAAACAAGAGAATATTTATCAACAAATAAATCTAGTAGAACATGCAATAGAATAGGTAAATCAGTTGGAAATAATTGCAAAGAATATCACCCAATAAGAAGAGACTGGAGATATATAGTTGGAAGACAATAGGGGAATACCTTCCAATCGGGAAGAAGCAAAGGAGGACCAAACACATGGGACCAATCAAGGATTATAGAAATATTTTTTTATTGAAGTATCTATGTTTGGGATATTTGATAGGAAAGGAGAATAAATTGATGAACAGGTAGACCATTTTTTGAGCAAGTATAAAAAATACTTTTGACTACCCAGCTATAGTTTCATATGGGTTGTGTAGGACAATTGAGACATTGGAAGGAGATAAATTTTGCTGAGATAGAGTAAGTGATGAATTGGGTGTGCAATGAAGAAAGAACAAAGAAAGTGATTAAATTCTATGTGCAAAAACCTTTGCAGTTACCTACTAGAGGGGTAACTAGCATATTAAGAGTCAATGAATTATCAAAAGAAATAATAACTAATTACAGAGTTCCTTCAAGTTATATATATATATATATATATATATATATATATATATACTTGAGTAGATCCAAAAATATCGAATATATACGACAAAGATAGAATACGAAAGAGCACCACCAAAATTAGCATTCTTTTTCTGAAAGTATAATTTTCTAACACATTGAATAAAATGGTTTATCTTAGGGATAAAGCATATTTGTCAGGCTAAGGAAGCACAACAAGGAGAAGTAGAAGTTGCACGAAAGGAAATGGTTGTTATGGAGGATGAAATCAAGAGAATTAAGCAAGAAGCTAATGCTAGGGAGAATGATACAAAAGTTGAGATGATTAATATGAAGCAGGCCTTTGAAGATAAGCTAAAAACCCAAGAGGAATAGTGGAAAATCACAAAGCACCAAGTAGAAGATATAAAAAACAACTATAGGAGTAAGAGGAGTTGTTGAAGAAATATGTAAAACAACTAAAACAACAAGAGGAGAAGTTGAAATTGAATAGTAAACTTAAAAACTAGGAAGAGCAATTGAAATCCAAATATTAACAATTGAGGAAGTAGGAGGATCAGTTGAAGATGAACGATGGACAATTGTAACTTAAAGGTCGAAAGATGGTGAAATGAAGAAATATATGGACTAATAAAATAAGAAGCTCCTCGAACAAATGGCCATATTTAAAGTTAAGGAAGAAAAATAGCAGGCTCATGAAACAAAACTCAAGCAACGAGACCAAGTGATTGCTAAAAACAATGAGTTATCCATACAATAAGAATAAAGGTAGTATAGAGAAAAAATTATGCAAAGGTACATCAAAATGGGAGGAGTTATTGTAGGTCTTAGAAAAAGTAGAAGATAAAATAAATAAATATGGACTAAAGGCCTTGGAACTATACCTTCAAACTGTGAGATGAATGAGCAATCCTCAGGTCCAAGTTGCAAATCTCCAAGCTAGGCAAATGAAAGAGCATCCAACCAAGGGAAAACAACAAGTGTTAAAAGAGACATTGACTAATTTAAAGGGAAGTGCAAATGTAGGTAGCAAATCCACCTCCCAAAAAAAGAAGAAATAGAAATGTACAAATTGTAAAATTTGACAAAGTTGTGTGCAGTTTTGATAAAGTGTTGAACAAATGAAATGTAAATGAAATTGTGTGTAATCAGACTTGAATGAAATTAAAGAAAATGCACATGAGATGCAATTTTATAAAAATTAAATTAGATTTTAGAAAAATTAAATTAACCTTAGGGATGAAAATTACTTATAGTTGTAAATAACATGTTGTCTCAAGGAATGGCCTAGACAGGTATTATAAGACACCTCCATTCATTTTTTAATGTTGTTCATAGCTATGAGAAGATTGTATGGAGTAATGTTATAACAGAGAGTTCAATCCTATGAATACTTATTCCATTAAAACTTGTGTATTGTGTACAACATGATAATATTGCATGCAACGACAATGATGAATACAAGCCAAATTTACAAGTATAAATATGTGTGCATGTGATAAGGAATGAACGATTTCATGGTAATTATGTTTCTTATGTTGTATGCATGATGCAGTTGTAGTATATGTTGCTAGGATAATTGTTGAGTGTAAATTAGAAGAAACATCATCATAAGAAACTACGAATGATTGTAGTATTCTAATAAGTGCAATATATAATGTACTCATACTGTAGAAGGAACTGAATGAATGAAAATGTCAAATCAGTGATTGAGATTTGCACATAGTAATCCCTAAACCGTACAAGGGTTTAAGAATCGTACAACTACTCATTGACTTGTACGGTTGATTAGTTGGAATTGTCCAAATTGCTAGTTGAATGTTTTGACTAACTAAACGCTTTGGTAAATGCAAGTTTTGATGATTGTAGGTTTAGGAAAGACGGTACGTGTTATGGATTAATATTTTATTTCATGTATTGCATAGGAAAATAATGTAGGCCCACCTTTTTCTCATCTATTAAGGTTAAATTTAAGGCCCATATATGATTTGGCACATCCAACAAACAAGATTTGGCAACCTTATCTACAAGCCTATCTTATCCGATATCTTCTAGATATTGTATCTTGCTATTTGTAGCCATTTGATGGAATGCAATCTCAGTTCTTCATTGCTAAATCTGGTTCTTTAGGGTGCCCATATCACTGGTATCAAAGCAATGAAACTAGTTTGGTAGAAAGTTTCCCCTTTCCCAAAGCTAAGTCAATTTAATATAGAAGGGGAATGTCAAATCTCCACCAATAGAATCCTACTTGGTATTCTTACGTGGATTTGCGTCCAAAAGTATTGTGAGAAACAAACCTGTCAAAAATTCCTGCTGCTATAAGTTGCTCACATAGCCTCCTAGTGTGTGTCTACTGTACACTTATTGTACCTCTTTTAATATTGACCTGAATATTAACGCTTGGCAGGCTTAAGTTATGGGAGATATCTGTTAATACAGCCTTCCACAACGTTGTTGTAGCTACTCAACGTGACTTTTGTCTAAACTAATTCGATTGTGAGAAAGCTCTCCACAGCCGCCTTTCCTTTACTTCAAAACATACTTACAACTGCCACTCATTCCGACCAGCTGGTCATAGCAGTTGAATGATTGGACGAGCAAAAAAAATTAAATTTGAGTCAATTTAATCAGTTGGACACCTATGAACAATTGTTGTTGCCTAAGCTGATTCCGTAGAGAGTGGGTGGAGTCCCGGTTTGTGAGATAACGTCTGCATAGCCTTCGAAGGAGGTGTTTTCGATCGTGGTCTCCTGTATCACTCAGGGTCACCTTCCCTTCCAATCCATAGCCACACACCAATTCAAATTGAACCACATGTCATTAAGCTTCTTTTGATCATTAATTGTTGACCTTTGGAGAATGTCATTTTGTGATAGTTTGAATTTGTTCACTGGTGACGTAAGCTCCCATAGAGCTCTAGTTATTCTTCTTGGGACCTCTCTCTTGCATGATGATAGTGAATAGAATTCTGCTATAACAGCTCGAGGCATGCTGCTGCAACATAGCTTGACTCACAGCTTGATACCATTCAGTTGTGTTTATGTCATCCGGATTACCACCGTAGAAGTTCATTATCAATTCAGACTTATGGTGATTGTTCCAAAACTTGCAACCCACGAGAAACTTGGGAGCTTAATGTTGGCGAGTTCTAGGCAACTCGGAAAAAACTCATGAAAAAAGATAGAAAAATTTCACAAAACTAATAACATTTCTCTCGTAAAAACCTGTATCCAATACCTCTCCCACGTTGTATGGAACACTATATAGGAGAATTATTTTTAAGGACATGCTTTTCCACACTGGTTGGATATTTATTTACTATTTACCCTCTCAGCACTGTGTTAATTATGTGTGCAGCTTAAACTATATAGTGCAGTTGTTAACCTCTTCAGGGTTCACTGTAGTAAGGATTGCTTTTGTATTATTATGGAAAACTCTAGGTTTTTTCTATAATGGTTTGAAAATATGTGCTGCCCTCACTGCGGTAATCAATTTGAAAACATTGTTCTTAGGACAAAGATGTGTTTAAATAACTCAGAATGAGAAGACACTATGTTAAAATGGCAGCAATGACCTCTTCCTACCCTAATAATCTTTTCGAATTTCATAAAAATGGTAGAAATGATCAAAGTTAAAGATGAAGAGGGGAAAAATAATCTCTTTACAAAAATGGCAGCCATGACCTCTTCCTATGCTAACAATCTTCTCAAATTTCATGACATATACAAAAAGGCAAAAATGACCAAAGTTGTAGATATTACAAGAGGAAAAAACATATTTTCACAAAATTAATGTATCCATGCATGCAGCCAAAAATATGATCACTTTCTAAAGCCTAAACCAAATTTGAAACTTTTGAAAAATCCTATTGTAATAGTGCATGTACTAATTTACAGTTTGTTGGTAATATTTTCTATGTGACTCTTGGAAATCCAAATTTCATCAAGAAGTTTCTTTGGACTAATTTTTTCCAGGTAAAGTACAATACAACAAGGATGTTATTTCCTCACCATTAATTGACAACCTAAATAAAATGTTACCAGAGAAAAAATCCAAAGAAAATAAAATATCACCAGAGAAAAAGCAAGAGAAAATGCCAGGTGATGAAATATTTGAAAAAAAGCCAGAGAAAATACCTAAAATTTTTAGAAATCTCTTGTAGTGTTTGGTCACTATTTTATTTTGACTAAAATAACTTGCAATGTCTGATCCTTGAGGTCTCTATTTCCGATTTGAGGTCTCTATCTCCATTTTGCTCTATTTTGAGGTCTCTATACTGAAATCTCTTGCAAATATTTGAGGTCTCGCTTTTGGGGTTTCAAAACTGCAAGTAGAGGAGGGTAGGGACCTTTCCTTTTTCGTGATAAATTATGTCGCATCACTACACCCTTGTTGTGTCGTGTTGTGTTGTTAATGAATTCACCTACTCTAGAACCCTTGGAGAAGAAGAAAAACATATTTTTTAAACTTTACCCTTGTTGTGCAGAGGCCTATCATACCCCTGAACCTATGCCCCCTAATCTACAGTCTACCCTTAATAACTTTTTGACATGCTCTGGTACTTGCTATTTAAAATCTTGTTCAGTGATGCGTTTATGCGAGTTTTTATGGGTAATCATTGAGTACTTAGCAGGTAATGATTGGGTAACTCACTACGAGTTGGTGAGTTATTCAGCCTAATTTTTTGCATTAAAAAACTTGCAGACCCTACTGACCCACGAGTTTTATAGGTACTCATGGGAAACCTGCGAGTTTCGAAACACTGATTCCAAGCACTCAAGGCTAGTACTATAATACGAGGAAATCTTTACCTGTTCAACTAACTTGTGCTTCATAAAGCCTTTTCTTATGTTTGACTTTTTCCAACCTTATATTTTCTCCTTGCTACATATTTTTTTTGAGTAATACTTTTTATACACATCCACCATGGGGATTGAACCCGGGTCACATCATCGATAATGCAAGTGGCATCCTTGCTACATCTTTAAACATTTATTGTAGTGTTCACAAGACATAATTTGCTTTTGACTTGGTCAAACTTAGTCAAAACTCAAGTGTCTTCCTTTGATTCTCCACTTTGATTATTTGATTCTTGAAGAACTTTAGTTACATAAACTCCATCCCTAGCTCAACATAATAAAAATATGGTAGGCAACATGAATCTAGCTAAAAAATTGGCCAAAGTCTTTTCACACCTCACGTTTTTGGCTAGCACCATTAGAGACCTTAAAATTATGTCTTCTTCTAGAATTTTCCATGTAATATGTGAAGTTAAAATTTATGAAGGCTCTAAAAATCCTAATATCCTCAATAGTTGTATCCTAGACATGGAGATCTGGTTCACATATACTAAAATACTAAATGATGGTAATGTTCCTTTTACCAAACTCAAACTCTCTAGCATGCCTAAGGTTCTCATCACCAACCGCCAAGGAACTCAAAACCTCATCACAACATGGTATGAATGATCATCCCCTTGAAGGCCATATTTTATCCATCCAATTATGATGATGACTTATTTAACTAATGGCTCTACCTTCAACAAGGACCATATACATCAGTGTAGTATTATGTTCATTAGTTTAATTGACTGTGCATCTTGCTTCGTGTACATGATCCTGCAACTTCACTCATTACTAAGTTCAAGACTTCAACACTTGTATAGAGAGTTAAAATACACCTCTTGCACTACTCTTGATGTGGTATTCAATTAGAAATAACTTGCATAGGAAAAGTTCTAAACATAGAACAAGCAGAAACAATACTCTTCAAGAGGTTCCAAGCCACCACCTCATCCACTTCCACAAGCATTGAAGAGATCTTCTACTCTCTTCCCTTCTTCTTCTTCTCCTAGTCCTGCATCTACTCAATACTCTACTTCCAAGCATACTTTTCATGCTCCTCCTTTTTCTTATTTTAACAAATTTTTTCATAATTTAAAAAAAATGGTCATGAATGTAGACAATCACAATAGTATAGAAATAAAACTTGACATGTATAGTTTGATGAGGGAACAAGTGATAACCCCATCAAGACTACTAGAGAGCATAAAATTTATGAGGAATTGAGAGGACAACTCAATAATGTAACATTAATTAATCATCACTATATGACATAAAAACATGATAATATGTTCATCATACCTACTCACTTTACAACTTTGTTATCGATTGTATCATTGATAATGGCTCACAAAATAACTTGCTTGCAAATTCCATTGTTGATAAGATCAAAATTTATAAAATACTACATCCTCATCCATGTTATCTTGAAGGTAAGGATAGTGATACTACATATCAAATCACACACACATGCACCATTACATTTGCTTTTAGCACTAAGTTTAGGGACAAGGTCACTTGAGATGTTGCCCCCATGGATTGATATGGTTTATTGCTTGGTAAGCCTTATCTATATGATAGGTATGCTCACAATGATGCTTAAAACAACATATACACTTCAAAAGGATAATAAGAAGTATCTCATTGAATCCACCAAGCCCACATCTCATTTGTTTCTTAGTTGCATATAGGGCCAAAAAGAAATAAATCAAGCACAAGAACTTGCACTCATTTTCATTCATCCATAGCATATGCAATCATTGACACATATCCCTAAGTCCACTCAGCCCACAACAGTTGATAATATTTTACAAAAATATTTTTTAGGATCCCACTACATTGCCACTAGAACAAGCAATTAATCACAACATTGATCTCATTCCTATTGCACCTCTGCCTAATGCTCCTATGTATAGGCAATCATAACCTTAGTATGCTGAAATTAATAAGCAACTTCAAAGGCCTATTAGCCAAGGGGTTTATTAAACCAAGCATCTCTCCTTGTGCATCTCTCATTCTTCTAGTTCTCAAAATGAATAGTACTTGGCATACTTGCATTGATTTTTGAGCACTAAATAAAATCATAATAAAAAATAGATATCCACTACCCCACATTGATGATCTCTTAGACCAAATTTAGGGTGCTATATTTTTATCTAAGATTGATCTTAAGAGTGGATACCATCGGGTCTATATTCAAGTTGAGGACACATAAAAAACTACATTCAAAACCAATATGAGCTTGTTTGAGTGGATTGTTATGCCTTTTGGCCTCATTAATGATCCAAATACTTTCATGAGGCTAATGAAAGAAGATTTTTGAGAGTGATTGGATAGATATGTCATTATCTACCTGGATGACATTATTATATTTTATTCTACATCATAAACACATTTGGAGCACATTGAGAATATTATTTATACACTTCAGAAGCATCATCTTATGCAAATTTGCATAAGTGTTCCTTTGGGTAAAACTCTATTTCCTACCTTGGTGTCATAATCAATGAGTAAGATATTCAAGTGGATCCTATCAAATTAGAATTTCTCCTTAATTATCCTACTCCCACCAATGTATTTGAGTTACGTAGTTTCCTTGACCTATCTAAATTCTACCTTAAGTTTATCCCCAGGTATTCCACCATTTTTGCTCCATTACATCATTTGACTAAGACTAAAGTACTCTTTAAGAGTTGACAATGCCAATGCCTTTTCCACTCTAAAGGATAAGCTATGTTTTGCTCCTATTTTAGTCATTTTTATATTTCATAGATATTTGATATTGAAATCAATGCTTCGTAGTTTGCTCTTGGTGTTATCCTCAAACAAAATAATCATCTTGTTGCTTATCATTTTGAGTCCTTTTTGTAGCCAAGCAAAACTATTCCACTTATGAAAAGAAATTGTATGCCTTAGTCCAAGAAATCAAATACTGGTGCCACTACCCACTAGATAAAGAAACCATTATTCATACCAATCATTTACCTTTACATTTCCTTTAGTCATAAAATAAGATACAAAAAACTTGCCACATGAAATGGGCTTCTTACCTTTAGTAGTTTGTACCTAGTCATCAAGTACAAAAAGGGTAGTAAAAATTTTATGGTTGATTTTTTGAGTCACCCCCCTTCATCACTTGCATTGACCATTATCACCTCCTCACACTTGGATTTTTAAAATTGGCCTTTTGAGTATGCTCATGATCCAAACTTTGCACAAGTTTTCTAGCATCTTCAACATCCTTCATCATCCAATTTGACCCCTTTTCAGAACTACTATCTTAAGTAGGGTTTGCTCTACCATTTGGATAAAATTTGTGTTCCTCATGAGCATTATCCATCCCTTCTTAAGGAGGAAAATTATACCCTCTATGGTGGATATTTTGACAAACACAAGTCCATCACATGCAACATGATGTTTTGAGGTACCTAAGATAATGTACCCTTTGTTGTTTATCTAAGTCATCTAACAAGAATTTGGGCCTTAGCATGCCATTTCCTATTCCTTTTCATCCTTGGGAGAGTATTTCTATGGATATTTTTAGTGGTTTACCTATGACCATCTATCAACATGATTGTGTTTTGTCATAGTCGATCATTTTAGCAAAATGGCTAAGTTCACCCTATGTCATAAAACTAGTTTTACCATGCACTTGGCCTAACTTTTCTTTGAAGTTGTCTAGTATTCTTTTGGTCTTCCAACTAGTATTGTGTATGGTCATGATTCTTATTTTATTGATCATTTCTAGTGTTTCTTGTACAAACGTTTAGGTGTGTCTCTTAAATTTTCCATTGCTTTTCACCCATAATCTAATGGTAAAACTGAAGTCATCAATCATACTCTTGTCCAAAGTCTTTGTATCTTCCATAAATTATTTCCGTCCAAGTAGGATTTAAGTCTTACACACATTAAGCATACATAAAATAGGGTTTTCCATTCATGTATAGGTCATTCACCCTTCAAGGTTTGTTTAGGTTTTTAACCTTTAGTTCCATATGAATTACTATTGTCACTTCCATTACACCAAAAAAGGGCTTTAACGATGGCTAAAATAAGGCGTTATTTTATGGTGGTAAAAAATACCTTAATATATCCTAATAGGGTGGTTAAAAACCTCCCTCTTAGGATAACCACCCTCTTCTACCTAATAGGGCAATTTAAAATCACCCTCTTAGGTCATCCTAAGATGATGATTATAAACCACCATCTTAAGTTGATATAAGAGGGTGATTTTAAACTACCCTCTTAAGTCTAAGAGGGTGGTTTAGGCAACCCTAAGAGGGTAGTTTATAACCACCCTCTTAGGGTCTCAACAAAAAAATTTATATATATAAAGACCACGGGAAAATCTCAGATATGAACATTTTAGCACTTTGAGCATTTTAGAAACATGCAATGAAGGGACCGCAAGAATAGCAAAGTTAGGGCTTTCAGCATTTTAGCAGTATGTAACAAAGAGACTGCAGGAATAGTAGAGCTAGGGCTTTGAGCATTTTAGCAGTGCATAATGGAGGTACTACAGGAATAGCAGAGCTAGGGATTTCAGCATTTTAACAATGTGTGATGAAGGGACCGTGAGAATAGCAAAGCTAGGGCTTTGAATATTTTAGCAATGTACGATGGAGGGACCATGGGAATAGTAGATCTAGGGATTTGAGCATTTTAGTAGTGCACAACAGAGGGACCGTAGGAATAGAAGAGCTAGAGATTTAAGCATTTCAATAGTTCATGACAAAAGGATCATAGAAATAGCAAAGCTAGAACTTAAACTTGAATATAAACTTATATATTTTGGTACGCAAAATTTAAACTTGAATATAAAAATTGAGCTTATACCATTTGATTTTAATTAACTTATGTTGTGACAAGTAGATATTTGAATATATATTTTGATTACTATGTATATGTATTTGGATATTCTCTCTATTTTCATTTAGAGCTTCATTGGGTCTTCTCTCGATTTTTAGTTTTATTAATACCAATATGAAAAACCTAATGAGAGGCTAGATTTCATATTTGGGTGTTCTTTCTATTTTTATTTAGACCTTCATTTTTTTTAAATAAATGGGTAAAAATTATTTGATAAAAATTTTGGATTACAGTGTACAACTGAGCTTCCAACCAAGACTCAAATAAATAGCCAAACAAGCTAAAACCACTAGACTAGATTGACACCTAAAGAAGACAACAAGAACAAACCACATTAAGTCTGAAAATCCTTGTGGATCAACTCCCACAAGCGTTGAGAGTCCTCAGATGGGACACTCTCCTAGTGATCGATAATCCAAGGATCCAATAGCTCAGAAGCCCTTTTGGCCAGGTAATCAGCAACCACATTCCATTCCCTTGGAATGTGCACAAAGGATATAAATTCAAACTATTCACTCATTCTGAGAATCTGAACAGCTATAGAGGCCAACTACCAATTAACTTCCTCCATCCTTTTACTATTTAAAATATTAACCACAATTTGAGAGTCAAACTCGCATATAATCCTACGCTAACCAAGAGAAAACCCCCTCTACAAGGCCTTAAGAATTACAAGAGCTTCCATAAAATTGTTGGAGTGAACACCTTTATAAATTGAAAAGAAAAAACTGACACCACCAGCAAAATCTCTCCCAACATCACTAATGCCAGCATGTCAATGATTACCCCTGGATGATCCATTAGTATTAATTTTTAAAACTCCTCTAGGGGGTGGCCTCCACCTACCATCTCTCCTAACCTTATTATTGAGCTAAGGAACCCTTCTAGGGCTACAAGAGCTCACACCATCCCCAAAGAGACCAAGGGCCTATTATACCTTCTCCCTAGAATCCAAAAGAGGGTCCACATCATATTTGCTATGGATGGTTTCTTGAACCATACACATGATCCTTTGCCAAATCTATTGAATAGCCAAATGACTGCCCTGAAAGATGCGACAGTTTTGTTCAAGCCAAATCTACCATATGATGCAAGAAGGGCCCAAATTCCAAGCCACCCAAAGGAAGGGGGCCTTGGTCGGACATCTACCTAGACTACTCCAAAACTCCACCAGGGAAAACACATGAAAACATGGATGGTTCCAAGCGCTCCACCTGAAAACAAGACATTTCGAAAGTTAAAAGGGACGACTAAGATACGATGCAAACGAAACTAACTCGATGCTAAATCTTATGGAATGAGCATGTATGAAAGAAAACGAACATAATCGAATCAAAACCAAATATAAAAGAGAATGTAGAAGCACATCCCCTTTTTTTTATTAATGTGATTGAGAACTCGGTTACAATCCATTTCCTCCCCTTTTGGGGGCTAGGAGTATCAACATTGTTTCATTTACAATCATATATCAATGATCCTTCTTCCGCGTGCCCACATGTAGAATGGGCGGGCCAAAATGTCGCCGCCGCTTGTGTTGGTGAATCTTCAATCTCTGCCGCTTCTCCTACGTTCAAAGAAACAACAAAAAGAGTTTAGTAGCACCTGTGTTAAAATAAAGCATTCGATCCGTAAAACAAACAAAGCATGCATGCAGAAGATGATTAAAACAGCAGATTGGAGGACTCAGAATACTTTGAAGCCTGCATGTTAGTTAGAATGAAATAAAATAAAACCTGCATGTTGATGTGCTTGCAATCAAAATCCCGAAATCATAATGCAAAGGAAATAAAAATAGAACACTGAGCTTTGTCGACGAATGGATGGATCCATGGATCCGGATTCACGTTCTCCATAAACACCCGATGACCTCCCTCGCAGAAGAGATCACGGATGCGGATGACATGAATCAATGCTAAAACGTCTGGCGGTAAACTGGCAGGGCTTCGCTGCTCCAAACGTTTCTTTTCTTTTTTTCGGGTGGGAAAAGTCCACCATTTTATAGACCCAGGGGGTCTCTTTGGATAGGCATGCATAAGCGCCATGTGGTGGTCATAGGTGCCATGTGGCGGTCATGTCTTCCCATGAGAGAGGAAAGTCCTCCATGACTTGGGCTTTCATGAATGCCCCTATGACAGTCCTCTAACGGCCCACGTAATTGACTGACTTCCACTACCAATTGTTTAATGTCCATTTTCATATTTTTTTAATGTCTGCTTTCGTTTGTCTAGTGTGCACTTTTAATTGTTTAAAGGCCCATGTTTGCCATTATGACAAGTGTCTAATGTCCATTTTCATATTTTTTTGTTTAAAGTCCACCTTTATTTGTTTAACGTCCGCTTTTATTGTTTAACTTCAAGCCAGGCGCGAAGGTATGAGTTTGTCGCGATATCACGACATCCAAGAAGAAGCCAGGGCGAAGGGTAGGAGTTGTCGCGATATCGCGACATCGCGACATCGACGTCGGGACTGTCGCGACATCGCGACGTCGCGATGTCGCGACATCGCGATGTCATGATATCGCGCGACATGGCGCAAAGGCGGAATGGTCGCCAGAAATGCACCCTGGCGCAAAGGCTTCAAAGTGCACTTCGTCCCGCGGTGAGACGAATTTGAAGCAGAGTGTCTGGAGCCGCCAAATTACTTTCTGACTTTCCAAAACTGTTGTGTAAGTGGCTAGGACCACTGTTTGACCTCTGAGGGCTGCCCTGAAGGCTGTGTGTGTCAATGTGATCAGTGTTTGCAGTCACGTAATCGGATTGGTGTTGTTTTGGTGTCTACAGATGCCCCTTTTTGGGAAGCGCTGCGGGTGACGCAGTGTTGAGCAAAAAAATAGATAACCAAAGCACTAGTGATTAGGGTTTCTTAGTAACCTAACCAACTTGTGATGCCCCAAGCATGGAAAGGGGATGCATTCTTGAATCCTTGCTTCGACGAGCTAAGGAATTTGATTTCAAGTATTAACCTATTTTGGTGAGGTGTGACTTGAACTTAGACATTGATCAATCATGAATAGGCAAAGGGCGCAACCTTTTATCCACGGGGGAACCTTGAGTTCATGCTTCGGGAATGCCAAGCGTTTGATCGCGTTTGATCGATTTGTGATTGTTGCTTGTTTATTGCCCCAAGCAGGAGCGTGATTGTCTTTGTCAATGATTCTTTGAATGCATGCCATTGCCTTGATTGGGTGTGTGTTTGTTGATTGGTGACTAAGTGTGACTACCCCCTCAAGCGACGAATCGATGAGGGAATGACCGCCATGAGAAAAGCGACGAGTCGCTTGACCCGAGGTGACTTAGGTTAGGGTGCCTTCAGATGTTTGTCCGTTGAATGTGCAAGCAGTTTTCTGACTTTTGGACCTATTTTTGGTGGGTAAAAACCCTTTTGGTGATGCCATAATGGGGTGAAAGTGTCAACAATCCATCGTCCCGTGGAGAGGTCCGGCTATGGTAGCCTTCTTAGGGAGTAGAATAGCGACCATTTGTGCCCCGACATCGATTTTCTATGCCAAGAGGTTAAGTGTAAGAGCGCTTGTGTCCGGCCATTGCTTGTGTCCAGCAATGATTGATGGTGATGGATGCATGCTTATGGTAATGGATGTATATGGTATGATAAATGCAAATGTTTTTGATATATATGTGATATGCAAAATGTAATGGATGAAATGAATTTGTGTTGTTTGGTTAGGGCACCATAGACTGTTTAGGACTTTGTGATTTTGTTTTTAGGCGATTACTGTGGTAGATGACTTTGTATGTATACATGTGGTTTTTTTTGTATTTTTGATGGTAATGTGAGGATGAAAAGTAGCGCAGCTTGGTTTAGAAATGTAGCTAAGGTTTTTTGAGACTCAGACGGTTTTAACTCACTAGCCATGACTGTACTTTATCTTACAAGACTTTTGAACAAGGTATGAATCGGACTTGTTTTTGACCAAGTTATTTCGCATCCTTGTGTGTGCAATTGAGTTCATTTATGTGGTATTCATCAGGATACCGCCAGTGCCAGATAGGCTGTCAACCAAACCTGTATTGAGGATCACCTAATTAGCTCCACTAACTCCTTTGTTGTATTTAGATAGATTAATCTGCGTTGCTCTCTAGGATACCATAAGCTAGCTCATCCACATGCAAACATTGATCTGTACACGAGTTAATGTGACAGATATATCGTCGTGCGGGTAGGATACCACCATTGCCAGATAGGCTGTCAACCAAACCTGTAATGAGGATCACCTAGATGGTTTTCGAATGCTGAGAATTCCAGGGATTCAAGTTCAGGTTATTTGTTGGCTGAATGATTTGGGAGACTTGCTCGTCTATATAGTGATGAAAATCACTGTTTATTTTCTATTAATTTTTTCTTTGAGCAAGGATTTGGGATAGTGGTGATAACCACTGTTAGTTGATTTTGTATTTTGAGCAGTGTTAGTTTGGGCTTGTGAATGGCCTTGATCCTTGTGGCCTTGGGGACGACTACCCATCCTTTGTAGGGACGTGTAGTACGAATCCTTACGACTTTGGGAACAAAGGGGGTGATGGAGATTATGAAGTAAGGGCATTGATCTTTTAGGCCTTGGGGACGACTACCCATCCTGGTTAGGGGCGGATAGTACGAATCCTTACAACTTGGAGACCAAAGGTGAATGGAAAGTGTTAGGATGATGATTTATTTGAATTTTGTTCGTGAATGGCATTGATCCTTTTAGGTCTTGGGGATGACTACCCATCCTTGGCAGGGACGTGTAGTACAAATCCTTACAACTTTGGGAACCAACTATGATTGGGATTTGGTAGTGGTAAAAACCACTGTTTATTAAGGTGAATGGATAGGGAAGAGCTCGTCCTTTTGTCAATTCTCAGCATTCTAGAACCATTCGCACAGGGGGATGAGCAAGATAACCGTTTCACTTATGGTGACCTGGATTACTATGCAGGTTTCATCTTTCGTTCACACAACTTGGGAATTTTTATGTGTTTTAATTTGTGTTGGGATGCTACGTAACAAGGCGTATTTCAAGTATAACTCTACCTTCGTAAAATCTATCTGACTTGGTACATTACGTGGCTAGAGAGCAAAATGATGACTGAATTATGAAAACTCTTGATACATTAGAAGACCACTGACTCTAGTGTGGTAAAAAGTAGTGAATGGCGTTTTTGTTTGCTGTTTTATAAAATGGAACAATGTGGAACCAGATGGACTAGCAGAGCAATTACAGCCTATGGTGCCTTTGACCTGTACAACCACAAATATGCAATGTATGGATGCAATGCTTAATGCAGCTATGTATTTTTTTTTTTTGTATTTTTGATGGATTGATTTTTGTGAATATGAAGATGAGATGCGAGAAGCGCTTTTTATTGATGAATTTGAACATGCCTAGAAATGAGATGCAAAATTTTGTTGTTTTTGATGATTTTATTGTTTTTGAATTTTTTTTTTTTTTTGACCAAGCGATTGTGGGGATCCTTGGAGCATTTTGGGATTGACCAAGTGATTTTAGGAATCCTTGGAGCATTTTGGGATTGACCAAGCGATTTTAGGAATCCTTGGAGCATTTTGGGATTGACCAAGCGATTTTAGGAATCCTTGGAGCATTTTGGGATTGACCAAGCGATTTTAGGAATCCTTGGAGCATTTTTGGGATTGACCAAGCGATTTTAGGGAATCCTTGGAGCATTTTTGGGATATGGCTCTCTTAGATATGGAATGGTCGCAAATGACTGATATTCAAGGGTTCTGTTTCCTTGATTCCGTCAAGAGAGGCTAGCCGGTACGTCCCGGGTCCTATTTTGCTATCAATGACATATGGACCTAACCAATTTGCCGTGAACTTGTCCCTTAGGTGGGACGGCAAACTAGAGTTCTGTTGGTTTTCCTTCAAAACCAAATCACCAACCCGAAAGTCCCTTAGGTGAACTTTCATGTTGTAAGCTTTCTTAAGTCGCTCTTGATAAATACGTAAATGCTCGAGAGCATTAACGCGTCGTTCGTCAAGCAACGTAAGCTGGTCTAACCGGGCCTGCCGCATAGTGTCATCATCGATGAACTCCTGCATTGATATGCGTAGGGAAGGAATTTCCAACTCGAGAGGCATTACTGCCTCGGAGCCATACACGAGCGAAAATGGAGTGGCCCCAGTGGGCGTCCGAATGCTAGTGCGATAAGCCCATAGGGCAAGTGGAATTTGGATGTGCCAATCCTTATGATTGTCTGCGACCATCTTTTTAAGGATGGTGACTAGCATTTTGTTGGACGCCTCTGCTTGCCCATTTGCCTGTGGATAATAAGGGGTTGAAAAACTGTGCTGAATTTTGTACTTTGTGGTCAAAGCACGCACGTCTTTATTCTTGAATGGTGGCCCATTATCCGAGATTATTTTGGATGGAATACCAAAACGACATATGATGTTATGCAAAATGAACTCCACAATGCGGGGTCCTGTCGTAGAGGTCAGCGAAATTGCTTCCACCCACTTGGTAAAATACTCTGTGGCCGTTATGATAAACGTGTGATGGCTTGACGACGCAGGGGAGATCTTTCCAATTAGATCGAAGCCCCACTACGAAAATGGCCAAGCAGACTGGACTGTCTGCAAGGCCTGGGAAGGTACGTGCATCAAATTGGCATGATGTTGACACTTCACGCACTTCTTGACATATGCGCAACAATCTCGCTCTAAAGATGGCCAATAATAGCCCATGCGAAGAATGCGCTTTGCAATGGCCATACCACTGAAGTGGCCACCACATGTACCATCGTGCGCTTGGGCGATCGCCCAAGTGGACTCTTGCTGGTCCAAGCAACGAAGGAGGATCCCTTCATAGCTGCGACGATACAAAATGTCTCCTATCAAGACATACTTAGCCGCTTTCTGCTTGAATGTTCGTTTTGCGGCATGCGTCAATCCAAGCAGGAGATTACCTAACTTGAGGTAGTCTCTAATGGGTAAATACCAGTCCTGTTGATCGAAAACCTCGACAGTATGAACAACCAATCCCTCTTGAAGTTCATCCCTAACAAATGCTGAGCGGGATAGAACTTGTAAGAACAGCGTTGTGTTGCTATTAATGGGAGTAGGGGAGAACAAGGACCCCTAGTTGGCATGTTTCAGACGATCGTGGATTCGAGAGAACTTATCCGAGGATGGTTCAATCTGGATCATGTGGATTCCTGACGTCAAGTCAGAGCTTGCACGCTCCATCGCGGATTGCGATAGGGTTTTGACTTGAATGGTTGTCATATCACCGAAAAGGTCTTGCGGGATTAGTGACCCCAAGGAGGCCATTGTGTCCGCAAAATGATTCGATGACCGAGGGAGTGCCTCGATGTCGTACCATTCAAGTTTTGCCAAGAATTTGTCCACAAGGGCTTTATAAGCCTGCAGAACTGGGCATTTGCATTGATATACCCCTTTGACTTGATTGACAATTAACAGTGAATCACCAAAGATGTTAAGTCATTTGATGTTCATGGCGATTGTTGTCTGAAGACCTATGAGCAAGGCTTCATACTCTGCATTATTGTTGGTGCATGGGAAATTTAATTTAAATGACAGGGGCATTGGAGCACCCTGCGGTGTGAAGAATACTATTCCCGCGCCACCACCTTGCTCACACTTAGAACCATCAAAAAATAAGGTTATGTCGGCCTGTGACTCAGGCTCATCAGAATCTGGCGATTTTGAGACATGGAAGACCCCATCATCGGGTAGTTCTATGACTAGAGGCTGATCGTCTTCAAGAGGAGCCTCTGCTAGTTGATCGGCTATGACCTGTCCTTTGATAGATTTCTGTCCAATAAATTCTATGTCAAATTTCGTCAACAACATGATCCATTTTGCCGTGCGACTACTATGATAAGTACGACTCATCATGTATCGCAATGGATTCTCCTTAGACACAACATACGTAGTGTTGCTCAGCATGTAGTGGCATAGCTTTTTGGTAGCAAACACCACTGCCAAGCGAGTTTCTCGACGTATGCATAGTTAAGTTCATAACCGACCAGGGTGCGGCTAAGATAGTAAGTAGCCTGTTCTTTGTGAAGTTCATTCTTCCGGGCCAGCATGGCGCCCAAGTGCCACCTCGTAGGCTGAGATGTATAAGTAGAACGACACTCCTGGTCTAGGTGGTGCCAATACTGGCGATGAAGCCAAGTATTGTTTGATGTCATCAAAGGTTGACTGGCACTCGTCATCCCAGTGAAATGTAACCCCCTTGTGCAATAATTTGTTCATGGGTCGGCACTTGTCAGATAGCTGCGCTATGAAGCGCTTGATTGACGCGACCTTTCCCTGCAGACTTCTGAGCTGCTTAATGGTAGTTGGGGGAGCCATTTCAAGGATTGCCTTGACTTTCTTTGGGTCCACCTCGATGCCTCGCTTTGAGACTATGAAACCCAAGAGTTTTCCAGATGTGACGCCGAATACGCACTTCTTGGGATTCCATCTGACCTTATGCTCCATGAGGTGATCGAGGATCTTGCTTAAGTCACCGAGATGATTTGAGCGCAAAAGAGACTTGGCTAACAAATCATCCATGTAATCTTCCAAAGTTTTATGCATGTAATCATGGAAGATATACGTCATGGCACGTTGGTAGGTGGCGCCAACATTTTTAAGGCCAAAAGGCATGACCTTATAACAAAATGTCCCCCAAGGCGTTGTGAACGCCGTTTTGAGTTGATCCTCAGGATTGATACGAATCTGATTGTATCCCGAGAAACCATCCATGAGGGATAGCATTTCATGACCTGTTGTAGCGTCTACCAACGCGTCGATGCTTGGCAAGGGGAAATCATCCTTAGGACTCGCTTTGTTTAGATCTCAAAAATTAGTGCATATGCGAATCCTCCCGTCGGGCTTTTTGATGGGCACCATGTTGGACAGCCATGGCGGATAATCCACGCAGATGACAAATTGTGCATCCAACAAGCTTTTGCAATTCGTCTTTGACCATCAAGGCCACTATTGGGTGCATCTTACGTAGTTTTTGCTTAACTGGCTTGATTGTCGGATCAAGCGTTAGATTATGCATGACTAGCTGCGGATCTAGCCCCGGCATGTCTTTGTATGACCATGCAAAAACCTCCTTCTTCTCTTTGAGAAGGGCAATGTAGTCGGCTTGCTCTTCGGGGGATAAGCTTACCCCCAGCTTGATAATCTGTGGATTCATTGGATCTAAGCCGATGTCTACGTCAGTCGTCTCCTCGACTGACATGTGGGATCCATCCTCCAACTGATGTGGAGTCGGGATCAAATGGATATCATTAGCTGAGTTTAAATCTACGTTTGGAACCTCGGGTCCCTCTTCAGCCTGGAAAATATCCTGAGTTGTCCCTGGGGTAAAATGAGGCATCTTACCGAAAGGCCAATACTCTGATGGGGAGAGGGGTGAATTGACGCGATCCCAGTCGATGGCATCTATGTCTAGATGCAATGACCGTGCTGGATCGGCCGGATTGCGGATGGGTGCGGTCAAATCAATGGAGATCATGTGGATGAAATGAATTTGGTCTCCATTACCGTGGGTGTGATAACTCGAACATTCTGGATGCTCCCTATGCTCTGGATCTGGCTCTGTAGGGACGGGCATGAACGGATCGGCCCTATGTGTTGATAGGAAGACAGGGTCTTCCCTCGGCACTGATGTCATTATAGGGTCTCGGGGTGGACGGTGCTCGTCGTAAACTTGGAGCCATGGATCCAACACTTGGTCCCACCCTGCTGGGTCTACGTACCATTCATGCCCTAACCTTATGCCTAGTTGTGCCATCAGTTCTTCATGCGTTACAGGGTGATTGTGTCATCGCGCATGATTAAGATATTCCATCTCAGTTTCGTCTATGTAATCATTGTCGGTGATCCAAAGGCCCTCATTGGCCCCGACAGCTGTCTACGCCATATTATGCTCATCTTGTTCGAGCAAATTAATCTGATCCCATTGCGGTTGTTCCACACTCGGTGGGGGGACCTGATTCTCTTGACATTGCACTGGTTCAATTGGAACCTCTAAAGGGAACAATTTCGAAAAGATATCTCGGCACTGTTTATGTTCTCCTTGGAAGTTAGTGTCCGAACTTTCACCTCTCTCTATCAACGGAGAAGGGTTATTGATGTTACCAAGGGTGGTTGTTGACCATGGGAGATAATCTCCCAATGTGTACGTTGTGTTCGGGTTGGCATAAGGGTCTGATGCCAATCCACCCTTGTTGCCTATTCCTAGGCCTTGCATGTTTTCCACCAAGATGTCTAAGGGCAGGGGGTGGTTGAACCCTACTCCCGACTTATCATAAGGCATTTGATATCTTGGCTGGCAAAGGACACGCACCCCTTGCTCATACCTACCTAACCCGTATCCGTGCCAATTGCATTGGCCGAGATATCTCAGAGCGAAGTCCGGGTTCGACAGATAATTGACATTTTTAGCAAAAGGCTCTTCGTCCTCGTCCTTTTGCTTGCATGGTTCGATACCATGATCAAGGCCCCCATACACAAAATTTGTCTGGTTTGGTGGGTAACCTAAAGGAACAACTCGTCCCTATGGGAAGGCGAGGTCTCCCCATGTCCTGCACTGATTCTAGCGTGGGCGTTGCTACAACATTCTGCACTAGATATTCTCCCAGGCCCGTACTGGCCATTTCAACAGTAATTGTTGATGATTGAGAGGGAGGAAATGGAAGGCCTTCCTGAGTCCATTCCATGTTGGGTGGATTAGGAGCCTTAGCTTCCATTGTGCTAGGTATTTCTTCTATTGAGATAGTTGATATCGTTGGCAACACCTCTTCTAGGGGTTGAGCCTCTTCCATGATTTGTTTTCCTTTGTCCTTCTGTTTAGCCATGACAGGTGGCATTGGTAGTGAAGGAGCAGATGATGAAGATGCACCTGGCTGGGGTTTTGATGGATTAGTCACCAGTGGTGCCCGTGGCATCGGACCCTGTCTAGATGGATTTAACTGGAAATCCAAGTGCGTCGATGGGAGGGTTGATTGCGGCATCAATTGTACTGCATTGCAATATTTGAAGGGTTCTAAGTCCATCGGGACTACATGTACTTCTCCTTCAAATGCATACTTCAGACATTGGTGAGCTATCGAAGGGACACACTTCATGTCCCTGATCCATGGTCGCCCTAGCAATATGTTGTATGCCATCTCGCCTTCCAAAATATGGCACAATGTGGGTATCGTCTTTTGTCCTACCTGGATGGGTAGAACAATTGTGCCGACTGTCGAGCATATCGCATCGTTGAATGCTCGCAGTGTGTATGTGGAAGCCATGATATGAGAGGTTGGCAGCTTCAGATGTTTTAATGCTGTAGTGGTAATGATATTACTGGACGAGCCAGTATCTACCAACACTCTCTTGTACGGGATCCCGTTGACCCGTGCGATAACGTGCAGGGGTGGATCTGCCATGTCATTCGATACTATTTTAACTTCATCCTCTCTGAAGGTAATGACTGGCTTCGTACATCGTTTTACATGTCCTACGAAGTTATTGAAGGAATTTGCTTCGTGAGGCTGTAACTCGATGGCTTTCAAAATTTCCATGAGAGCTTCTCGATGGGGCGCTGATTGCTGTATAAGCTCATAAATGGAAAGCCTAGCCGATGTGGTCCGCAAACTCTGCGTGAGTTTGGTCCGTATCGTGACCTCGGGTCTAGGCGGAGGCAATTGCACAGGGTGTTGTTGAGGTTGCGACGTTGAAGGAACTTCTCTTGTAGCTGCCTCAGGGGCAACTCCTGGGTATTTCTTGTTCCTGGTTACTATGCTGATCATTCCCACATACCCTTGCATGGGGAGATTCTATCGCACCTCATTGACCTGAAGAGGTTTTGCCTATGCCTCATGGGCAGGCAAAGGGTCCTTGAATACCCCCATCTGTTGATTATTTGGCGCTATGGGGTTGTCCACTGCCAATGTTTGATTATCAATCAAATCTTGTATCAATCCCTTGAATTTCCAACATGCGTTTAGGTCATGTCCCCTTCGCTTGTGGAACCTACAATATAAATCCTCCCTGTATCCCTTAGGCTTGGGAGCGTTAGGATCTATGGTTTGGATTTCTGGAAGGGTGATTAGATTTGCCGCTGACAAGCGGTCAAATAAGGAGTCCCTGGACTCCGTATAAGGGGTGAATTGTCGCCTAGGGCGACGCTACTGATTTTGCTCCTATTTTTTATTTTCTCTTTCATAATTAGGAGGCACTGCCTAATAATTAGCCTTTTGAGGCTGTATTTCTTGCAAGAGCTTGGGGACATTTATAGCAACTTGATTAACCCGTAGCAGGTTTTGGTTGCGTAGTCCCTGTCTTGGTGTTTTTGTTCCACTCTTTCTTTTTAGGCTTGGTGATTTTGCCCTCTTCTATTTTGATCTCTTCGATAACTCTGGCTTGCGCCAAAGCTTCTTCTAAGCTGGCATATTGCTGCAGCTGCAATAGCCCAGAGATCGATCTCAAACAACTTCGTGAAAACATTTGTGTGAGGTCGGACATAGGGGGAAGGTAAGGTAGCTTAGAAAGCAAGGCCCTCCATCGATTCTCATAAGCCGCCATTGTCTCTTCCTCATATTGCCTGAGGCTGGCCAGATCACTCAGTGATGCCTTCTTCTTGGTGTTGAAGGCAAAGCGTTCTAGGAACGCATCTACTAATTGATCCAAGTTATTTATGCTATGCTTCGGTAACTGTGTGAACCAATCCGAGGCAGGACCTACGAATGTGGTTATGAATGTCCTTAGCAACAATGCATCATTATCCTGAATGCCAAAGCATTGGCTCAGGAATCTTGTCACGTGCTCTTGAGCATCCTCTTCACCCTTAAAGACTGCCAACTAAGGCAACTTGAAATGTTCGGGATAAAGAGGTGTGGGCACTGACGGATGCACCGGATGACTGCGGAGTTGTCGTAACGTGGGCTTTTGGTGCCCAGAAGCTTTAGTCTCCATAGACTCCAAACGCTCTAATAGCGCTTTGTATGCATCGAAAGATTTTATCTCTTCCTCTTTTGTTTGCTCCCGTTGTGAGTTGTGGGAGACTGGAGGCCTATGGAGGGGTGGCCGAATGGCAGCCCTCCTGCCTTGATAGGGCATTTTGGCCCATTCTTCTTTTGGTTCATACTCCTCATAAACTTCTTGAGGAGTCTCTGGGCGAGACCTATGACCCTAAGTGAGTCCCCGCTGAGGGTACCCATCGTTGTTTCGGGGAGTGGCCTCCCTCTCAGGTCTATGGGGTCTCGGAGGCAAAGCTTGGCGAGGTCGCGGAGACCTATCATGCCCCATGGGATTATGCCTCTCATATTGTTCTACTTTTTGAGTGCGAGGGGTTGGCACCCTCTCAGGTAGTTTGTAAAGCGGCTCGTCTGCTTCGCGCTGAATGCGCTCTTTGTTAAGGCGGTATAAGTGCTCTAACTGCTGATGATCTTGCTCAAGCCGCGTGATCTGGGCTTGGCGGGCGGCATGTCTGGTGACTTCCGATTCACTTTGATCTGCCATCTTGGGCTTAGGGGGCCCGTATGCCTCTCCTATGTATTTGCCTTGGTCGTGATGATCCAAGATTTCAATGGGTCGCTTCCCTCTGTCGAGGTTGGTGACATTTACTTGAGGCTCTGGCCTTAATGTGTGATCATGATACCTAGCAGGTGCAGAAGCGCAAGGCTCCCGCGTTGTATGTTGCTCTCGAGGAATGCGATGATCTTCCTCGTCCTCCCTTTCATGGGTGTGAAAGGGGCGGGCGGAGTTAGCTCGCCCTGTGTGGAGAGCCCTGCGCTCTGGGTTTTGTCTTTCAGTTCTAACAATGATGGGAGGCAAAGGAGAGATGCCATAGTCACGTTGTCTCTCCTCATGGACACTGTGCCTCTCTAGCGCTTCGTTGCACGGTGGCCACTCATATCTAGCCTCAAAAGGCGGTCTTCTATTTGCGTTGAGTGTCACACGTAAAGGTTCTTCCCGAAAGGGGCTGTTCTGAATGGGCGTATCCCCTAGAGGGGTGTCCCTATAATTCCACCTAGACATGGAATGATGTGGATTCTCTTGTGGCCTAGACCGCCAAGGCGGTATGACCAAGTCTTCAGGACTAAAGCGAAGGCGACTTGTGCCTGCTTCTTGTGTACCTTTCGGAGCTTTTGCCCTTGATTGGGCTTGGCTACGGGTGTACACCATTGTGGTGCCTTTCTACTAGCTAAGCAGATTTTTATCTTTTTGTTTATGATTTTTGATTTTTTTTTTGTTACACTAAGCAGAAATGAACACACACATACACAAACGGTGATTATCTCTTTTAAAGATTAATGGTGTGTCCTAGACTGGTTTTAGTGCGTTTTGATGATTTTGTTTTGTTTTTGAATGTTTTTGAAGAACGTTTAAATGCATAATGAAGGCTCATATGACTCCCATAAATGGTCGCCCCTTCAATATACCAACCAAGCCGATATACCAACCTCTCTATATACCCGCCCTTACGAGAGGGAGACTATAGGTACGTGAGAGCAGATGGTACGTGGTACGTAGGCGGTACGGAAGGGGGATTGTCCTGTTAATGACACCTACCATAGAAGACTTATCCTCGCGCGTTGGGAATCACCCCAGCAACACTCGGTCAGCTTTCGTCAGGATTTACGCCTAACAACAGTGACAATCGGGGTAATGGATGCAAAATCAAGCCAAGGTGGTGATGAAATCCACCGATGGTCTTGATCAAGGGCTGGGGTTTTACGACCAGCTCCTTGGTTTAATTTTACCACGTGAAGTGTGTGTGGTTCTTTTTATTTAAAAATGAAACAGGCAGCAACCTCTTTCCCTAAGAAGGCAAACATGACAGAAAACAAAAATATCACAGCAAAAAATGACAGGGACAGTTAGAAACCGTTACCTCTTTTTCGCCCAAATCGGCTGTCTTTTCCGCCCAAATCGGCTGTTTCTGATTCTCGGCCCGGTACCTGCAAGCACAAAAACATAAATTTCGATCAGTTTCTTGATCTCAAAAATGCAGGGGACAGGGTCCCACCGTGATCGCCATTGAAAACACGAGATTCCGGAAGTTAAAAGGAAGACTAAGATACGATGCAAACGAAACTAACTTGATGCTAAATCTTATGGAATGAGCATGTATGAAAGAAAACGAACATAATCGAATCAAAACCAAATATAAAAGAGAATGTAGAAGCACATCCCCTTTTTTTATTAATGTGATTGAGAACTCGGTTACAATCCATTTCCTCCCCTTTTGGGGGCTAGGAGTATCAACATTGTTTCATTTACAATCATATATCAGTGATCCTTCTTCCACGTGCCCACATGTAGAATGGGCGGGCCAAAATGTCGCCGTCGCTTGTGTTGGTGAATCTTCAATCTCTGCCGCTTCTCCTGCGTTCAAAGAAACAACAAAAAGAGTTTAGTAGCACCTGTGTTAAAATAAAGCATTCGATCCATAAAACAAACAAAGAATGCATGTATAAGATGATTAAAACAGCAGATTGGAGGACTTAGAATACTTTGAAGCCTGCATGTTAGTTAGAATGAAATAAAATAAAACCTGCATGTTGATGTGCTTGCAATCAAAATCCTGAAATCATAATGCAAAGGAAATAAAAATAGAACACTGAGCTTTGTCGACGAATGGATGGATCCATGGATCCGGATTCACGTTCTCCATAAACACCCGATGACCTCCCTCGTAGAAGAGATCATGGATGCGGATGACATGAATCAATGCTAAAACGTCTGGCGGTAAATTGGCAGGGCTTCGCTGCTCCAAACATTTCTTTTCTTTTCTTTTGGGTGGGAAAAGTCCACCATTTTATAGACCCAGGGGGTCTCTTTGGATAGGCATGCATAAGCGCCATGTGGTGGTCACAGGTGCCATGTGGCGGTCATGTCTTCCCATGAGAGAGGAAAGTCCTCCATGACTTGGGCTTTCATGAATGCCCCTGTGACAGTCCTCTAACGGCCCACGTAATTGACTGACTTCCACTACCAATTGTTTAATGTCCATTTTCATATTTTTTTTAATGTCTGCTTTCGTTTGTCTAGTGTGCACTTTTAATTGTTTAAAGGCCCATGTTTGCCATTATGACAAGTGTCTAATGTCCATTTTCATATTTTTTTGTTTAAAGTCCACCTTTATTTGTTTAACGTCCACTTTTATTGTTTAACTTCAAGCCAGGAGCGAAGGTATGAGTTTGTCGCGATATCGCGACATTAAGAAGAAGCCAGGGCGTAAGGTAGGAGTTGTCGCGATATCGCGACTGTCGTGACATCGCGACTGTCGCGATATCGCGACCGTCGTGATATCGCGCGACATGGCGCAAAGGCGGAATGGTCACCAAAAATGCACCCTGGCGCAAAGGCTTCAAAGTGCACTTCGTCCCGCGGTGAGACGAATTTGAAGCAGAGTGTCTGGAGCCACCAAATTACTTTTTGACTTTCCAAAACTGTTGTGTAAGTGGCTAGGACCACTGTTTGACCTCTGAGGGCTGCCCTGAAGGCTGTGTGTGTCAATGCGATCAGTGTTTGCAGTCACATAATCGGATTGGTGCTGTTTTGGTGTCTACACCACCAACGGTACCAAATGTCTCTAGAAAAGGAGAATTGGAAAAATAAATGATAAGATTCATACTAATTCTTATTGCAAAGGACACAAAAAGAGGGACCCTAAAATATCCTCTTCCTCACGTTATCCCAAGTGAGGCATTTATTACGAGCTACCAACCAGAGAAAGAAGTTACATTTCGGCCAAGAAAATTTGTTCCACATCTTTTTCCACCATGTGATAGGAAGACTCCCATACTTTTTCTTATCAAGAACCTGATAACCATAGGTTACCTAGTAGGTTCCCTTTGGATCAGGGTTCCAAGCCAGAATATCTTTACCCCTCAATGAATAACAGGGTCTCCCCATAAGAGTAAGAGCAAGATCCTCTCTATCCTTGGATAGTCCCCCCTTGGGCTATTCTTATGAATATTTCCACCTGTACATATCCATATTTTAAAAAAATTGGATTTTTTTTAAGTCCTCCACATGAGACCAACCTACTTCCAAGAAACAAATTCTTAGGGAACATAACCGAGTATATTTATTCAATATAGGAGGGTGGCCATCCCAAAAATCCTCCCAAAAAAAAGCATCTGATCCCCAATTGCAAATCCAGAACAAACCCTGCTTGATTAAATTAGCTCCTCTGAACCTTTCCCAACCAAGCTAACTCTAGGGATCTCAGTCTCATAATTACCTCTCAAGTATTTACAAGATAATATTTTAGCCCAAATCTGATCCAGAGAGGTACACCATCTCCAATAAAGTTTTGTAGCCAAATCCTATCCAAAAAAGAGTTGTCTATCGCAACCCAAGGCCTCCCTCTTGCACCGACCTACATATAGAATCACATCTAACCAAACTCAATTTATATTGATTAATTTTTCCAGACCATAAAAATTGTCTTGACAAAGCTTCCATCTCCTTGATGAAATGAGAGGGAGCTATTTGGATAAAATATCTATAAATGGGTAAAGCTTGAACAACATATTTTAAAAGCAACACTCTACCTGTAGTGGATAGCCATATAAAAGTCCAGTGATTCACCTCCCTTCTAAACTTATCAAGCATAGACTACCAAGAAGATCTAGGTAGAGGATGAGATGAAATAGGAATACCAAGATAAATTAAGGGGGGATTCCCAACTTGGAATCTTAGAATACGATCAATCCTAGCTTGAATAAGAGGAGGAGTATTAAAGAATAAAATAGAAGACTTGTCCTCATTAATAAACTATCCAGAAGCACCAAGATATATATCAAGATACTGTCTAATATTGCCAACTTCCCTGATAGTGGTAACTCCCAACAAAGCATTATCATCAACAAAATGAAGGTGGGAAAGAGGTGGCAAACTACTATACCACTTCCACCCCTAAATGAGACCCTTCCTAACTTAAGACTTGAGCAATATTCCCAACCCTTATGCCATAATGATAAACAAATAAGGATATAAATGATCTCCTTGCCTCAATATCCTTGAGGCCTCAAATAGCTCTGATGGCTCATTATTAACAAGAACAAAGAATGAGGAAGAATAAATATAGCTCATCACCCATCTAATCCATTCCTCCTCAAATCCAAAAGTTGTAAGAACTTTCTGAAGAAAGGACCATCTGACTCGACCATAAGCTTTGGCCATGTCTAACTTAATGAACATATTTTTCTTCATAGAAATTTCCATCGAGTGAATAGCTTCTGTAGCAATAACAACCCCATCTAGGATTTGTCGGCCAATAACAAACCCTCCTTACTCCTTAGAGATGATTTTACTCAACCATATCTTTAGCCTCTCAGCAATAATTTTTATGATGATCTTATACACAACATTAGGTAGAGAAATAGGCCTGAACATATCCAAGGAATTTGATCCCTCTTTTTTGGGAATAAGCACCACAAAGGTATCATTTAGGGCCCTTAGAATCTGTTTGTTCTTTTGGGACTCACGAACCACCTCCAAAAGATCAAATTTGATTAAATCCCAAAACTCCTGATAAAACTCAATAGGGAATCCATCTGGGCCTGGGGATTTTCCTTTTTCATCTTGAATACAAGATTTTCCAACTTCTCAAGGGAAATTAGACCCATAAAGTGCTCATTCATCTCTCTAGAAAAAATCGATGGAATATAGTTTAGAATAATATTTTCATTCTCATAATCTGAGAGGGAGTCCTCCTTGAAGAGAGAGGAAAAATACCTCTTAGTCTCTTTTGAAATATCCCTGAAAGAAGAGAGTAGGGCAACCTGAGAATTCACAAGAGAGGTAATAAGGTTACCATTACGACGAGCCTTAATTGAGTTATAAAATAAGGCTATATTCCTATCCCCTTTCTGAAGCCAATCTACTTGAGCTTTTTGTTCTCAAAAAAATTCCTCCCTCAGTTCCCATTCAGCAAGGTCTTTCGCAACCTCATATTCCTCAACGAGAAGCTCCTTCGTGAGTCCATGATCTCTAATATTCCTTGAAGCTTTTGCCACCCTCCTAAGAGCTACTAGCTTAGCCAAGGAAAGGTTCCTAAAATTTAGTCTATTCCATATCTTCAATTTATGCTTAAAAAATTGTAGTCCCTTCATAAAGGAATACATAGCGGTACCATGAGGAGTTTTGCCAGTGGTCCACCATCCTCACATGAAATCATGAAGCTTAGGATAATGAAGCCACATAAGTTGAAACTTAAATGAAGGGTTCTTATTTAGCCCTAACTCCAGAGCAAAGAGTTTGATAGGCCAATGATCAGATCCCCTACCCTCCAGAATCATAGAACTAGCACTTCTATTACTACCCATCCAATAACTGGAGATCAAAAACCTATCCATTCTCTTTGATATGGAAGCTTCCCCACACCTTCTATTGTGCCAAGTAAATATACCATTATTTGGCTTGATGTCAACCAAGTTCAGGGCCTGGATATGAGCACTGAAGATAGAAGAAAAAATATCGATACGATCAACCCCACCATGTTTCTCCTCTAGAAAAGTGATAGAGTTGAAGTCTCCAACCAAAATCCATGGGTATAGGGGAGCCAAACTTCTCACAAAGCAAATGTGCTCCCACAAATTCACTTTACCATTGTAATAAACATGAGCATACACATTTGTAAGTAGGATGGTTTCACCAGATTTATTATCATAACCGATCATCAAAATCGACCATCTATTGGAAATCCAAGTAAGAGGGGATATCTTAACCAGATCCCATCAAAAAGCAACACCACCAAAATATCCACACGCACAAATACACTGGCAATTACCCCTTCTCCAAAACTTGGGAGTAATATTGAACATACTATCAGTAGCCAATTTAGTCTCCTGAATAAACACCACATTCGGAGAATGTACATGAACCAAATCACGAACAAATTTTTGTCTGGGGATGTTGTTCAGTCCCCTTACATTCCATGAAAGGATAATAATTTTTGGGGTCAGAAAAATGGGAGTCCAATTCTCACCAAGCCTGAATCCACCAAAATCTCCCCCATTAACTTAATTTTATCCTGGTCCTTCTTTCGACCCACCTTCATATTCTTATCCGATTTTTTTTTAATTATTTTCTACTGCAATCCCAACACCGTAGGAGTTTTGCAGTCCAAGGATGATTGCATAAATTCTTGAGTATGAGAGGGCATAACTAAATTTATACCACTTTCCAAAATAGTTTTCCTTCTAGGGCTAGAGCCAACACTATCACATATACTCAGATCCAAAGCCCTTTGTTATTCATTTAAACCCCCTAGATCTGATTCCTTAAGTTCCACCTCAAGAAGAGACATCTGATTTGACATTATTATATTTGCATCAGGTAGTGACGTTTCAGGTATCTCCATGCACTGATAAATATCATCTAATATTTCAAAATGGTTGAGTAGAGCATCTGGATGGCTATCCTTATGGTCTCTGTTTGCCCTTCGTCCTTTGTTTCAGGATTTTACCAGAACAAAGCCTTCCTTATCATGTTCCACTTCCTTTATCGAGGATTTTCCTTTATCCAAATTTTGTCTAGACAGAGAGGGCCCAGGATTTGAAGCCACGAGTGGGACAAACTTAGGGCATTTTCTTTGTAGGTGGTCATATTCACGACAAATACAACAACAAAATGGAAGAGCTTCATAGTCAAGTTTTTGAACCCATGTAGTCAATCCAAACTGTATTTCAATAGAATATGGAATAGGATTATTTAAATCAATTTCAACATAGATACTAGAAGCATAGATTACTTTTTCATCCATTGTCTATTGTGATTGTCCAACTGGATTTCCAAGAAGGGTAATATTATGCAAGATATCAGTTTTCTAGAATTCTAATGGGAGCCACAGAAGCCAAACCCATACTGGAACCTGTGATGGCTGCTCCTTTGACTGGTTGAAACCCATATGCCAGGGTTTAAGAAAGAGTCCCGCTTGGTTATAGAAATAAGGACCCCCTTCAAATGCTTTGTTGTGATCTGCAAGACAAGAGAAAACCACCATAAAATAGTTCTTTGCACTCAATATCACCTCTACGTTGCCTTCAGGATTATAAGTCTCTGTAACCCAAGCCTCTAAAAATGGGAGAGAAATTCAGGTGCCCAAAAATTTTCCAATAAGTGCATGTTGGGTTAAATATTCCATATCTTCCGCCACCGAGTTTGGTTGAACCACTAGAACCGGCCTAGCTTCACATCGTTCCAAACATCCATTGTTCTTTAACAAGCGATTCTCGACATGCATTGGGAAATCCTGTTCCTTCTAGTCATTTTCAGATGAAAAAACATCACGAGCATGCACTCTTTGTGATAGACCCGATGCCATCACGACATTCCTCCAGTTTTTAAGACCTCCTCTAGAAACGGCTACCATCCCCACAGAGTAGTTTTTCCTCATCAAACCCTAGCTAGAGCTTCATTTGGTCTTGCTTTATTTTTTAGTTTTATTAATACCAATAAGAAAACCCTAACGAGAGGCTAGGTTTCAATGGTAATTCAAGCCTAAGAATTTTCCACCATGGAAGAAAGGAATTTACCTTTAATAGACAATAGTGCCAACAGTGAGTGCTTATTCTATTAGCATGGTCTCATATTGATATTTCCTATATTTGAATTGGGTATATCTTTGGCAAAGTTATCCAAGGCACTTATTGACATAACCGACTCCTTGTGAAATATAGGTTTTAGTTTTATTATATATATTTTTCAAATTCTATATATCTTTGGTTTCTACTCTAAAACTTATGGTAAATTGAACCTTGTCAATCTGTCTAAACCTGAATTTTATATTATAAAGTAAGAACTTAAAATTACACTCTTTCAAAAGAATATACAAGGTCTTGAAGACGAATGTAGAGATGTCTACTAGGATAGGATTGGTTCATGGCAATAAACCAATATGGCTTCCTATAATATGTGGTGGAGAAAAGTACTTTAGTTTGGATCCAATCTTGTAGCTCTTTCTTTTTGAAAATGTGGATTCCTCAAATTAATAGGGATTCATTTTTATCTAATCAAACATGTGAGGAAATCAAGAATGGTTGCTGGAAAATAATAGAATCGAATTGAAGGAAACATTTTTACAACAAAAAAAAAAACATTGGCAAGGTTTTCTTGTTTTATTAAAGATCATCTTGTTTTCAAATTATATAATGAATTTTATATTTCACCTTGCCATGATTCAGTATGGCTTAGTATTTAAAACAATGTAATACAAAATACTTCTTACTTTTATTAAACTTGATAGTTGAAAGACTGATTATATTAATAATGAAGGAAAGATGACCTTTATAAGAGTAAGACACTCTAAATTAACATAAACTATTTTAATATGAAGTCACAAAACTTGTAGCTTGGAAATACATTTTTGAAACATTACTTTTCAAAGATCACATTACTAATAGTAGGATAAATAGTGTGTCTTTTGTGAAAAATTAAAATGTTGAAAAATGGCATGCATTATTTTGGAGGGTGTGGTAAAACTAAAGGCTTACTGAAGGAACTGAGGGCTTGGTATTAGGTGATCACATCTAGATACTTTCACATTTTTTACCTATTATGATTTTGTTGTAACTTATAAATATCCTTCTCTACATAGAGTTTTCCAAATTGGAAACATAATAGAAATTAACAATGCAAACAAGATATTTTTGTAATTGACATAACATTCTTCTATAGAAGTATTGTTTGCATCAATATGCATAAGCAGGTGGATATTAGGTATGGCTTAATCAGATAATTCAAATCACTAAAAAAGGGATGTCATATCTAAATAAGCAACTCCTACTTACTGCTTTTTTCAATGGAAAAAATTATGGCAACTTCTTAAGTGATTTTACTTTCATGGAAATATGCTTTTGGGATGAGTCAATTTTGCACATGGATATTTGATATATAAGACATTGAAAAGCCATGCAACCTAATTTATTTTGCATTTTTAGTTTTTATACCCTATCAAAGAAACTTGGGGAGATGGATGTTCCAGTCATTTAGTGTACTTATCTCATACTATTTGTACACTTTTCCTCCATTACTATCATAGTATATTTTACATTTGTGAAAAATAAAATTCCAGGGATAATAAATCTAGAAAGATATAATATTAGATTGTATCGATGAATTTTTTTAATTGATAATTTAGGAGATATGTATAAAGGACACTGCACCTTTAATATATCATAATACAATGATTGCATTTATTACATGATTGAAATAAGTAGAATACAAGTCAGTGTGTAGCTTTAGTACACATCTTCCATCTACTAGATATTTCAAGATATACAAGGGTGTCAAAGAACTGGGATGAATTTTAATTATGAGAACATTATTTTTATATTTCAAACATCTTCAAAGAGTATATTATATCCTCAAAGTTCCTATTGCATGTTGATGTGTCAATTGAAATGATGGATCAGGAGAGCTAGATGCAATCACATTCAACTATTCTATCTGAAATGTTACATCATATAACACTAATTTGGAATTTTCTATTGGAATTATTGCTTGTTGAACATCAAATTATTCCTCATAATCAATATATATATATATATATATATATATATATATATATATATATATATATATACATATAATTGACTAGGAGGAACTATTATTCATTGGTATGAAGTCATCAAAGATTTAAATCACATAGAGTTGAAGATTTACTGAGAATGAGGCTTAAATCAACTTGGGTTTGACCAACTAAATGAAATCCCAAACATGAAAAAAAGAGTAACCCAAAAACTATCAAAACACATCATCCTTGTCGAATACCTTCATTCAAGCATAATTTTTACAGAGACATAGAGTAGGCCCCAATCTCTATGCTTCACCATATTTACTTCTTGACATGTTAATGTTAGTATTAGAATCGGTCAAAAATGTTTGCTTGTCGTAAGTTGTACTTGTCAATCTTGAGAACATTGATCCAAAGTACCCTTGGCACATTTTTCTTCACTATGATCATAACTTTTTGTTGTTCAATCATAAGAATATTCTCACTTTTACCACATACTCTAAAGTAGTAAACATCAAGCAAGATGATTTTGATGAATTTTCCACTTGAGGAAAATGGTGATCGAGTGGAGAGTGGAATATGGAATGCTAGTAGTGGCATTGTGTACATTATACCTATTCCTAGAAACCTTGGAGTCCCTTTGGAATTTCCAAATGTTTTTTTCCACATTTGTCTTACCTCTGAGCTCATATTATTCTTTTTGTAACACCACATACTCTATGGGGTGAATGTGTGTAGTTTTAATTATCAGCCAGATTATTGGGGTGGTTTGGATTGCTATGAATGACAACAAAAATCTTCATTACTCAGTGCAATGTATGAAATGAATAATAATAATAATAATGATAATAATAATAATACAGAGTTAATGAGTAAGATCTACCTACAACTTATGGGAAAATTAGGCATTGACAAAGGGAATTGGTATAATTTAATTCCTTCTATTGCTTTTGTCATAACTCAAATGCATGAATGTAATGAATTTCAAAAATAAACCATATATGATATGTCATTTTTCTTTCAATTCAATCGCATAGAAGAGAATTACCCAACAAATGGAAAAACAAAAAACCTATTAGCTGAATTGGATCTAAGGATTTAGTGTAAGAATACCATTTTATTCAACCTCCATTTTTCAATGGAGTGCATTTGTAAAGTGATCTTTCCCTTCTGATATCACCTAAAGTTTAGCCAAGACACTTATTGACATAGAAGAATAAGAAACAACCTCTAAATTCTTCTTGCAAATATTTTCCTCAAGGGCACCCTTTCTAGCATTTTCTATTTAGCATTAGCATAGTAACATGCACACCACCTTTAACATAATTATACCATTTCATTTAATATTACAGTTACATGTATTCTCAGACTCATTGGCATTATACAAACTTGAAGAGTTGTGCTTTGAAACTGGTTCTCTTGATCTAAGAGAAGGGGGTATGTACACACATGCCTAAACATGATACAAACTATCAGGTAGATATCATAGAGAGTGATAAACATTTAGATGTTATAAAACACTTAAAATGTTGGAATTGTGCTACAATGCTACATCATTATATTTGCATGATTTATTTTAACATTAGAAATGTAGTGTAGGTCCAACTTAAAATCTTTTCACTAAAGCATTATCCACATTCAACAAGATTGAGAAGGCATAAGAAGCCAAAAGACTTGTCAACACTTAAAATATTGGTTATGGTGCATATTTTTACTAGGACTATTACTGTTAAAAGTGTGCTAACAAAATGTTGATCTCCTTATTTATCAACTTGATTGCCATGACTTCCATAAAAATAATCAGAGTGAATGAAGGATAACCAACAATTACACTTCTTGTTGGGCAAGACAAGTTGCAAATTGATTTCTTCTATTGTTTTTTTCTTGTCAATAGGGGATCATTTTTATTTGTACTTTTCTTACTATCAATACAATTGGTATAAATTTTTTAGTCTCTTATAATGTTGTTGTTTTTTTATTCAACTATTTTATTATATTGTTTGAAAAAACAAGGATGTCATACATACTGATCTTTGAGTGTGTTTATTTGTTGTTTTATTTTTTGTAATCCTTAATTGGTTGGGTAGTCCATGTATTTTTTAATTTCTAATAGTTACTTTATCTATACTATAAATAGTCAAATATAAATCCATTATTTCCATACAAATGCAATCAATTTGTTTTGAGACAAACATTTATATTACATGAATTAGTATATTAATTTTTTTTATGTTTTAACATAATTTTATAGATTGGATACTGAGGCATAAGATACTATAGACACCTAAAACATGTCATGTTGAGGAGGCTATTCATGTGGATACCTTTTCAGGCCAAATGACTCACATTGGACATTTTCAAGACCTAACAGTGGTTATTACCACTCAAATAGGGCAGCTTAGTCCTATTTAGCTTGGAATGCTAATTTCTCTAGCGACGGGCTCACCACCACTGATGTTGATAGTGACTGTGGGTGAGCTGTGCCTATCAATAGCAGCCATAAACTAAGTCATGCTTGTCGAAGGTGGCTGAGTATGTAACAAACTCGGGCAAAATGAGCTAAGTAAAATCCATTGGAATGCAACAAATTCTTGAACAGTTATCCATTAGAATCTTACAGAAGCTTCACCTCAACTACCCTAGCCAAACCAAATTTTGTTCTTCACTTCACGGGTAAGCTAGGATGAGAATTTTGGGAGTCTACTCAAGGTCCCAAAAATAAGAGATAAGTCTAGATATTTTGATGAACAATTTCCATAGTGAAATGCTGCCAAACTGAGGAGAGCACTGATATCCCTTGAGGTGTAATGAAGTGCTACCAAAATCATATCATGATGTTGGCACATTCACAAATGGATATCTCACAATCTTGAAGATCAACCACCTTGTTTTTCAATATGAATTTGCCATGGATTTGAGCCTAATCATGTTATCCCACTATGTTTCAGGACACACTGACCCTTGCACATCAATTCAACAATCGAATTTATCATCACCAGGCCTAGAACACAAATAACAAAGCCTCTATCTAGTGGCCACTATTTTTAACAATGGCCCACAGGTGCCATCATCGATGTCGTCGATGGCCAACATAGCCCACCAACCTGATCAATAGCATCCTCAATATGATGTATCATTTTTGTTGTTTTGATCATTAGATTAGTCATTAGCTACTTTCTATTGGATTTCTAACCTATATTAGTACATTTCATTTTAGTATTCCATGCATTTTTGCACTTATTTATGCATTTGCTTTTCTTATTGCACCTATCAAGAAACTAGCCTCATCTTGAGAGGCTTTCGATGCTATTAATCCTTCTTTAGTTTATTTGTGTGCAGGTGATAGACATTTTGCAGGAACTAGACATCATCAAGACCAGATTTCTTGACGTAATAACCTAGAGGTTTGGAAGGAAACCATCCCTAATTAGATTAGAGAAATTTTAGAAGAATCTATTAGGAAGACATCTATTCTTGATATTTATTGTAATTATGTATCAATTTGGTATCCCTAAGAGGGGCATATTGTAACCCAATGTACAATGTCTTTTGAATATGAATGAGAATGGCTCATTTATTTCTCTAATTTCTTGTTATAATGGTTACACAAATATCTTATCAAATTGATTTTGTTATTGCAATTCTATAGATGTTTGGAATATTTTGGCAATTTAAAAGAGATGATCATCTACGGGACAATTCCTTATTTGGTTGCTAACTTGAGTTTTTATTGTTTATGCTTTGTAGGTACCACCACTTTTATCAGGCGTAGCTAACTGTGGCCTTCGCCATTAGCTTTGATGGCCAACACTACTATCGTTATGATCATTAATAGCCTTGGGAAAAAACATTGAAAACCTAAATTGCAATAGCTTCATCGAACTATGGCTGCACCTGTAAGTGGCCCTCAACCATTTTTTGTTGTGTTTTTATAAAAAATTATAGAATAGCAGTAATTTAGACAACATAGAGAAATTTTAAAGTGAAAATTTAAATCTCTAGTTTGTTTACTAGACACTGCTGCTGGGAATAGTAGCGTCTACTGCTTGCCACCCCAGAATACAGTGGCTAAATATTTGACCAACTCTGTGTCTGACGACCATTGTTGTTGATCATTTTTCATAGAGATGACATCTGTTAGATTGAGTGGTAGAGTTTTCTTGCTTGAAGGTTGCTTAAAGACTATTTCATCTTAATATGCATTGCATATTTTTGAAAGAATTTTTTTTTTACCTGCTTCTTTCTAAATTTTAAACATTATTTTCACGCATGTAGAGAAAAATCATAGCATGTTGTATTTTGCATATTTTATTTTTCATAAATTAAAATGAACCACACACAATAATTCTTTAAATTTAACATCAAGTGAGTTGGGAGTGACATCCAACCGCTTGATCAAGACCAACATTGGCATTCATCACCATATTTTTGGCTTGTATATTGTGATTTTTTGAACCTAACCATGGCCAAGGTCAGCTCCAAGAACCATCGAAGCTATGGAAAATAGCACACATTTATCTTCTAATTCAAATCACTAAAAAAAGTATGTCATATCTAAACAAGCAGCTCCTACTTACTACTTGTTTTCAATGGAAAAAAATCTGGCAAATTCTTAAGTGATTTTAATTTCATGGAAATATGCTTTTGGGATGAGTCCATTTTACACATAGATATTTGATATATAATACATTGAAAAGCCATGCAACCTAATTTTTTTTGCATTTTGAGTTTTTATATCTTGTCAAATAATCTTGGGGAGATGGATGTTCCAGTAATTTGGTGGACTTGTCTCATCCTATTTGTACACTTTTCCTCCATTAATATCATAGTATATTTTATCCGCCCATGTGGAGAAGTTGGAGAGCAAGTGGGTAGTTAAACCTCTCTAGTTGCTGAGAGGCCCAGGTTCAAATATCTCGCCTCACATGTTATGGATATGTTATGTAATTGTTCCCTCGTGGTCACAGTCTGTTTACCCCTTGTGACCACCACCAAAAAAATATATATATATATATATCATAGTATATTTTACATTTGTGAAAAATAAAATTCTAGGGATAATAACTCTAGAAAGATATCATATTAGATTGTATCGATGCATTTTTTTAATTGATAATTTAGGAGATATGTATAAAGGACACTGACCCTTTAATATATCAAAATATAATGATTGCATTGATTACATGATTGAAATAAGTAGAATACAGGTCAATGTGTAGCTTTAGTACACATCTTCCGTCTACTAGATATTTCAAGATATACAAGGGTGTCAATGAACTAGGATGAATGTTAATTATGAGCACATTATTTTTATATTTCAAAAATCTTCAAATAGTATATTATATCCTCAAACTTCATTTTGCATGTTGATGTTTCAATTGAAACCATGGATCAAGAGAGCTAGATGCAATCACATTCAACTATTCTATCTAAAATGTTACATCATATAGTGCTAATTTAGAATTTTCTATTGGAATTATTGCTTGTCGAACATAAAACTATTCCTCCTAATATATATATATATATATATATATACAGATAATTGATTAGGAGGAACTATTATTCATGGGGATGAAGTCATCAAATATTTAAATCACATAGAGTTGAAGATTGACTGAAAGTGAGGCTTAAATCAACTTGGGTTTGACCAACTGAATGAAATCCCAAACATGAAAAAAAGAGTAACCCAAAAACTATCAAAACATATCATCCTTGTCGAATACCTTAATTCAAGCATAATTTTTGCAGATACATAGAGTAGGTCCCAATATTTATGCTTCACCGTATTTACTTCTTGACATGTTAATGTTAGTATTAGAATCGGTCAAAAAAGTTTTCTTGTTGTAAGTTGTACTTGTCAATCTTGAGAACATTGATCCAAAGTACCCTTGGCACCTTTTTCTTCATTCTGATCATAAATTTTTGTTGTTCAATCATAAGAATATTCTCACTTTTACCACATACTCTAAAGTAGTAAACATCAAGCAAGATGATTTTGATGAATTTTCCACCTGAGGAAATGGTGATCGAGTGGAGAGTGGAAGATGGAATGCCAGTAGTGGCATTGTGTACATTATGCCTATTCCTAGAAACCTTGGAGTCCCTTTGGACTTTCCAGATGATTTGTTCCACATTTGTATTACCTCTGAGCTCATATTATTCCTTTTGTAACACCACATACTCTATGGGATGAATATGTGTAGTTTTAATTATCAGCCAGATTATTGGGGTGGTTTGGATTGCTATGAATGACAACTAAAATATTCATTCCTTAGTGCAATATCTAAAATGAATAATAATAATAATGATAATAATACAGAGTTATTGAGTAAGACCTACCTACAACTTATGGGAAAAATAGGCATTGACAGAGGGAATGGGTATAATTTAATTCCTTCTATTACTTTTGTCATAACTCAGATGCATGAATGTAATGAATTTCACAACTAAACCATATATGATAGCTCATTTTTCTTTCAATTTAATCACATAGAAGAGACTTTCCCAAAAAATGAAAAATTAAAAAACTTATTAGCTGAATTGAATCTAATGATTTATTGTGAGAATACCATTTTATTCAACCTCCATTTGTCAATGGAGTGTATTTGTAAAGTGATATTTCCCTTCTGATATCACCTGATGTTTAGCCAAGGCACTTATTGACATAGAAGAATTAGAAACAACCTCTAAATTCTTCTTGCCAATATTTTCCTCAAGGGCACCCTTTCTAGCATTTTCTATTTAGCATTAACATAGTAACATGTACACCATATTTAACATAGTTATACCATTTTTATTAATCTTACAGTTAAATGTATTCTAAGACTCATTGACATTATACAAAATAGTTATGCTTTGAAACTGGTTCTCTTGATCTAAGAGAAGGGGGTATGTACACACATGCCTAAAAATGATACAAACTATCAGGTAGATATCATAGAGAGTGATAAACATTTAGATGTTATCAAAAACTTAAAATGTTGGAATTGTGCTACAATGCTACATCAGTATATTTGCATGATTTATTTTAACATTATAAATGTAATGTAGGTCCAACATAAAATATTTTCACTAAACCATTATCCACATTCAGCAATATTGAGAAGGTACAATAAGCCAAAAGACTTGTCAACACTTAAAAGATTGGTTATGGTGCATATTTTCACTAGGTCTATTACTGTTAAAAGTGTGCTAACAATTTGTTGATCTCCTTATTTTTCAACTTGATTGCCATGACTTCCATAAAAATAATCAGAGTAAATGAAGGATAAACAACAATTGCACTTCTTGTTTGGCAGGACAAGTTGCAAATTGATTTCTTCTATTCTTTGTTCTTGTCAGCAGGGGATCATTTTTATTTGTACTTTTCTTATTGTCAATACAATTGGTATAAATTTTTTAGTCTCTTATATTGTTGTTGTTTTTGTTATTCAACTATTTTATTATATTGTTTGACAAAACAAGGATGTCATACATACTGATCTTTGAGTGTGTTTATTTGTTGTTTTATTTTTTGCAATCCTTAATTGGTTGGGTAGTCCATGTATTTTTTAATTTCTAATAGTTACTATATCTATACTATAAATAGTCAAATATAAATCCATTATTTCCATACAAATGCAATCAATTTGTTTTGAGACAAACATTTATATTACATGCATTAGTATATTAATTTTTTTGATGTTTTAACATGAGTTTATAGATTGGAGACTGAGTCATAAGATACTATAGACACCTAAAACATGTCATGTTGAGGAGGCTATTCATGTGGACACCTTTTTAGGCCAAATGACTCACCTTGGACCTTTCCAAGACCTAAGAGGTGTTATTACCACTCAAATAGGGTAGCTTAGTCCTATTCAGCTTAGAACGCTAATTTCTCTAGCGACGGGCTCACCACCGTTGACATTGATAGTGACTGCGGGCGAGTTGTGCCTACCAATAGCAGCCACAAACTGAGTCATGCTTTTTGAATATGGTTGAGTCTGTAACAAAATCAAGTAACCTGAGCTAAGTAAAGCCATTGGAATGCAACAAATTCTTGAACAGTTATCCATTAGAATATTACAGAAGCTTTGCCTCAACTACCCTAGCCCAACCAAATTTTGTTCTTGGCTTCACGAGCAAGCTAGGATGATATTTTTGGGAGTATACTCAAGGTCCCAAAAATAATAGAGAAGTCTAGAGATTTTGATGAACAATTTCCATAGTGAAGTGCTGCCAAACTAAGGAGAGCACTGATATCCCTTGAGGTGTAATGAAGTGCTACCAAAGTTGCATCATGATGTTGACACATTCACAAATGGATATATCACAAGCTTGAAGATCAACCACCTTGTTTTTCAAGATGAATTTTCCATGTATTTGAGACCAATCACACAATCCAAATATGTTTTAGGACACACCGACCCTTGTACATCAATTCAAAAATGGAATTGATCATCACCATGCCTAGAATACATAGAACAAAGCATCTATCTAGTGGCCACTATTTTTAACAGTGGCCCACAGGTGCCATCGATGATGTCGTCAATGGCCAATAGAGCCCACGAACCTGATCAATAGCATCCTCAATATGATGTATCATTTTTGTTGTTTTGATCATTAGATTAGTCATTAACTACTTTCTATTGGATTTCTAACCTAGATTAGTACATTTCATTTCAGTATTCCATGCATTTTTCACTTCTTTATGCATTTGCTTTTGTTATTGCACCTATCAAGAAACTATCCTTATATTGAGAGGCTTTAGATGCTAATAATCATTTTTTAGTTTCTTTGTGTGTAGGTGATAGGCCTTTTGCAGGAGCTAGACATCATCAAGACCACATTTCTTGACGTCATCACCTGGAGGTTGTAAAGGAAACCCTTCCTAATTATATTAGAGGAATTTTAGAAGAATCTATTTGGAAGACATCTATTCTTGAGATTTATTGTAATTCCGTATCAATTTGGTATCCCTAAGAGGGACGTATTGTAACCCGATGTACAATGTATTTTGAATATTAATGAGAATGGCTCATTTATTTCTTCAATTTATTGTTATAATGGTTACATAAATCTTTTATCAAATTGATTTCATTATTGCAATTATATAGATGTTTAGAATATTTTGGCAATTTAATAGTGGTGATCACGCGTGGGACCATTCCTTATTTGGTTTCTAACTTGAGTTTTTATTGTTTATGCTTTGTTGGTACCACCACTTTGATAAGATGTAGCTAACTGTGACCGCCTCCATCGGCTTCGATGGCCAACACTGTTGTCGTTATGATCATTAATTGCCTTGGGATAAACATTAAAAACCTAAATTGCAATAGCTTCATCGAACTATGGTTGCACCTGTAAGTGGCCCTCAACCATTTTTTGTTGTGTTTTTATAAAAAATTATATAATAGCAGTAATTTAGACAACATAGAGAAAGTTTAAAGTAAAAATTTAAATCTTTAGTTTGTTTACTAGACACCGCTGCTAGGGACAGTAGCCTCTACTGCTTGCCACCCTAGAATCCAGTGGCTAAATCTTTGACCAACTCTATGTCTGACAACCATTGTTGTTGATCATTTTTCATAGAGATGACTTCTGTTAGATTGAGTGGTAGATTTTGCTTGCTTAAAGACTATTTCATCTTAATATGCATTGCATATTTTTGAAAGAAAAAAATTTGTACCTACTTCTTTCTAAATTTTAAACATTCTTTTCATGCATGTAGAGAAAAATCATGGCATGTTGTATTTTTTTTTTTTTGGAATTTACATGGTGGAATCGGTAGCCACCACGAATCTGGGCAGGCTGTCCAGATTTTATGGCCGCCATAGTATTCTACGCTGTCTGCCCCAGAAGCTACCACACAGATCTTCGCGCAGTCCACCCCTATAACCACCATGCCACAATCATTTTAAACCTTTTACGCCACTGAAAGCATTAGGAAAGGGACAAGCGTTTAGTACGACGAGGCCCAAGATTTGAACCTTGGACCTCCACCCCCCTTATGGGGTTTGGATGAACCAATTGGTCTACACCTCGGACCTGGCATGTTGTATTTTGCATATTTATTTTTTCATAAATTAAAATGAACCACACACAATCATGCTTTAAATTTAACATCAAGTGATTTGGGAGTGACATCCAACCGCTTGATCAAGACCAACATTGGCCTTCATCACCATATTTTTGGCTTTTATATTGTTATTTTTTAACCTGACCATGGTCAAGGTCAGCTCTAGGAACCGTAGAAGCTATGGAAAATAGCACACATTTCTCTTCTAAGAGTGTATCGTTACCCACAATGGATTGGGTGAGGACCGGTAGGACATGTGCTCCCTCATTGGGTATGGGTTTTATCTCTATATCCTGGTGGGTTTTGCAATCCTAACTTCATCACCGGGTTAGCATGTGAGAGCATACAAGTGAAATCCCTTAAATATTTGAGAATTACATCAACATTTAAAACTCGTATAAGAAAGTGGTAAGATATCAACACATCAAAACACACAAGCCAATTTTTTAGGAAACACAATCAATATTTAAAAGAGATAATCACTTGTATACATAATTTATTTCTTAAATAACATATGAGATAATAAAAATACAAACATTATTAATTTCTTAAATCACATATGAGATAATAAAAATATAAATGGTCACCACAGGAAGCTGCACTCAGTTGAAAACTGAGGTGATACCCAAAGCACAAGAAGGCACAAACTACATTAGAGTTAGTTCACTTGATCAAGCCATACCTGAATGACATTCAAGTAGTCTCCATAGAGATAATTCCTCTCATGGGGGATCCCATTGAGAAATCCCACCTAGGAGGACTTCTATTGGGACCCGTCATGACTATGAGGATCTTCCTTATAGACCTCAGTCATCCCATCATGCTGATAGAAAAAATCCACCCAATGAGGGGTAAACTAGAGGGGTTGCACACATTTTCATACCCAATCGATCTTCAAATCCCTTCGAGCATGGAGAAAAATTTGTGACATGCCTTAACATCAGTGAGCGAGGTACTCCTCCTGACCGACCTTGGAAAACTCACAAATTATATTTCTTAGACAAGTATGGTACAAAGTCAACCCATAGAGCTCCTTCATCTTGCTACAACCCGGCTAGACGAAGTTGGCTATATTTAATAATTATTTATAATTCACTATATAGGTTAGCTATCCAAGAGAAATAGGGATATCATCTTAATTTTACTTTTCATCTGGGTATTTGCATTATATTTATCATTTGATATTTTATTGTTTATATATCTGTTGCATTATATCATTAATTGGTTTATGTGTGTTCTGGAATCTGTTGCATGACTATATGTTTGGCTGAGGGAAGGAAGGGGAACCTTCCAAGTGGTATCAGAAGTCTGTAATCTAGACATCGACGGGTGTCCCAAACATTCTGTAGCACACTCGGCTACATAGCGACGACCAGATAGTAACAGGTTGTTGGATTCATGGATCATCCATTCGTTACATAGGTGATAGATAGCCCTATGGGTGCAATTCATATTTCACACACCAGTAATTCACGAGCTCAAAAAAATCATCGATGGGTTGTTTGACGTAGAAACTAGGGTATATATATCATGATTCACTTCGGCTATCTCCTAGTAGCACATAGCCTTCACAACTAACGTAACAACACGCATAGTTACAGCCATAAATGAGGCCACAGACAGTGGTAACTCGAATGACATTAGGACTCATTTAGTGGACTCAGCATCGAATGAAAGCATCTCAATCATGATGCCTGGGTGCCAATAACTAAAGAAAACCATGTAGAAAATAGCCATAGCCATGTTTTTACAGCTGCGAGAAAGCCAGCCAATCTAAATGCCAAAAAAATTCAAAAATTTAATGTCTGACTAAGGTACTAAATCGTAAATTATTTATTTATTTATTTTTCGTCGAATCCTTTATCCTACATCCACTATAGTCTTGGTACAAACATGTTTATATTGAGGACGACACACCTCCTTTGTTGTGACTTCAGTCACACGGAGATCTTCCTCACCTCACGCGTGAACCTCTCCTGTCGCCAGTTGTATCACATTGTCCGTGACCTTCAGTCCCATGTGTCCTTTCACGTCATCCTATTTTGTCGTGTTGTTCCTAACCTCCATCTTTGTGCCCTGTGGTCTTCGTGTTGTTCTCTGGGTAAGTGGTCCTTTCACGTATACATATTTTCCCTTTCGCGTGTCTCTTCTGCCTGTGTGTCTCTTTTGCTATCCCTTTTGCATGTCTCTTCTGCTATCCTGACCACATGTCCACTAGACTAGCTCGGTATCGCCAGTCAGTGCAAGTGGGGTCCATGTCTTCCTGGTCGCTAGTCCTTGCTTGTCTTCTTGTCCCTGGTCCCACGTGTCCACTTTGGTTAATTAGGTCCCTCATACCCTCACCCCGCTCAAGTGACAAGTTGTAAAAATTGTCAGTGTTAAATTGTAAAAGTTGTCAAAGCAAAATTATCAAGTTGTAAAAGTTGTCAAAAAAAAATTATCAAAAAATTGCCAAATTCAGTTATTCAAAAGTCATAAGGAGAAGATCCCAAATTCAAAATCCATGTCATAGTTGGAGCAACAGTTGCAGCGAAATATATTTTTTTCCAAATTCAACCAATTTTGAAGAAATCAAAAGCTCAACACTCCTAAGCAGGTTATGCTGACAAGTGCATGAGCAAAAAGTGGACCAAATGATCTGACGATCGACTATCAAGCTCGGAGACTCCCAACAAAGACACAGGAAGACCTCATCGAACCCAAGGTACAAAAAATTCTCTTTCTCCTTTCGTAATTGGTATTTATAATCTGAATCATCTAGTGCTCAGCCCAATGGCATCCAATACCTCTCCAAATCCTCACAAGAGAACGTCACTCAAGTAGAAAACAATAGTCCCATGGTCAATGACGATGTGTTAAGAAAATTAATAGAAATTCTTAAGATTATGACTGCAAGCTTCAACGCATCTAGGAAATAAACCCAACCAAATCCTCCTAGTTCCAATCACTGGAGTACTGACATGCACTATGATGACTATACACACTAGAGAGGTCAAAATAACTAGTCCCTAAATCACAATGATCACCAAAATATTGAGGATTGGGGTAACGAAGAAATTTTGGAGCAACAAAGGGATTCTAAAATACCTTACCAAAATAACAACCAATGAAAACGGAGTAACGATGAACAAGATAGAAATAATTCTCACTACCAACCAAGAGGTCCTACTGGAGTCAATTATCCATGCGTTGACAAGTCTAATTTTGAAGGTCATGATCCACATGGGTGGATTGCCAAAATGGAAGGCATATTAGAGTTCTACCAATTCAAGTATGAGGACAAAGTCTCTTTTACAGCAACCAATTTAGGCACTAAAGCTTATAAATGGTTTACATGGTATAAATGTGAGACCGCCCATCGGGCATTCTTTTGGCATACTTCCAGGGAAGCCTTTCTTCATATATTAAAAAAAGGTTCCACAGGTTCCTACACAGTACGATTGTTGTAACTTAAGCAGACAGGATCAGTAGGGGACTACATCGTAGAATTCACCAGCATGCTTCACTATGCACAAGAAGTACAACCAGACGTGGTGGTAGCAGCTTTTTAAAATAGATTGAAAGCACATATTAAAGTCAAAGTGGACCTACAAAATCCATCCAAGCTGGATGAGTGTATAAGGATTGTCGATTTGGCAGAGACGAAGTTGCAATTAGGCTCATCCACATGACATGATTCATATGGTCGTTCTCCGTTCTGCAATAACTATTTTCAAAGAAATGATCAACCATCACGGTACTTTTGCTACAAATATCACAATCATCATCTAAAAGATCAAGCATGTACACCATGACAAAAATTTCAAATTGAATATACCAACAAGGAAGAGGAAGACACAACGAAGTACGACACACCTGAGGATACCCCAGTGGATGACCAAAGTGAACACGAGGAGGTTGTAGCTGAGGATACCATAACTATTTCAGTACACGCTCTTATGAGGTTATCCTCTCACCATACAATCAAGGTGGCATGTTTCATTCAAAAATAGAGGGTGACCGTATTAATTAATTTAGGAAGTACTCACAACTTCATTGATGCAAAAATTGCACGGATATTGGGTTTGCACATCTTCTCTTCTAGTCAAGATCAGTTTCAAGTCAGAACTGCAAGCAGGGAAATTTATCAATGTCTAGGTAAGACATCTTCAATTTCATTACAAATGGGTACGTATACTTGGCAAGGTCCTCTTTTAGCTATGGAATTAGGAAATTTAGAAGTTATTTTAGGTGTTGCATGGATGGAACAATTAAAAACCACCATGCATTTTAATCACAAACATCGCTTTGTGGAATGGTAAGCTAATGGGAGGACCGTTCGTCTTCAAGGACTACCCACACCTCCATCAAAAGTTGTAAGTTCACATAGCATGGAAAATATATTAAGAAAATATGGTGGGGGATTCATAGCCCGAATCAATTGCATAGAGAAATTAGAACAAGATATACCAAAAATCAAAGAAGATCTCCAAAACATTGTGACTAACTATGAGGAAGTTTTTCAAGAACCAAAAGAATTACCACCCAAAAGATCTCATGAACATGCCATACATATAGTGCATGTAAGTCTTCCACCCAATGGTCATCCTTATCGATATCCCCAACCCCAAAAAATAGAAATTGAGAAGATTGTCCAAGAGCTATTAGACCATGGTGTCATCCGTCATAGTACTAGTCCTTACTCCTCACCAATAGTCCTAGCTCGCCAAAAAGACAATTCTTGGCATATGTGCCCTGATTTTTGACCTCTCAAAAAAATCACGATCAAAAATAAATTTCCTATCCCTGTCATTGATGATTTACTAGATGAGTTACATAGTGCCAAATTCTTTATAAAATTAGACTTACGTTCAGGGTTTCACCAAATCCTATTTAGGGAAGAAGATATTCCAAAAATAGCCTTTCAAACTCATGAAGGTCATTATGAATTCTTGGTCATGCCCTTTGGTCTCACTAATGCTCCATCTACCTTTTAAAGCTTCATGAATCAAGTATTTCATCCATTCCTCCATAAATTTTTCCTCGTATTCTTTGATGACATACTCATCTATAGTAAATCATAAAAAGATCACTTATCACATGTGGGCAAAGTTCTCCATATCCTACACAAGGAAAATTTGTTTGTCAAATGATATAAACGCTCCTTTGGTGTTCAAGAAGTTGAGTACCTCAGTCACATATTATCTCAGGAAGGTGTCAAAGTGGATCCCAATAAAATTAAGGCAATCCAGGATTGGCCTTTACCTAAAACTATCAAGAAACTTCATGGTTTTTTGGGCCTCACTGGATATTATCGCAAATTTATGTGTAACTATGGTAAAATTGTTGGTCCTCTCATGGATCTCACCAAGAAGGATGCTTTTTAGTGGTCAGAAGTAGCTACCAAAGCCTTCGAGGCTCTTAAGGAAGCAATGTGTACTACTCCAGTTTTGGCCACTCCAGATTTTAAAAAGCCATTTGTTATTGAATGTGATGCCTCAGGAACAGGTATTGGGGCAGTTTTAATGCAGGAGGGTCATCCATTGGCATTTGAAAGTAAACAACTTTCAGGGAAGAATTTGGGTAAATCTACCTATGAAAAAGAAATGTTGGCTATTCTACACGCAGTGGAAAAATGGAGGCACTACTTAATCAATAGTTTTTTTATTATAAAAATAGATCACAATAGTCTCAAGCATTTTGTTGAACAAATATTTTCTTATCTTGAACAAAATAAGTGGTTGACAAAACTATTAGGATATGATTTCATGATTGAATATAATAAAGGGAAATAAAATGTGGCAGCTGATGCATTATCCCACAAATACAAAGATGAAGTAGTCATTAACGCCATCTTAGGACCTTGTTCCCAATGGGTGTCTTAGTTACAGGAAGAATGGTGGTCCAATGATGAAACAACTCAAATAATTCAAGAATTGTCTAGGGGTTCATCTAAGTACCCTCTTTTCTCATATGATGACGAAATATTATGCAAGAAGAACCACATTTACATTCCCCATAATTCAACACTCAAATCACAGATTCTAGAGGAGTCACATTCTTCTCCATCTGCAGGTCATTCAAGGTTTCTGAAAATATACATGCGAGTTAAACAATCCTTTTTTTATAAAGGGTTAAAAACAAAGGTTAAGCAATGGGTAGCAGAATGCGAAGTGTGCCAATGTAATAAGGGAGAAACAGTTAAGTCACAGGGTTGCTTCAGCCATTACCTATTCCAAATTGTCAGTGGGAACATATTTCCATGAATTTTATTGAAGGGCTTCCTAATTCAGAAGGTAAAATGGTAATTTTTGTAGTAGTTGATCGCCTTTCCAAATATGATCATTTTTAGGCCTTACAACATCCATTTTCAGCAAGCAAAGTGGCCAAGGTATTTATGGATTTAATTTTAAATTGCACGGTATGCCAAAAAATATTGTCATTAGTAGAGATACCATATTTACTAGTAAATTTTGGAAAGAATTGTTTTGACTTAGCGGTACCAAATTAAACATGTCTTCCGCATACCATCCACAAACAGATGGTCAAACAGAGGTCATTAAAAAATATCTAGGTACGTACTTGAGATGTTTTGTACAAGATAAAAATATCAATGGAGTCAATGGTTGTCATTGGCAGAGTGGTGGTACAATACTTCTTACCATTATTCCACTAAGATGTCTCATTTTGAAGTATAATATGGAACAAAGTTGCCAAAAGTAGCTGATTATGTACTAGGATCTCCCAAAGTGGCCCAAGTAGAGGATTGGTTGTAGAAGCGATAAGCAATGCTCACTATTTTGAAAGACAATTTGTTCTAAGCACAAAATCATATGAAGCAGCAATAGGACAAGCATCATTCGAAAAGGGCATTCAATATTGGTGATATGGTATTCTTACATCTTCAGCCCTACAAGAAGTTATCATTGAAGCTCAAATCCAGTCAGAAGTTGATGCCATGATTTTATGGTCCTTATAGAATTGTGCATCACATTGGGGAAGTAGCATATCAACTGGAGTTACCCCAATATTCTTGCATACACCCAGTGTTTCATGTCTCCTATCTCAAAAAGGTGATTGACCAGAAAGTACACTCTTAGTCAAAATTACCAGTGTTGGATGAAGAAGGGCTTATCTATCTTCAACCAAAAATAGTGGTACAAACTAGGACTCATCGACTAAGATCTCATCACATCCAGGAGTTTCTCATCAAGTGGCAGGATTTACATGAAGAATATGCAACCTAGGAATCTGAAAGTATCTTCCAGTCATTTCTAGCTTTGAGGACAAAGCTTTCCAAGGAGAGGAGTCATGCTACAGCCCAGTTAGACGAAGTCAGTTGTATTTAATAATTATTTATAATTCACTATATAGGTTAGCTATCCAAGAGAAATAGGGATATCATCTTAATTTTACTTTTCATATACGTATTTGCATTGTCTGAACGGTGGGGACGTGCCCACCCATGGTGGTGAAATATTTATTTGCTTTATATTTGTCATTCGATATTTTGTTGTTTATATCCGCTATATTCTATCATTAATTGGTTTATGTGTATGTGTTCTGGAATCTATTGCATGACTGTATGTTTGGCTGAGGGAAGGAAGGGAAACATTCCACATATTCCTATTCTCATTCAAAGAGTACATGTAGCAAAGAGATAGCATGTCATACGTATGCCTAAGTTGAGTGCTCTAGACAAGCATGCAATACACCCACCTCATTCACATGCGAGGGTACTACACATAGGCTTGAACTTGATGTTAGTGCAACCTCAATAGACAGAGGTAAGAGGGTAGCTATACCTACATCTAGAACCAAAATTACCAAATATTCCTATATAGAGCTACAAATCCAATGACCATACATAGTAGATCAAACATATCGATTACCTAGGCCTGATACAAACCAAAGAGAGTAATTATTCCAAGCCAAATTGGAGGATTTATGCAATGAGCATGAGAACCTAGAACATGAGCATAAATAAACATATATTCTACATCGCCAACATCTGTATGAGAACCGTTTGCATGAATAAAGGATTCTTGAGCAAAAGGAATATGAAGAATGATCAAATAGGTTATCTCAAGAAGAATTACCCACACCTAGTGCTTATAGGTAGCAATATACCTTGAGATGTAATATGTTTCATCAGGAGCTTCCTGGTAGGTAAAGAGACACTTTTCCTCATCACGTTTCACTACATGCTTCTCGGTAAAAACAATGCACAGTGCCAAATAGGCCAAAGTATGAAAATTATGAGGAGATAGAATAATATGAATAGGATTAGATGTATCCTAAACCATCCTTAGTAGACTTGGATGATGATTATAATCTACCAACTCGATCACAAAGAAACATTCCACTATTTGCACCTAAGATACCTCTCCATCAAGAGGAAATCATTTCTTCACAAACCTACAAAGTGCTCATGAATAAAATAAAATCACTCAATAAACAAGGTGTGGTGTAACAAAATCCACATTGAGCAAGATACATAACCAACCCCTTCATCCATCAGTGCCCGCACCAACTTATCCTGAGCATTTTGAAATACCAAAGTTGGATAAATTCAAGGGGATGAGGATGCTCAGGAGCACGTTACGAGTTTTATGAACTTGTGCTTCTTGCTATAGAATAGTGATGTTGTTGTGCATATTTTTTATCACACCCACGGGTTCTACCCTTGAGTGGTATAATTAATTACCAAGGCACAATATATCTAGCTTTAAAAAACTAGCAAACATTTTTCTTTTGACTTCAAGAAGAAGGTAAATCTATCTCACTTGTCAAACCTACGTCAGTATGATGAGGAGCCGATTATGGATTACAAGAATAGATGTCAAAAAATTATGTCAAAACTACCATTTGCTATACCCACTTTTGAATTAACTCGAATGTTCACAAAAAGTTGCGCTAACATATCTTGTTGCTACTACAACTGCAATAGTATAAAATTTTAAAGGAATCTTTGGCACAAGCCAAAGTAATAGAGGACATAAAGGTCCAATAGGGAGAGTTAAAACTCTGGAAGAAATATTGGAATAATAAAATGCGCAACCACCCTCATCAGGTGAAACTAGCACTTGTGAATAAGGTTGTCTTAAATATTCCAAAAGCAGAGAAGTCTAATCAATAGCTAAATTATCAAGCTCAACCTTCCCTAGTGTACTATAATCAGTGCAATAAAAATCAGGGTAAGGATAGACAATGTCGTTCACCTTGTTAATACATGCCACTGCTTGAGTCTTTGGCATATTTATTCAATAGATTGTGTAAGGATAAGGCTTTCACCTTGCCCAAAGTTCACTTTTTGGATCCAAACCACCCTAATACAAAGGGGTATAAAGAGGACCAATTTTGTCCCTACCATAGAAAAAAATGTCATGACATTGAAAATTGTTATGGGTTTAAGAACCTGGTGCAAAAAATGCTAGATAGGGATCAATTACAGATTGATAATCCTTTGGCTCATGATAACCAAAAATTGGGCATATTCAAGGAACCCTTGCCCAATTATAAGGCTAAGGGAAATTAGATAGGACATGTCAATGAAATACACGCAAATCCACTCATGTAGGGATTTATTGATTGATCAATATTGTCACTCGAAATAAGAGATATAATCAACCTGAGCCACTTGCGGCTCCTATATGTATACCTGTTGTGGTTCAACAAATGCCAGGTCAAAATAAGTTGTTAGGTCCACCAAAAATATCGGTGATCACTATCTAAACTAGGATTATGTAAAGTTTACAAATAGCCTCAGCCAAGTTATCCATTTATGATCTCATAGAACAATCCCCTAGGCATAGGGAGACCCTCATCGAAATTATTAAGTCCATTGAGCTCCAACCCCAAAACTCAAATTATCTTACTAATTTCATGGGGTATATTCAAAAGTGTAAAGAGCCTATGATTACATTCTATGATCATAAAATCAAGATAGTCTCGACTAATGTAGTAGATCCTCCACTACACATTATTGCTTGTATCAATCTTATACCTTTCAAGTGAGTGTTAATTGACACAGGCTCTTTAATTAATATCATTACCAAAAAAATACTTAGGACACCTGAGTCTTCCTGAGTCACACATAGTTACCTCAAATTTCATGCTGTAAGCATTTAATGATGTGTTATGCTCCATAGTCATTACCATAGTTCTACCTATTCAGGTAGGGCTTAAGACCATATCAATTATGTAGCATGTGTTGGAAGGTGTAATGCAATACATAATATTACTTGGGTGTCCTTGGATCTAGGATATTATATGTGTTCCATCTATTTTGCATCAGTGCATCAAATATGTCTACGAGGGACAATTCCATGTCATCCTCTCAGACGAAGAACCATTCAAGTATGTGAATCAGGTTGATATGCTAGGGAAGTTTGTCCTCCCATTCACACATTAGGATATTCAACCCACATCACCAACTAATAATATAGAGTGTATGTCTAAGTCAGTGTAGGCTAATCCATCCACATCAATATTGCCACAATATCCTAGGCTAGTTGTCGCTTCTGAGAAACCTTCATCATCATCAAAATTGAAGGATAAGTAGAAGCTTAAGGCACCCATCATAGAAGAAGAGCCTAGAGTTATTTCTAATGTGACCACTATGGATATTCTAACTCCCATAGAGGAGGATGATTCACATAATTTAGAAGAGGATATGCCTCAACCCGCTTCACTTGCATCATCCACATCACAGGTTATAGTTAACTTAGTCAATCCCAGGCTAGTAGAGTCTTTAGTTCAGAATGTCACATTTACACCAATAATCAAATCTGCACAAGACATGGGGAGAACCCACATTCTTCAATTGCCTATTGGGATGGTGGTACCTCATGGGATACCACCTAATTAGATTAATTTTATTTATAGGGGCTTTTACCAAGCCATAAACCATTCTTTTATTAATGATGATGATGAGAACCTTTCACATGGAATGTGTATTATTTATCAAATATTGAGTTTGCACTTAGGTATTTCAACCATTGCCATTGGCACGGTAATAGCTTGGGCTTATATGAACAAGTTTGCAAGACACCTTATTAACTACAGTATAAACTACCCACCAAAATTTTTGGATTAGGATACTCTATACGTAGGTAGGATGAGTTACTAGCCATATCCTTAGAGCACCTAAGTCTAGATTTTAGGGAAGATATAGATTGGAATCCTTATGCATACCCCAACCCTTCACATATATGGAGGGATGATCGTCTAGTGACTATGGTTTCTATAGATCCTCCTTTGGTTTATCATGAGAACATATCTATCGAGGCTGAATCAAAGATAATTCTTGGAATTGACTAGGTTAATACCAATGATGAATATGTGGATGAAACTAAGATGGCATATCTAGGTCCTAGACACTTGCATCCCCTAAATAATCATGTAGAGGCCATTGAGTCTGAAAGACCCCTTACTAATCAAGATGATATTTATCATGGTGCATTCTCTCAAATATCTATTCTAGAGCAGTTGCTTTTGGTAGAGGACCCAATTTTCCTACCTCCTCCTGAAGTGGATCCTGAAATCCCAAATATTCCTAGTCCAGACTGGGAATATTTAGAGCAACAAGCAGTTGATGAGTCTTACCCATGTGGTGATGGATATTAACTTCCATCCATAATTATTATCTCCATTTATTTAACCACATCACTCTGTAACCCATGTGACCCTTCAGAACCATTGCACCTCAACCTTGAGGCCATTGATTTTGATCATGTCGATTCTCCTCCATTGCCTAAGTATTTCTTCCCTAATGAAGAAATGTTACAATTATTCCATTTTACCCTAGGATATGCTCATGATATCTATAATATTGAGGTTAAACCCAATATGGTAGATCCCTTGAATATATTAGAAAACATCCATATGATCCCTATGCCTCATCAAATTGAGAAGGAGTCACATATGTCGATAGAGGAGACTTTTGAAGTGGATATCATCTTAGATCCCATGAATACTAAAAAAATCAAGCTTGGAGAAATCTTATCTCTTAAGGAACGAGCCATCCTCATACCTCTATGGATAGAAAGACCTAAAATTTTTTCTTAGACATATAAAGATATGCTAGTTTTGGATCCAAAATTGGTTACTCATAACCTTTCATTGGACCCTACCAAGAAACTGGTCAAGCCAAAACTTAAGAATATGCATCCAATTGTCGCTCTGATGGTAAAATATGAATTGTAAAAATTATTGGATGTAGAATTCATCATTCCCATCGACTATCTAAAATGGGTATCAAACATGGTACCTATAGGAAAATATAATAGGAGCATTCGTATCTGTATGGATTTCAGAGACATTAACAAGGCAACACCAAAGGATACATTTTCATTGCCAAATATTGATGCTCTTGTAGATGCAATAGTTGGTCATGAGATGTTATCTCTCATGGATGGAATTTTTGGCTATAATCAGATTCGAGTCAAACCTGAGGATCAACACAAAATAGCCTTTACAACTCCATGGGGAACATTTTACTACAAGGTTATACCATTTGGTTTCAAAAATGTTGGTGCCATGTACCAGCGAGCTATGACATATATTTTCCATGACTACATGCACAAAATCTTGGAATATTACATTGATGACTTGCTAGCCAAGTCATTATTACATGAAGAGCACATAGAGGTCTTAAGAAAGGTCTCCGATAACCTGATAGAGCACAACGTTAGGTTGAACCCAAAAAAATATGTTTTTGGTGTTACATCAAGAAAACTCTTGGGATTCATTATTTCAAAATGAGAGATCAAATTTGATCTAGCAAAATTCAAAGCCATATTAGAAATGCTTCCCCCAAAAAATATCAAAGAACTTAGAAGACTATAGGGAAAAGTAGCATCCATAAAGCACTTCATCATGCAGTATTAGATAAATTTTGACCCATGAATCGACTTCTACAAAAGGGGCTCCCATTCAATTGGGATGAAGATTGCCAAAAAACTTTTACTAAGATCAAACAATACCTGGCATCACCACCAATGTTAGCTCCACCTAGACCAGATGTACCTTTTATGCTATATATATACCATAAACTTTGTAATGGAAACCATGTTAGCGTAGAAGAAAAAATAAGACAAAGAACATGCAATATATTACATTAGTTGAATCCTAGTTAGCTATGAGCCAAAATATGCATACGTCAAAAAGCTCTGTTTAGCATTGGTTTTTGCAACTAAGAAGTTACGTCACTAAATGCTAAGTCATACTACGTATGTCATATCTAAAAAAATACTTTGCAGTATATGATGAGTCAAACATATCATAATACATGTACAACAAAGTGGATCATGCTACTGATATAATTCAATCTTGAACTCATAAGTCAAAATTTAGTCAAATTTTAGGTAATAGTAGATCAACTAGCAGACGCACCTCTTTTGGATGATAGACCTCTTAGCATAGAACTTCTCGATGATGCAATATTTGCATTATCAGAGTCACCCAAACCCAAAGAAATAAATAATAAAACCAATATGACATTGTTCTTCAATGGTTTGAAATGCGAGAAAGGGGGTGGCACAGGGATTATGTTTTTCATGCCACAAGGATATCCAATACCCTTGTCATTTAAAATCAACTTCCCTTGCATCAACAACAATGCTAAATACAAGGCCCTAATCTTGGATCTCCAAATAACTATCACCATGAAGATAAAAAACTAAATATCTTTGGTGATGCCTTGCTCATAGTCAACTAAGTAAAAGTAATCTATCAATATAGGTATCCTATCCTAAAAGTATATAAGGAACTTGTTGACACTTATCTAGCCCAGTTGGATTGGTATGACATCGAGGCAGTCTCTCATACATCAAATTGATTTGTGAATAATATGGCATCTTTGGGATCCTTAATTCCTCATAATCCTTCTACTGATTTCAATATCATCCAAGTCAATATGATCTCACAATCCATGATGTTGTGTGAGACTCAAAATAATAAAGAATCATTCCACATAATTCATATAGAACCAAACCATGAATGAATATGTAAAGCTAGATATTTTTGAAAAAGGAATCTTAGGGGTATTTGATCTCGTAGGGTCCTTCGAAGAGTGGTACTACCATTCACCGTAAGGTTATTTCCCAATCTACATTTATGCAACTCTAATCACAATAGGAACAAGTCATTCATTTAGTCGACACTATCACTTATCAGGATTGGCTCACCCAATTACAAGATTACCTTAAACTTGTAATTATCCCATAGGGATTGTTGTGTACCAAAAAAAGAGCATTCAAACAAAAAGTGACTATATTATCTTTTTAAGAGACATCTTGTATCGACGAAGCTATGATGAAATTATCCTTTGTTATCTCAAGCCCCAAGAATCAGCTTGGATAATTTTGCAAGCTCTTAATGGCACATGCAGTGGCCATTTCAATGGCATGGACATCGTTAAGCACATCTGTATCGCCCAAATTTTTTGCACCCTTACCTTTAGGCTAAAGGATTTGTACTCGAAAGGGGGGTGAGAAAAGGATGGAACAATACCTCGGATGGAGAGGCCCTTTGAAGGTCGCACCTCTCGGGGGAGGGGTATAAAGGTGAATTTTTGATGGATGGTGGGGTTCACCAGGAAACTTTGAGTGGCAGTTTCCATGCCTAGGTTGAGAATGGGTTTGATTTGTTCATTTTATGTTCAATAATTAAGATTCCTAGGTTGGCCAAAATGAAGCTAAGTTATTCTATATGAAGATTTTTATTTATATGAAGACAACAGAAATAAATGAATCCTAATGCGATTGAATATAGAGAATATATAAAATGGAGAAGAGTACACCTGATTTTTGATGTCTGATGAAGATTCTGAAGCTTGTAGGAGTCCAGATCGTCCTGGATATGATAGGATCATCTGTAATTGTACAAAATTGTCCCAAATCATAGGATATCATCCGAGATCACCCAATATAGTTAGCGACCTGACAAATTCATTAGGTGAATTCGTCAAAAACCTGCAATCAAGAAAACAAACACCAAAACCCAAAAATACAATTGCAAGAATGATGTAAAATGATAGAAATAAGAGTATAGATATTTCAATGATAAATCCAGATATCAAATTAAATGAGATGCACTATTTTGGAAACTTATTTTGAATTTTATCATGCAATTATGATAAATGAGGTGAACTCCAAGATGAAAAACAGAAGTAAACTAATCTAATGCACCAATAAATAAGGAAAATGAGATAGAGAATGCAAACTCAGGGCTCTGATTGCCCCCAAGATGAATTGCATACCAGATCGTCTGTAATCATAAAAGATCATCATCAATCTTGACAAGATCATCTAAAATTGTAGTTGAATCACCTGCGACGATCCGAGCTACCTCCAGTTGAAACACAGTGAAATCCTGCAACAAAAATTGAAAACACAAGTGCAAATGATGGGAGATCACAACAAAAACTAAAATTACAGGGAAATAATTAGCCAGGCAGCCAGGTAGGGATTCAGGGGGATAAAATGGGAAAATCCCAGTTTATATAGGATTAGGGGGAGGTTAGGAGGTTGGGGATCATCCCAATCTAGGAGATCCCCAACATGGGAATCTCCAACTGTGTAGACACGCTTCTGCCCAAGTTAGAGAGGTCGTTGGAACAAAAGATAATTGCAAAAATTTGGTTTTGGGACGAAATCGTCTGGACATTCTATTCCATATGAATTCATTCGATTTGGGACGATATCGTCAGATCAACGACGATATCGTCCAACGGTCACAACAACCTCTAAAAATGGCACGAAAAATGAGGTAAGCGATTAACGGGCGATTTTGGGGTTAAAATTCAAATTTCTACTTTTTACTGATGGTTTAACTGCACCAATTTTAGGGTGCTACATTTTGCCCCCTCTTTAGCGATTTTTTCAAAAAAAAAGCGTTAAAGACAAGTTCTTCACGATTTACAAGAAAGCAAAAAATTTATTCCATTTTTTAGATGACGATTCTAGGTCGAATCATATGATTGTTTGCTATGGTGCCCCCTCCGAATTTTTACCCAAATTGAACATTTGAGGTAAAAGCACGGAAAAGCAAAAAAAAAAAATGTCGTTTTGAATAAAAATAAGAAAAATAGGGTAAAACCCTAATTCATTTTTACTGTTCACTTTCGTTGTTTCAGAGCTCTGCAGGTGAAATGGTGGAAATGGCACATAGATCAACAGAGATCCGATGCGGGTTGCGGGTAAGGATCTAAACCTAGTTTACTGTGTTTTTAACTTGATTTACTTTATTTTTGACTTGAATTTTAAGTGTTTTTTGGGGGCATCGCAACCGTTTTTAGGCCGCCGACAAAATCGTCTCTATATTGTCGATTTCGTCTAGGGATGAAATCGAAGAAATAGGGGCGATCCCGTCCAATAAGGGGCGATCCCCAAATTGAAGAACGAAGACGATTTTGTCCTATTAAGGATGATTTTATCTAAATTTGGTACGATATCGTCCAATAATGGATGATATCAACTTTTATGGGATGATTTGATTTTAATTGATTTTTTTTTTTAATGATTATGTACTAATGATTTTTGTTGTTTTATTGCTTATTTTGTAGAGAGGATTGCTAAAGAGTCGAGAGTGGAAATACGAAGATGTAAGAGACGATTTGGCCATGCTCGATCAGGCCGAGCGAGATATATTGGCAGAGGTAGGACTGCAGCATGTGGCAGAGATGCCACAAATTCCTATAGACATGGGGCTACTGACAACCCTAGCAGAGAGAAGGTATCCGGAGTCGTCCTACTTTTGGATACCGATAGGGGAGATGACTCCCACTCTAGAGGATGTATGGAGGATCTTGAGGATCCCCATACATGATCGATTCATGATCCCTTCGGCCAATCAGGGCCACGCTATGATGAGATTGTGTGAGGACTCGAGCTTCGTCCTAGAGAAGGGCAAGGTGATCATCGAGGCTTTGAGGTGGATGCCTAAGGTGTCTCGATTGACCCAGGTTTTGGTAGGGGTTGTGGGTGGCCTTATTCTATGCCACGAGAGTGGATGTAGATTATCGTGGCTACTTTTAGATGTGGTTTGTGATATGAGAGACCACGAATACAGGTTTGCTTGGTGTAGCTTTGTACTGTGCCACTTGTATAGGATCCTTTATGGGGTCGTATACAAGGGGGGTCAATTTTTGGTGCTGACATCGCTTCTAAAGGTTTGGTGCTAGGAGAAAATTGCAGTGCGTAGGCCGGTAGGGCTTCCACTGATAGGAGTTGACTGGGAGAGACCCTGAGTTTTCTATTGGTGGATCCAGAGAGGGTCATAGCGGTGGATAGATCTGCTGACATCCCGAAGGTTACTAGATGATCTCACCCCAGATCGGATCACTTGGAGACCATGGATAGAGCATCCAGGGTGGGTAGAGGATGGATAGGAGTTGGCTCGCATCAGGCGAGTCATATGGTTGAGGAAAGAGTGGGGAGTGGTAGAGCTCCACCGCTATGATTGAGTTTTGAGGTAGTTCGGTCTACAACAGGGGATCCCTACTCTTAGGGATTATGAGTACTTTCAAACTATGCGGGATAGTACCACACTGAGCGGGGCTCCAAAAATGCAACGGTTCTAGAGTTAGGATGCTGATGATGCCCCCATTCAACCAGTGGATGGGGATGATGCGAGGGTAGTAGACGGATATGATGCTTGGTATGCAGGAATCCACCCTCCTCGGATGACAAGGGCATAGGGTCAGATGCACGATGTAGTGTAACAGATGGAGATGTGGCACCAGGCTGCCATCGATGCAGCGAGGGGTCAGAGAGGGAGGGATCAGTGATGGCCTCCTTAGGAGAGATGCCAAAGAGTACCACAGGCTCTAGAGAGATAGCAACAGCCAAAGAGTAGGGAGGAGAGGAGAGAGGAGAGGAGAGAAATACTCCCTCCTCAGTAGAGGGATAGGCCACCATCGCCCGATAGGGGCAAGGGTGTCGAGGTGGGGGAGAGCAGCGAGATGGCAGCTCTTCGGGAGGAGAATGCCCACCTACGAGCTCAGGTGCAAACTCTACAGGATGAGGCTACATGGCTTAGGACTCAGAGTGGAGGGGCAAGCATTCTAGAGCTAGCGTTGTCGGTTGCTCAGACCACATTTTATTAGGGAGTGTACTACGAGCTGGTTCCAGAGGACCAAAGGATACAGTTGCCAGCTGACATTATGGAGCCGATTAGGATGGGGTCATCGAGGACATCATCACGATCGACATCGAGGACCCACGATATAGGATGGGCTTTTATGGGACCACCTCCTCCACCTCAGGGCAGGAGAGGAGATGAGGCTGAGAGCTCGAGGTCTTCTCGAGACTAGATGCACATTGTACATAGACTATTTTTTAGATGATTGAGTATGCCAGGGTATAGATTTTGGCATACCAATCCATTTTGAAATGATGTATATACTTCTTGATATATATATGATGTTATTTTTGTGATATGACTTGTGCATATTTTTTATGATGCTTTAATATTTTAATTTTTGATTGACTATTCATGTAATTATGTCATTGAAAATATTATAATTTTATGTCATGCTATAAAATTAAATGAAATAATCTGATGTAAACAAACTGGTTGTTGTGGTGTGTTTTGATGAAAATAAAGTGACTTCTAACAATAATTTCAAAGGACATTGTCGATGTTACATGACCATTTCATGGAGTCACCGCTCGCTAGGTCATCAAGCTAATCCCGATATGAGAGAAATATTGCTAAAAATAAAAGGGTGCATAAGAGACTTTCTTAAGACTTTGTGTTGTGATGATGAAAAATGATGATAGTGATGATTTGTTTTCAGATTTCCATGAAAATATTATGCATGAAATATTAAAAATATGATTTTTTCTAGGCATAAAATTCCTAAGTATGATAGAAATTTGAACAATTCCCTAGGAATTATACCATCGTCGCAAAAAAAATGAATGTTGACATAATGAAATGAAATAGGAAAGTTTTCATTCTTTTTAAAGCACAATTGTGTAACATAATGATTTAAGCCATATGCTTTTATGGATTAATTAAATGGGAAATAAAATTAGAACGACGGTTTACGCTAGGCATAGAATTTTAGGTATAGACTTATACCATCATCACGAAATCCAAAGAAGAAATTGATATAATAGTTTTATTGCATAGTTGATTTTTGATTTTGAGATAAATAGAAAATATAAAAATGAGGACTTGCACTAGGCATAAAATTCCAATTTAGGTTTAGGAACTATACCATCATCGTGAAAGTCAAAAAAATATATAAATGTGACTTTATTGCTAGATTTTTGAACATGTTTTGCAAGAAAATTTTGGATTTTTGAAAAAAATGTATTTAATTGATTTTACGCTAAGCAGATATTCTCAAGTAAGAAATTCAAATTATTCCAAAAGATTTGAATAAATATTTTAAATTATCTCAAACACAAAATTTAGATTTATAAGGAACCCCGTGTGCATATGTGAGTTCATTGCCGATCTTGATCTATCATAATAATACAAAATATCTCAAACACAAATGTGTGTGAAATTGTAATGTTCATTTACCGATTTTGAGCAAGATAATTTGATACAAGTAATTTGAATTAACCAAATGAGTGTTCGTTGACCATGATTTATATGCATGTAACCGTACCAGACTACTATGTAAGTTGGGTCATCAAGAGCTAGCTGATCCATAAGAAGACATAGGTCTGTACAAAATAAGGTCGCTAATGTGATAGACATATCACCATGCTAGGAGTTACCCAATGTCAAGCAAGTTGGGCACAAATCACCTGTTATGGGGTTTACCTCACGGTTTTCGAATAATTGAGAATTCCAGGGATTCAAGCTTCACACTTCCTTCTTTCAAAGGGGGGAGGGATTTATTGCTTTTTGCTTTTTCTTTTCTTTTCTTTTTCTATTTTTTTTTTATTTTGTATTTTGCTTGACACTGAGATAATGCTGAAATATTGTTGAGATGGTACAAAATGATACTGAAATAATGCTTTTGAATAATTTCTTTTTTTCTCATGATTTTTCTTGATTTTCTTTTTCTTTTTCTTTTTCTTCCTATACTAGGGATACTTTCTCGGATTGGCTGTAGAGCAAGGGATTTTTATTCTGGGCAGGGGTGAGCTTGTCCTTTTGTCAATTCTCAAAGATTCTAGACCATGTGCATGATAGGATAGCAGGGGAAACTTTTTGCTCAAGAGACCACTTCTACTATGTAGCATCGTTTTGAATTTGCAATGAAATCATTTTAATGTGAAAAGGTGTACTTGGTTCAAGTAAATAACAAGATCAGTTCTCTATGCTCAAAAATTTATTTAATTCAACTGTGGACTTCGATATAAGAGAGATTAATAATCATACCAAATAAGATCAAGATATTTATTCATGTGAAAGTGAGGGATTCCAGATAAATGCTAATTTATCCAAAATAACTGAAAATATAACTGCACTACTTCAAGAATTGACAGGTGCAAATAGAAGATGTTTTTGAAGATTTTGATGATTTTAATTTTTTTATATTTTGGTTTTAATTTATGAATTGAGATAATACATAATATTACTGTTTTTTGAAATTTTTATATGAATTACTAATATGAGAAAATATGTATAATTTATACAGTGACGAAATTACCAGATTTATGCATAATAGTGCTTAAGATGCATAATGTTCATAGGTTCTTTAAGATCTTTACCATCTAAGGTAGCTAATTTGTATGCTCTCGATCCAAATTTAGCAGTGATAATATATGGCCCAAGCTAGTTAGGCTCGAATTTGCCTTTAAGGTATTTAGTTGCATTAGTATTTTTTTTATTTTCTTTTAAGACGAGGTCGTCGATCTCAAAGGATCGATTATGAAATTTCTTGAGATATGCTCGTTTGAGCTTGTTCTGGTAGGTACAAAGATGCTCTAAAGAATTAATGCACTTCTCATCTAGGAGTTCTAGCTGACTAAATATTCCAGCATGATATTCATCTCCTACTTCAGTATCTTGAAGTAGCAGAGCCAAAGAAGGAACTTCTAGTTCAAAGGGAAAAATAGCTTCAGCGCCATAAACCAAAACAAAAGGTGAAGTGCCCGTGGGAGTACGAATGCTAGTTCGATAAGCCCACAAAGCAGGATATAATTGAATGTGCCAATCACAACCAGATTTATTGACTAGTATCTTGAGGATTTTAATTAATGTTTTATTAGATGCTTCTGCTTGGCCATTACCCTGAGGATAATAGGGAGTGGACCAACGATGTTGAATTTTATATTTTTGACATAGTTTATTTACATCTTTGTTTTTGAAACAAGTTCCATTATCCAAGATGAGATTTGCAGGAATTTCGAACATACAAATAATTTGATTAAGAATAAACTTGGAAACTTGCATTCCAGTTCAAGAAGCTAAGGGCATAGCTTCGACCCACTTCGTAAAATACTCGGTGGCGGTTATGATGAATTTGTGTCCATCAGATGACACAGGGTTGATTTTTTTGATGATGTCTAAGCCCCATTTTGAAAAGGGCCAAGGAAATGAAATAACCTGTAGTTCTTGTGCAGGTGCATGGACAAGGTCAGCATGTTTTTGACACTTATTGCAATGGCGCACATAATCATGTGCATCATTCTCCATGGTAGACCAAAAATATCCTATTCTAAGGAGCTTCTTAGCAATGGTGCTACCACTAAAGTGTCCCCCACAAGATCCATCGTGGGCTTCACTCAAAGATGATCTAGACTCTTCTAGATTCAAACATCTCAATAGGATACCTTCAAAAGATCTCCTATATAACGTATTGCCAATTATTATGAAGCGACTTGCTCGTCTACGTAATAATCGACGTTGGTTTCTATTAAAACCTTAAGGGAAGGTCCCATTTTGAAGAAAATTGAGGATGTCAGTGTACCAAAGTTCAGGAATAGTTTCATTTATTAGAAACACGTCCAAAGGTTCCAAGCATGATTTAGTTGAAGTGGGTTCCTAGAGTCGATGAATAATGATGGTAGCATATTCGTCATATAACTCCAAGGGTAAAAGAGATGTAGTTCCGGCCATAGCGTCTGCCGCACGATTTCTAGTTCTAGGAATAGCTTGTAAGGTAACTTGATCAAATAAAGATATTAATTGTAATATATATGCTTTATATGGGTGCAATTTATCATCTATGGTCTGATAAAAATCGTTAATTTGATTTATAACAAGTTTAGAATCATCGAAAACTAATAGATTTTTAATTTTCAGTGCCAGGGTAGCTCGTAATCCAAGGATTAGAGCCTCATATTCAGCAGTGTTATTAGTACAGGAAAACATTAATTTAAAGGATAGAGGTATGAGATGTTTCTATGGAGATATCTTAATAATACCTGCACTAGCCCCACCCATGCATCGGGCTCCGTCAAAGTATAGGGACCATTGCTCTGAATGATCCACCTCTAGGTTAAGGCAATTGTCAGGAAACTCAATGACGAAGGGATGGGTGGACTCTAAGGGTGCAGCAGCTAATTGATCTGCTATGATTTGACCCTTAACAGACTTCTGTCCTATAAAGGTGAGTTCAAAATTTCTTAGAGCAAGAACCCACTTTGTTGTGTGACCAAATAAATAAGGTCGACTCATGAGATACCGCAAGGGATCAGATTTAGCAATAACATATGTTTTCTGATTGAGCATATAATGGTGTAGTTTTTGTGTAGAAAATATGACTGCTAGACATAACTTCTCTAATGCTGTGTAGCGGGTTTCATAACTAATTAATGTTCTGCTAATGTAATAATTAGCATGCTCTCTTTTCTCATCATCAAGTTGAGCTAACATAGCTCCTAAAGAAAAATATGAAGCAAAAATATACAAGATAAATGGGCGATCAGGTTTAGGTGGTGAAAGTACAGGTGGGTTAAGAAGATATTGTTTGAGGAGTTCAAATGTTTCCTTACATTCATCGTCCCAATGGAAAGAGACATCCTTCTTAAGAAACTTAAGAAAGGGTCCAGTTTTATCCGTCATCTAATCGATGAAGTGACGGATAGCTTGAAGCTTACCTTGTAGACTCCGTAATTCAGATATATTTGTAGGTGTGGGCATATCATTGATAGCCATGATATTGAGATGGTCAATTTCAATGCCACATAAAGAAACTATAACCCCCAATAATTTACCTGACTTAACTCCGAATATACATTTGGTTGGATTCAATCGGATAAGATATTCCCTTAACCGATCAAATACTTTTCTCAAGTCATCTAAATGGTCATATTCTTCGATAGAATGAGCTAAAATGTCATCTACATAATCATGTAGTTTATCATGCATCATATCATGAAAGATATAAGTCATGGCTCGTTGATAGGTTGCACCTGCATTCTTCAAATCAAATGGCATCACTTTTCAATAGAAAGTCCCCAAGGGGTCATAAAGGTTGTTTTAGCCTGATCTTCAGGAGCTATCCTAATCTGATTATAACTAGAAAATCCATCCATTAAGGATATAATTCCACTCCCAACAGTAAAATCAATGATCTGATCCATATTGGGAAGGAGAAAATCATCTTTAAAGCATGCAGCATTAATATCTCTAAATTTTGTACAAACCCTAATATTAGTAGCTTCTTTCTTAGTTACTGGAACTACATTCGAGATCCATTTAGCATAATCAATGGCTTGTATAAAAATAACATTCAAGAGTTTTTCTAACTCCCCTTTGACTAGTAAGGCCACTTTAGGATGCATTTTTCTAAGCTTATGCTTAACAGGTTTAGCATCCGGATGCACTACTAGGTGATGCATAACTACAAAAGGGTCTAAACCTGGCATATCTTCATATGTCCAAGAAAAAACATCTTCATATTATTTAAGAAATGTAATGTATTTATCCTATTTTTCTTGACTCAATTTCGATCCAATGTTGATTATGTGAGGGTTATCATTGGTCCCAATGTTAATTTTTATGAAATTTTCTACTTCCATGTGTAGATCTCTCTCAAAATTAGGTGGGGCGGGTGAAACACCCAATTATTGTAATTCTTCCAAGGTTAGCTAGGATAATTCATCTTGAGGAGTCGTGGCCTCAAGTTGGGCTATACTAGGTATAGAGCCATCAAAATAAAATACATTATGTAATAATTCCTCAATGGAGACATTGTGAAAGATATCTCCCTCCAACTCATCGTCGAATTCAGTGATCATCTCAGGATAAGCTATAGATATCATATTACATGTGAATGTCTTATTCATTAAATGCAAAGCATCGCATTCATCTAAATAATCTTGGTAACATATAAGATGGTCATCATCCTCAAATGGGAATGGCTGACCCTTACTAGAAAATAGGCCCACACCACATCGGGCGGGCCACACTTCTACCTCAAAAGGTTCTTTCATACCATTCTGGAAAGGTCCCAAACCTTTCCCTTTATATCCCAATTTAAGCATTATAGGTTTGGCTTTAATATACTCATTAGTAAAATAACATCGAGCATATTCATCATATGAGTTTTGATGTTTCTAGGTATTCTACCCCAGTCATATCCCTTATAAATAAAGGCATAGCTCTCGACTTGGTAAATACTTCCCATAGGTTGTGGGAGGCCCAAGGTACGAGGAGATGGTGGCAAATTATTTAAAATAAGGGAATCTTGCATAGAAGCATTTGTTTCTTCTGATATAAGAATTTTAGATAGATCGGGTAAGAGCTCATCAATAAGACCATAAGAGGTAGAAGGAATATTCCCTACGTCTTTCGATGCAGAAAATATGAATTTGGTGGATGTAGATGGTGTAGAGGTGTCGATAGATGGGTCTATTATAGGTATGGAATTTATAGGAGTACAAGAGACATTGGTTGTGGTATTAGGATCTTTCTTAGGTCCTAATGTGGTTTGTTCAGAAGATGGTTGAGCTATATGTGGAGGTGCAACTAATGGAGAAGAATTAGATGACGTTGTGGGTGTGAGTTTCACACGTTTAGATGGATAATGAGAATTAGGATCTATGGATAACAGAGCGGGGCAAAATTGAACTCCAATAGGTTCTGCCAAAGCACACATATCAAAGGGTCTTGGATCACCATGAATGGTAACCAACTGATTCTTAAATTTGAACTTAACACATTCATGTAAAGTTGAGGGAATAGCTCGCATTGCGTTGATCCAAGGACGACCCAAGAGTATATTGTACGATGTAGGGCAATGTACAATAAACACGATCGTATCCAAGGTTCTTGGACCAACCTACAATGGAATGGTAATAACTCCACATGTTTCTTGTGTTTCGTCATTGAAATATTTTATGATCATATCAGTTATTTTCATTTCATCACTTCTAAACCCAAATATTTGGTAGAAGTCAAAAGTGCAAATATTTAAATATGAACCATTATCAATCAAAACTCGTTTGACTACTACATCTCCAATTAAGGCAGTAATATACAAGGGGTTATCTTTATGTAAACTATGTTGCGATATGTCTCTATCCCAAAAGTCAATACAATCAACTTCATGAGTTATTATAGTATCGTCCATAGCTTCAGGTTGAATATATTTTGGTACCATCATATGACTTAATGTGACCATTAATTCATCTCCATGTGTAGGAGAAGATATTAAAAGGTCCAAGAGAGAAATTCTAGTTGTAATATTTGATAATTGTTCATTAATATTATAAGGAGGTTTAGGTTGAACATTAGGTGAATGATTCCCTTTATTAGGAACCTTCAAAACAAATGGATCTGATCCACCATTCTGAATTTCATCTTGTTGAGAATTTTGAGCCTGTTGTTTAGTAACAGCTCCGATGGTACCCACAATATTATTCTGTGGATGATGAATGGGTCTTGGTCTAGTGTTTATAGCTAGCTCATTAGAAAGTAATCGATGATACGATGGTCTAGTAGTGACTCTTCTTGGAAATGGCTCTTTTGGAACCATATAACTTGTGATAGGGTGAATAGGATCCGATTCATCTTTAGAGCTATTGGATTGATTTGATGTAATTTCCATATCACTCTCAGTCTCATATTTTGTATCACTAAGATCAGGTATTTGAATATTATATAGAAGCCTGGTTGTAACCATGGATAAAGTTGTGTTAAATATTTCCATATCATGAACAGGTAAATGCCCACTAATATTTCCTACATATCGGGCAAGAGGAGGGAAATTATGATGTTCAACTTGATTAGCCACCTCCTTACTATGTTTTGGTAAGGGATGTTGAAATATATCCAATGACTGATTGGCATTCTGATTCTGGTTTTGTGGGGTGTTCTTTTGAACATTATTAGGAGGATTTTGGTTAGGTTTAAAGGCTTGCACCTCCATCTCATTGTTATCAATCAAGTCCTGTATTATATGTTTTAATATTTTACAAGAGTTGGTAGTGTGTCCAGGTCCTCTATGGAAGTCACAGTGTAAATATGCTCTGTATCCGGGTATAGTTGGATCAGGTTCTGTTGGAACAAAATCTGCCTTCGGTTAATAGTGTTGCGCCTTAGACTTTGCCAACATTGAATAGACAGATCTTGCTTGAGATCATCTGTCTAGTCTCCAGGGAAGGCTGGTTCCTTTGAGTTTTTTAGAGAAAAGGGGAACAAGAGATAAGGGAAATATAGCCTAAGCTAGAACTTTTATATGGTGCAGATTAGACAACAACAAAGACAGATTTACTTACTTCTATCCAAAGCATTTAAACACATTTCCATGCAAAAATTATATAATTTCAGATATGATTTCTAATATTTCGTTTAACATGCGTATATATTAGATTCTTATTCCAGCAATATGATTTATGTATTGCGAAAGTTCAGATATAAGAACAAACTCAATTTACAATTCAATATTGTAAGCAGAAATAAAGAACATTAATACATACACTTGCACGATATGAACCAGAAGCCAATGGGAGATGTGATTTTATTGCTTGTATTCGAAGTACATGCATTCAATCTTGTAAACGTCCAAGAGCCGACCTTTTTTTTGGAGTCGCTCACCCCTATATATACCCTAAAAGAGTATCTTTTTCTAAGTACATCTTACTATTTTACAAGCAATCATCTGCAGTTTCTAATAATACACAACAAGTCTTCTATGAATTAGATATCTTCTCTACTAGATTAGATTATAGACGAGTCTATCACATTTTCAATCATCGCGCAAGCTCTGCTCTATCCTAGATTTATGATAATCATGTCAGAAATCACTTCTTGGTGTCAGTGCATGCCTTTGATTGCCAAAAATACATTTTATTCCTTTATAGCTGGCATGTCGCGAAATCATGACATTCTTTCCTTGCTTTGCTCTTTTGCCGCCTCCAACCGCGAAAATGAGACATGTCATGAAATCGCGACATTCTTTCCTTGCTTTGCTCTTCTACCACTTCCAACCATAAAAATGAGACATGTCACGAAATCATGACATTCGTCTCTTGCTTTGCTCTTCTGTCGCTTCTAGCCACGAAAATGAGACATGTCACGAAATCATGACATTCTTTCCTTGCTTTGCTTTTCTACCGCTTCCAACCATGAAAATGAGACATGTCACGAAATCGTGACATTTGTCTCTTGCTTTGCTCTTCTGCCGCTTCTAGCCGCGAAAATGAGACATGTCACGAAATCGTGACATTCGTCTCTTACTTTGCTCTTTTGCTGCCTCCCATCGTGAAAATGAGACATGTCGTGAAATCGTGACATTCGTCTCTTACTTTGCTCTTTTGCTGCCTCCCACCACGAAAATGAGACATGTCGCGAAATCGTGACATTCGTCTCTTACCTTGCTCTTCTGTCGCTTCCAGCCGTGAAAATGCAACATGTCGCGATATCGCGACACCTTTTCTTTCTTGTCTTTTGGTCGTGAAAATGCAACATGTCGCGATATCGCGACACTTTTTCCCTTTTGGCCGTGACAAAGCAACATGTCGCGATATCATGACACTTTTTCTCTTTTGGTCGTGACAATGCAACATGTCGCGATATCGTGACACTTTTTCTCTTTTGGTCGTGACAATGCAACATGTCGCGATATCGCGACACTTTTTCCCTTTTGGCCGCGACAATGCAACATGTCGCGATATCGCGACACTTTTTCCTCCTTGCTCTTTCTCTTTGCTTTTGCTCACGAAAATGCAACATGTCGCGATATCGCGACACTTTTTCCTCCTTCTCTTTCTCTTTGCTTTGGCCGCGAAAATGCAACATGTCGCGATATCGTGACACTTTTTCCTCCTTGCTCTTTCTCTTTGCTTTGGACCGCGAAAATGCAACATGTCGCGATATCGCGACACTTTTTCCTTCTTGCGGTGTTTTGCTTTTTCTTTGATCTTTAGCATATGGGCCACTTCGGTCTTCTTGGAAAATATGCAAAAAGGTGCATCAGCTATTTTTCTGTAGTTAGTCACTTTTTGACTAACATTCTTGGCGCCTTCCGGGGGATTTTTTGCTTGCAAAAATTTTGAAACAGGCCTTTATCCATTGGGAAACGGAGTCAACAACGCAGTTGTAAAAAGAATCTTTCAGAGAAAGACAAAGAACATAGGAAAATGCACTTAGATTAAACGTGAACATTACCTCGTCAAAACTCCCTTTATACCTTAGTATCTCTATTAAAAAAAAATGTCGACTTCTGATTGGCTGTGACTGAATTTTTTTTTGTTAAGGCCAAAAAATGGTAATATTTACAAATATTGTCTGAATATACTTATATTATACTGTACATATAATTCCTTTTCTGCTTTCTCAACAGAAATATAACTTTAGGTGAAATGCATTCACCGTGATGGGAAGAACCAATCCATCTTGATCTTTCAACTCGAAAGCATTGAACTATTTCTCCGAAACAATTTCAAATGGTCCCTCCCAGAAAGCATCGAATTTATCATGGTTACCTGGCTTAGCTTTCTTTACATTCCATTTCAAAACCAAGTCTCCCACTCTAAATTTTTTGGCGGTTGTCTTTTTGTTGAACCATCCTTTAGTATCTGCCATATGCTTCTGATTGTGATTGTATGATTGCTCTCTTTGTTCTTCTAATTGTAAGAGCTGCATAACTCCTACAATTGTGTGTAGCATTTGGTCAATATGAGGTAGCGGGTAATGATCTTTGAGTGATGCTCTATTCAGATTTCTGAAATCTACACACAATCTGATATCTCCATTTTTCTTCCTGACTGGTACCAAGTTTGCCACCCAGGTGGAGTGTTTAATAGGGTATACTATTTTAGCTTGAAGGAGTTTTAGAAGTTCTTGTTTCATCAAAGATTCTATCTTCGGATTCATTGGTCTTTGCTTTTGCCTAAAAGGCTTAGCTCCTTCTTCTAATTCTATGGTATGTTGAATAACATCTTTATTGTACACTTTTAGATCACTATACACCCAAGCTATGATGTCAGGGAATTTTTTACACAATTCTCTGATCTGGTTCACTTCCTCTTTTGTACAACTGATTCCAACCTTAATCATTTTGCCTGGCTCCAACTCTACATCTTTGTATCTTCTTTTATCGACCTTGATTTTTCGGCCAACTGCTCTATCATTGTTATCAAACAGGCTTTCAAGGGTGATGAGACCCTTACGAATATGATTGTTTTTTAACTGAATAATATCCTCTTCCTCTTCATCCTGCAGATCTCGGTTGGCTGAGCAATTCATTTCATGGATTAAGAAATCCAGTATCTGTTCATCATTTTCAAAAACTTGCCAGAAAATATTTTTATCAAGAGCTGAAGGCTCGTATATAAGTCTAACGAGTTTTAGACTTCGAATAACATTACTTACAGGACAAAAATTAGCTCCCACTTGAAGCTAACAAATCTGCATGGGTATTCTATTCTCTAGGGATAAACTTTATATTTAGGGCCTCAAAGGCCTCTAAGAGATCCCACACTTTGTTCCTGTAAGCCTTCAAATAATCTTGTTTACTTATACCTTTTTTGGTGACTTGATTCACAATAAGTTCTGAATCTCCATAGATGAGTAACTTGTTTGATTCCCAATTTCTTAGCCTTTCTTAACCCTAAGCACAGGGCCTCATATTTTGTTGCGTTATTGGAGCAACTCCAAGTCAACTCTGTAAGAGAAAACCTTTTCCTCTCCGGTGGGAGAAATCAAAACTATTCCGGCACCGGCTCCATTCTTGCACCTAGCCCCATCAAAGAAAAGCTTCCACAATTGATTCACAGAACCATCCTCTTCTAGGGAGGGTATCAATTTTCTTTTTGGTTTCTCAATAGAATAGTTTCCTATTTCTGTTTCTATCATGGCATTAAAATTCTGTAGAGAAAACTCGTCCTCAGCTTGGAGCTCTTCTAATGTTTCTTCCATTAGATCTTCTTCTATTGTTTCTTCGAGTCATCATATTTACACGGTCAGTTTCACCAATATTTTCTACATGAAACGTCGATGGTTTCTCATTAAAAATCTTGACCCTTCTACCTTTGAAAGGTATCTCCAAATGAGAATAATCTAAGGATAAGTATCCTCCTATCTTTGTTGTGAACTCTCTGGATAGACACATACCAAAATAGGGCTCCAAGTCTACGACTACTACCTCTTGTATGACTGTCATTTGAGGCATTTTATGCAGCCGTATGGGAATATCCTTTATCACTCCTACAGTTTTTACTGGAGTACCATCTAACTGTAGGATGTCTACACTGATCCTAGTGTACTCCATTCCCATAATATCACATACTTGCTTTGGGTATCACGGTGGTAGCGGCCCTGAATCTATCATGGGGTTGTGGACAACCCGTCCTTCCATTTGAAGGGACAAATAAAAGGGTGGTGGCCTGTTCTTACCAGTGGCAGACGTCAAGTTCGTTAGAACCATTTTTGAAGATGATGCAGTCCCACCTCCATTTTTCATTGTTCTTAGGGATTCCTGTAGGAGATCGATTTGACCCAGGATTTGAAGAGCATCATACATACTTGCCTTAGAAGGAGTCTTTTTCATTTCCTCTACTATACTTAATGTAGGTGAATCAACTATTCTTTCTCTTTCTTTGGCAAAAGTTTCATATTTATTTTTGTATCCCTGGGTAGCTTCAGTTCTTTGCCTTTTTGTCAGCGAGGGGAATCTCAACCTTTCCCTAGCCTATTCTTGGGTTTCATTTTCCCCCGAGGAATAAATTCTTTGTGTGTTTCTTGCCCTTGAATTTTGGCTGGAAACTGATATTTTCTTTCCTGAGGGAGACTTCCCTTAGGAGTTTCTTTGGGAACTTCCTTGGGAGCAGGGGAAACATTCAATGGCTGAAGCTCTTTAGGGTCTACTTGCGGTGGTTTCTTACCTGATCTTGTCAAAGCTGAAACCTGTTCTACTGTAGGCATCATGAAGTTGTGGTCCTTCTCTCTAATTATATTTACATGGCCTTTCATTTTTTCTTTACTCTTTTCAACTGCTATACTTTGTACATAATCGTTGGTGTATCATACACGAACTTTCCCCATGTGGATCGTTACATGTAGTACACCAAAAGTTAGAATCAGTGGGAGGCTCCTCGGCCTCCATTGTCTCATTTGTATATACCGTGCTCGGTCTCTCTTGTCCCCTATTGCTTGATTGTGTTGCATCTCTTGTTACCTGAGGGAACCTCCTTGGCAGAAAATTCCTTTCAGCCTCTCTCTTTTTCATGGATGCCATTTCATTTGACAATGTCTTCATTGTATCAATTATGGTCGTGTATTGATCATTGGGGGAGCTGATGCAAGGGGTGTAGCTGGTAATGCAAGGAATGTAGGAGGTGCGGCTATAGCTGGGAGGGCCTGCGTTGATGGGAGTACAGGCGGTTTAGAAATTGATGCTTGGGAAAGCTCTGGTAAAATTGGCAATAGACTTTTTGATGGATATCTTTTTGTAGCGATGAGATCAGCTTCGCCCTTTGCTGCCTCTACATAGATCCCAGGAAAAGTGGTTACATGGGATTGCCTTATTATCATACTGAGATCTGAATCAAAAGCCCTTAAATAATAGCATATAGCTTGTTCTTCCATGGGCTTTAGGCCTTGCGGTACTCTATCACGAGTTCTGGTAAATCTGATGTTGAAATCTTGGATTTCTTCTTGTGGATGCCTCTCAATGACAGTGAATTGATTCAGCAATGTGAAAGGATCCGCATGTATATTAAATTCATCGACCAGATGACCGGCCAGTACTGCCCAAGAAGTAATGGATCCAGCGGGAAGCACTCTGTACCAATAGAGCATCTTTCCTTTCAAAGATATAATCAACAATCTGACCATTACATCTTCCTGAGTGATGTTGTAAATAGATGCTAGCGATGATACATCTAAACAGTGCTCATCTGCTGTTTTGCCTATTCCGTCAAAGGTCGGTAATGCTTTTAGTGTAGCTTGTGGAATTTGGTGGTGTGTTCCCAAGTTCAAAGGGCCAGTTTGATTCCACACAAGATGCGTTGGGGCAGGGGTGGCTGCCATGATTGCTAAAGGAGTTACAACCGCTATGGGATTGCTTGCAGATGCTCCTACAATGGGTGTTAAAGAGGTGCTAATGGTGTCGGGCGGATTTGATCGTGCGGCTAGCACGGGGTGTGCTTTTAGGCTTCCGAGATGTAGTTCAAAGAACTCGATAGGTTCTTTAGAGTTTCTAGCTCGGGATCTGGTTATCATATGGCTATATAACCAGAAGGTTTTTAGACAAGGTCTTTCTTTTATGGTCTAAATTGCAACGGAGTCGCCAGGTGGTTTTTCTTGAGATTTTTAAACAAAAAGGCTCTTAAGGTAAAACACCAAAACTTATACAATACTTGTGGGATTGCTGGTCCCATCGGGCATGCCAAAAACTGTTGGAACAAAATCTGCCTTCGGTTAATAGTGTTGCGCCTTAGACTTTGCCAACATTGAATAGACAGATCTTGCTTGAGATCATCTGTCTAGTCTCCGAAGAAGGCTGGTTCCTTTGAGTTTTTTAGAGAAAAGGGGAACAAGAGATAAGGGAAATATAGCCTAAGCTAGAACTTTTATATGGTGCAGATTAGACAACAACAAAGACAGATTTACTTACTTCTATCCAAAGCATTTAAACACATTTCCATGCAGAAATTATATAATTTCAGATATGATTTCTAATATTTCGTTTAACATGCGTATATATTAGATTCTTATTCCAGCAATATGATTTATGTATTGCGAAAGTTCAGATATAAGAACAGACTCAATTTACAATTCAATATTGTAAGCGGAAATAAATAACATTAATACATACACTTGCACGATATGAAGAAGCCAATGGGAGATGTGATTTTATTGCTTGTATTCGAAGTACATGCATTCAGTCTTGTAAACGTCCAAGAGTCGAACCTTTTTTTTGGAGTCGCTCACCCCTATATATACCCTAAAAGAGTATCTTTTTCTAAGTACATCTTACTATTTTACAAGCAATCATCTGCAGTTTCTAATAATACACAACAAGTCTTCTATGAATTAGATATCTTCTCTGCAGATTAGATTCTAGATGAGCTTGTCACATTTTCAATCATCTGGCAAGCCTGCTCTATCCTAGATTTCTGATAATCATGTCAGAAATCACTTCTTGGTGTCAGTGCATGCCTTTGATTGCCAAAAATACATTTTATTCCTTTATCGCTGGCGTGTCACGAAATCATGACATTCTTTCCTTGCTTTGCTCTTTTGCCGCCTCCAGCCGTGAAAATGAGACATGTCACGAAATCGTGACATTCTTTCCTTGCTTTGCTCTTCTACCGCTTCCAGCCACGAAAATGAGACATGTCACGAAATCATGACATTCGTCTCTTGCTTTGCTCTTCTGCCGCTTCTAGCCGCGAAAATGAGACATGTCGCGAAATCGCGACATTCTTTCCTTGCTTTGCTTTTCTGCCGCTTCCAGCCACGAAAATGAGACATGTCATGAAATCGTGACATTCGTCTCCTACTTTGCTCTTCTGCTGCTTCCAGCCGTGAAAATGAGACATGTCGTGAAATCGCGACATTCGTCTCTTACTTTGCTCTTTTGCTGCCTCCCGTCGTGAAAATGAGACATGTCGTGAAATCGCGACATTCATCTCTTACTTTGCTCTTTTGCTGCCTCCCGTCGCGAAAATGAGACATGTCACGAAATCGCGACATTTGTCTCTTACCTTGCTCTTCTACTGCTTCCAGCCATGAAAATGCAACATGTCGCGATATCGTGACACCTTTTATTTATTGTCTTTTGGCCGCGAAAATGCAACATGTCGCGATATCGTGACACTTTTCTCCTTTTGGCCGCGACAAAGCAACATGTCGCGATATCGCGACACTTTTTCTCTTTTGTCCGTGACAATGCAACATGTCGCGATATCGTGACACTTTTTCTCTTTTGGCCGTGACAATGCAACATGTCGCGATATCGTGACACTTTTTCCTTTTGGCAGCGACAATGCAACATGTCGCGATATCGCGACACTTTTTCCCTTTTGGCCATGACAATGCAACATGTCGCGATATCGTGACACTTTTTCCTCCTTGCTCTTTCTCTTTGCTTTTGCTCGTAAAAATGCAACATGTCGATATCGCAACTTTTTCCTCGCTTTTTCTCTTTGATTTTGCCCACGAAAATGCAACATGTCACGATATCGCGACAATTTTTCCTCCTTGCTCTTTCTCTTTGCTTTGGACCGCGAAAATGCAACATGTCGCGATATCGCGACACTTTTTCCTTCTTGCGGTGTTTTGCTTTTTCTTTGATCTTTAGCATATGGGCCACTTCGGTCTTCTTGGAAAATATGCAAAAAGGTGCATCAACTATTTTTCTGTAGTTAGTCACTTTTTGACTAATAGTTCCTGAATATTTGGTAATTGAATCAAACCTCGTTCTAATAATTGCAGTAGAATAGTTGATAAAGGTTCATTTAACCTAGTAAATTCTCGAGGTCTATCAGGAGGTTTCAGTACAAATTTCTCTGCTGCCTTTGTAGCATTAACATTAGCAGTATTTTTGCTATCGGTGACTCCATCACCCACAACTTATTTATTCTTATATTGATTTTTGGATGTTTTCTCATCGTCTCTCTTTTTAAGCTATCCTCTCCTAATGAGAGCATCTTCCACTCTTCGGGCTAAGTCTATATCCTGATCGAAGGTGGTCAAGGTAGCAGTTGATAATTCGTAAGATAGTTGCTCTTGCAAATTATTAATAAAGATGTCCAACATCTCTCTATAAGGTAACACAAAGTGCAATTTTCTTATCAACTGTCTCCACCTAGCTAGGAAATCAGCAAAGAATTCCTCTTTACCCTATTTTAAGTTATACAGATCTTTAATGGTCACATCTCTTTCGATGTAGGCACTAAATTGATGAACAAAAGACTCGATAGTTTCTTCAAAATTCCTCAAAGAATTAGTGGGTAATTTATAATACCACTCTAATGCCATTCCTCCCAAGCTTTTCGGAAACATTTTTAGTAATAACAAGTCATCATGTGATATATCATGACATGCTATCCTAAACATACGAATATGCTCTATGGGATCTTCGGTTCCTTTATATATGGGAAGAACAGGCATAGGAAAATATTTAGGATACGGTTGTGCTATGACTATAGGATCTAAAGGCTGACTACACATCTCTCGATAATTGTACGAGGGACGATAGGGATCTATCTGGTCCATGCGGGAAACTAATTGTTTCACCACGGATTCCAGATTGCTATTTTTTCCACCATATTGGTTTGGTGGCACATAGGTATGGGATCTATGAGTGTATGATGGTGTGACACAAGGATTAGATGTTATATTGCTATTATGCAAAGTGTTGGTAGGAAGAGTATTATGAAGGGGATTTGTAATAGTATTATGTTGTACCTTAGATTGTTGGTAATTGGTGTTCGGTTTTGTTTTGGGTTTTTGTTGATTTGAGGTATGTTTATCAAGAGCTTGGCAAAATAGAGCAGTAAATGATGGTTTCTTTTGTGCGGGAATGACCCTAGGCTTGTTAACAGGAACTTTAGATCGTTGGGTAACCTGCTGTTGTTGCATGCTCTGGATCATAGCTACTATATCCAAATTGGATGGTCCAACTTGATCACTCTCTTGTTCAATAAAGGACAAGGGATTAGTGTGTGTTTGAAATACTTCTTCTAGAGTTGCTTGATTGTCACTAATTTGATCCTTGTACATATGGGCTGCTCTATTAAAAACACCAATATTAGTGTTAATGAACTTCCAGAATTGTTCCATGTTCTCAAAAGTGATAGCTCCTCCCGGAGACATTTTAGGGGATGAGGATCCTTCCTCTCTAATAGTTTCTTCTTGTTCATTTCCTACAACAAGCTCTTCTTCTTACTGGTCTAGGGTTTCTTCTTCCTGAACTTGGTCCTTAGGAGGGACATTTTGGTTAGTTAATGGTCTTCCTAACCAATCTTCATCTTCTTCGGTTTGTTTTCCATTCCTAAGTCTAGGCATTGTGCTAAACTTAGGTTTTAGCAAATATATATACTTATATATATATATGCGATAGGGTTGAGAGGTATATATTTTAACTATATACCTACTATAATACTTTAAAAGGAAATGTTTTGTTGTTTTTTAGTTTTTTGTGTGATTTTATTATATTATTATTTTGCGAGAATAAAAATAACAAACAACATGCTAGTTGTAAGAAACAATAGTAGAAATAATTACTTAGCTTTCTATGAATAGTTTATGGATATCATTGATAGGGTAAAGTTCATAAGAAGTGAAGAAATGCTCCTCTTCAAATTGGAAGTTGTTTTTCAAGAACTCGACAAAGTGTGCTATGGTAATATGATCTATTTCAGACTCTGACATGTAAAAATAAAATTCATGGCAATACTCTCGATACAACACAACTCTATTAACTCTATTCCATCTCTTTCTATCTGTAATAATGACTTCTTGATCCTCTACACGACTTCTTGATCTATTTTCAAAAGGTGTTTTTAGTTTCACGTCGGGTTCACCAAAATGTATTGCCCAAATTTTTTGCACCCTTACCTTCAGGCTAAAGGATCCATACCCGAAATATGGGTGATAAAATGATGGAACAATACCTCGGATGGAGAGGCCCTTTGAAGGTCACGCCTCTTGGGGGAGGGGTATAAATGTGAATTTTCAACAGATGGTGGGGTTCCCCAAGAAAATTTGAGTGGCATTTTCCACGCCTAGGTTGAGAATGGGTTTTATTTGTTCATTTTATGTTCATTCATTCAGATTCCTAGGTTGGCCAAAATGATGCTAAGCTATTCTATATGAAGATTTTGATTTATATGAATACAACAGACATAAATGAATCCTAATGCGATTGAATACAGAGAATATATAAAATGGAGAAGAGTACACCTAATTTCTGATGTCTGATGAAGATTTTGAAGCTTGTAGGAGTCCAAATCATCTTGGATATGATAGGATCATCTGTAATTGTATAGAATCATCCCAAATCATAAGAGATCATTCGATATCACCCAAGATCGTCATTGACCTAATGAATTCATCAGGCAAATTCATTAGAAACCTGCAATCAAGAAAATAGACACCAAAACCCAAAAATACAATTGTAAGAATGATGCAAAATGATAGAAATAAGAGTATAGATGTTTCAATGATAAATCAAGATATCAAATTAAATGAGATGCACTGTTTTGGAAAGTTATTTTAAATTTTATCATGCAATTATGCTAAATGAGGTAAACTCCAAGATGCAAAATAGAAGTAAATTAATCTAATGCACCAATAAATAAGGAAAATGAGATAGAGAATGCAAAATTAGGGCTCTAATTGCCCCCAATCTGAATTGAAGACTAGATCGTCTGTAATCGTACAAGATCATCATTGATCTTGACAGGATCATCTAAAATTATAGTTGAATCGCCTGCGACAATCCGAGCTACCTCCGATTGAAACACAGTGAAATCCTACAACAAAACTTGAAAACACAAGTGCAAATGATGGGATATCATAGCAAAAACTAAAATTATAGGGAAATAATCAGCCAGGCAGCCAGGTAGGGAGTCAAGGGGATAAACTAGGAAAATCCTAGTTTATATAGGATTAGGGGGAGGTTAGGAGGTTGGGGATCATCCCAATCTAGGAGATCCCCAACGTGGGAATCTCCAACCACGTAGACATGATTCTGCCCAAGTTGGAGAGGTCGTTGGAACAGAAGCTAATTACAAAAATTTGGTTTTGGGACAAAATTGTTTGGACGTTCTGTTCCAGACGAATTCGTTCGATTTGGGACAATATCGTTAGATCAACGATGATATCCTCCAACGGTCACAACAACCTCTAAAAATGGCATGAAAAATGAGGTAAGTGGTTAACGGGCAATTTCGAGGTTAAAATTCAAATTTCTACTTTTTACTGATGGTTTAACTGGTCTAATTTTAGGGTGCTACACTTAGAATGGGTTATTATTTGTCCAAAATGAAGAAGGATTTCTATGCGTATGTCAGTAAGTGTGTCAAATATCATTACCATGCTAATATTATGCACCTACCATCGCAGGCCTTGCAGTTAATTCAATCGACATGGCCATTTTATCAATGGGATTTTGATCTAATTGGTAAGACCTCTCTTCCATCTTCAGTTCGACACATGTTCATTATAACAACCACTAAGTATTTTACGAAGTGGGTGTAAGCAATCCCTTTAACTTCTACGATTGGAGCTCATATTACAAAGTTCATACTCCATAATATCATATGTCATTTTGGGATCCCATACAAAATTATTTCGGATAATATAACTTCATTTAAGAATAAATATGTTCAGGCTTTAATTTCCAAACACAATATTCAACACAACTTGCAACACCTTATTATTTGCAAGCTAATGGGTAAGCATGAATAACACAATCTTATACTGAGATATGGGAGTGAACAGTATAAGGCCACTTTTTACTTTTATTTCCCAAATAGTATTAATCAATATAATAAATGGCAATATCAATAGCAATAACCAAATCAATGCATAAATCATCACACACAATATAGATACCAATTTTAACGTGGTTCACCCAATGTTGGCTACCTCCACAGAGAAAATATTTCTTCTAAATATTTCTCAAATAATGTAATGGTATTACAATGTTTATGGACCTCAGTCCAAATAATATGTTGATCCCCTAAATCTCAAGTTCATGGATCTCTTCCACAGGAGAACTATTTCCCCTTCAACTTTGGCTAGTGATCTTCTAGAAGACTGTTTATCTGTTACACTGACTGGTGGATCTCTCTCCACTTGAAGACTCCTCACTTAGAATATTTGTCTTCAATTATCCTGGTTGTTGGATCTCTATCCACTTAGACTTTGTCATCTATACTCTGTCACCTCCAAAGATCTATCAATAGGTTCACTCATAACCTTATTAAATATTCTCAATAGGTTCACTCAGAACCTGCTCAAATATGCTCAATAGTTCCACACAAAACCTGCTCAAATCTGCTCAACAGGTCCACTCAGAACCTGCTCAAATTTGTTCAACAGGTCCACTTAGAACCTGCTCAAATATTCTCAACAATTCCACACAAAACCTATCCAAATCTGCTCAACAAGCTCACTCAGAACTTGTCCAAATATGCTCAATAAGTCCTCTCTAGGACTTGCTCAAATCTGCATTGCAAGCTTCCACAAAAGCTTACACAAAATCAGTCCACAAGCCTTCTCAAAGACTTGCCTCAAATATGCTTAACAAGTCCACATAGAACTTGTTCAATATCATAGAATCATAAAGAGAATTGTTAGAGACTCAATATGTTCTATACTCAAAGCTCAATATCAACTCAAATCAATCTCATAGAAGCATAAAGAGAATTGTTAGAGACTCAATATGTTCTATACTCAAATCCCAATCACAACTCAAATCAATCTCATAGAAGCATAGAGAGAATTGTTAGAGACTCAATATATTCTATACTCAAATACCAATCTCAAATCAAATCAATCTCATAGAAGCATAGAGATAATTTTTAGAGACTCAATATGTTCTATACTCAATATCAACTCAAATTAGAATATAGAAAAGTTTGTTTCATGGAACTTGAAAAACCACTTCAGACAAACACTTGACTAGGCTCAATCAACTCTGCTCAACCAATAACCTCAAGGAACAACCCTTTCTCACAAACCCTAGTCCAAGCATTTATCAACCAACTCAAAATGTCTTCAACAATGTTCAACCAAAAATCTCACATAACAATGATACTCATGCTCTTTTCTAACTCAAGTTCAAGTTCTTTACATAACCAATTGGCTTCAACAACAATGCTTATAAAACAAGGTTTAATCACAAATTTCAATCCAAAAAACCTTGAAGAATTAAACCAATTGTAGGCCCAAAATGGCCACATACTTAGTAAAGTTTTGACTAAGTGGTAAGACTGATATTCCGCTCTGGAATCAGGTTGATGGTATGAGTCCGTTGGGAGATATTCAATTTTGAAGGTTTGAAGACATTTCGAAAAACTCCATTCCGGGTCCGGAATAACGATGGGTTTCGAATCCGCAAAAGTTTGTAAGAGATGGTGACGTCAGCAATAAAAAGTGTGGATTTGGTTCTTGTCGTATGTCCGATTCCGGAAAGTCTTTTTGCTTCCTGCTCTGGAAGAGCCTTCTTGCTTTCCACTCCGGATTGAAGAAAGTTTCAAAATCTGCAAAAGTCACGAGGAAGTGATGATGTCAGTGGTAAAAATGTGCGGATTGGTGATCCGGGAAATGAACAAGGATTCTCTTTCCGGAATGAAGATAAGGTGGAAAGGCAGAATAATCTAAGTGTTTGACTTCGGGCCCGGATTTGCATTATCTTTAAAATCCACAAAAGTCACGAGGAGATGATGATGTCAGCGATGAAAAAGTGTGGATTAATGAAGACAAGGTGGAAGATAAAATATCCCAGAGTGGATTCAAGGTTTTAATGTTGTGGATCCAGATTGAAGACTCTGATGACTGAGGAAATGAGCGGGATGGCTTTCAGCTCATGCCGGATTTAATCTGAGTCATCCAATAAGGAGAATCAACAGTGGAGGTTGGCCTATCAAATTTTGACTATTTAAAAGGTTTTTGCACCAGAACCGTGGCATGCAGCTGGAAGATGAAACATCAAATATTTTCAAGAAGAGCTAACCAGAAGCAGTTATAGATCGATGACAACAAGTTGTTCTCAAGAAATATCAATGGGATGCATGATCCAGAAGGTTCTGAACTTCAGTTCTTCTAGTAGATCATCAAGTTGCAGAGACCCCGAACGGCCATGGTGGATGCCCTTCCAATGGATTTCTCAGAGTTTGAATGAATCAGCTAATGCCAGCTAAACTCTTTGTTGAGCTGTTGTAACAAGATTGAATGTATTATTTCTTGAATATTATGATATGAAAACTATAAAGAGAGATCGAACCCTCGATTTCAAGGGTCGGCTCTAGCGTGTTTTCCTATACTACTATAAATATTTTTGAAGGACTGAATGCAAGGAGCAATACATTGATCTTCACCTCAAGGCTACGTTTCTGTGTTGGATGTTAGAGGTTCGGATTTCATAGTTGTATTTCTGTAAATACTTAGATGGTTAGTTTGTGTCGATCATGGATTACTAGTTGTTATGAGTAATTGAAATCTGCTTTGAAGTTTGTTCTTTGTTATTAGAAGGTGCATTTCTATAAAATCTGGGTTTTGGTGAATTTTGCTATTTGGATTATCATTTCCTAGATATTGAAATTGCTTGCTGTAACATTTCTCTATTATGCTTTAATATCTGAAATGAGCTATCTTGGGATAAAAGTTGATCTAGATGTATATCTTTAATATGGTTTTTTGGAAGATTTTTATGGTAATGCAATGTTGTTAACCTATCCATCCACTGATATCTACATTTCTCTAACCTTACCCTTTTCTTACCCTAAACTCCAAGCCCTAATTGAGCATAATTGTGTCAACAATCTGCTAAGTTGACAAGGAACCAACCTACTCTAGAGGTTGGATCTGAAACCCCTATTTTAGTCCATCCAATGTTGAGTGTTGAGCTATAGCTATCGGGTGCAAGCCTAAGTAGAAAGTAGGAAGATAGATAGTCGTAGTATCAAGTAAACTTGGTGCAATTTAGTGCCCAATAATTTTTGGCATGCCCGATGGGACAGTTCACAAGGAACACAAAATCCATCTTAAGAATTATTGTTATCTCTACCCGAAGGAATCAAGATTTGGTGAATTTTCTTGACCTTGTTAGCGGAGAAAATAAAGTTCATCTGGTGACTCCCTAGTCAGAAGACCCTGAAAAAGTATTGTAGACCAGTGCCCTTTCATGTATACCAGGTCCTTCAAGAGGAACAACCCTGATTCTTTCTTTCACTATGAGTTACCCCTGAGAGGGTCTACTGTTATCAGAAGTTTGGATCAAGATTTTATTGAAGAAGAAGAGCTTCTGGAAGAAAACCCAGTAGTTCCCCCAAGAAGACCTGTAGCCAGAAACATGGCACACAATGTGGCCCCAAATTTGCCACTACAGAAGTACCCTAACTGGGACTCAATTGGGCCCCTTAGTTTAGCCCAAATGGATGCCATTCCTTAGGTTGTATCTAAGGCAACACCCACATATGATGGATTTGGAAAGATAGCTTACGAGCACTACCAAGATATCTTGAATCTGGAAGCAATCCATAATATAAAAGAGGAAAATATTATTGTCAAAATTCTAGCCCTATCATTTCATGGAAAGATATTACACTGGTTCAGAACCCTAGAAGATAAGTCTATTGATTCATGGCAGTCATTGGTTGAGCCATTCATAGAAGAATTTAATGAATCTATTGATCCCTTTTCCCTATTGAATTAGTTTACAACTATGCAAAAAACACAACAAGAAACTATCTCTGACTTTAATTTGAGATTTAGCAGAACTTGGAAGAGAATTCCCCTTGAAGCTAGACCAGCTACTTATTTGGCTTATATGTATTACATCCATGCCCTAGGATCAGAGCTAGGTCTGTAGACACAACAATATAGAATTGAAACCTTTCCCCAAGTCTATAATGTTGTCATCCATGCTGAAAATATCTTGATCAATGTAGGAAGAATTCCCGCCAAGACCGTGTTGCCCTACAACTCGAAAAATAGTGGGAGCCATGAGCAATCTACAAAAGCCTCCCACATGGATCCTCCCTCTATACCATCTACATTTCCTAAGATGAATCCTATTCCTAGATCTAAAGTTGTGTCCTCCACACCTTCTTTCCCCCTCTTCCTTCCCAACCTTCTCAAGAATTGTCTGCTATCCTAGACATACAAAATACCATGAAAACTCTAAGTAACAGAATGAATTCAATGGAGAAGAGAGATCAAGAAATATCACAATAGAGGAGGTTCCCGTATGTGAACAAATATCAAAGGCCTGGTCCTAGTAATAGTATCGGGGTTAGGGTGAATGCAACGTATGAGGATCCAAAATGTTCTGTAGATTCCACTCTTGCAAATGTCTAGTGTTTAGTATGTAATGACCCCCATGATTCACAGTCTTATGTGATGTATCAACACCATGTTCAACAAGCCATGGATCAAGCTAAAATAAATCAGAAGGGAAGAGTTAATATGTTATGGCACCCTGATCAGATCATGGTTGGGAAAGACTTGGAGGAAGAAGGCCCAATTGTTGTTATGACGAGGTTCGAAAACAAAGCTTTACAAGTAGACCCTCAAAAAATGGGACAATTCTAGGTCCCTTCTCAAAAGAAGGTTGATTTCCCCCCTCAGAATAGTGACACTTTTCCCATTCCCCGAGCTAAGGGAAAGGAGAAGACTGAAAATTTCCCCAGGATTTCAGAAAGAGTAACGGAAGGAGATAGGATGAAATCCAAGAATGAAGAGCAAGAAAGGCTCAGGTTCCCCTCTATTACTAAAAGACAAAGGTTAGAGGTAACCCAACAATACAAAAGGAGGTATGGTGAGCCTAAAAGAGGATTGGAAAGACTATCCCTAACCAAGTTTGAGTATAACATTGTGGAAGAGATGAAAAATATTCCATCAAAAGCTAGCCTGTATGATACCCTTTTCATTCCGGGCCAAATTGACTTACTTAAAGCTTCCCTCAGTAAAAGTCCCCAGAATAGATTTGCTACCACCATCCTCAGTATACCCTCAGAAAAGAAAGAAATGACACCTATTGTCCTAAATAACAAACCTCCCCCTTTTATATATCCCTAAGAATGGAGGGATGGGTAGTCCATAATTGCATGATTGATTCAGGAGCATCAACCATAGTTATGCCTAAAGCAGTCTGTGAAGAGATGGGTATGGAATATACCCGGTCTTGTCCTGGAGTGTTGCAACTAGATGGGACACCTGTAAAGATGGTTGGAGTTATTAAATATGTACTGATGAGGTTGCACAGAGCCCCTGAGGTGACAATAGTGCAAGAAATAGTGGTGGTAGATTTAGAACCCTATTTTGGATTATGTCTCTCGAGAGAATTTACTACAAATCTTGGAGGATGTATGTATATGGACTATTCTAGTATGGTGATACCTTTTAAGGGAAAGAGGATAAGGATAACTCCTGAGAAACCAGTTGCTTATCATATTGAGAAAATTGAAGAAGACATGTGCAACCTTAATCCTGTGGAGGAATTTGAGCTAGTAGAAAATATTGAAGAACTAGATATTGAAGATGAGTTGCCTTTCAAAGAGGATTACAGTCAATTTGGAACTGGTATGGGCACATACAACATCACAAATGAATTGGAAAAGAAACTCCCTACTATTTCTAATAAATCCCTAAGAAACAATGAAACATGGGTTATGCACTTTGATGGTGCTAAATGCAGAAATGGTGCAGGGGCTGGTGTAGTTCTGCAATCGCAGTCAGAAGGAGTGAAGAATTTTTCTTATAGAATGACATGGTCATGCACCAATAATGTTGTAGAATACGAGGCTTTGTGCCTTGGATTAATGCAAGCTGAAAGCATGGGCATCAAGATTTTGAACATATATGGTGATTCTGAGTTAATAGTACATCAGGTAAGAAATAAGTGTAGCAGTAAGCATCATTACTTAAAAGCTTACCGAAATAGAGTTTGGGACCTAATGGATTCATTTGATGCTCTGAACCTAAATTTTGTGCCTAGAGAAGAGAATCACCTAGCAGATGCATTGGCAACAAAGGGAGCTAATTTCAATCCTCCTATAGATTTTGGAACTAAGAAGACCAAGGGGATTAAAATGGTTTTCAGACCTACAGTGCAGGATAAGCAAATATTCTGGTAGGTTTTTGAGAGTGATGAACAGATTCTGGACTTTATGATAAAAGAAGCATGCTTCACAACTGTCCAAGAAGAAGACTTGGAGGAGATAGATCAACAAGACTTCATCCAGCTGAGAAACAATCACATCCCAAAGGGGTTGGTTACCCTTGAAAGTTTATTCGATAATGAAGATAGAAAGAAAGTGGGAGCTATGAAGGTTGCTGAGAAGATCTATAAAGAGATAGAAGTCGGAATCAGAAAAAAGTTAAATATTGGGGTCCAATGTTCTACTGAGGAAGCAGAAGATATTAAAGCTTTATGTTTAAAATACCAAGATACTGTAGCTTGGTCATATGAGGACCTTAAGGTTTATGAAAAAAGGATTATCTAGCATACTATTGAGTTAGAGCCTGATGCTAAACCATTCCGACAAAAATAGAGGCCTGTCAATCCAAGGATAGAAGTCATTATGAGAGAAGAACTTTTGAAGCTGCTAAAGGCTAAGATAATATATCCGATAAAACACTCCACTTGGGTAGCTAATTTGGTACCCGTAAGAAAGAAGAATGGAGATATACGCCTATGTGTAGATTTCAGGAATCTGAATCAAGCTTCCCTCAAGGATCACTATCCCCTCCCTCAGATCGATCAGATTCTACAAGTAGTAGTTGGAGCAGAGAGGTTCTCACTATTAGATGGTTATTCTGGGTATAACCAAATTTGGGTAAAAGACCAAGATCAATACAAGACAACATTTACTACAAAGTGGGGAACATTTGCCTATCAGAGGATGCCTTTTGGGCTATCTAATGTAGGAGCTACATTTCAGAGGGCCATGGATTATGCCTTTGGTACACTTATAAACAAGGTTATTCTGATTTACCTAGATGACATGACTATGTTTTCTCATGATAAAAATGATCATCTATATCATTTGGAACAAGTTTTTCAAAAATGTAGAGAGTTTGGTATTTCTCTAAATCCTAAGAAGTCATTCTTTGTGGTACATGAGGGAAAACTGTTAGGACATGTGGTCTCAAAAGAAGGTATGGCCATAGAACCAGATAGGATTAAAGCAATCCTAGCTATTCCTTTGCCTACTAATCAGAAGATGTTGCAGTCTTTCTTAGGCCAGATCAATTTTGTTAGAAAGTTCATTTCTGATTTTGCACAGAAGGTGAGGCCTATATCTGAACTACTCAAGAAGAGGGCAGAATTCAAGTGGACTGAGGTTAGGAAGCAAGCTTTTGAAATCATCAAGCAATCCATTTCTATAGCCCCAGTTTTGATAAATCCAGATTTCAACAAAGATTTTATCCTCTATGCTTATGGAGCTGAACAAAGTTATGCTTCAGTACTCACTCAAAGGGATGATCAAGGGGATGAACACCCTGTATTCTTTTGGAGTCAAACTTTGCATGACTATCAAGTAAAATATAATTTTATTGAAAAACAAGTGTTTGTTGTGATGAAATCACTTAAGAAGTTCAGACAATATCTGGTGCAGAGCAAAACTCTGGTGTATGTAGTTCATCCAGATGTGAGAAGTTTTATTTTACAAGGTGACCTTGGAGATAAAAGGGCTGGTTGGATTACTAAGATCCAGGAATATGATGTGGAAATACGCCCCACCAAGCTGGTAAGAGGCAGAGCCTTGTGCCAAGGATTGATAGATATTTTAGCTCTGTCGGAGTAACAGATTGTCAGATGATAGAAGAGGATCAAGTAGAGATTGTCCACACTCTGGATTCTGATTGGATCGAACAAATGACCAGGTATTTTCAAACTGGTGTATGCCCACCTGATCTGAGTTCTTCTCAAAGAAGGAGGTATAGACTTCATGCTTTTAAATATGCATTATTACCAGAAGGGTTATTCAAAATAAACTTGGATGGTGTTCTCCTAAAATGTTTGAGGGAGGACCAACAAAAGAGAGTCCTAGAAGAATTTCATGGAGGATCATCCGGTGGTCATGGCTCGAGCAGAGTTACAACTTTGAAGATAATAAGAGTAGGCTATTATTGGCCTACTATCTTCAAGGATGCTTTCAAAGTTACTCAGGTTTGTGATAAATGTCAGAGGTATGTTGGAAGAACTAGAAATGTTGCATCTCCTCTAAAGCCTATTCAAGTTGAAGAACCTTTTCAGCAATGGGGATTAGATTTCATAGGAGTTATAAATCCTAATTCTTCAATAGAACATAAGTTCATCTTGACAGCTACTGATTATCTAACCAGATGGGTAGAGGCTATTCCTACAAAAAGGGCAGATCAAGATGTTGTGATCAACTTTATGGAGAGTTTAATTTCCAGATTTGGAATCCCGAAAGCTTTGGTGAGTGATAATGGTCCTGCTTTTATAGGGGCCAAGTATATTGAGTTTGCTAGCAAGTATGGCATCACTCTCAAAAATACTTCAAATTATTACCCTCAAGGTAATGGACTTGCAGAATCTACTAACAAGAACCTGTTGAGGATTTTGAGAAAGTCCCTGGAAGGTAACAAGAGGAGTTGGCATCTATTGCTTGACCATGCTCTATGGGTGGACAGGATTACCATTAAGAAATCTATCAAAAATTCCCCTTATGCACTGGTATATGGAAAAGAAGCAGTATTGCCAATCCACTTGGAGATCCCGACACTTAAACTTGTCAGTTCAGAAGAGGAAGAGCTGGAGGAAGATCCAGTAAAAACTAGATTGACACACTTGCTGCAACTGGAAGAAAACCGGACTCAAGCATATGATCATTTTTAGAAGCATTCATCAGACATTAAAGCATGGTTTGATAAAAAGTCCAGGTTCAGAAAACTTCAAGTCGGAGACTTAGTTCTCAGGTGGAATGTAGACAGAGCAAAGCTGGGAAAACATGAGAAATTTGATTCCTTTTGGGATGGCCCTTTTGAAATAGTGGAAGCTAAAGAATCTAATGTATTTCAACTGAAGGATTCGAAAGGAAACATTCAACCAATTTCGGTGAATGGTTTCCACCTCAAGCTTTACTATATTTGAGCTGTGATTTCATTGTAACATATGTACATAAAAATTTCCCTTCCTTTCTGCACTTTGTATTTGTTTTCTTTTACACTTTGTAATTGGTCCTTTTTCAAAAGGGATTCTTTAAAAAAAAAAAGAAAAAAAAAAATTGTTTCAAAAAATGACTAAGTGTTGAGAAGGGCGTGTTAAGGTTCCATTCCGCATACGGTGCCACCTAAAGTTCTCCGGAATGACGTTTTGCCTTCGAATCCGCATGGTTAGATCCAGATGGACAATTCCATAGGATGATCCACCAGAAGAAAGATGAGAATGGTAATAATCCAGAAATCCCTCAAAGCTTGGAATAAGCCAGAGCGAAATCAATTCAAAACCAAACGACAAGTTCTAAAATGACGCGTGGAGACTAAATATTGCTCATGCATTCAATTCTAATGAACTCATGCATGAAACAAAGAGTAGCCGAAGGGATGTGATGAGATGGCAGTGCAATTTCAAAATTTGACCAATGAGGAGGTACAACGCCACCTTTGCGCCACCAAATTGAATAATGAAATGGATTGGAAAGTGTGCCCACAAAGATATCGCATAACAGCTACATTAATGGCAAAAGATACGTGGGTTCCAGAAAGGGGAAGTAATGAAAAGCATTTGCCAAATTCACTTTGAGGTCCCTTGCTTCTACAGAAAAGTAAAAGAAGTACAACCATACTTGGAAGAATTCACTGCAAAAAATTGGGAAAATGAAGCTTGCTGCTATCAGAATGGCACCCAAAAAATCATCCACTGAATCAATGAGGATAGCGACAAGATTGCAGGTGCATGCACATCGCACCAGTCGAGTCGCAGACACAGTGATGGCTAGAGTGGGAAGGACTCACCTCAGGACCGATTTTGAATTCCCATATTTCGAAGGAAAGCCAATGCAGCGGCGAGGTATGATAGCCATAAAATCCTTTTTGTTCTCTTACGTTTGTGATTCTGTACATCACTGTCCCGAACTGGTCTTTGCTATGATTCAGTTCTATGACCCAGAAAATAGGACAGTTAGAACCCATGAGGGCACTCCCCTATTTTCTATCACAAGAGAGGCATGTTATGAATTATTTGTCGTAGGAGTAGGCCCACCATCAAAACCTAGACCATTTAGCGTAGCAGAGCTAGATAGGGCTTACAATAACATGATGGCTATAGATGAAAAAAGAGAGGCACTAGAAAAGTGGCTTCGGCTTAATTTCATAAGGATCAGGAATGAAGCTGAGATGCCTGAGGTCCCGATTCATATTGATGAAATTGCATACCCAGAGTTATTTTCTATGTTGGCCTGTATGGAGGGTTTGGACTCTGAAAAAATGGTGCACGATTGGCAAATCATCATGACATATTGTATGTCTGATGAAAGGATGTACAAAAAGGGGGTAAAAGAGAGGGGCATCAGAGTAATTTACTTTGATTGGCCGACCTTTCTTGCTCAAAGGATTCATGAGCAGATGGTAGACATGAAGAGAGGTGTTGGTACTCCTAGCTTCAGGCACTGCTCGAATCTGGTATGGATGTTTTATGTAGCTATCAGAGACAAAATGCCATGGATTACAGCTAAGGATAAGACCGATGATGGAGAACCCTTGCCAGTCTATTATTGGATAGATATTTTGAAAAGTAGTAGGTCCCATTACAGGTTCAATTTGGAATTTTTGGAACCTACCCTCAAAATAATGTACAATGAGTGCCCTAGGTTACCTGCTTTAGCTAAGCAGATTCTGAGGAGAGAATACACTGAGGAGGGAGATTGGTATCTGCTAACAGAGGGCACAGTAATCAGGTTGTATGGTTTCTTAGGAAAACCCTTTCTTTTACCTCACTTTGTTACAGAAAGACTATTCGCCCTAGAGTATCTGAGACAGGTGGTATACATTGATGCAAGCTTCGGTTCTACAAGAAAGAAGAAGTCTCTAATTACTTACCACCCTAAAAATAGTATTCTTGTATCCGAATGGCAGGGACAACTAATTGAGCAGTATCTTGAAAGATTAGGTCTATTTTATATTCCTCAAAGGTGGAGTTATGATCCCGATGGTATTTTTACTATAAAAAATAAAACCCTCAATGGAGATAAAGCCTATAAATTTGAAAAAATACCTAGGGCTATTTTTGAATAGGGGAGGAATAATGATGAAACTTCTCTTGTGGAGTGGAATGTTTCAAATATGGGTCAATTGCCTCCATGGTTGGATTTCTATGAACAGGTAGTAGATTTTGATCCAGAGCATGAGACCAGTCATCAGCTTACCAAAGATATTATTGATAAAGTGACAATTGAATCTATCAATTTAAAAGACCTCCCTTCTGAAGAAGATATATCACAGAGAGGAAAACCAGTAGAAAAGGGGCCATGGGAGGTAAAGAAGATTGCGGATTGGTGGCGTATGAGGATTGAAAATGGAAAACCTTTTCCCAAATCAAAGTTTGGAATGAATATGGATAAGGAATTTTTTGGAATTTATAATAAAAATTTTGAAACCTGGAAGCCGAAGGATGTCAGGAAAATAGTTTTGATAAGTGAAAGGCCTCAGAAATATTCTGAATCATTACTTTCTCTAACGCGTCAGAGGATTCTGGCAGAAGCACGGGAGGTTCCTTCGACCACTACTGAAATACCAAATATTTTTGAACCCCTCTCTGAGCAGATGGAAAAGCTTCCCGAGAGGGCTAAATTAATAAATGAGACACAATATTATAAGGAAATAGTGGTTAATATCCCATTAATTGAAGTAAGATCCCCACATTTTTCTATTGTCCCTACAACTTCATATGAGTTACGACCCATAGCTGAGCAGTCTCTACGTTCAAGGGTAGAACAAGGAAATGAAGGAGGGGAAGATTCTGAAGGAGAAAATGCCACTTATCAAATAGTGTACAGAAGGACTAAGAGGGCCCTAGAAATAGAGGAGAAAGAGGTCTCTAAGAAGCAAAAAATAGGTCCAGAAGGAATGGATGGAGAAGTAGTTGTTGTTACTACAGAAGGGTTGGTTGACCGAGAACAACAACTGGTAATAGAAGCTGAACAAGAAAACCCTGCATCTACAAGCAAAGGTATGGTTTCTAATCTCTCCTCTCCTTCTCATCTTCATGAATCCCTGGAAGGATTTCCCTCATTTTATATTCAAGATACGATAAAGTTACCTCCTCCACCTTACAGTTCTTCTCCCAATCTATCAGTAGCCTTAGAGGTACCAGTCAGTCCTGTATTGTCACAACCTCTTCCAAACCCACTCTCAACCTCTCAGGTCTCCACTCCCATGTCCGCCATTGTCACATCTTCACCTCTTTCATTATCATCATCAATGGGACACTGTGTTCCAAATTCATCCATTCCATCCCTACCAACAAAGGGTCAGTCCACCCTTATGTTTTTGATGCCATTATCTCCTTTGGTGGCTGATGTTTCAAGGTCTATTGCTAAACCCCAAGAGCAGGAGAGTGCTCAGAGCATAAGTGATTACTGGGAAAAAAATCTTACCAAGCCTTCTAGCCGGATGGTTGTGACCAGGAAAAGTATGTATGTCAATCCTATCACCAGGCAGAGGATTTCAAGGTCCTTAATTCCATAGGTAAGCAAGCCTGAGAATGAAATGACTGCTCAAGATTATAGAGCAGAAGAAATTATAGAAGATATTGACAAACTACATGCTGAGGATGAATTGGGGATGGCCAAGGCCCATTTAGAAACTTTTTGTGTGAAGACAGATATAGCCAAAGATAAGGTGAATAAATTGGAACAACAGGTTGAAAGGCTAAAAAATAATTTCAATGATAAAAAGGAAGTAGAAAAGGCTTTGAGAGAAGAGGTGAAGGGTTGGCAAGAAAAATTTCAAAAGGCTAGTAAGTTGAAAGAACATTTAGAAGAACATAAGAAGCTGCATAAAAAGTAGGCCAGAGAAATTCAAAATCTGAAACATCAGCTTCAGGTTGAGAAGGCCAAATCCTCGAGGTTTTCCAAGGATGATTTGAAAAGAATAAAGCAAGAGTTGCTTTCTAAAATCCAAGGAAAATGTTCTGATCTTCAACTTATAATTGACTACCTGAAAGATGCCAGCCAACTGCTCTCCACCATTCAGATAGATACAGATCGAATCATGGGGGAATTACAGTCTATGGTGATTCCGGTAGAACAAATAGGCCGGTTGGTTAGTAGCAGGTTTGATGATGCTGCTAAACCAATTTCTAATAAAGAGTGGAATCTAGCTGGGATAGCTTCAAAGATAGTGTTGAAAAGGCACAAAGCAACACAGAAAGCTTGGTTGTTATGTAACAGGATGGATAGAAGAGTCAAAGAGATCATTGACATAAATAAGGAGATGATTCATGTTGGTTTCAAAGGACTCTGGAAGGAAGATCACAACTTGTTATCTATGGAAGAAGTTCAGTAGAACATCAAAGATATTTTGTAGGATGAAGCTGAGATTGATTCATTAGCAGAACCATTATTACAAGAACAAGCTACCAAATTGATTGTGAACTATACCCATTTCAGAGATTTGATGGAAGATTTGGTGATTAAGGGGAGGGCAGCTAATTATGAGGATGTTGGAGAGCTACAATATGTTTATAAGCAGCTTAAAGAAATGTCAAACCCTTTCGAGGAAGTTTGGAAACATGCCCTCCAATATTTGGAATCAATGATTAAATTGTTGGGGAACACCTCTGGTGAGGATAATCAGAATGCACTAACTCCAGAGGAAGAAGAAGAGGAAGATGAAGATGAAGGAGGTGTGGAAGAGTAAGGATAATATTGAGCACTCACATGCCTAGGAGGGCTTCACACTCAAGTCATTTCTATTTTTGTTTGTACAAATACATCATTTTTTGTATGTCTATTTTTACTCTGACAGTTGTCAGAAATAAGCAATAAAGGTATGAAGCCTATAGAACAATAGTTTTTGTGTGAAGATATTCTTTGAAATAAAGCCTTATAAAGGAGAAGAGTTGTATATAGCTTACAAAGTAATAATACTGATATTATAGATACAGTCTCGATTAAGAAGAAAGGTTTTATGATGTTCTTGGCATGGTTTCTATGTGACCCTCTACCCTCTAGACAAAATTTGTGTTTTCAGAGGGTAGGGTTTGCATGGAAATCATTCTTTAAAACATAATCTCAAAGATAATTCTTGTTTTGACTCCGTAGCCCAATGGATAAGACTCTAGATTCGATTGGCTTTGCGAGCAAATCCACCTAGGAGGCGCCAGAATGTAGGCCCAAAATGGCCACATACTTAGTAAAGTTTTGACTAAGTGGTAAGACTGATATTCCACTCTAGAATCAGGTTGATGGTATGAGTCCACTGGGAGATATTCAATTTTGAAGGTTTGAAGACATTCCAGAAAACTCCATTTCGGGTCTAGAATAATGATGGGTTTTGAATCCACAAAAGTTTGTAAGAGATGGTGACGTCAGCAATAAAAAGTGTGGATTTGGTTCTTGTCGTATGTCCGATTCTGGAAAGTCTTTTTGCTTCCCGCTCTGGAAGAGCCTTCTTGCTTTCCACTTCGGATTGAAGAAAGTTTCAAAATCCACAAAAGTCACGAGGAAGTGATGATGTCAGTGGTAAAAATGTGTGGATTGGTGATCCGGGAAATGAACAAGGATTCTCTTTTCGGAATGAAGATAAGGCGAAAAGGTGGAATAATCTAAGTGTTTGACTCCGGGCCCGAATTTGCATTATCTTTAAAATCCACAAAAGTCACGAGGAGATGATGACGTCAACGATGAAAAAGTGCGGATTAACGAAGACAAGGTGGAAGATAAAATATCCCAGAGTGGATTCAAGGTTTTAATGTTGTGGATCCGGATTGAAGACTCTGATGACTGAGGAAATGAGCGGGATGGCTTTCAGCTCACGTCGGATTTAATCTGAGTCATCCAATAAGGAGAATCAATGGTGGAGGTTGGCCTATCAAATTTTGACTATTTAAAAGGTTTTTGCACCAGAACCGTGACGTGCAGCTGGAAGATGAAACATCAAATATTTTCAAGAAGAGCTAACCAGAAGCAGTTATAGATCGACGACAACAAGTTGTTCTCAAGAAAGATCAATGGGACGCATGATCCGGAAGGTTCTGAACTTCAGTTCTTCTGGTAGATCATCAAGTTGTAGAGACCCCAAATGGCCATGGTGGATGCCCTTCCAGTGGATTTCCTAGAGTTTGAATGAATCACACCAGCTAAACTCTTTGTTGAGCTATTGTAACAAGATTGAATGTATTGTTTCTTGAATATTATGATATGAAAACTATAAAGAGAGATCGAACCCTCGATTTCAAGGGTCGGCTCTAGCATGTTTTCCTATACTACTATAAATATTTTTGAAGGACTGAATGCAAGGAGCAATACATTGATCTTCGCCTCAAGGCTGCGTTTATGTGTTGGATGTTAGAGGTTCGGATTTCATAGTTGTATTTCTGTAAATACTTAGATGGTTAGTTTGTGCTGATCATGGATTACTAGCTGTTATGAGTAATTGAAATCTGCTTTGAAGTTTGTTCTTTGTTATTAGAAGGTGCATTTCTATAAAATCTGGGTTTTGGTGAATTTTGCTATTTGGATTATCATTTCCTAGATATTGAAATTGCTTGTTGTAACATTTCTCTGTTATGCTTTAATATCTAAAACGAGCTATCTTGGGATAAAATTTGATCTGGATGTATATCTTTAATATGGTTTTTTGGAAGCTTTTTATGGTAATGCAATGTTTTTAACCTATCCATCCACTGATATCTACATTTCTCTAACCTTACCCTTTTCTTACCCTAAACTCCAAGCCCTAATTGAGCATAATTGTGTCAACAATCTGCTAAGTTGACAAGGAACCAACCTACTCTGGAGGTTGGATCTGAAACCCCTATTTTAGTCCATCCAATGTTGAGTGTTGAGCTGCAGCTATCGGGTGCAAGCCTAAGTAGAAAGTAGGAAGATAGACAGTCGCAGTATCAAGTAAACTTGGTGCAATTTAGTGCCCAACACCAACCACTTTCGAAAAGGAAACCATAATCAATCCTTTTCTCTCAAATGATATTTTTAGAAATCAATCACCCAATCAATTCAATGGAGAAGATTGCCCATACATTTTTTGATGTCAAGTAGTTGTCCACAAAATCTGTCAAACTCAACACACTTTCAAATATTTCCTTATCAACCAAAAGTAGGTTAGAGGACTTGAGTAATATCACAATAATAAAAATAATATCCCAATAACACATTATTCCTACTCAATAAAATTCACCATGTCATCTCATGAAAGAAATAATCCCCTTTGAGAAATAATAAATCAAACTCACTTTTGAACCTCTTTTACAAAACTAGAAATATCTCTTTACACACATATTATTTCTCCTTCTAAGAAAGTTAATCAAATAGCCCTTGAAAAATGCTTTCCAAAAATATATAATATACTACCCTTCCAAAAATAAAACCATCAAAAATTTCTCAATTTTCTATGACATATCATAACCATTATTTCTCCTTAAGGATATTTAACAAAAATTAAAACATAAAAAATTAACTTGCCTTTGCCTCTCGGAGGGATTCGATCCCCCAACGTCCTCCTTCCCAATGCCTTAGCCACATCCAAGCCACCGTTGGGCCACACACTCTCATGTGCCTAAAAAGGCACGACCAACATCAAATACTTCACAAACCAACGCTTTCTAAAATAATAAAAATGTGCTTCGAGTGCTTTGTCTTTGCAAGCAAACCTCAAGTGAATCGAACGTGATACCTCATATCTCTTACCAAGCCAACACACCACTAAGCCACGCTGGCCTATGTGCTCAACAACTCCACACGATCTCTTCTTCCACTTTTTGTAAATCGTCAAGCCTTTAAGAATCACAAGCCTTTTCTCATGTGCTCAACAAAAATGCAAGGGTAAGTGATTAATGTCTTTGATGGAATTATATATAATGCCCTTGTCTTCTTATGCAATCACATCGGTGCTTCAAATAAATTCGATGTCGGCGTGGTTTTAATTTATAATATATTTAAATTTAAATATTATAAATTAAAACAAACCAACCTTAGGTTTTAGTTTAAATAAACCTTGGAGCCTTGTCTTAATGCACAACCTTGGCGAAATAAAATATTATTTATAAAATTTAAATTCCTTGTGAATTTAAATAATTTATAACTAATTATTAAACCTCCTTTTTAACTTTTGCAATAACCCATCTTGGGTTTTTATGGACCAATCGCTTAACCTGTGCTCCCATTAATATTAAAATATTATGGAGCCTTTTTCCTTTCACTTTTGCACTGATGAAGCTTTTTCTTGGATGAATGTGACAACCTTGAATGACTTTATTTCTTTCCGATTTATTTGATATGAGTGATAAATCTATCAGGTGACATCAATGACAACTTTGACTTAGAGGACTCAAAATTTCCAAAAAAGCAGAGGCCTATAACAAAACAATAGTTGCCATACTGAAGAAATGGTTAAGGACAATCATAAGGATTGGTACCTTCAATTACCTATAGCTTTGTGAAATTATCAAACTAGCATACGGACACCCACTGGGGTAACCCTATTTTTGGTAGTATATGTAACTGAGGCCATTATAACCTTGGAATTGTAAATTCCATCATTGTGTGTCTCATTGAAAGAGTTTATTGATAATGACATTGTGCGACAATCTTGTCTAGATCAATTGACCCTTCTTAATGAACATCGAGTGAATTCTCTCGAGCATATCCATGTTTACCAAGATCATCTTAAATGAGATTACAATAATAAAGTCCATATAAGATATTTTAAGGTTGGGTATCATGTGCTAAAAGAGAACCAACAAAACTCAAACTTGTCGTCTCATCTGTGAGATAAATTTATGGCCAATTAGTTAGATCCCTTCTTTTTAATTAAGAATATAGGACCTGGTACTTATCACCTAACATCGATAGAAGGCGTTTAATAGCTTGAACCTCTCAACATTATTAACTTAAGGTCATTTTACACATTAAATCTAAAAAAACAATAAAATCATCAAAAATCCAAAACAAAATTAGAAAACAATAAAATCCAAAAACAATTCAAAAAATCAAAAACACAAAAACATTTACATTTTCATTTCATTATATACATTCAGTAATTGCATTGCATTAGGTATTTCTATCCATTGCACTTGTATTAGGATAGGTTGTGTTTACTGAAGACAAAAACGAAACACCAAATATATAACAGAAAATGAATAAACAATGATACAAGAGATTGCACAAAGAATGGATTTTATATTATTATCATCGGGTGGATCTCAATACAATCAAATGTACCCCAAATAGGGGTTTACACTATTTATTATTTTGATACAATGAATACAATATGCTAGGGTTCTCCGAAACCCTAGCCAACAATGCTTGTGGTGTCTTCAAAGCTCGTTCTTGCTCCCAACAGAGGTGAGTGGGCTTTAGATATCCATTGACCGAACCACTCCAGCTTAAACAACTACTCAATGCCTGTATATCTCCAGATCTACACACAAAATGATAACAAAGAGAGTTAGTAGTAACTGTGAGGGCTCCACTGTGTGAGACCCTCAAAAATCAATAAAAACCCTAGATATCAAATGATAAAACTGCATGCAAATATGAAAATAATAAAATCAATACAATAATAGAAGATTTACCTTGTGAACTTGTCACTTTCTAATTTGTTGTTGGTTATCGTTGTAGGAAATAGGTGCACAGATGCCCTAGCGACACCCGAGGGTTCGCTAGTCAGTAGAACTAGGGTTTGAGATGCTCGTAGGTGCTTGACAATAATAGGAAGCACCCAGAGGTGCTCAAGGATGGAGGGAAGGCACCCAGAGGTGCTCGGTGGTGGAGGGAAGCACCTAGAGGTGCTCAGCGGTGATAGGGAATGCCCAGAGGTGCTTGGGAACTAAGACAAAAATCTGCAGAAGCAGATCTGGCTGAGCGAAGTGGGTGGCGATGAATGCGAAGGCTACGGTGAGCGAGGGAGGATGGTAAGAATGCTTGGATACTTGAGGACTCTAAAAACTTAGGGAACTCAAAACTCAGGGGGTGAATTACTTAGAAAAACTCTAGGGGTTGAGCCATCAAAATGACTCCTATTTATAATCTTCCCTAGGGCACATTAGGGTTTCGATGACACAATTTGTGTGGTCAAGATTAAAATGTGATGGAGGGTGGAGATTAAATCTGGGTATGTGACATGGATCAAGGTGGATGAATGGCTGGGATTAAAGCAAGATGGATGGCTGGGATTAATTCACACACATATATATGTATTTATTAAATATATATAAAATATAATATAAAATATTAATATTTAAATATATATTAAACAAATATATATAATATATATGTAAATAATGGGTAAAAATGGTGGGAAGACCTGGATGGATGACAAGTGGCTAGGATTTGGTGTCTACAGATGCCCCTTTTTGTACCGTGTTGCATGAAACACAATGCGGTGCAAAAATACGAGACACCTATTTTGGCTTGATGGTGAAGCAGCTTTGTTGAGATGTGGACATGAGCTTGGAGATAAAATAATTTTGATTGCGTAGCTTACCCCCTCAATTGGTGAATGAGTTTGCAGATGAATCTCATGAGCCAATTGAAAAATAAAGGAGTGCAAATGATTGTATGGATGAATGGTGTAATTGTGGATGATATGAATGATGTAAATGTGATATCATTTTTGCCCCAATGGTGGAAAGGGGGTTGGTGGAAGATGCATGTGATTGACTCTATTTTTGCCCTAACAGAGAAAGGGGTTTTTGCCAAGTGTAGATGCCATGATCATGTAAGATGTATCCCATTGTGGGAAAATCAAAATCAAATGTGGTTGCCCCAAGTTTGGGGTGATTCCATGTTGTTGAAGAATGTGCCTTTCGGCATCATTGATATGCAAGTATGAAGATGCAAGAAAGAGTCAACTTTGGAGGGTCAGCTAGTGACTATTAGATAATTCCTATGATTGGAACCAATCACCCTAGCTAAGGCCAATCACCATGATGACTATCAAGGAGAAAGGAGATGATGAAATGTGATTTTGTCCATGTTTCAAGCCCCATGAACTAGGCCATCAATGATAGCTTTTGAGCAAATTGGTCTTGGCATAGTTTCACTCAAAATGTGAAGTACCAAAAGTGATTTTGTTTTCGAACAATGAGATATTGGATGATGAAAATGGCCAAGTGTCCTTATGGTAGTTTATTCATCTTACCGAATTGCATGGATGCAAATCACTGCAATCACCAAGGAGATAGAATAGACCACTAGATACGAGGTTCACTTGAATTGTAGTTGAACTTGGAAAAATGTGAAAATGAAGAATTGATGATGAGAATGATGATTAAGGTCATTTTGTGAAAATTTGGACCATTTTGGAGCATTTTGGAATTTGATAAGTGATTTTGCGCCTTTTGGGTGTAAACTAAAATTATGCATCCAAATTAGTTTGGACCTTCACAAAACCTGATAATATGATGAAATGGATGCATGGATGCAATTTGGAGTGATTTGGTGGGGGTAAGCTACCATTTTGGATTGATTTTGTCTTTTGTCAATTCTGACTCCAAACACCGATGGGCGCTTATTGCATGCGCAAATGCCCACCAGAATTTGGCATATTTCCAAATATGGGTGGGCACTTCTGTGCACTAGGAAATGCCCATGGGTATTTATGTGCACCTGAAGTAGCTATATAAGGCTTGCAGAGGGGAAACCAAGCTCATTTGTGCATCCACAAATTTTGAAAGCTACGTCTGAGGGAGTGGAGTGAAGTGAGTGGAGTGAAGTGAGCTACAAAAGCTATGGCGAGTGGAGGGAGCGGATGACAATGTAGGTGTTGGAGCTAAATATGGAGTGTGATATGCCAAGGTAAGGCCTTTTGACTTACTTTTATTTTTGTGCAAAAATATTCCTTTTTTTTTAGTAATGTACATGTATTAACATTAATGTTTTTGTGTTGTGTTGCAGCTGAAGATTTTGGAGGCTCGACATCGATTTTCACCTCTCATCCTAGGGGTGAGGAAGGCATTGAGGGAGGAGGAGTGGGAGTGGTTGGAGGTAGTGGGGTTGGTGGGGGCAGCCCAGATAGATGTGGTGAGGGTTGATGAGGGGTACCTTTCAGCCTTGGTAGAGAGGTGGGATCCAGATAGGGGGACCTTTTAGCTCCCTACTGGAGAGATGACTATGACACTTGAGGATGTATACCGCATCCTCAAGTTATCGGTGGAGGGCTTGCATGTCGAGGTTGGACATGATAAGAAGGTTGAGATGAGACGCATGTTTGGGGATGGATGGGAGGCTATGGAGGTGATGAGTGGAGGGATTACTTACTTGTCCATGTATGTGGACAAGAAGTTGGATGCCCTTCCCACTTTGGTGATGTTCATGTTGGCCAACATAGTGGCCCTAAATAGTACCGGATGTTGGTTCCCATGGAACCTTATCGGGTTGGTGTGCGACATGCTCGCTACACCATGGGTGTATGCATGGGCTCCTACTTTATTGGTGTAGTTATATCGAGAGATATATGAGGTGAAGAGGTGGAAGCACCAAGGACTAGGTTGTAGTGTGCTACTACAATGCTAGGGTTGGGAGCACTTCAGTGTGGCTTGACCTATGGGCTTGCCGATGAGGGGATGGGATAGGGAGCAGCCCTATGCGATGAGGTGGCCAGTGGTAGAGGAGGTACAATTGAGTCATCCTGCTCAGATGAGGTAGTGGTACAAGGATCTATGGGTTGGACTAATGGTAGCTCAGGTGATATGGAGGCCATGGTAGGGTGCCATGTGGATAGGTGATGGAGAGCATCTACGATGGGTGTAGTAGGCTAGATGGGTGGTTGCAAGGTGCATGAAGGAGGTGGAGTTGATCCAGTTTTCATGGGTGTTATGGTAGTTTGGATTGAGGTAGGGGGTTCCTGATGAGCTAGTGCTTTATAGGAGGCATCAGGATGAGATAGGGTTACCATGCATTGAGGCATGGAGAGTCACACTTGAGGATGATGAGGAGATTGATCTCCCTGATGTGGATGATGTGAGGACTATGGAGGAGTATGATGTATGGTTCATGACTCAATCACCATGGGTACCGAGTCTAGTGGTATATGGTGGAGAGGGATATGGGGATGAGGTCGAGGGAGCCGAGGAGGCTCCTAAGCATCAGAGGCATCTCTAAGCTAGTAGTCGGAGGAGGTAGACTAGGAGGGTGATGAAGCAGGTTTCAAAGGGTGGAGGAGATGGAGGGGATATGGTGGAGTAGGTTCCTAAGTTTGGGGGAGATGGAGGGAATATGGAGGATAGAGAGGATATTTTGGATGGGCCCCCTAGTCGGAGTGAGGATGATCGAGTGAGGCTAGAGCAGTAGGTGGTAGAGCGAGATGCTATGATAGTAGCTCGAGATGTAGAGATAGCTCGTATATAGGGTAGAGAGGTGATTCTAGAGGTGAAGATAGCTTGATTATAGATAGAGCTAGAGGCATGATCGATAGTAGGTGGAGATGAGGATAGGATCATGAGGCTCCAGGTAGAGCTGCTAGAGGGGTATCGTAGGTAGAGATATGATGTACATCACCTTCGAGCTCAGGATGGATATATTCGATTATTGGAGGATCGATTGATGGAGCATGATATTGGGCTTCTAGAACCACCCTCCTCATCCATATCTAGGTCAGCTAGGCCTAGTGAGTCTAGGTATAGTTCTAGGTCTAGGGCTCCTTCAGGGTCATAAGGGTCCTCTCATAGGTGTTAGCTAGTGCTTAGATGCACTTTTTGTATATGAGCCTTGGTGCTCCATTGTATGTAGCCTTTTTGGGCACTCATTGTACATGTGATATTTATATATATACATGGATTTTAATTTTGTGTTATGCTTTTGTGTGAATGTTTTTATATGAATTTTTTTGTGTGAATGTATATGTATATGGATGATTAATGCAAGTGGTAATGTGTTATGGATGATTAATGCAAGTTATGGGATGCAAATGTTCTAATGATCATTCATAGTTTAGAATTTTCTTGGCCATGTTTTAACATTGTTGTTTAATCAGGGGCACCAAACTTGGTGGTATGTGGGGTGAAAGACTCATGAAATGACATGGATGTTGACATGGAAGAAGATATGGATGTTGATATGGAAGAAGATATGGATGTTGATATGGAAGAAGATATGGATGTTGATATGGAAAACTAACTATTTTGTAGAGACTCAGACATACTAGTGGCATCAAACAAACTCACTAAAATTACCTAATCCCTCTAGGACCAAATGTGTGTGCAATGAATTCATTTACTGAATCATGAGCATGGTAATGACTCGAGGTAATCAAGAACCAATGTGTGTGCAAGTGAGTTCATTAACTCATCTTGAGTAAATTGGGTGTGACCTATTATGGATGAGACCAAGAAGCTAGCTTGTCCGTATGTGTGGTCAGAGGTCTCTTTAAAAGAGATGTGTCACCATGCATGAGTGTACTCCACTGCCAGTCAAGCATCTATAGCTCCGGTGGAGACTAGCTCCATAGTCCAAGAATTTTGATCTCTCAAGTTTTGGGGATGACTACTTAACCATCTGACTAGAAATGTAGTACGATCCTTACAACCCAATGATCAGTGGTGTGTGATGTAAAATATTTAGAGTTTTTAGGGATTTTTCCCTACTCTTTCTTTTATTTTGAAATTTGTGATAGTGGTGAAAACCACTATTTTTGTGGACTATGTTGCATGATGGGATAGGCGAGGATTACCCTTTTCACTTCGAGGTTCAAACCAAGTATGGTGTTATCCCTCTTTGACACAAGATGTTTTTAAGATGTGAAATTGTGTTTGGTTCAAGAATGTTTTGGAGTCAATTCCTAGAACTCAAGATTTTCTTAGTGAAGATGTGTAATGGTCCTAAAAAGAACTCGACATGTATTTGGGGTTTGCTTAAAACACTAGGAGTGGCTGAGTGACCGAAAACACCTAGGAATTATGGATATATGGAGGCAAATGATAATTTGACTTGGTGGAATGGTGTGGATGATGTTGTGAAGGTGCCCCTGATTAAGGCAACATGACTTTATTGGACCAATTAATACCTTGAACTGAATAAATGATCCCTAATATGAAATGTGAAATGTGGATGGAATGTATGAAATGCAATTTGTGAAATGGAGTGTATGAATGCAATTGTTGTTAAATGAAATGTGTGCAAATGAAGTGCAATGTTTTTGTGTATTAGCCATGTATATATACATATATATAAATCTCATTAAGCATAGAATGCTCTCAAGTGTATAACATTAAGTGGTTCGGGTTCTTCCTCTCCCTCTAGACTGGCAAGCCTATAAGTACCTTTACCCACTTTTTGAGTGATAATGTATGGACCCAACCAATTAGCCATGAATTTATCATGAAGATGCGGTAATGCATTGGTGTTTTGTTGATTCTCTTTAAGGACAAGATCTCCTACTTGGAATTCATGTAGATGAAATTTGGCATTGTAAGCACGCTTTAGGTGGTCTTGATAAACTCGTAAATGCTCTAAAGCATTGACTCACCTCTCATCAAGAAGTGTGAGTTGGTCAAGACGTGCTTGTCTAGAAGTGTCATCATCTATGAATTCTTACAAAGAAATTCGCAAGGAGGGGATCTCAAGCTCAAGAGGCATGATTGCTTCGGCTCCATAGACCAATGAAAATGGTGTTGCCCTAGTAGGCATGTGGATGCTTGTTCGATAAGCCCATAATGCCAAGGGAATTTTAGTATGCCAATCTCTATGATTTTTGTTAACCAGTTTCTTGAGAATAGCAATTAAGGTCTTGTTGGTAGCCTCAACTTGTCCATTTTCTTATGGGTAATAAGGAGTCGAGAAACTATGTTGGATGTTATATTTCTCGTAAAGTGCTCGAACATCCTTGTTCTTGAAAGACTTGTCATTGTCAAAGATGATTTTTGAGGGAATACCAAAACGACAAATGATATGATGAAGTATAAACTCCACAATTCTAGGTCCTGTCATACTGGTTAAAGGAATTGCCTCAACCCACTTTGTGAAGTATTCAGTGGTTGTGATGATGAATGTATATTATCCTAAGGAAGGAGGTAAGATTTTTCCAATTAAATCAAGATCCCATTGTGAAAAGGGCCAAAGGCTTTGAATAGGCTATAATGCTTGTGATGGTACATGAGTTAAATTAGCATGCTCTTGACATTGCTTACAATGTTTGACATAAGTGCAACAGTCTCGTTCCATGGTGGGCCAATAATAACCCATGCATAGAATACACTTTGTGATGGCCATCCCACTAAAATGACCACCACAAGTACCATCATGAGCTTCAGCTATGGCTCTTTGTGCCTCAACAACCTCGAGACATCAAAGGAGGATTCCATCATAACCATGTTTATACAACACATCCCCCAAGAGAACAAAACGAGCTACTTTTTGCTTGAAAGTGCATTTAGCAGTTTGAGACATGTCAGATGGGAGTGTTCCAAACTTGAGAAAGGCTACTATTTGGCTTGACCAAGGCTCATATGGATCCGAATAGATAAAGAAAACATCCTTTTCATCCTTAGATTCAACATGAACAATTGTAGATTTAGAGATTGTTGAAATAATTAGAGGTTGTACCTCTCCTAAGGAGTCTTTTGGAATCAATGATCCAAGAGAGGCCATCACATCTACAAATCTATTAGTCGAACGTGGCAAACTATCGATTTCATACCATTCAAATTTAGAGAGCAATTTCATTGCTACTTCATGATAAAGCTTAATGGTAGGTTCTTTACATTGGTATTCTCCATTGATTTGCTTGACAACAAGTTGAGAATCACCAAATATCCTGATATGCTTTATGCCCATAGCTATAGCTGATTGAAGGCCTAAGATTAAGGCTTCATACTCTACAGTGTTATTTGTGCATTGGAAGTCAAGTTTGAATGATAAGGGGATAGGTACCCCCTAGGGTGTATGAAACATGACTCCAACACCTTGACCTTTCTCGCACTTAGAACCATCAAAGAATAGTGTGATATCGATGTCTTCCTCTGGAATGACATCTTCTTCTTGTTCGATGACAGTGAATATCGAATCATCTGGGAGCTCAATAATCAAGGGATGATCACTAGGTAGTGGAGCTTTCACAAGTTGATCGACTATGACCTGACATTTAATGGATTTTTGGCTAATGAACTCAAGGTCGAATTTAGTAAGAAGCATTATCCATTTAGCGGTGTAGGTGTTATTGTAAGTGTGAGATATCATATAACATAGAGGATTTTCTCTAGCTATGACATATGTTGTGTGACTAAGCATGTAATGTCTGAGTTTCTTAGTGGTAAAAACCACTGCTAAGCACAATTTTTCTACATAAGCGTATCTGGTTTCATAGCTTACCAATGTTCGACTAATGTAATAGATAACTTGCTCTCGATTTTCTTCATTCTTTTGTGCAAGCATTGTCCCTAATGCAAAGTCTATTGCTAAAACATAAAGATAGAAGGGGACCCCTAGATGAGGAGGAGCTAAGACTGGTGGAGAAGCTAGATATTACTTAATGTCATCAAAGGCTTTTTGGCACTCATCTATCCAAGAAAATGGCACCCCCTTTTGTAGCAGGTGATTGAATGGCCTGCATTTGTTAGAAATTTGCACAATGAAATGATGGATCGATTGGATCTTTCCTTGTAAACTATGCAATTCCTTTAAATTTGTTGGGGGAGGCATCTCCATGATAGCCTTGACCTTGTTTGGGTCCACCTCAATGCCTCTTTTGGAGATAATGAACCCTAGTAGTTTGCCAGAGGTAACACCAAAGACACATTTCTTGGGGTTCAACCTTACATTATGCTCTAGAAGTCGATCAAAAACTTTCTCCAATACACCAATGTGCTCTTGTCGAGTTTTGGATTTTTCCAAGAGATCATCCACATAATCTTCGATAATATTATGCATATAATCATGGAAAATGTATGTCATGGCACGTTGATAAGTGGCACCTACATTTTTAAGGCCAAAGGGCATCACCTTGTAACAAAAAGTTCCCCAAGGTGTAGTGAATGTTGTTTTGTGTTGGTCATCAGGATTTATTCGAATTTGGTTGTATCCTAAAAAACCATCCATGAGAGAAAGCATTTCATGGCCAACGCAAGTGTCGACAAGAGTATCAATGTTTGGAAGAGGAAAATCATCCTTAGGACACACTTTGTTAAGATCTCGAAAATTAGTGCAAACGCGTATCACCCCGTTAGGCTTGCGAATGGGTACCATGTTTGAGAGCCACTCAGGATAATCAATGGGTACAATGAAACCCACATCTAATAGCTTTTGGAGCTCTTCTTTGACCAAGAGGGCAATGGTAGGATGCATCCTTCTAAGTTTTTGTTTGATCGGCTTAGCATCAGGATGTAAGGTGAGATTGTGGACAACCAACTTAGGGTCAAGACCAGGCATGTCTTTGTAGGACCATGCAAAAATTCCCTTCTTCCTCTTGAGGAGAGCAATTAATTGCTCTTGTTCATCTTTGGATAAGCTTTTTCCAAGCTTGACAATTTGGGGATTGTCTTTGTCTGAACTAAGGTTCACATCGATGGTATCTTCAATTGACATGTGAGAACCTTCCTCAAGTTGATGGGGAGTTGGGATCAGATGAATATCATCTAAGATGTCATCAAACTCTTCTAACTTATCCTCATCTACGTCTGCCTAGAAAACCTCAGGATTCAAAGGTGAAGGTGAAGGTGAAGGTGGAGGGGATGGAGGAATGTAGTTGGTTGAAGCCCTTAACAATTCCTCAGATAGGACAAATTCAAAAAAGGATGGTGGCGAGGAAATCTGATCCATATCAATAAGACTCATGTCAATAGGAATTGGCTTTGCCAAATCATATGGATTACGGAGTGGGGTGAATAAGTCAGCAGGATTCATGTTGACTTAAGGGAAAATGGAGGAGGTGAAATGGATGGGATGGATAGAGCCTAAGAACCGATGCTAGGACCTTGGTAAACCTAGACAACAACAAGCAACACAAATAAATGCACTTAACTAAATGCTATATACATGAAATGTAGAAAAAGAAAATGTTTTTGTTTGTTTTATGTTTTTCTCTTTTTTTTGCATTATATACATATGTTACAATTTTGGCTGATGAGATGGATTAATGATATGGAGGTGGTGGTTCACCGGTAGGTTCAGCTCACTCTTGTGGAAGAAGCAAGTGAAATATGGGCTCATGGATGGGGAACATTCTGAGATAAAACTCATCTTGTTCGGTGTGGGGAATGATGGGCTTTGATTCCTCATCAGATTCATCAAAAGCTATCGACATGAGGTCAAATTCTTCGTACATTTCCTCATCAGAGTCATCGGGGTGGAGGGCTTCTTCTTCTGAATTTAGATTAAGCCTTTGGAAGGCTTGTTCAAAAGAAGATATGGTGGGAAGTGGGTGATAACCTAGACCTGAATGGTCATGCACTTCTTGATATGGGACATCAATAAGTTGAGGCACTCCCTATTCATATCGGCCTAAGCCATGTCTTTGCCAATTATGTCTATGAAAATAGCGGGATGGAAAACCCATCATTTGTTGGATATTGGCAGGTGGTGGTTGTTTGGGTTCTTCTGGGGGAGTAGGATTAGACAAATATTCTATCCCCCCATACACAAAATTTATGCTATTAGGCACTGAACCCATATTGTATACCACTCCTATAGATAAAGGTGGGTCACGTGGGTGACCAAAATCCTTGGTAGTTGAGATATTGAGTGGTGTGATTGTGATGTCTTGGACCACATATTCACCAATACCAGGGTTGGTGAGGTGGACCTCAACTTGGGATGATGAGGATGAAGTGGACATGGGAGGCTCATGGTTGGCTAATGGCTTGGATGATGGGGAAGATGTGGGTATCTCATAGTTCGACAATTTGACTTGTGAAACATTGGCTGATGGAGATGGATTTGGTTGTGAAGGAATTATTGTGACCAATGAAGGGGATGATGATGTGGATGGCATGGATTGGGTTCGACCACATGTACATGTAGTCAATGATGATGATAATGAAGGTGTAGAAGTGGATGCTTGGTTGGAATTGGTGATGGGAAGCTCCTCAAGAATGGGAGCTTTTGATGAAGGATTGGATGGAGTGATTGATGATGTGGTGGATGATGTGAGGAAAAGGTGGGTAGAAGGAAGCATGGATTCATAAGGATTCGAGATGAAGTTGCAATACTTAAATGGCTCAACATCCATTGGTATGCAATGTACTTGCCCTTCATGTACGTATTTTAGACATTGATGTAATATGGAAGGGACACATCTCATTTCCCTCATCCAAGGTCTTCCAAGGAGTACATTGTATGCCATGGATCCTTCTAAGATGTGGAACAAGGTATGCAATATTTTTACCCCTACTTCAATGGGTAAAACAATAGTGCCAACTATAGAGCAGAGAGCATCATTAAATGCTTTCAATGTGAAGGTGGATTTGGTTATGTGAGATGGAGGAAGATTGAGATGATGGAGAGAAGATGTAGTGATGATGTTAATGGAGGAGCCGATATCAATTAAGACTCTTTTGAATGGCTTCCTATCAATTTTAGCCATTATATGCAATGGAGGGTCCATCGATTTTGATGAGATTGGTTTAATATTAAAGTCATAAAATGTGATGGAAGGCTCCATGCATGTTTGAATACTCCCTACAAAGTTATTAAAGGCATTGGAATCTTGAGATTGGAGTTTGATGGATTTTAGAATATCCATTAATGCCTCACGATGTTGGGGAGATTATTGAATTAGGTCATAAATAGACAGTTTTGATGAAGCTATTTTTAAACTCATGGTTAACTAGCTACTCAGATAAATAATTGGCCTTTGGGGGTGGTTTATGGGATGAATTGATGGATTAGAATGGTTGGGAATGTGGATTGGTGGAGAAGGATTTGGAGAAATTTGGATGGGTGGTGATGGAACAGGTTGAGACTTATTGGTCAAAATGACCACATCTAAGGAAATAAGGAGTAATATTCTCAATATTTTGCTAAGTGTAGAGAACAAACTAATGACAGGATATTTTGAATGTCAAAAAATGAACTAAGGTGAAAAGTCACAAGGACACGATATTCTGAAGGCCAAGGATCAACTCATGACCAAAAGTCATGATTGTGTGATATTTTGAAGGCCTAAGGCAAGGCCAACGTAGAAATTCATGATAGGGAGACATTTTCAAGGCTGAAAGCTGAACTAAGGTGAAAATTCATGAGAACACGACATTCTGAAGGCTAAGGATCAACTCATGATCAAAAGTCATGATGGCACGACATTTTGAGGGCCTAAGGCAGGGCCAAGGTGGAAAGTAATGATAGGGCAATATTTTGAAGATCGAAAGCTAAACTAAGGTGAAAATTCATGAGGATGCGACATTCTGAAGGCCAAAGATCAACTCATGATCAAAAGTCATGATGGCACAACATTTTGAGATCCTAAAATAGGGCCAAGGTGGAAAGTCACGATAGGGCGATATTTTGAAGGTCAAAAGTTGAACTAAGGTGAAAAGTCATGAGGACGTGATATTCTAAAGGCCAAAGATCAAATCATGACCAAAATTCATGATGGCACAACATTTTGAAGGCCAAATGGACCACAACATCTCTAAAGAGATTAAAGAAGATCACCATAACCAAAATATCTCAACCACTTCCAATTGAAATCTCCATGCTCTCTTCAACTACTTATTTAACAGAATGAGCCTACAGGGATACTATTGTAACAAATTTCAATTTTCTATTATGTAAAACTCATATATAGAATGAGTGACCTAAAAAAATGTTCAGCTCTTAGGTGTTTACAAGGATATGTATACAAACTTCTAAAAATATTAATAAATATCATCCATTCTGGTTCTTGGCTCACTGGTCTTCTAAATCAAGTATGTATGTGTTTTTAGATTGCTATATAAGTGTAAATTGAATGTAACCTGCATTAATTCTTATTTTGAATTCCTACAATAAAGTTTAGTTAGATCTGCAATTAACTTCATGGATAAGCTTACACTTAAATAGATCTTCACCAAAAGTTTTAGTTTCTCTATTTTGGTTCTCTATTATGTTTATCTACAAAATGTTGCCATACTTGCTTTGCTATTACTTAATCTGTACCACTTTATCTCTATAGCTATCGCTATATTTCCATATCTTTATGCATTTACCTTTTCCCCTATGTTCCTAAAATAAGCAAGGAACTATCATCCTCTAGATATTGAACAAGGTAAACTCTATGTTAGCCTAGTCTTTCAATGTTGGCAAAGTCTTGGATGCAAATGTAACCAAAGGCAGATTTTATTCCAACAATTTTTGGCATGCTTGGTGGGACACAAATCCCACATAGTATACAAATCAAATCTTTGGTGAATAACTTTGCCCTGTTAATTATTTTTAATCACCTGGTGACTCTACATTAGAAAGAAACCCTATAAAATCTTTTATCCAGCTTTTGGTTATGCACCATTTTTTATGATAACCAGATATAAAGAAAAAAATTTAGAATAACCCATAGAGTTATTCGAACTACACCTTGGTAGCCTTTGAGCTAATCCTATTTTAGTGGCCAGAACAACTTCTGCATATATCCATAATATAAGATACACAATTTTCCCCCTGTAGCCTTCCTTGGTACTACTACTAGCAGAAATTTAACTCCAACTACCCATATTTTATCAATGACCATGAATCAACCAATCCTGCCTTATCTCGTATGGAAGCACATAGGTCCCTTGAACCTGGTAGCTCAACATCTGATTCTTATGGTGGCCTTGAAAGTGCTACCCCAGTGTGATGGTACTAGAAATACAACTTACAAACACTGTCAAGACGTAGATGCACTAGCCCTGATACATAACATCCATGAAGAATATGTTATGATAATATTGTTGGTAATTTCCTTTAAAGGAAAAATGCTCTATTGGTATAGAGCTCTTAAAAATAAAACTATATCCACCTAGGCACAAATTACTGGTAAAATAGTAGAGGAATTCAATGAGCAAGTAGACCCATTATCCCTACTGAATAAGTTTATTGTTATCCAAAAATAACCTCAAGAGGAGATTGTAGATTTCAACATCATATTCAGTTAGACTTGGCAAAGAGTACTTGATGGGTTGAGACCAACAAATGAGCAGGCAATGTATTACTATATGAGATATTTCAACTCAGATATAATCATGGCCATTAGGCAGTCTTACATCTTTACCTTCCTTGAGATTTACTAGGAAGAACACAAGGTGGATAGATATCTCATCACCATTGGGATATTTTCATCCAAAATGATGATGCCCATATTTCTAGATCTACCCCAAGCATCAAGTGCTACTTTTCCAACCCCTGCTTCAGCTTCTAGCTCTAGTATTACCAAATACACTGGGAATCCTAATATTATGGTAATACAGGTACTCCCTACCCCTCTAATGCTCCCTACCATTCCCACACTCCCTATGACAATAGTTCCATCAACTCCAGATCCCCAACTTATCATCCTGCAAGATCTGCAAGCATCATTCAAAACTCTAGCTAATAAATTTACATCAATGGAATGAAGAGAAGCAGAAAGAAATTTCTAACCAAGGATATTCCCACAAGTGAAAAAGGATCAAGCCTCCATGAGTGGTAGAAGTTACGAAAAATCTAACTCTATTTATGCCAATGAAGATAGCGAACCTAGTAATATTTTGAAAGAGTCAAAATTTTGGTGCTCCACATGTAATGACCCCCATGGAAAAACTTATTGCATGATTCACCAACATCAGGTACAAAAGATAGCCATTGAGAAATCTGAAAGAAGCCTCAAGGGTCAGATTAATATGATCAGAGAAGAGAACTAGAATTGTATGCTACCTTCATTGGAACAAGTGATTGTGCTAACCAGATCGGGTAAGAAGACCCTACAGGTTGACCCCCAAGAGCTTAACCCCTTGAAGGTGCCTTCACCCATAAGGAAACCTAACGATAAAAGAAATTATTATGAGAAATTTTACCAGAATTCAAACCAAAAAGAAGTGAAAGCTCGTAGAGAAGAACCTCAGCAAAGGGAAACAAAGACACGGGAACAAGCTAGAGATAAACTGAGATACTACTCACTAAGTGCCAAAGAATAGATGCTACTCAGGGGTATAGAAATAAGTATGATATAGCTATGAAAGATAAAAGTGTCAAATTCTTTCCTTTTAATATAGTTGAAGAACTAAATAAAACCCCCTCCAAGGCAACTATGTATGAATATTTGCAACTCCCAGGACAGATCAACTTATTGCAAGAATCATTGTGATCTAGAAAAAATAAAAATAGGAATCCAGTCCAATTGGATTTTGCATGGGAAATTCTAACTTCTACTTTAGGAAAAAATAGGCCTCCTCCCTTCTATCTATCTCTTCAGATGGAGGGATGGGTAGTTCACAATTGTATGATAGATTTTGGAGTTGTGACCACTGTAATTCCCAAAGCAGTATGTGATATCATGGGCATGGAATATACAAGGAGTAATCCTGGAGTCTTACAGTTAGATAAAAATCCCATAAAAACAATGGTAGTAATTAAGGATATCTCTATAGTCCTTCATAGACTACCCCAGCTCATGATCATACAAGAGGTAGTAGTAGTGGATTTGGAACATTATTTTGGTATGAGTATCTCCAAGGAATTCACTACCAAAATAGGAGGATATCTGTCATTGGATTTTTCACACCTTGAAATTCCATTCAAAGGCAAAAGGGTGAAATTATTCAATGAGAAGCCTTCAAATTTTCATATTGAAAAACTAGAAGAGGAAGGCAAATAGGCCACCACTGTGAATATAATGACGGAAGAACTAGGAGACCTAAACTTGATGGAAGAGGCTCTAAATGTACTACAATAAGAAGACCAGTTCTCTCTTCAATATTTCAATGCCATGATCGAGATTGATATGGGGACCTACACGATTCTAAAACTTGAGAAAGGTAATCCCATTTCTCCCCCTCTAGTTAACCAACCTACCGATCAGTTGTGGAAGCTTTTCTTCGATGACACCAGGTGTAAAAATGGAGCTAGGGTAGGCATCGTCCTAATCTCTCCTATAGGTGAAGATAAATTCTTCTCTTACATGTTAACCTGGAGTTGCACTAACAATGCAGTAGAGTATGAAGCACTCTATTTAGGACTCAAGAAAATTGAAAATATGGGTATCAAGCAGCTACATATCTTTGGAGACTCTGAAATAATAGTGAACTAGGTAATTGAAAAATGTGTAAGCAACAATACCTTAAGGCTTACAAAAATGAATTTTAGGAATTGTTAGAATCATTTGAATCTTTGAACCTCGAGGTAATTCCAAGAGAGAAAAATACTCATGTAGACTTGTTGGCTTCAGTAGGGGCAAATTTTTTCCCTATCAGCAACGTCATCCAAAAGTCAAAAATAGTTAGGCTAATTTGTAGGCCTTATGTGCCAGAAAGAGATACCTTGTGGTAATTTTTTGAGAATGGCAAATAGATAGTGGTATTCTTCGTCCACAAGATGAACTGCTCTAGTAACAATACAACCGATGTTAAAGAACAATCACATACCAAAAGGGTTGGTCACCCTTGAGATCTTATTTGATAACAATGATAGGTCAACTGGCCATAAAATAAAAGTTGACAAGCATATATTTAGAGAAGCTCATATGGGACCTGATTAAGCTATCAAAATAGGAGTGAACACTACAAAAGTAGAACTATATGAAATCCGGGAGTTATGCAAATAATTTCCAGACATCATTACCTGGACTTATGGTGACCTAAAATTCTATTTCAAAGAAATAATCCAGCATACAATTGAACTTGAGGAAGGTGCAAAGTCGTTTCAGTAAAATCAACGATAAGTAAATCCTAAAGTCAAAGCTTTAATGAAGCAAGATCTACTAAAATTTATTGAAGCTAAAATTATTTATCCAATCAAGCATTCAACCTGGGTCGCTAACCTAGTTCTGGTTAGAAATAAGAATGGAGATATCTGACTATGCATTGACTTCAACAACTTGAACAAAGCATTTCTCAAGGACTATTACCCTCTCTCGTAGATCAACCAAATCCTACACACATTAGCAGGAGCATAAATGTTCTCGCTTATAGATGGCTTCTATGGGTACAATCAAGTGTGGGTCAAATATGAAGACCAATTCAAGACCGTGTTCACAACCAAGTGGGGAACGTTTGCTTACCATAGAATTCCCTTTAGGTTATCCAATGCCAAAGAAAATTTTCAAAGAGCTATGAATGTGGCTTTTGGAGAACTTGTCAATAAAATAATAGTAATATATCTAGATGATATGACAGTGTTATCTCATAAAAAATGGGATCATATAGCGCATCTTAGAAGTGTGTTCAAGAAATGCAAAGAATTTTGTATATCCATAAATCCCAAGAAATCTATATTCGTTGTGGAAGAAGGATTTTTACTCAACCATGTTGTCTCTAAGTATGGTCTATCTATATACCCTAACAGAGTGAAAGCACTGTTAGATCTCCCCCTTCCCCCTAACAAAAAGGGCCTATAGTCATTCTTCAACTAGATCAACTTCATCCGTAAATTCATTGTTGACTTTGCGTAAATCATAAAACCCATGATAGAATTATTGAAAAATTATGTTATGTTCAAGTGGACTAATGCAAGGAAACAAAATTTCCAATATATTAAGGAAAAAATGTCTCAAGCCCCCGTATTGGTGAATGTAGACTATTCCAGGGGCTTCATATTGTACATGGTAGGCGAACAAGAAAGTTATGCCGCAATGCTCACATAGAAAGGAGTTGACAATGAAGAAATACCCATAGATTTTTTGAGTCAGACTATGCAAGAACACGAAGAAAAATATAACTTCATTGAGAAACATATCTATGCTATAATGAAGTCACTAAAAATGTTCAAGCATTTTCTATCACAGAGCAGGATTATTGTGTATGTAATTCACCCCGACGTACGAAACTTCATCATACAAGGGGAGATCGATGACAAAAGAGCTGGTTGGGTGACAAAAATACAAGAATACGATGTATAAATACACCCAACCAAGCTGGTAAGATGTAGAGCACTCTACCAAGAATTTGCCAAGCAAGCTTCATTAGAATACATAGCTTGCCAAACTCAGGAAGCAACATCAAATGATGATAAACCTTTAGAGTAGCTCAACTAGGTATATGAATTAAATCGGTATTTCTAAGCTAGAAAATTCCCAACAAGCTTGAACGCTTCACAAAGAATAAGGTACATGATCCAGACTCTAAAATACACTCTGCTACCTGAGGGGCTATACAGAAAGAATTTGGATGGAGTGTTACTTCGATGTATAAAAAAAAATAAAAAATAGAATATCTTGAAAGAATTCCATGGTGGCTCATTTGGAGGACAGTACTCAGGAAGGACCACTACCTTAAATCTCATTAGAACTAGATGCTACTAGCCAACTATTTTTGTAGATACCTTGAGAATAACAAGAAACTATGAAGAATGCTAGAGATATATTAGAAGAAACAGGAATGCTTCAATGCCCCTAAAGTCCATTCAGGTTGAAGAACCTTTTCAAAAATGGGGATTGTAATTTGTTGTACTAATATATCCCAACTCATCCACTAGATATAAATACATTATGACAGCTACCGACTACTTTACGAAGTGGGCAGAAGCAATACCTACTAAAAAAATAGACCAGGAGGTTGTAATGGAGTTCGTGGAAAGCTTAATCATGAGATTCAATGTCCCAGATGCATTATTCATAGACAATGTCTCATCCTTCATAGGTGCCAAAATGATCGAATTTACATGTAAATATGGGATTTAATTAAAAACATCCTCAAAATATTATTCACAGGGAAATGGATTAGCTGAATCTACAAACAAAAACTTGCTCAGGATTTTGAAGCAAACCCTATAGGAAAATAAATGAAGTTGGCAATATTTGATAAATCAAGCACTATGGGCTGCAGAATAACCATCAAGAAGTCCATAAAAACATCTCCCTACTCTTTTGTCTACAACAAATAAGTAGTTCTTCTGATACACATAGAGATTCCAGCTCTAAAATTACTCAATCAGACCGACACATTGGAAGCAGAACCAATGGAGAATAGGTTGATCCAACTCCTATAGTTAGAGGAAAAAAGGAGTAAGCCTATGACCACTATCAAAAATATGTGGTTGCCAAAAAAAAATGGTTTTATAAAAATGCCACTCTGATAAATTTCAATGTAGGAGACTTGGTCCTAAGATGGAATGAAAAGAAGTCGAAATCCAAAAATCATGACAAATTGATGTATTCTAGGGAGGCCCATTTGAGGTAATAGAAGAAAATTAGCAAAACTCCTTCCAGCTGAGAAATTAACAGGGCCAAGTTCAACCTATCCCCGTCAACGGCTTCCACCTGAAGTTGTACTACAAGTAATAGGTCTTCCTCTGCCTTGTATGTATTTTATGTAAATATTTGTTTTCTTTCAAACTCCAAGGAAAAATATCATGATGGCATGACTTTTTAGTGCTCAAAGGCCCCTTCAATGTAAATTGTCATGATTTCATGAATTTTTGGCAGTCGATGGCTGCTCCAAGGAAAAATGTCATGATGGCATGACTTTTTGGCACTCAAACGCCCCTTCAATGTAAATTGTCATGATTTCATGACTTTTTGGTAGTTGATGGTTGCTCCAACAAAAAATGTCATCATGGCACAACTTTTCAGCACTCAAAGGCCCCTTCAATGAAAATGTTGCGATGGTACAACTTTTTGGTGCTCAAAGGCCCCTTCAATGTAAATTGTCATGATTTCACAACTTTTTGGTAGTCGATGGCTGCTCCAAGAAAAAATGTCATGATGGCATGACTTTTCGGTGCTCAAAGGCCCCTTCAATGTAAATTTTCATGATTTCATGACTTTTTGGTAGTCGATGGCCACTCCAAGGAAAAATATCATGATGGCACAAATTTTTAGTGCTCAAAGGCCCCTTCAATGTAAATTGTCATGATTTCATGACTTTTTAGCAGTCGATGGCTGCTACAAGGAAAAATGTCATGATCATGTGACTTTTTGGCTCTCAAAGGCCACCTCAGAGCAACAAAGAACTTTTGGTAGGAAAAAATAGTTTTCTCAATATTATAAAAAGCCCCACTTTTTTAAGCACCACCATACCCACTGATTGGCCTAGATTAGGAGGTGATGCCAATTTATTAGCCCAAGACAACAACTAAGCAATATCATTGGCCCAAGTTAAAATGATAGTTGATTCCTTAATGTTGGAATGCAAATCGAGACACCCAAAAACATTCAATATTAGCATTGGAGTGTGTGCCACCAACCATAGTTATTCCACATCACCTTGGTAGCTATTACATGTCACCTTGGCATGCACAATGCATAGTCGACTACATCATAATTTTTTTCATCATCCTTTTCATCTTCTACATTCTTTCCAATCTGCTCACTATGCTCCCTGCTCTCCCAGAAAGCTCTACAACACTGTTCTAAGCATGTTCTGAATAGGTTTTATTATAAAACACATAATTAAACCATGATAGCCACACCTCCAATTGCTACTTCAAAGGCAAAATGAACATTGTCTAGAAAGAAAAGCAGTTTCATAGACCCTGACAACAATATCACTGATACGAAGCTAACATGGAAGTACCCGAGGCAAATCCAAAAGGACATAGTAGCCATAATGGTCAAATACATCTTTCCATTAAGCTCGAGCATGTTCCCTTACCACTCTCTGCTCTATTGGTACATCTGCCCTTAGGTCCACCCCTACCTTGATTAATCAGGGCCATGGTGGAATTATATGATGTTAAGAAAAGAATAGTGAGAAAATCCAAGAATGAAATAATTTTCATGATCGACTCCGACTCCATTAGGGCCACCTTCACTCATGGTAGAAAGCCTACAGTTCCCCCCATTCTTTTCAACCCTACTAATTCTAAAAAGCATTACACCAATGCCCCAAACATCCGACTATTCCTGCAATATCATTTTTCAATCTCTCTTCCCAAAGGAGCCATGCCAAAATCCCCAATTCCCTTGGAAAAATTCAAAATTAAGGAGCTCTTTTCCATGTTGGCCATGGTGGTAGGGCTAGAAATAGACACACAAGTCTATGGGTGGAAAATAGAAATAGCACAATGCATATCCAACCCCAAGTTCTATGATGTGACACATGTAGACCCGAGCAGAGTGCCAATATTCTTCAACTAGCTAGAATACTTGGCCCAAAAACTACATGCATGGCTCTTAAAATTACATAAATATATCATGGATACCTTCATATTCTCCTCTTATTTGGTATGGATTTTCTTCTTCTTTTAGGCAAAAATTTTGAATTTTATCCCTACCACACAAAAGGACCAAAAGGGAGACCTCTTGCCTGTATGTGAATGGACGCCGCTCCTTTCAAATGTGGGTTCATACTATCACTTCAATATGGAATTCTTGGGCCCAACATTGAAACTCATGTATGGCACCATGCCAAGAATTCCCCAATAGATGCGAGATACTTTGCAACACCTCCATGCAGAAGAGGGGGATTGGTTTATCCTAACACATGGGGTGGTCATCAAGAAGTAAATTGGTTTATTCTTATTACATTACTAAGCTATTATTCACTCTGAATTATGTAAGGCAAACAAATTTCATCAATAATAAATTTGGTACAAGTGCTCATTTTATAGGTACTTGCCTCATACCTTTTCAGTACAAGGAAGTAACAATGTCGAAAAAAGGGGACCATGATCGATTGCTCGAACTTTAAAAAATATCAAATTGATAGATTTATCACAAAAATAGAAATATAACCCTGCAAAAAAATTCACTGAGAGGCAAGCCACCCTAAATAAAACCCCTTTCAAGCAATTTCACTCATATGATAGGAAAATCGATAAGCAGGGAAGGAATACTGATGAAGATCAATCTGTAGTGATGTAGATAAATCAAGAGGAAGCTACTTTTTTTAATAACATAATGCACATATATAGTTCTTACAAGGAATCTTATGTAGGTTATGTGGTTGCAACAATTTACCAAACCTTTCCAACCACTTAACTAATAGCTAACAATATGCTAACTATGGATGCCCACTAACTTCTAGAAGACAAATAAGATATTTAAAAATTAATTAACATCTAACAACATAACAACTAATGTCTTATGTGGGCATACTATGCCTCATGTGCATACAAAGTGCAATAAATAAGAAATAATAATAAATAATGAAATATGAACTTAGGCTTAAGTGGATAAGCCTAAGTATCCTCAACACTCCTCCCAACCATATAAGCATTGGACCCCAATGCTCTCAACAAATGTGGAAAGTCATGGGCCATATCATGGTGAGGAATTTAGTGAGCCATGTGTGGAAAGTGACCATGACGAGCAGCAAGGTATGTAGTGGAAGAACCCTATTCAGTGGACTAAGTTTTCTTCTTGTAAAGTATCTAAAGTGTCAGCTACATCTACATTAATATCCTTTGCTTCCAATGCACCAGACCATACCAAACTATCAATTGTAGTGTTTATCCTTGGTAGCAATAAACCTTCTTCCTTTATGAGATCTTATTTAAATGGTGCATTCAGCTCTTTCTCATTTTATTTTATTGCAACATCAACATTCAGGACCTTATCTTTGATAAGCTTCTTTAGCCAATTATTTTCTTGAATAGTGTGTTGTAGTCTTCTCTTCAATTCAATAACATTAATCACACTAATTTTTGTTGTCTTGATCCACGTTTTCATGGCTGACACTTGCTGCTTCAAATGCTGATAATTAAACTACAAAATACAAGAGAAAAATATTAATATAAATTAAAAATATATATTAAAGAAAAAAATGATTTTCAAATATGTGTAAAACTTACATCTGTTGTAAGTCTTGTATTTTCTGCCACTGCTACTTTCTTCTTATCTAGTTTCTATTCATTGAAATATGCTTGGGCCTCGACATTCAGGTTCTCTAATCAGTCAAGTATAATAGCCAGAACTTCATAACTGCTTGTAGAATCAGCCTTGATGGTGCCAGATTCAACTTTTAGTATCAGAGCATCGAGCTTTTGTGGCTCATTCTCTACCTTTTAAAATAGTTCTTTTCTATGTCTGAAGTTATTGTATTGACCATTTATTGATTTGATCATAAACTTGGCCCAATATATCCATTGTATTAATGTATCAATATCTACAAGAATATTATTAGTAACATTAGCCCTACATCTATTTGCTGATAGAACATTTTTTGAAAAGTTTATTTTATCATCATTGGTCAAATGATGATTAGTGTCGACTTGCTGGTGGGGGTAAGAGGAAACATCTATGGAATCTCCTTCAAAATTCTCCTATGCTTCATCAGCTAACCCTAAACCATGAAGCATATCACATGTCTTTAGTGGTAAATTCAAATTATTCATATCCTGATACATAAAATCATCTTCCAGATTGGCATTTGGAGGGGGTATTTAAGACGTGCTTTCTACAATTGACAAATTATCAAGTGTTAAAATTGAGAACGGTGTCCCTGAAACAACAGACTGATCTACAGTCTAAGTCTATGTATTTAACTGACTGTTGGTTCCCTGAAGTGGTTGATGCGGTAGTGTGAGGAACTATTTCCCATGCATGAAATATTGGTTCCTCACAGGTGGTGTGTGTTGTGGTGATTATTGGACTAGATGTAGATGAATTTGACGTTGATGGACTTGTGGTACGACTGGATGATTTTCCTATTGTGCACCCAGTGGAAGCATATGTTTTTTGAGTATTTTAAATATAGTCGGTCCTTATGAAAAATTTAACATGAAAAATATAAATTAAAACTAGTTTAAAAAATAATGTCACTAAAATATAACAATTTTAACTAAACATACCCGACTCAGACTCTGCAGTTGTTTTTGTTGATGGTGCAAGTGTTGTCCTTTGCTCTAAAAATAGTTAAAATATTTTCTCAAACTAAATATAATTTTATATCATTAAAATACATTATTTAAAATAGTACTTTTGAATAGTTACCTTGTGATCTTGAGGTTACTTCCTCAACATTGACTGCAATAGATGCATGTCCATAAGTAAGAGAAGTAGCACATGAATGTTGTCCATCAGGAGACCTCCTACATTTACAGGTGGAAGGTACCGGTGATGATTGCGACTACAAGTCAGAATCGCCAAACACTTCTTGAATCTTGATGGTGGTATCCATTTTACTATATGAGTGAGCTGCTCTTCTCTGGTTTCAAAATAAAATTAGAAAATAACAAGATTGATTGAAAATATAGAAAAGAGAGACTATTCCAATATATAATTTTACCTGTATTTCATTCTCAGTTAACCCAATACGCAACAAATTTGGGTGTAATGCAGTTGGAGGACTTTTTTGTTGAAGATTATAATATAATTCATGAAAAAGATAAATAATATAGTTGTTGGAGGTTACTGTATACGTAGATTGAATTTTTTGCACAAAAAGAAGGTCCTATTTCAGGCGGTTGAAAATGTGAGTGGACCAATCATATTTACCTCCATCAATATAATGAATCAACAATGACAAAGCCCAAAATGGTATTTCTGTAGGTCACCCATGTAGAATAAGCCTTCCCAAAAACAATTCAATGCAGGCATAAATAAATTTATCTATAACGTTAGAAATGTTCAAACCCCTTTTCGATTTAGAAGAATTAACTGAAAAATAGAGAGAACATTATTAGAGAATGTAAATTGGAAATAACATTACATCAAAATTAAGGATAAACAAAAACAAAATTTTCAAAAACTTACCTTTTAAATGGTCTGGATTCAGGCCATATTTGGATGCCAACATTGAATTTTTAGAATTAGTCAACGTGTACTGGTTATTAACAAAGAGACCATCCAAAAATGGTAGTCATGTTAATCGCTACACATCTGAAGGGTTCACAGTAAAAACAACATCCCTGTTATCAACTTGGATCTATACAGTGGACACATCATGGTCATAGGAACTAACAATATGTTGCATCAGGAAGATGTTGACATTCAACTGTGGCATCTTCATGACTCCAGCAACTCTAGAGGTGTAAATCTAGTTGGAATATTTACCAGAAGTGTTAAAAATATTCTTGATGTTCGGTAAATATTAGCTCCTGCATGATACCTTGTAAGAGAGAGAAGAGGAACCGCGAGCCATTTATGATAACCCTCTATAAATATCTCAAAACGTTATTAAAAAACTCTAAAGATGCTGGGAAAACACCCTAAAAATAATCAAAAAATGCTCAGAAAACCGCCTAAAAAAGTCTAAAAATACCCTAAAAATGATAAGAAAATGCCCTGAAAATGATCAAAAAAATGCTCCAAAAACCGCCTGGAAAAGGTCTAAAACCGCTGTAGAAAATGCACTAAAAATTCTAGAAAATGCTTTGAAATTACTTTGGAAATCATCGTGCAAAAGGTGAAAATGACATTGCTATTCTATTTATAGAAGTCTACATGCATAAATTCGATGGATGCGTGACACGTGTCAAAGGAGAGGACACATGGTAGCATCTTATTGATGATATTTTGCGGTCGCATTCTTCCTGTCCCCATGTGTTAGTCGCCATGTGATAGTCACCTTGAGATAGATACCTTGTGATAGTCACCATGTACCAGTCACCTCTTTCCAGTCACCCTCTGACGGTCATAATTTGACAGTTGCCCTTGACAGTCGCCACTTGATAATCGCCCCTTGACAATCGCCACTTGACAGTTGCCACATGCTAGTTGTCTCTTGACAGTCATTGCTTGACAATCGTCGCTTACAGTCACCACTTGTTAGTCGCCACTTGACAGTCACTGCTTGATAGTCGCCACTTGATAGTCGCTTTTGACAGTCTCCTTGTGACAGTCGCTTATATCAGTCACCATTTTTAAGGTTAAAAAATTTGTTGCATAGTTTTCAAAAAATCACCAATATTTGATAAATTTTCTGTAAAAATTTGATAAATTTGCCCCAATGTTTATACACCTTAGGACTAGATTCGCCTCAATTTTATAAACACACTTTGGGGCTGACCCCTTATGCATAACCTTGATGATGATGCTCAAATCAAGCACAAGAGATGGAGAACAAAATCAAAGAAAATGAAAAGCAAAATTGGAGAAGGGAGGAGACCAAAAGAAAAGGAAAACAAAAGAAACACCCTCTAAAGAATCAGGGGAATGTGAAGAATCAAAAGAACATGAGTAATTTGAGGAAAAATAAGAATCATATGACCAAGAGGGAACAAGGAAACACTGAGTAAACTTCTGATCATTAGAAGGAAAATGAACAAATGGTTGAGATAGTTGAATAACCTCACCCAAAATAAAACCATAGTAGGGAGTAAACCCTGATGAAAGTAACAACGGGTGTCGACGATTTGAGCCTAAAGCAAATAATAGAATTTTACATTGAGAAATAACAGGGGACTAGAGACACCAATACGCAAAAGGACTTAGGTATATATCCTATCAATATCAATACTCCTTCCCCTTCTCATTCCCAAAAGAATTCTCCCCCAATTTTTAAGATCGAGGTAATCCCTCTCCCACATCTTCTCATTAGCCTCCACCATCGCCATATCCTTCTCATTAGCCTCCACCATCACCACCATCAACTCATAAAACTCCACCAACATCCTCCTTTGCTCACACATGTTTCCCCACCAAACAATTTAGTATGGAAGCCTCTCTAGCCACTACTCCTTTCCCTTACTCCACCAACCTGCTAGGCTTCCAAGCCATGCAAACTGCTTCTCCCACAAGCAACCCTACCATTTCTAAATTCAAAAAATTGAAGAAATCCACCCTGAATGCTACTACATGGCTAAAGTTATAGAGCTCTTGAAGTTCTAAAGATATAGCCCACGTCAAATAAGGATCAGTGTTGGATCCCATTAGCATACAACATTCCACCATGAAGATGACCCCACTCATACAAAAGTCGAAGAAATATATGACCTTGGAGGACTACCAAACAGAGGTAACCATGAAATATATCACTCAGCTACCAATGGACGATGAGTGGTGCAAGGCTCAGTATTATATGGGAACAATTTATCTGAACACTGATTTCTACAAATAAAATTACCTTCGGGCTAAACAATAAAGAAAGCGTTTGGAGGAGGCCTTATGCCAGCAAAAAACAACAAAAAATAATTTGAAAAATGAATCTAAAAAATGGGAGAAAATGTTCAAATAAGTTCCCCCCTACAAAGAGAAAGCGATGAAGGCCAAAAAAAAAATCAAGTATTACAACAACATGTCGAGGACCTTAAAAAGTAGCTATCCGATAGCATTGATAAAACCAGTGGGTTGTCCAAGGAAAAAGCAAGGATAGTTAGAAGGAACATGATTGAGAGCATCAACAAGATGAACCTAAAGGCTAGACCCACACTCCCATATCTTCTCAAAATCAAAGATACGTTGGACCAAGTAGAATATGAATTAGAAGCATTTATCAGGATCATGGCAACAAGGCTAACAACAGCCAATAAAACTCAAGTCCTGGTGGATAGCACACAAGCAATAATTGGATACAGAGCATGGGATAAGAATTGGTCCTAGGCCAAATTAGCTACCAAAAATTTCTTCAAGAGGTATAAGTTGGTGACCAAAAGTGCCAAGCTCATACAGGAGCTCAAAGAAGAGGCTAAGGTGATTCTAAAATATGTAAGCATAGCTAAAAATTGTGGCATGCCTAGATTTTGGGACAAGGGTTAAAATATCCTAACATAAGATGAATTGAAAGCCACATGGAAGAAATTTGTATAATATGAGTCAAAAATTGATATTTGGGAAGATCCTATTCAAGAAGAGCAAATATTTAGCATGGCTCAGGATATTACCTAGATGAAATCTTGCCTACATGAGTTGTATATGAAATCAAGAACCTTATCATATGACAAGGTTGAAGAGTTGGAGTACCTGTACAAAAATTTCAAGGAAAAAATAGATATAGATGAGGAAACCTAGAGGAAGGTTTGCACCACCTATAACGAAGTAGTAAAAGAAAAGGATAAATATGAAAAATCTAAGAAAGCTTTGTCAAGTAGTGCAAAAATTCTCAACCAAGGTGAAGCAGAAAAATCTAATGAGGAAGATACTCTAGAAGAATGATCGCCCCAAAGTAGGAAGATTTATGTGCTTGGTATCATTTCCCTTATTACCCTTATTTTTCTTAATTTTTTTTTGTTTAATTCGTTCCCCAATGGATAAAGGATATAGGTTTTGGCATTCTGCTAACAAAATAACCCCATGAGGTTCCAATAACGTTGGTTAAAAGGGTGACATTTTGAAGGTTGAAAGCTGAACTAAGATGAAAAATCACGAGGACACGACATTTTGAAGGCCAAAGATCAACTCATGACCAAAAGTCATGATGGTATGATATTTTGAAGGCCAAATGGACCACAACATCTTTGAAGAGGTTAAAGAAGATTGCCATAACCATAATATCTCAACCACTTCCAGTTGAAAGCTTCATGCTCTCTTCAACTACTTCTTTACCAGAATGAGCCTATGGGCATACTATTGTAACAACTTTTAGTTTTCTGTTATGTGAAACTCATATATATAGAATGAGTGACCTAAATAAATGGTTGGCTATTAGGTGTTTACAAGGCTATGTATATAGACTTCTAAAAATCTTAATAAATATCATCCATTTTGGTTCTTGGATCACTGGTGTTCTAAATCAAGTATGTATGTGTTTTTCGATTGCTATATAAGTCTAAATTGAATGTAACCTATATTGATTCTTATTCTGAATTCTTGCAATAAAGTTTAGTTAGATCTGTAATTAACTTCACATATAAACTTGCACTTAAATAGATCTTCACCAGAAGTTTTAGTTTCTTTGTTTTGGTTCTCTGTTATGCTTCTCTACAAAATGTTGTCATACTTTCTTTGTTGTTACTTAATCTCTACGGCTTTATCTCTCTAGATATCACTATATTTCCCTCTCTTTATGCATTTCTCTTTTACCCCCTTTTCCTAAAAGAAGCAAGGAACCAGCCTCCTCTGGAGATTGAACCAGGTAAACTCTGTGTTAGCCTGGTCTTTCAATGTTGGAAAATTCTTGGGTGCGAACATAACCAAAGGCATATTTTGCTCCAAAAAGACTCCCTTTCTTGTGAGTTCATGGGTTTTTGAACGGGTTGCTACCATGCATCTTGTTGATTGTTTTGTCATTGTTGACCTTGGGTTACAACATGAATGGCACCTACAAAATCTTGGTACTGCTGAACATGGTTAAATTGATTGGGAGAGGTCTTGATGTTAGACCCTCCCGTTATGGATTGCACCTCCTCACGATGAGGAAGTGGTGTTTGGAAGATACCAAGATTTTGGTTTTGTTGAGCTAAGGGGTTGTCAAGTTTTATGGCCCTTAAGTCAATGAGTTCTTGTACTATATATTTAAATACATGGTAGTTATTTATATCATGCCCATTTATTCTATGATAAGGGTAAAACAAAATTTCCTTGTAGTTTTTACCACATATGGTGGTATCATTTGTTTTGACCTCAAGAAAAGCAAGTCTATTGGTGTCATACAACCTTCGAAATATGGAGGCATGAGACTCAGATAGAGAGGTGTATTGATGATTTTTTAAACAAATTATTGATATTGGCGATTTTCCATAGGTGGCACTATGTTTTGCATGGATCGGGTTACTGAGGACATCACATGATAGGGAATAAGTTGTGGTGGTTGTTGCATTGGCTATTGTTGAGCCATTACTGGCTACCTCATGACCACTTGATTGATGTGATTGGTTTTATTGGCCAAATTGGCTTGTATTGATTTTGTTTGACCAAAATAATTGCTTTTGTATTGGCCCTTGTTTTGCCATTCCTTCTTTATTGGCTTAAGTATGCCCTCTTGGATTTTATCTCTTCGATGACACTAGCTTGGGCAAGAGCTTCCTCAAATGAGTGATATGTTTGCAATTGAATCATCCAAGAAATAGGTTTTAAGGAAATCTTAGTGAATAGCTTAATTAGCTCTTCCATTGGTAGGTTGAATGGCATTTTGGTTATGATGGCCCTCCAATGATTGCCAAAATCATAGATAGACTCATCATCATGTTGTCTTAAACCATAGATATCGAATAATGAGATTTTATTTCTTACATTAAGGGTAAATCATTCAAATAATTGGTCAACCAATTGTTCAAAAGTATAAATACTATGATTGGAAAATTGGTTATACCACTCTATGGTATCTCCCCCCAATGTTTGAGGAAATGTACGAAGCATGAGAGCATTATCATTTTGAATTTGGAAGCATGAGTGCATGAATGTGCTTATGTGCTCTTTAGGGTCCTCAATACCTTTGAACTTGTCAAACCTTGGTACCATAAAGTCTACCGGATATGGTGGTGATGGTATCGAAGGGTGAATTGGTTGATTTATTAACTGGTGTAAGGTTGGCTTCTGGTTATTGTAACCAGGAGTATGTTGTATCAAATTATCAATCTATTGTTGCATAGCCTTTATTCTAGGGTCTTCTCAAAGAATATGAAAGCCTTGAATCACTTGATGATTCTATGAAGGGGTGGACAGATGTTGTGGAATTACAATATGATGATGGATAGGTAGAGTGGATTGGAATTGATGATGATGAGATTGATTGAGAAATGATGGTGATTGTTGAAAAGGGGATAATGCATGAGGATTGTGGCTAGGTTGGCCTATGGGAATGGAATGGGTATGGGCTATGGTAATAAAATGGGTATGGGTGGATGGAGGTGTTGTAATACAAACCAAAGAATATTGTGGCACCCAAGATGGAATTTGTGTGATGAAGGTGATTGGAAATTGGCTAAGGCCTAGAATTCACTTGAACTTGTTGTTGAGTTGTCTATCACTTCTTAAGAAATTTGTTCAAATTTTCACATGCTTCATTAATTTCCATATCATTATTGGAAGGTATGGATGAATATGGAATAGATGATGTGGATGGGGGAAAAGTGGTAATAGGAATTGCAACTTGATTGGATGAAATGGGCACTTGTGAAGCAACATTAACTTGTGCTTCATACAAGGGGTTGGTATAGGTGGATACATATGAAGTGCTAGGAGCACATGATGGTTGGAGAATGGAGACATGGGATGAAGGTGTAATTGATGCCTCAAAAATAGGGTTAGTGTACACCTGGGTGAATCTGGATGGCTGGGAAGGAACAAGTTCCTACTATAAAGAAGGATATTGGTCTAAGACATTATGGATGGGTTGTAAGACATAATTAGCCAATTTGTAGAAAGCCTCTACTTGGGCCATGTCTATGTGGGTAATGGGGTGGTCAATTATGGGTGAGGATGATTCAATTTGTGGAAGAGATGTGGAGGTGTATCTATGTGAGACATCAATAGCATACATAGTGTGTAATGGATCCACAAAAAAATCTATGCATCTAAACCACACTAATGGGATTTACCACAAAAGTGATAGGAAATGAATATGGTCAATCCATAGATGCATTATTTTGGTTTAAAGTTTTTTTTTATTTATTGTTAAGAACATAAGCTACTAAACCAAATGTAAAATGTGTTGTAAATAAAATGCATAAATGGAAATTCATAGAAATCAAGTGAAGACAATCAATGGTATGTCTCAACAATTATGTCTTACCTCATTCATTAATTATCTTCTTTTAATGCTTTTTTTTTCATTTTTTTTATTTTGTGTTTGAATTTACTAATGTGAAATTACAATGGGTGAATACTATGGCTAGGAATGGGCAAGGCGATTCTTACTGGTTATGAAATCCAACAATTTTGCTCGAGGGTAACCTATGGTGTCTAGGGGCAGAGATTGATGGATGGAGATGAAACCCACTGTCACTAGATATCAAGCAATGATTGGTGATGAAATCCAACCATTATTGTTAAAAATGCCACGTGCAGTGTGTGATTCCTTTTGAAAAGTTTTCAATTTTCTATTGTGCTCATACAATGTCATAAAATAATTTCTTTCATCAATCTAAATTAGAATCCAAATGAGGTAGAGTACACCGCGTAAGACTACTCTCTAAAAAGAGGAGGGTTCGTCTACTCCTCTACCTTGAATAACAAAATTTGGGGGTACTTTTGGTATTTTAAACGTTATTCCTACTTAGATTAATAAAAATAGAAACTTCTAACCCTAAGATGCACACTACTTTATGCTTTTAATATTTCATATGTAGACAAAAGATGCAACACACCAAAAAGCATGAAATTATTTTTAAATGGAAATGTATAAATGCAACTATATGCAACAACTACTTTGATGCCTAAATGCACACTAGAATGATTTTTTCTAACAGATATGTTATTATGTTCTTCTTAATCCAATATCTGAAATAAAATAGAAAAATATAAAATGTAAAAATGCGTAAAGAAAATATTACAGTTTCAAGGTAAGCTTATAGGGAAGCCTACGAATTTTTCCTCTTCCCTACAAAATGTACTTGGGTACTTGTAATTCCTATGAAGCACACCTGGGTGTTTCTTGAATGTCCCACAAATGCTACAGGGCTTTTGTGCATCTTTTGCAAATTTTGCATTGTTCTTAAAATCTAGATTCTGCAAAAATCGCACGATTTGTGCTTCTAAAAACCTACAAGATAAAATAGAAAACAAGTTATATCACAATATAAATCAAAGTAAGAAACCCTTTGGTGGTCCCATCGTGATCTCCATTTGTGAAGACAAAAATGAAACACCAAATATAGATAACAAAAAATTAATAAGCAATGATATAAGAGATTGCACAAAGAATGGATTTTATATTATTATCGTCAGGTGGATATCAATACAATAAAATGTACCCCAAATAGGGATTTACACTATTTATTATTTTTATACAAATGAATACAATATGCTAGGGTTCTTCGAAACCCTAGCCAACAATGCTTGTGGTATCTTCAATGCTTGTTCTTGCTCCCAACAGAGGTGAGTGGGCTTCAGATATCCATTGACTAGACCATTCCAACTTAAACAGTTGCTCAATGCCTATATATCTCAATATCTACACACAGAAGATAACAAAGAGAGTTAGTAATAATTGTGAGGTCTCCACTGTGTGAGATTTTTAGAAATCAATAAAACCCTAGCTATCAAATAATAAAACTACATGCAAATATGAAAATAATAAAATTAATACAATAAAATAAGATTTACCTTGTAAACTTATTGCTTTTTTATTTTTTTTTGGTTTTCATTGTAGGAAACAGGTGCGCAGATGCCCTAGAAAAACCTGAGGATTCACTAGTCAGTAGAACTAGGGTTTGAGATGCCTGCAGGCACTTGACAACAACAGGAAGTGCCCAGAGGCACTCTATGATGGAGGGAAGGCACCCAAAGGTACTTGATAATGGAGGGAATCACCCAAAGGTGCTCAACAATGACAAGGAACACCTGAAGGCACTCAATAACTAAGATAAAAAACTAAAGAAGCATATTTGGGTTAGCAAAGTGTGTGGTAATGAATGTGAAGGCTATGACAAGCGAGGGAGGGTGGTAAGAATTCTTGGATACTTGAGGACTCTAAAAATTTAGGGAACTCAAAACTTAGGGGATGAATTGCTTAGAAAAATCCAGGGGTTGAGCCATCAAAGTGACTCTTATTTATAATCTTACCTATGGCACATTTGGGTTTTGATGACACAATTTGTGCGGTCAAGATTAAAACATGACCAAGTGTGGAGATTAGATCTGGGCATGTGACACATATCAAGGAAAATAAATGGCTGGTAATAAGGTAGGATGGATGGCCAAGATTAATTCACACACACACATATATAGTTATAAAATATAATATAAAAATATTAATATTAAATATATATAACAAATATATGTAAATAATGGGTAAAAATGGTGGGAAGACCTGGATGGATGATAAGTGGCTAAGATTTGGTGTCTAAATTTACATTCTTATGAATAACACCATATTTTTATGCCAATAATGCATCTGCAAAATTATTATCATTTATTTTATTTGTGAGTAAATGTGTTTTTCAACACAACTTATGAGTTGTTGTCAGGTGTATACTAGGGTTTTCTGGTCATTCAGCTATCCCTAGTTATATTTTTAGATTTTGTAGAAAGCTATCTTGACTTTTAGAATGTGAGGTATAGTTTTGATAGTACCTTGCATATATTAAAATCCCATCACACTTTAAACATTAATAATCCTAGAGTGATAGACTTCATTCTGGATCCAATATCAAGAAAAATGCTAATATTGAAAAAACACTTGTTCGTTGTTCCCAAAGACTCAAATTCAAGGAAGTTGCCAAAACCCCTCCTTCCACTTCTGAGAAGCCCTTGAAGGATCTTTCCAACTCCCTTGATATTGTTGAAAAATACCTCCATAAGCTTGTTGTCCATGCCACGTGTGTTACCATTGACCATTTGGAGATTGCCCACATGGCCATTGAGAAGGCAATTTTGAAGCTCAAGGAACAACATCAAGTTCTCATCCTTATATTTTTCTATGATGCTTTTGAGGATATTCCAGTTATTTCTAATGCAGCGGTACCTTATGATGTTAAGGTTGATGCTAAGGATGAGGATGTGGTGGAAATCGTGAAGGAAACCTGCATTGAAGTCCCAAAGGATGCACCAAAGGATGATGTGAAGGATGTTATGCTGGAGGCTACTATTGCCTCACCAATGCATACTGACATTCCCTTTTAAGCTCTCTTATTTAACTTTTCATTCCTCTTGGATGATTTTGTCCTCTTTGGATCTATTTGTGGAATGGTTGTCACTTTTTGTTCCTTCCTATGCAATGATTTAGTCCTTTTTAGTTTTTTTGGTTGAATGCCTCTTAGTTATGGTTCCTCTTTTTGTTTCCTCTTAATATTTTCCTTTCTATTTTGTTGTTTTAAAAGGCATTTGGGAACCTTTCAAATGTCCCCCTTTTAATAAAATATCAACTTACCAAAAAATAATAATCCTAGTTTGAACAAGGAAGGATGACACTACAAAGTGGTCCTGGTCACCTTAAGTGAAAGGTTTTCCTTGCTCATATCATTATATGCATGGTATAGAATGTTCATCATTGACAAAATTACAAGCTCCCCCCTACCCAAGAAATCCATTTCTTTAATAAAAAATTAGCAAATTCCCAAAGTAAAACAAATAAAAATAAATAGTGATTTTAATCACTAAGCCAATTCCTTGCTAAAAACAAAGCAAAAATGCAAAATAAATAGTGGATTTTACCACTAACCATGAGAAAATATCCCAAGAAATGAAAATAAAATAAGGGATTAACGATATTGAATCCATGGAATCTTTAGTATTCAACAGCCATGGGGTGATATCCACTACAACAATGGGTTTAATGAAACCTGCCTAGAAATGAAGTATCCTTATGCGTGGTGATATATGTCACATTAGTGACCTTCTTTTGTATAGACCAATGTAAACTTATGGATGAGCTAGCTTTAGGTGGCTTGTATTACCTAGTAGTCTAGCCTAAATGCATCCAAACCTAGGATCATGATGACCATATGGTGATCCTCACTATAGAAATGGATTGAATGAAACCCACCTTGCAATGAGGTAGTCTTATGCCTCATCTAATATATTCATTTGCACACACAATGATAATGAATATTTGGGTCTTCTTAATAGACTTATATATTTTAGGAGTCTTGTGTAGTCATTATACAACTTTTGAATCAATCAACTAGGGTGTCTGAGTCTCTGGAAAACCTTAAAAATTCCCATATAGCAACAAATCATATCATCAAACACTTACAAGTTTTCCTTATGAAATTTTATTTATTACAAGGTGTTCATAGAATAGGATATATATCGAATATATATCAGCAATGATATTTAGATGGTCACTAAATATTTTATGCATACCTTTTAGTTTGCAAAAGCTTATAGGGAAAGCCTATACATTTCACATCATCTCATATCATATATGGATGATTAAATGATTAATTCTTATGATAAGAGTTACCATTTTCATTCATGATTTTCATACATTCTATGGTGTCTGCCATTAGTTTTTTAAACACATATTATATCCATTCCTTATGTTTTAAGTGATTAAATCATACAGGTTCATTTGCATTAGACCATCCTCATGTAATTAATTCATTACATTTACCATATCATATACACAAATTAAATGCATAAAAAATTAAAACAAATTTAAATGTGCATTTAAAATTAATCATCGTATCCATATAAGAATACACAGTAGAGTATCTACACGTATAGATCACAACATCTAATCATACATATAACATCTAGCTAGTGCATGTCATTAATACATTGCATACATATAGCATCATCACATCATAATCTAAGAATTGCATCCACTAATGCATCTATAACATAACATAAAATAAAAATCAAGACACATAATGAGTCATAAATATATATCATATATATATATATATATATATATATATATATATATGTGTGTGTGTGTGTGTGTGTGTGTGTGCGTGTGTGTGTGTCTAAATATCAGAGTACATAGACGTACAAAAATACCCATAGGCTACAACTATGTAGGTCCTCAAACCTTACACTAAAAAATGATACAATCATCATGACATATCAAATAGGGCTTGCACCCCCTAAGTCACCTCCACCCTTAGCTCCATATTTGTGAGGTTGCCTAAAGCTAGTACTTGTTGATCTCTCAGATCACACACCTAACCTATGACTAGGCCACATTGATGACTACCTAGACTCACTCCACCTACTCCACTGGGAACCCCCTACTATAGGCCTAGCTGGCATAGTACCACTGCATAGTATAACCTCAGTCTCTAGCATAGCTATGTATGCTAAATTTGCTATGCATCCTATCCCATCATCTACTATGATGCCTCACAGTCTCCTAATATTTGCATCCCCACCTGATACTATCAATCCTTGAGTGACTAAAATAGTGAGTGTAACTCGAACTGTAGGAGTTATCACTATTTGTGCCTTTAGATCATCTACCATAGTGGTCTTGGCCACCAGATGGACTCGTAGTGTATCTATCACTATCTGAGCTATGTTAAGTTAAGTCTTGAGAGTAGTCCTCTCCTCAGCGTAGCCTCACCAGTATTTTTACCCTGCATTGAGCTAACTCTGAGCAAGCATGAGACTAGTATCTCACTTCACAAGCTGGATCTATGAGGTCTATAGCTACTACTGTAGACTTTCTACCTGTACCTAAAGTTGTGCTACCTCATCACCTGGGGCATCCCCCTCATTCATCTCCTCATCTTGGGTATTGTCCATGTATCCTACTACCTGTACCCATTCACCTTTTATCTTGTAATGCACTCATCATTCATTCTCATAACCACCCTCATCTTTCATCTCATATCTAGGTTTTCTTAGACTACCACCACCTTGCCATATATGAGAGACCCACCAAGTTTCATAATCCATAGTAGTCCCTAGGTCCTTTGAGCTCTTCTGATAAATAGGAGGGTCCACCTCCTCTATAAAAACTATCATCTAAGGCACTGCAAGATGTATCTTCGCCTTTCAATGATGATAGAGGATTGGATCCTCTAGTATGTCTAATGCTATCCTGAACTAACTAGTGACTCGAGAGTAGTGGAAGTACTCCCTCTCCTTTTCCCTACCTCAGTACAATCATGATAGGCTAAATAGGGTCTCCATATGATATGACTAGTTTGTATCGCCTCTAATGATGCAATATAATATGCTAGTCCACCTACACATGGATGACTCTGGCTAGTATCTACCTTCCCTTGGCCACCACATTGTATAGAATCTATCATCCTCCTCTAGGCTAGCTAGGACCAATGACAATCCATTAGGTTGATCTATCTGGATGTGCTTCCAACCCCAGATATGTAGTAGTAGATTATATCCCATGCCCACTTGTCCTTATTATGTGATCTCGTATAAATCATCATAGAGTTATGCTAGCAGTGTGCTACCCCATGCCATAATAACTGGATGCTCCACATCGCACTCCAACAAGTCTTGTACCATATCTAGGAGGTTCCAAAGGAACATCACTCTTGAATATTTTGGTAGTACTAAATTTGAGATAATGTGCATCAGTACCACCTGGCATTAAGAGAATATATGCTACTCAAACCAATACTATATTGACACCCCACCATGATATATGTTTCCCAATACCTCAACAAATCTACCATGAAAAACTTGCTCAAACACTATCTCTTTCACCATAGTAGGAGAAGAAGTGATAGCTAATACATATATAAGAATCCAAAATATACGATAGATTTCCTCTAACGTCACTGTCATATCTCTAATGGGGATATGGAAAACATTTGTCTTATTGTCCCATCAATGAGCTAGGGCCATAAGGTAATACTGGTCCGATATCATACTCGATAACCACACAACCTATTTGAGAAAAATCACCTCAAACAACTTCCAGACATCAAAATCCAACAATGGTCATAAATCCATAAATAGATTGGGCTCCTAAGCCCGAGGTATCAAAGTCTATCATCCATCAAAACAATCATCAAAATGTTCACAAAAATAAAAACAATCATTAAAAACTTCAAAAAAATTAAAATAATAATCAAAAACTTCAAAAAATCAAAACAATCATCAAAAATATCCAAAATAATCAAAACGTCACTCAAAACCACACAAAAATTGAAATATTAATAAAAATTTCAAAAAAATAATGCCTAAGGTTGGTAGTGTTGGCAATTTGAGTTATTTTGTGTTGTCATTGATGTCACATGGATCACATTGAGTTTTGGTGGCAAAAGCACTTCATAAATAATCATTTATGATATTTTGGAGAGCATGGATATTTATAGGGTTTTGTGGCACAAGAGGCATATAATATTTAATTTTTTAAATATTATATTAATGGTTTTTATTAAAACCAATGGTAAAGGTTTTTATTAAAACCAATGGCAAGGGTTTTTATTAAAATTGAAATAAGGGTTTTTTATTAAAACCAACGGAAAGAGTTTTCATTAAAACCATTGGAAAGGGTTTTTCATTAAAACCACTATGCTAAGACTTCTCCAAATTATGATGGATGAAAAGGTTTTCCAATAAAACCTAGGTGCAAAAATTTTCATGACGAAATTCAAAAGAATGAAGGAGATATCCCAATTCAAAGTTAAAAGGTGAATTATTAAATTTTTATTTAATAATTCTAAGGTCTAAGGTTGTATTATATTATCCATCGACGTGCAAAGGTTGGGGAGATAAATAAATATTCATCGACGTCATTCGAAGGCATGGAGGTGCATATAAATAAAAGGTAAAAACCTTTGTTTATTGAAGACTTGAGATAGCGCATGAGAGAGAGTCATCGAAAGGGGAGCAACGAAGAAAGAAGGATAAATAACTTTCGATTTGAGAGCAAGGTCAAGTAAACAACATGGGAAAGTGACGTCACATAGGAGCCTATAGCGTAGTTGGTAGCGCACGAACTTTGCACAAGGTAGGTTCATTGTTCGAATCCCGCCAGGGGCAAAGTGTTTTGCTAAGGAAGGCAACTTAAGTTTTTCAGATTTGAGCGCAGGTGAAGTTGGGTGTTTGGGATTAAATCCCAATGTGGGCTGACACCCACATGGTAAGTGCCTCATAGTGCTAGGCGAGAGGAACAGAGTTTGACTCCCGCGAAGGTGTGAAGGCGCATTGATTTTTGGCAAGGCATTGATGATTTCGAAGGTGTGAAGGCGCATTGATTTTTGGCAAAGCATTAACGATTTCGAAGGTGGTGAAGGCGCATTAATTTTGGCAAAGGCATTAACGATTTCGAAGGTTGCAAAGGCTATGAATTTTGTAAAAAGGTATTTATCTCTAGCGCATGGTAATATTTGATATTGCCAAAGTTTTGGTGCATTGAAAATCATTTCTATTATAACTAGGGAGTCATAAGGTATTTAGTGAAAATAAATGATTGTTGTATGTGCTTAGGGAGTTATAAGGTGTGAAGTTAAATATTTGTGATTGTTGTATGTGGAGTTATAAGGTGTGGAATTAAAAATAAAAGCATAGGTGCTTGTTGTATGTGTTAATGAAATTAGGGAGTCATAAGGTTGAAAAGTGTTGAACTTGTTATATGTCCTAGTGCATGATTTAATTATGAAATTAAACTAGGAACTTGAGACCTAGTTAATTGCTACCTTGAAGTTAGAAGACATGCACATGAGTTAGGGTTTGAAGTTGAAGACAAATTGCTTGATTATGTGCCTTGGCTATTGAGAGGAAGTGGATGGATTAGAAAATCAATTTTATGGATAAAATTGATGCTTGAGTTCCATGATTGCTTTAGTGGAGTTCATTGAGAGTATTGCCATTATTGAGGAGGTTTTTGCTATTGCTTTGAGGAGATTATTGTTGGTTACTTGTTAAGTCCATTGCCACTATTTGAGACCATTGAGGAGATCATTTGCTAGTCACTTGTGGATACATTTGTCTTTCATTTGAGGAGATCATTGTTGGCTATTTGAGAGCTCTTTGCTTGAGGGAGTTGTGCTTGTTTCTTGAGAGCTTATTGACATTGCATGAGGAAGATATTATTGAGAACCTATTGCTATCACTTGTGGAGATTGTCCTTGGTTGGTTGAAGTCCTCATTGTTATTGCTTGGAGAGGTTTTCATTAGAGAGCTCATTTGCCATACATTTGAGAGTACATTGTTGAGCATTGTTGTTATCCATTTGAGAGTACATTGTTGAGCATTGTTGTTATCCATTTGAGAGTACATTATTGAGCATTGTTGTCATCCATTTGAGAGTACATTGTTGAGCATTATTGCCATCCATTTGAGAGAGTATTTGTCATACATTGTTGAGATCATTGTGGATCATTGTTGTCATCCATTGAAGAGTACATTTGCCATTCATTTTTGAGCACATTATTGAGTATTGTCATCATTCATTTGTTATCCATTGTTGAGTTCATCATTGAGCCTTGCCTTCATTTATTTGTGGTTGAGATTTGAGTGCTACTTGAGAGTCATTGGTTGAGCCTTTGGGAAGGCTTTTGGGACAGAATTTTTGGACATATTTGAGACAACTTTTGTGCATGATTGGTTGAGCCTTTGAGAAGGCTTTTGGGACAAATTTATGGATAGATTTGGGACAACATTTGAGCAAGATTGTTTGAGCCTTTTGTGAAGGCTTTGAGAATATATTTGGGATAGCATTTGAGCAGGATTGTTTGAGCCTTGTGAGAAGGCATTGAGGCAGATTTGTGAGTAGTGAAAGAGATAGGATAGAAATAGAAAACACATCAACACCAATTGCCTAGATGAGCAGATCAATGGATAGCCTAGCTGAGCATATCAGTGGATAGCCTAGATGAGTAGATCAATGGATAGCCTAGCTGAGTAGATCAATGGAGAGCCTAGCTAAGAAAATTAGTGGATAGCCTAGAAGATCAGTGGATAGCCTAGCTGAGAATCAATGGAGAGCCTAGCTGAGCAGATCAGTGGATAGCCTAGCTGAGCAGATCAGTGGATAGCCTAGATGAGCAGATCAATGGAGAGCCTAGCTGAGCAGATCAGTGGAGCCCACCTGAGCAGATCAGGACAACCTAGCTTTGAGTAGATCAAAGTAATCATTTGTATTGGGATAAGGATCCCTATTTATTTGTGAAATATTATAAGGAGATTATCTTGTGGACTACCCCACATTGGGGGAACCACGTTAAATCTTGTGTCTCAATTGTGTGTGATGATTTGTGCACTTGCTTACTATTGCTATCTATGTTATTAATGCACACTGCTATATTTGGTTATTGCAATTGAGGACACTAATTGATATTGGTTTGGAAAGAAAGTAAAAAGTGGGCGCTATACTATTCACCCCACCCTCTCAATATAAGCTTGTGTTCTTCAATTGGTATCAGAGTGGGTTCCTTAAAAAAGGCGAACAACTTGAGGGTAGATTCTACAAGAACACAGATGGCTTCATAGAATGGATCATCTACAAGTAAGGCTCCACTATTTGATGGTAACAATTATGCTTTTTGGAGCATGAGAATGAAGAAATACTTGATGTCATAGGTATATGAGGTATGGCAGATGGTTGCAAAATAGTATAAGGTTGAAGTTGATCTCGAGACAGATAATACTATTAGGAAATTGGTTGAGATCAATGCAAAGGCAATGAATTGTATTTTGAGTGGGCTTCATGAGACAGATTTTTCAAAGGTCATGGTATGTAATTCAGCTAATGAAATGTGGACCAAGTTGCGGAATACCTATGAAGGATATTCCAAGGTAAAGTTGGCAAAACTATAAACTCATAGAAGAAGATTCGAGGAATTGAAAATTGAATATTCTAAAGATATTGCAAAGTTTTTCGAGTTGATGAGATTGCTAATACCATGAGAGGCCTAGGATTTGATATGAAAGAATTAGATGTTACTCAAAAGGTTTTGAGATCACTTCCCATGAAGTATGATGCAAAGGTTTTAGCGATAGAAGAAATAATGAATATCGACAAAATAACAATGGAAGAACTACAAGGAACTCTGACAACTTATGAGATGAGGATAGATAAGCATCAAGATCCAAAGAAAGAAATTGTATTCAAAGCTTTAGAGAAAATGAAAGTGAAAGATCCAAAGAAAGATAGAGATTAAGATAATGATGAGTAAGCTAACTTCATTAAAGGGAAAAAGGACTCAAGGAATTATAGGGATATGAAGAAATTCAAATGCTACAAGTGTGGTGATTATGGTAACTATGCAAACAAGTGTCCACATGAAGAAAATAGTGATGATGAAAAATAAGATCACAGAAGAAAAGAAGAAGGAAAACATAAGCATGACAAAGATGACAGGTACAAGCAAAGCAAGCATGAGAAGAAGAAAATTTTTCGTAAGACTAAGAAAAATTTCTACATTGAGGAAGCAAATTATGGCTCAGATCACAATGATAGAGATCACTCAGATGATGAAAAGGAAGAACATCTATTCTTAGGAATAGAAGGTGAAAGATAACAATTCTTTATGTGTGGTCAACGAGATCACAGATCAGGATATTGCAATGGCTTCAGTGATAGTGAAGATGAAATGGCATACCAAGGAAACATGCAAAGACAAAGGATTCATGAGATTTTGTTTGCTATAGAAGAAGATAATGATCTTAGTGAAAGTGAATATGAAGAAGGGTTTTTCTATGGGATAAAAGAAGTAGAAGAAGAACTTCCACTCAAAATAGAAGAAGTTAAACAAGAGGATATTTCAAGAAAGATAGATGTCTCAGTTGATCTAAAAGAAGACTTCAATGATATCCATGAGCAAATACAAGAGGTTAAGGAGAATCTAAAAGAATTTAGATGTTCCATACTTGAGAAGTTTGATCCATCACATGACTCAAAAGGTCAAAATATTTTCACTGAGAAGGAAACATGTATTTTAGAGACAATAGAGACGGATGCCAGTTTGCTATTGGACACAAATGAAGAGAAATATGAAGAAAGTTACAAATATCCTATGGTTCCAATATCCAATTTGGATATTGCTTTGAGATAGGTGAATCAAGTTCAAAAGGCAAAGAAATTCTTAAATAAGAAAGCAAGGAAGAAGTTAAGGAAGAAGATTTGGATACCACAAAGAATGATCAAGGATACAATGCACAAGTCAAATATGATTGCATGGATAATGGTCAAGAAAGGTATGAGGAACCAAGGCATGAAAAAAGGGATTTTCAAGGATATTTTTTTTCTTGTAATGGATTTGTACACAGGGCTATACACTGCAGGGTCTATGGATCAAAGAAGTTTGATTTTTCTAGAAGGAACTTCAAAGGAAAGAGGTATGGTTTTCAGGTACATTGTTTCTTATGCAATAGAATTGGTAATAGATATTATTAGTGCAAAGGAAATGAGCAATATGGTTTTGATTATAGAGCTTCACAATTTAGAGGTCATGGTCAAAATGATTATGGAAACAGAGCTTCACAATACAGGGTTCAGGAAAGGAATGGATATGGAAATGATTTCAAGAAAGAATTCAGGATATGGGAAACCATACAAAGGCTAAAATATCAAGTGTTTTAATTACAATAACTTTGGAAATATTGCAAGATGGTGTAGGACTCAATTCCAAAAAGTTTCAATGCAAGAAGGTCAAGCAATTTCAAGGTAAGAAGGTACAAGGTCCGAGGTGTAGACCAATTGGTTCATCCAAACCCCATAAGGGGCGGAGGTCCAAGGTTCAAATCTCGGGCCTCGTCGAACTGAACGCTTGTCCCTTTCCTGGTGCTTTCAGCAACGTAAAAGGTTTAAAATAATTGTGGCATGGTGGTTATAGGTGCAGACTGCACGAAGATCTGTGTGGTGGCTTTTGGGGCAGACAGCGTAGAATACTGTGGTGGCCATAAAAATCTGGAAAGCCTGCCTAGATTCGTGGCGGTTATTGATTCCACCATGTAAATTCAAAAAAATACCCAGGTGTTGTAGGTTATTTGGAGAGGAGAGGGCAATCCTCGAAGGGAGGTCCCAGGTTCGAATCTCCACCCTACGAAAAAGTTGAATTGGGTGCCCAAAATCCAATTGATAATGTTGGTGCGGACAGGGATGGGTGCGACTCCCAGGTGACTTTTATGGTATAGAACTCCCTGTTCATGGTCTCTCAGACCAAGGCGGCCCCACAAGGGGTTTTTCGCTAAAAAAAAAAAAAAAAAAGGTAAGAATGTCAAACAAGTTCAATACAAGAAGATCAAGTAACTCATCAAGAAAATGATATCAAAAATATGTGGAAGGAAGTTGACAAAGGAAAGGAACAATGTAAGATGGGAGTAAATGTACTCCCACCCCAAAATTAATCACCTCAAGAGAGAATGTGGTAGGGGTGCTAAGCTTAAGAGTCCTATATTTTAGCCCCATAGGTGTCCCTTTTGCCATTGATGTCAAAGGGGGAGATATTTGAGTAAGGGGGAGAGTATTGAGTTAGGGGGAGAAGCCTCCAAAGAGAGCATTGAGATAGGGGGAGCAACCTCCAAAGATAACATTGAGATAGGGGGAGTAGCCTCCATAGAGAGTATTGAGTCAAGGGGAGCAGCTTTGATTTCAAAAATGGCTTTTGTAGTGATTGTGGCAATTTGCATTAGAGGTGTTACCCTCAATGACAAAGGGGGATATTATTGGCAATTTGAGTTGTTTTGTGTTGTCATTGATGTCACGTGGATCACATTGAGTTTTGGTGGCAAAAGCACTTCATAAATAATCATTTATGATATTTTGGAGAGCATAGATATTTACAGGGTTTTGTGGCACAAGAGGCATATAATATTTAATTTTTTTAATATTATATTAATGGTTTTTATTAAAACCAATGGTAAAGGTTTTTATTAAAACCAATGGCAAGGGTTTTTATTAAAATCGACGGAAGGGTTTTTTATTAAAACCAACGGAAAGGGTTTTCATTAAAACCATTGTAAAGGGTTTTTAATTAAAACCACTATGCTAAGAATTCTCCAAATTATGATGGATGAAAAAGTTTTCCAATAAAACCTAGGTGCAAAAAGTTTCATGACGAAATTCAAAATAATGAAGGAGTTATCCCAATTCAAAGTTAAAAGGTGAATTATTAAATTTTTATTTAATAATTCTAAGGTCTAAGGTTGTGTTATATTATCCGCCAACGTGCAAAGGTTGGGGAGATAAATAAATATTCATCGACGTAATTCGAAGGCATAGAGGTGCATATAAATAAAAGGTAAAAACCTTTTATTATTGAAGACTAGAGATAGCGCATGAGAGAGAGTCGTTGAAAGGGGAGAAGCAAAGAAAGAAGGATAAATAACTTTAAATTTGAGAGCAAGGTCAAGTAAACAATGCGGGAAAGTGATGTCACGTAGGAGCCTATAGTGCAGTTGGTAGCGCACAAACTTTGCACAAGGCAGGTTCGTTGTGAGAATCCTTCCAGGGGTAAATTATTTTGATGAGAAATGCAATTCGAGTTTTCATATTCGAAGTGCAAGACAAGCTGGGTGTTCGGGATTAATATCCCAACATGGGCTAATGCTCATGTGGTAAGCACCTCACAGCACTAGGCAAGAGGAATAGAGTTTGACTCCCACGAAGGTGTGAAGGCACATTGATTTTTTTAAGGCATTGTCAATTTCTAAGGTGTGAAGGCACATTGATTTTTGGCAAAGCATTAACGATTTCAAAGGTGGTGAAGGCGCATTAATTTTGGCAAAGGCATTAACAATTTTGAAGGTTGCGAAGGCTACGAATTTTATAAAAAGGTATTTATCTCTAGCACATGGTAATATTTGATATTGCCAAAGTTTTGGTGCATTGAAAATCATTTCTATTATAACTAGGGAGTCATAAGGTATTTAGTGAAAATAAATTATTGTTGTATGTGCTTAGGGAGTTATAAGGTGTGAAGTTAAATATTTGTGATTGATGTATGTAGAGTTATAAGGTGTGGAATTAAAAATAAAAGCATATGTGCTTGTTGTATGTGTTAATGAAATTAGAGAGTCATAAGGTTGAAAAGTGTTGAACTTGTTATATGTCCTAGTGCATGATTTAATTATGAAATTAAACTAGGAACTTGAGACCTAGTTAATTGCTACCTTGAAGTTAGAAGACATGCACATGAGTTAGGGTTTAAAGTTGAATAGAAATTGCTTGATTATGTGCCTTGGATATTGAGAAGAAGTGGATGGATTAGAAAATCAATTTTATGTATAAAATTGAGGCTTGAGTTCCATGATTGCTTTAGTGGAGTTCATTGAGAGTATTGCCATTATTGAGGTGATTGTTGCTATTGCTTTGAGGAGATTATTGTTGGTTGCTTGTTAAGTACATTGCCACTATTTGAGACAATTGAGGAGATCATTTTCTAGTCACTTATGGATACATTTGTATTTAATTTGAGGAGATCATTGTTGGCTATTTGAGAGCTCTTTGCTTGAGGAAGTTGTGCTTGTTTCTTGAGAGCTTATTGACATTGCATGAGGAAGATATTATTGAGAACCTATTGCTATCACTTGTGGATATTGTCCTTGGTTGGTTGAAGTCCTCATTGTTATTGCTTGGAGAGGTTTTAATTAGAGAGCTCATTTGCCATACATTTGAGAGTACATTGTTGAGCATTGTTGTTATCCATTTGAGAGTACATTATTGAGCATTGTTGTTATCCATTTGAGAGTACATTATTGAATATTGTTGTCATCCATTTGAGAGTACATTATTGAGCATTATTTCCATCAATTTGAGAGAGTATTTGTCATACATTGTTGAGATCTTTTTTGAACATTGTTGTCATCCTTTGAAGAGTACATTTTCCATTCATTGTTGAGCACATTTTTGAGTACTGTCATCATTCATTTGTTATCCATTGTTGAGTTCATCATTGAGCCTTGCATTCATTGATTTGTGGTTGAGATTTGAGTGCTACTTGAGAGTCATTGGTTGAGCCTTTGGGAAGGCTTTTTGGATAGAATTTTTGGACATATTTGAGATAGCTTTTGTGCATGATTGGTTGAGCCTTTGAGAAGGCTTTTGGGATAGATTTGGGACAACATTTGAGTAGGATTGTTTGAGCCTTTTGTGAAGGCTTTGAGAACAGATTTGGGAAAATATTTGAGCAGGATTGTTTCAGCCTTGTGAGAAGGCTTTGAGGTAGAATTGTGAGCAATGAAAGATATAGGATAGAAATAAAAAACACATCAACACTAGTTGCCTAGCGGAGCAGATCAATGAATAGTCTAGTTGAGCAAATCAGTGGATAGCCTAGCTGAGCAGATCAGTGGATAGCCTAGCTGAGTAGATCAATGGATAGCCTAGCTAAGCAGATTAGTGGAGATCCTAGATGAGTAGATCAGTGGATAGCCTAGATAAGTGGATAATTGGATAGCCTAGTTGAGCAGATCAGTGGATAGCCTAGCTGAGCATATTAGTGGATAGCCTAGCTAAGCATATTAGTGGAGAGCCTAGCTGAGTAGATTAGTGGATAGCCTAGCTTAGCATATCAGTGGATAGCCTAGCTGAGTAGATCAGTGGAGAGCCTAGCTAAGTAGATCATTGGAGCCCACTTGAGTAGATCAGGATAATCTAGCTTTGAGTAGATCAACATAATTATTTGTATTGGGATAAGGATCCCTATTTATTTGTGAAATATTATAAGGAGATTATCTTGTGGACTACCCCACATTGGGGGAGCCACGTTAAATCTTATGTCTCAATTATGTGATATGATTTTTGTACTTGCTTACTATTGCTATCTATGTTATTAATGCACACTGCTATATTTGGTTATTGCAATTGAGGACACTAATTGATATTAGTTTGGAAAGAAAGTAAAAAGTGGGCACTATACTATGTTCACTATAAGCTTGTGTTCTTCAGGCAACCGTTCATGGCACCGACAGCTACCATGGTCACCTCTGATGCCACTAATGACCACCTTCAATGATCATTTTTTTATCATTGAGATTCAAACCATGCTATCAGTAGCGTTGATGGCCCCCATTTGGTCGATCAGACACTGTTCATGTCAAAGATAACATTGAAGTGGCCCCCATGCAGGGTCATTTCTTGACCTATCAATACAAAAATTAAAATCCTAGCTACCCTTAAGCTAACTTAAGCTAAATCCTATACTAATGAGTGAAGTTCATTACCTGTAGTTTAATGTGGTTCCTTAACCCATTAATTAGTGAAGTTCATTTTAGCATGCACAAATTAAAAGAGTGAGATGAAGAGTCTACCTTAGAAGCTCTGACTCCACCACTCATTGATGCCTCGATTTGATCTGCCATGGTGGGTTTATATAAATTTCAATAGTGTATCACATCAATTTATACCTCTCCTTCATTAGAGCTCACTATTCTCAACTACCAGTTGGAAACTGTAACTAAAATACTTGAACACTTGCAATATAAAATCACACAGACACAAAGAGATTGCCCAAAATAATGAAATCCTTTATATATATTGACTCTTGCGATACAGATTTACAATATTTCGGATTGCCCCAAGTAGCTTGGGTACAATGTTACAATCTTTGCCTCAATGTGATACAAATTTCTCTCTGGGAGTTCTCCAGATCTTCCGCAATGTACAATGTTCTCCTCGTATCCAGCTATAGCTTCAAAGGGTGAGTGGGCTTTGGTATCCAGCACGGGACCACTCCGACTTTAGCAGCCTATCCAAGATACCTGTTACCTGCACACATGCAAACCAGCAAAGGGGATTAGTAGCACCCGTATATTCAAGCAATAAATCCAATGCTACACATAAACCTATTACTGATATGGATGAAAAGCAGATAGCACAAAACAATTAACAAATAAAGCCTTGCTTAATACTCAAATCGCTAATCTCTGTCGATGAAATCCATTTTTGTTCTCGGGACTGTGGAACCGCGGAAGCGCGGTTGTGGGCTGGAAACCGTGGACCTACGGTTGTGAAACCGTGGATGCGCGTTTTCGATTGTGGAACCACGGATGGGCGGTTTTGGTTGAATAACAGATTGCCTTGGAATTCGAGCCAATGGTCAGAGTCAAGCTCGCGCTCTCAATTTCTCGTTGGGTCTAGATCTATTTTGGTAGCCTGTCGGTATGCAAATTCAGCTCCCTTTGTTTGGTGGATTGATGGTGCCTTTATAGGCTGCCTGGGGCTTTGGAGGGGAATGTGAGGTGGCAAGCCTGACTTGCCAAGTGGCAAATCTGGACTGCCAGGTGGAAGGGGCAGTTACAGTGAGTCACTCAGTGTGGCTCACTTAACTGGGGTGATGTGGCTCCAAGTGGAGTGGGATGTGGGATGTTGTTTTATGTGAAGGGACAAGGGGACAACAACAAAGGAGTTGTGGCATGGGTGTTGGGAATCTGTCTCATGTGCAAGGACAAAGGGGACAGGAGTGGGTAAGATGTGGCATGGATGTTGGATGAAGTGTCCAGGACACATGTCCAATGGGTAGACAAGGTATCCTAGGGTGATTTTCCTAATTAAATAAATTAGGAAAGTATAATGATGTGCAGGATTTTATATCCCTAAGTTAGAACTTAGGCATATATCTTTATTATGCAGGATTTGATGGTGAGGTGGTGAATGTGAACTAAAGGGTGCTAGATTTTGGTGTCTACAGTTGCCCCTTTTTGTCCTGCATTGTGTACAACACAATGCGGTGCAAAAACTAATGACATCTAACTTTATTGGATGAATGGGTTCATTTCTCTTTGACACATAGAATGAATGAATTTAGAATTTTGATTTGTTTGCTTACCCCCTCAATTGACGATTGGGTAAAGGTTGACACCCATAAGCCAATTGACAAAATATGAATGTTGAAAGTGGGTTGTTTATTGAATGATGTTTATTTTGTTAATGAATTTTGTCTTGATTTTCTTTGTGCCCCAAGTTTGGGATTATTTGTGTTCTTGCAATTTTGCTTTTGGTTTCATTAATGTTTAGAATACATGGTAAAATTTTTGACCACTCTTTTGAGTTTTCACCCACTATGACTTTAGCAATTCCTTCCAAATGATGGGTTTAAGGAACCAGTCGTCGAGGATTTGATGCTCAAGTGGTTTTTTGATTATTACCAAATTGTTGTTTGTTGTTCCGCTTTTGACCCAACGGAAGGTTTTTGTAGGATTACCTTGGCAAATCTGTTTTAGAACACATTTAAGCTCATAGATTTTAGGGACTTATCGACTTGATTCATTGTTGTTTTTTTTTTGTGATTTTTGAATGAGTTTTCTTATGGTGATTTACCCATCCAACCGGTTTGCATGGATTGCTAGTCGCTGCAACCGCTAGGTGTATAGGATAATCCACTAGATACGAGTTTCACTCCAGATGATTAGGTGGATTGGAATTTTCATTTTTTTTTTTGAAACCGTTGACTTGCGGTTATTTTGGCAAAAAACACGGATTTGCGTTTTGCTTTATGAAACCGTGTTTTCGTTTTGCGCCTCCAAACGCGTGTTTGCATTTTTGCGCACCGCGAAAACGCGGGCACACATTTTTCATCGCTAAAAGCGGCTATTTATAGGCTGTTATCGTTTTCAAAATCATTCTGCCAGTTGTCATTGGTTGGTCGGTTGAAGTGATGAGTGAGATGGAGGTTGGCGAGGGGAGCGGTGGTGGTGGCTCGGCTGGAGCGGAAGTTGGCGGCCGGTTTGCCGAGGTAGGCGTGTTGTCCTTTTTTTTTTTTCTTGTTTGTTTTGCTTGTTTTATTACCTAGTGTAGGTATATATTTTTTGTTTTTGTTTTTGTTACCATGATTAGGTAATTTTTTTTTTTGCTTTTATTACCTAGGGTAGGTAAAATTTTTTTTTTTTTATTACCTATGTTAGGTAAATTTTTTTTTTTGCTTTTATTACCTAGGTAGGTATTTTTAAATTTTTTTTTTTTTTTTATTACCTAGGTTAGGTAAAAATTTTTTTTTGTTTTTATTACCATGATTAGGTAAAAAATTTTTTTTGCTTTTATTACCTAGGGTAGGTAAAATTTTTTTTTAAAATTTTTTTTTTTTTATTACCTAGGGTAGGTAAAAAAAAAAATTATTTTTGTTTTTATTACCTAGGTAGGTAAATTTTTTTTTAATTTTTTTTTTTAAATTTTTTTATTACCTAGGTTAGGTAAAAAATTTTTTTTTTTTTTTTTTTTTTTTATTACCTAGGTTAGGTAAAAAAAAATTTTTTTTTGTTTTATTACCATACATAGGTAAAAAAATTTCGTTTTTGCTTTTATTTCTAGCATGTTGTGCTAATTTTTGTTTTTTTTATATGTTTTCTTTTCAGGTTAAGCTTCTTGATTCTCGGCATAGGTGGTCGAGGACCATTCGAAAAGTGCGGAAAGCACTTTCTGATGATGATTGGACTCTACTTCAGACCATTGGTTTAGACGGTTGCGGGCGGTTAGGCACCGTCCGAGCTGATGAGGATCTCCTTTCGGCACTTGTTGAGCATTGGGATCCAGACAGGGGCACATTTTAGCTCCCAACAAGGGAGCTGACTATCACTCTCGAGGATATCTACCATATCTTTCACATCCCTATCGAGGGTCCTACCATTCATGTTGGCCTTGACAAGAAGGAGGCCCTTTTCCCTCTGTTTGGTGAGATGTGGGACATTGATTGCAGTAGGGGCGACATTGCGTATCTGGATCTCTTTACAACTGGTAGCTTGGGTGCATTGCCTACCTTTATGATGTACATTTTGAGCAACATGTTGTTGCCCAATTCCATGGGATCGAGGATCCCGTGGAACCAGGTGCCTATTGTTCTTGACTTGATAGCTGATCCTCGTCGGTTAGCCTGGGCTCCCGCTCTTCTCTACGAGGTTTATAGCGAGCTCTATGAGGTGAAGAGGCATGGGTGCAAGGGCCTGGGCTATAGTTTGTTGCTCCAGATTTGGTGTTGGGAGCATGTTATCATTGGTCGCCCTATTGGTTTACCTTGTGGCATGGATGCCACCTCTCCCTGGGCATACAAGTGGTTACTCAGTGAGGAGGTCAGTCGATCTGTTGTGAGTGCATCGGAGTTCAGAGATATCTTGAGTTCTCTGACTAGGGACCTGATGTGTTGGCGGCCTTGGAGGGGTTTGGATTGGGCGACGGATGCAATAGAGCTTCGTCACGTTAGGCGAGGATGATGGGTTGTTGGCACCCATTTGAGGGATATGGAGTTTATCCAGTTCTCTCATGTACTACGATAGTTTGGTCTTGTTCAGGATGTTTCGGATGTGCCTGTTACGTACAAGCGATGGGGTGATGAGTTGGGGTTGCCTGTTGCTCCTAATTTTTGGTGAGTCGATGATCCTACTGATGACTCAGACTTGGAGGTGCTTGACTTGGATGATGTTGGCACGACTAATGAGTATGACGCTTGGTTTACGAGTCAGCCTCTATGGACTCCTAGCATCATTGTAGATGATGATGGGAGTGGTGATGATGTTGATGTGGGTGGATGGGTTCCTTGGTCGATGAAGCATCGATGTGGTAGCTCTTCGAGAGCTGACATGGGCATGGATGTTCAGCAGCCTGAGGAGGGTGGTGGTGATGATGATGAGGGTTTACCTCCTCGACGGTCAGAGGAGGAGTGGGGGATTCTCTAGGCTGAGTGAGATAGCCTAGATTTGGAGTTGGGTCGAGTGAAGGCCGAGTTAGCATGGTATCAGGGTGAGGTGACTCATCTTCAGGCTGAGGTGGACGGGTTACGGGTTGGACCTAGCAACACTATTATGGCTGCTAAGGATGCAGAGATCACTAGACTTGGTGGTGAGATTACCCATTTATAGGGTGAGCTTTCTCGATTGCAGTCAGGTGTTGGAGGTGATGATTCTGCTTTGACTATTGCTTCTCTATGAGCAGATATTTCTCAGAGGGTCGCTCGCTAGGGTGCTGATTTGAGGAGCTTACGTAAGCAGGTTGTCTACATCGAGATGTTGGAGAACATTCTTCATGAGCATCAGATTCCTTTACCTATTCCTCCTTCATCATCTGCTGCCACTACTACTCGAGGGACTGAGATGAGTCATAGGACTCATCGTACTTCTAGCTCTCACGGGGCTTCTACAACGTAGGGTCCACGGAGGGATCCTGCTGGCACTAGCTAGATGTTGTATTGCCTTATTTTTGTTTTTTGTATATTTTATCTTAGTATGAGCCTCAGTGCTTCGATGTATACTACCTTCGGGCATTTTGTACTTTGTAGACTTTTATATTTATATATATATATATATATATATACATGGCATTTATTTCGGTATTCACATGTGTTATTTGTATATGTATTCTTCTTGTTTATGCTTTGCAATGTTTATATTATGCAATCTTATATTTCTATGTTAATGCTATGATAATGAATGCAAATGAACATGTAAAATGCATTTTGATTTATAGTTATGTAACTGAATGAAGGTATGCATGGTGCTCATGTAATCTTATTTAGCTCAGAGTATTTGACCTTTACTCATTCATATTTGCAATTGGGGGTATCCCACTTGATTATTCTTTGTGGTGATGTATGTGGTATGTATAAATGGTATGTGGATGGTGATATGGATAATGATTTGGTTTTTGATATGTAACTGAAAATATTCTCAAATACTCAAAGAAGCTAGTAATGTTAACCATTTTTCTTGAATGTTATCTTACTTTCTTTAGGACCATATTGTGTGCAAGTGAAGTTCATTTTCTAAATCTTGCGTGTCGATGACCCTAAGCAATCCAGAACCAGTGCATGTGATTGTGATGTTTATTGCCCCATCTTGAGTAATTTTTGGATGGTACCTTTCTGGGTTTTCCTTTTGGCTAGCTTACCCGTATGTGCGTTCAGAGGTCTCCCTCTTGAGAGAGAGACATGTCACCCTGCATGAGTTTACTCCACTGCCAGTCAAGCGTCTATAGCCCCGGTGGAGGCTCACTCCATAGTCCAATGGTTTGATCTTTAAGCCTTTGTGATGACTACATAACTTTCTGAGGGGAACATAGTACGATCTTTTCAGCTTTAGAGATCTGTGGTGTGTGTTGTTAATTGTTTTTTGTGTAGAGTTTTGGGGAATCGGATTCTCAACCGAAGTATGATGAGAATGTTACCCTATCCTTACTACTCTACATTTATTTATATTTGTTGTTTCACTGTGGTAGTGGTGATAACCACTATTTTTGTTTTTGGACTATGTTGCATGATAGGGTAAGCGAAGAATTTGACTTTTTTTGCTTTGAGGTTTACCCAAATTGGCGTTATCTTTCTATTATTCAAGATGTTTTAAGATTTGTAAAAGTGTATTTGGTTCTAGATTGCTTTTGGGTCAATCTACCATACTCAAGATTTTCTTAATGTGATGAAAGTGCTTTGGTCCTAAAGAAAATTGGACACTTCATGAAGTTTGGTTTTTCACTAGACATGTTTGAGTGACTGAAAATTGTATGATATATCATATATGATGTGTATGATTTGTGAGTTGTAAAGAATCTTAGTTGAATACCCCCAATTCTTGGAATTTGTTTTCTTGGTCGTATCATCACCACTATTAAATATTACTGAGCAAGGGATGGGATGGATGCAACTATATATATATATATATATATATATATATATATATATATATATATTATATTTGTATGAACATATAATTGAAATGCAAATGCAATATGAAAAATGCAATTTAAAATATGTCTATTTACAATGTGAAATGCATGCAATGTTGTAAAATGGAATCTTTTGTTTATTTTATTTATTTTATTTTTGTTTTAGCCATGTACATATATATACATATATTGCAAGTCGTTTTATGCATAAAATGCCTTTAGGTGCATAATGTTCAGTGGTTTTGGCTCCAATTTCCCTTCTAAATTGGAAAGTTTGTACGTTCCTTGTCCCAATTTTTGCTTTACTATATATGGGCCCAACCAATTTGCTGCAAATTTATCCCTTAAGTGCGGTAAAGCATTAGTATTTTGTTGATTTTCTTTGAGCACTAGGTCCCCCACTTGAAATTCATGAGGATGGACTTTTGCGTTGTAAGCGCGCTTGACTCTATCTTGATATACTCGTAAATGTTCTAGAGCATTGATACGTTTCTCATCAATAATTGTCAATTGGTCAAGATGCTCCTGTCTAGTTGTATCATCGTTCATGAATTCATGTATCTCGATTCACAAGGATGGTATCTCGAGCTCCAATGGTAATATTGCTTCTGCACCGTAAACTAGTGAAAATGGTGTTGCTCCCGTTGGCGTTCTTATGCTTGTTCTGTAAGCCCATAGTGCTAAAGGGAGGTGAGTATGCCAATCTCGATGATTATCTTTTACCACTTTCTTGAGAATGGATATGACTATTTTATTTGTTGCTTCAACTTGCCCGTTTGCTTGTGGGTAATAAGGTGTTGAGAAGTTGTGTAGGATTTTGAATTTATTGCACAATGCTCTAACATCCTTATTCTTAAATGACTTTCCATTATCAAAAATTATTTTTGAGGGTATTCCAAAATGACAGATAATATGCTGAAGTATAAACTCCGCTATTCGAGGTCCAATCGTAGTTGTCATTGGAATTGCTTCCACCCATTTTGTGAAGTATTCTGTAGCAGTTATGATGAATTTATGTTGTCTCGATGAAGCAGGTGTTATTTTACCGATCAAGTCAAGGCCCCATTGTGAAAAGGGCCACAAAATTTGAATGGGTTGCAAATTTTGTGATGGCACATGGGTCAAGTTTGCATGATGTTGGCATTTTTGGCATCTTTTGACATATTTGCAATAGTCATTTTCCATTATCGGCCAATAGTATCCCATGCACAATATTCTTTTTGCAATTGCCATTCCGCTAAAGTGACCACCACAAGTACCATCGTGGGCTTCTGATATTGCTCTTTCTACTTCAATTGGATTTAAACATCGTAGTAATATTCCATCATAACTACGTTTATATAACACATCTCCAAGTAAAGTGAAATGAATGGCTCTTTGTTTGAATGTTCTTTTTGCAGTTCATGTCATTTCTATTGGTAGTGTGCCTGACTTGAGAAAATATTTTATCTCATCAAGGTAAGAATTGTAAGGTTCGACATGTATCAAACAAACATTCTTCTCACCTATAGATTCTGCTTTTTGAATTGATGGTTTAGACACTGTTGTTATGATTAGCGGTTGCATTTCTCCATGTTCATTTTTAGGGATGAGAGATCCCAAGGAAGCCATTGCATCCGCAAATCTATTTGTCGATCGTGGCAAGTTACTAATTTCATACCAATCAAATTTTCCTAGCAACTGTAATGCTACTTCATGATATTTCTTTAAGACTGGCTCTTTACATTGGTATTCTCCTTTTATTTGGTAGACAACCAATTGAGAATCACCAAAAATGCTTATTCTTTTTATTCCCATTGCTATAGCTGATTTAAGACCTAGTATTAAGGCTTCATATTCTGCATTATTGTTAGTGCATGTGAAGTCGAGTTTGAATGATAAAGGAATGGGTATTCCTTCAGGTGTGTAAAACACAACTCCTGCACCTTGCCCTTTTTCGCACTTTGATCCATCAAAGAACATTGTCATATCTGCTTCATCCTCAAGTGAAACTATTTCTTCTTGTTATGTGATAGAAAATACTGAATCGTCGAGAAGTTCAATTATTAATGGTGTATCATTGTGCAGTGGAGCTTCCACTAATTGATCAGCTATCACTTGCCCTTTTATGGATTTTTGACTTGTGAATTCGAGGTCGAATTCCGTTAAAAGCATTATCCATTTAGCAGTGCGGGTGTTGTTGTAAGTGCGAGTCATCATGTATCGCAGAGGGTTTTCTCTAGCTATAACATAGGTGGTATTGCTTAGCATGTAATGTCTAAGTTTCTTGGTGGTGAAAACCACTGCTAAGCATAACTTTTCGACATAAGCATATCTTGTTTCGTAACTTACCAATGTTCGATTGATGTAATAAACCGCTTGCTCTTTATTTTTCTCATTCTTTTGTGCAAGCATTGTTCCTAAAGCAAAATCTGTTGCAAAAATGTATAGGTGAAATGGGACTCCTATTTTTGGTGGCGTAAGAACCGACGGTGAGGCTAGATATTTCTTTATATCATCAAATGCCTCCTGACATTCAGTTGTCCAAGAAAATATCACTCCTTTTTGTAACAGGCGATTAAAAGGCCTGCATTTATCTGAGAGTTGCGCAATGAATCATCGAATAGATTGGACTTTTCCTTGCAAACTTCGCAACTCTTTCAAGTTTTTGGGAGGTGACATTTCTAATATTGCTTTTACCTTGCCTGGGTCTACTTCAATGCCTCGCTTGGAAACAATGAATCCTAGAAGTTTTCCTGATGTGACACCAAATACACACTTCTTAGGATTTAACCTTACCTTATGTTCTATTAATCGATCAAATGCCTTTTCTAGCACATCTATGTGTTCAAGACGCATTTTTGATTTAGCAATAAGATCATCTACATAATCTTCGATTATCTTATGCATATAATCATGAAATATGTACGTCATGGCACGCTGATATGTAGCTCCTACGTTCTTTAATCCAAAAGGCATCACTCTATAGCAGAATGTCCCCCAAGGCATTGTAAACGCTATTTTATGTTGATCTTCGGGATTAATCCGAATTTGGTTGTATCCGGAGAAACCGTCCATTAAGGAGAGCATTTCATGACCAGCACAGGAGTCTACTAATTGATCTATATTTGGCAAAGGAAAATCATCCTTGGGACACGCTTTGTTTAAATCTCAAAAATCAGTGCATACTCGTATCCCCCCATTCGGTTTGCGAATGGGTACCATGTTTGAAAGCCATTCAAGATAATCGATTGGTACTATGAAGTGTACATCCAATAACTTTTGCAACTCTTCTTTCACAATTAATGTGACTGTTGGATGAACTTTCCTAAGCTTCTGCTTGAACGGCTTGGCATCATGTGCTAGCGTAAGGTTGTGGACTACCAAGTCCGGATCTAAGCCAGGCATGTCTTTGTAGGACCATGCGAACACTTCCTTATTTTTAATAAGCATGTTTATGATGCTTTCTTTTTCTTCTATGGATAATTCTTTTGCTATTTTGACAATCTAGGGATTGTCCACGTCTTCACTAAGGTTCACATCTATAGACTCTTCTATTAGCATGTGAGAACCTTCTTCTAGCTGATGTGGAGTCGGGATGAGGTGGATATCATCTGCCACATTTTCAAATGTGTCCGGGGTGTCCCCCTCTATCTCAATTTGAAAAACTGAATTGTTTGATGATGAAGGTTGTTGCGGAATATAAGCGTTTGAAGCGCGCAACAACTCTTCGGATAGGATGAAGTCAGCAGTGGATGGCGGGGATGAAATCCTATCCATGGCTATGAGACTGGTGTCGATATAGATCGGTTTTGTCTCATTATATGGATTGCGGAGTGGGGTGAGAAAATCAACAGAAATCATGTTGACTTGATGGAAATGAGGTGGTTGCGATTCAAGAATTGATGACTCGTATTCTCTAGGTTGCAACTGACCTAATGTGTGTGATTGGTTTTGTTGTATGCTTTGCCAATGTGATGGAGGAGGTTCTAGTTCAGGACCCTCACGCTCTTTGTTTAGCCAAAAAAGTGTGCAGTCTATTGGAAACTTTTGTTGATACCAGTTATCCTTCTGCATGGTTTCTCCATATATTATCTCTTCCTGAGGTTCTTCTTCTTCTTGATTAAACCATTCAGGACGTGCTTCATCTTGGAGCATTCTCCTGGCTTGTATCTCAAGAGCATGGTTGATAAAAATCATTTCAGTTTCATCATCATCACTGTCACTCATCCAGAAGCCATTAGCATTTGTATGAGGTCCTAGCATTAGTGGCTCAAGGTCTTGCCTAAGGTATGCTATCATAGTAGGATCTTCATAATCTGCTTCTCATTGTAAAGCTTGCTCTCGAGGGTAAAAATTGTAGATTTGGTATCTACTTTCTATTTGTTCATCCTCATCATTAGGTTCATCCTCATCATTGCTCTTTTCCTCCTCTTGTTCGCATTCTATGTCAAGTTCTTGGAAAGCTTGATTAAGCGAAGAGCTTGCGATGGAAGGTTTATAGCCTAGACCGGAGCGGTCACTTGGCTCTCTATATTCTGGTTCAATAATGTGGTGAGGACCTTGTTCATGTCTTCCAAGTCCATATCCTTGCCAACTAACCCTTCAAAAATATCTAACTGGGAAACTTGGGTTCGATAGATAATCAATATTTTCATTAAACTCTTGTAAAGAGTTGTCATTTTGAGGAGGTGGGTCCGATGAAGAATCCATCCCTCCATATATGAAATTGATTGCATTTGTTTGAGAACCCATTCTATATATATCACCAATAGCTAAAGGTGGGTCATGAGGGCGACCGTAATCTCTGACTGACTCGATAGGTGGTGTAACTGTGACACTTTCAATAATGTACTCACCAATACTTGGATTGGCGAGATGTACTACAACTCTAGATGGTTGTGTGGCTAATGGCTCGATGGATGAAGAGGGTTCTTGAGCCTTAGCTCTTGGCTCTGCTGGCGGCATTGGATTATCTCTAACAGGTGGCCCTATTTGTGAGACTACGGGTTCTAATGACTGTGAAGTAGTGGCTGATGATGTGGGTTGTGCTTTGAATGTGAATGGTGGCTTTGAATCTGGAAGTGTACTAGATGGAGCTGGCAATTGATTAGCAGGATGAGTGGGTGTAATTTGAAAATGAAATGCGGTGTTTGAAGGATGCGCTGAGCTAACGCTTTTAGATGTGAAAGTTGGATCAACTATAGGCAACTCTTCTGGAATGGGTGCTTTTGATGATGTGGTGCTTGATGGAATGGTTCTAATGACTAGTGGTTGGATGGTTAGATGTGTTGATGGGAGTAAAGGCTCATAAGGATTTGAAATAAAGTTGCAATATTTGAAAGGTTCAGTGTCAGCTGGTATGCAATGTACCTTGCCTTCATGCACATATTTTAAGCATTGATGCAATGTTGAAGGCACACATTTCATTTCCCTAATCCAAGGGCATCCAAGAAGTATGTTATATTGCATTTCCCCTTCCAAGATGTGAAAGAGAACATGTATTGTTTTCACCCCCACGATGACGGGAAGAACAACATTCCCTACAGTTGAGCATAAAGCGTCATTAAAGGCCCTAAGAGTGAATGTGGATGTTGTGATGTGAGATGATGGGACGTTGAGCTTCATCATGGCAGGTGTGGTAATGAGGTTGATTGAAGAACCTGTATCAATAAGCACTCTCTTGAAGGGTTTCCTGTCAATGTGAGCTACTATGTGCAATGGCGGATCAGGTGAATCTGCTGATATTTGTTTTTCCTCGAAGTCATAGAATACTATCGAGGGTTCCATGCACTTTTGCACACTACCCACAAAGGAATTGAATGCATTGGGGTCTTCTGATTGTACTTGAATAGACTTTAAAATTTCCATCAATGCTTCCCTGTGAGGTGTTGATTGTTGTATTAGTTCATAAATTGACAATTTTGCTGAAGCCATCTTCAAACTCTGTGTTAACCGGCTGTTCAATGTAACAACAGGGCGGTTGTGGAATGGTGGTGGTGGCCCACTCGATCCAAGTTGTATGGGCACATTAGTTGGTGATGTTGCTTGGGTTGTGCGATTAGCTTGCCTTTGTCCACGGGTAACTATACTGATAGCCCCTACAAAACCTTGTGGCAGTTGAGACACATAATTAACCTGATTGGGAGGAACTGTAGAAGTTGATGCTCCCATCGGTTGTTGATTCACCTCTCGATGTGGCAAAGGTGTCTGATATATGCCTAGGTTTTGGTTATTTTGGGCTAGTGGGTTGTCAATTTTGATTGTACCCGCTTCCAATAAATCTTGCACAATTCCTTTAAATCCATGACAACCTTCAATATCATGTCCTCTTTGTCTATGATAGATGCAAAAGAGGTGTTCTTTGTAACCTTTTGTCTTTGGTTTGTTAGGATCATCAGGTTTCATTTTCGGTAAATTAAAAAGTTTTGCCGCATACAACTTTTGAAATACTAATGAATATGGCTCTTGTACTGGCGTGTAATTTATTTTTGGCTTAAAATGACGTTGTTGCCTTTTCGCAGGTTGTGTCTAATTTTGTGCCTGTTGTGGGGGTGGAACCGCTTGATAATTCGGTTGGTGTGGTTGTTGTTGTTGTTGGGGTTGTTGGATTTGTGTTTGAGCCGGTTGATTTGACTGTGGTTGGCTCAAAACTATCTGATTAACTTGTGCGGTCTTGGACTGACCGTGGTTATTCCCATTTTGATTCTTATTGTGCCACTCTTTCTTCTTAGGCTTAATCTCGCCTTCTTGAATTTTGATTTCTTCAATCAGTTTTGCTTGGGTGAGTGCCTCATCGAATGTTCTATACTGTTGTAGCTGTAGCAATGAAGAGATGGGTCTACCAAAACTCTTCGTGAACATTCGTATTATCTCTGGCATAGGGAGTGAAAATGGTAACTTGATCATGACTGATCTCCATCTATTGCCAAAGTCATAGACCGATTCATCGTCATATTGTTTTAGGTAAATCAAATCAGTCAATGTTGTTTGTTTTCTAACATTTAGGGTGAATCTTTCCAGGAACTGGTCCGCTAGTTGTTCAAAGGTAAAAATACTTTGATGCGGGAGATGGTTGTACCAGTCTTGGGCTTCCCCCCTAATGTTTGAGGAAATGTATGTAATAGCAATGCATCGCTGCTTTTGATTCTGAAGCATGCATTCACAAATCTTGTTACATGCTCACGGGGATCCTCTTCTCCTTTAAATTCAAGCTTCGGTATTTGGAAATCATGTGGATATGGTGGCTCTGGTACCGAAGCATGAATGGGGTGATTGAGTAGTTGCCTTAAAGTTGGATTTTGGTATTGCAAGCCTGGGGTTTGCATGGCAAGACTATCAATCTGACTCTGTAAAAATTGGTATCTAGGATCATCTACAGGATTGACACTCGAATGTACTTGATGTTGCTGGTAATGGGGTGGATTGTATGTAGGTTGGGGATGATAAGACATGTTTGGCAGAAATGTGTTATGGTATGGATGTTGAGGGATGTTATGATATGGATGGGGTGATGAAGGTATGATATTATGCTGACCTACTGCATTAGCATATGGGTGCGGTGGTTGATTGTGAACCACAGTGGTAGAGGGAGGACGCATTACCCAAGATGGATCTTGGATAAAGGCATTAGGTTGATGAGATGTAGGTGGAAGATTTTGCTCAATCCCTTGCAAATGTTGGTTAGGGTTAGGGTTCATGCTACGGTTAGCATTATCTAAAATCATTTGCTGCAACTGTAAGAAAGCCTATTGCATAGCAATTGCATTTGACATAGGGACTGCTACCTATGATGTGGTGGACTGAATTGGTTGTGGAACAACCATGGTAGTGGAGGTAGATGGGGGGTAAGTAGCAAAGGGTATCGCCACTGACTGTGGAATGGTATGAGATGTATGTCCTACAAGTGTGGATGGAGGAATGGATGTTGGGGCTTGCGAAACAATAGGAATTGTTTCATACAAGGGATTAGTGGTAATGGTCATTTGTTGTGATAATGTGGGGGGAATTTGGTTGGATGACAATGGTTGATTGGCTAATGCTACAACAACCAACTCAAAGAGAGGATTGGTGAAAATCTGTTGTGACTATTGTGGATAGGCGAATATGGATTCTTGTTGTGATGAGGGTACGACACGTGATGGGATGGAGAGTGGTGGTAATGATGGGAAGACCATTCCAGCTGCATTCAAGTACATTCTAACAGTGTCCATATCTATCATGGTGACCTGACTATCTATCGTTGTAGGAGGTTCACTCCTAGGTGTCTCAGGTATAGCTGTGTGAGTAGCTCTATGCATAATGTCTATGTCCATGTTGGGGGCATTACTAGAAGGCCCTACATCAAGACTCGAGGACATAGAAATTTGAATTTTAACCCCAAAACCGCCCGTTAACCGCTTACCTCATTTTTCATGCCATTTTTAGAGGTTGTTGTGACCGTTGGACGATATCATCGTCGATCTGACGATATCATCCCAAATCGGATGAATTCATCTAGAACAGAACGTCCAGACGATTTCGTCCCAAAACCAAATTTTTGCAATTAGCTTCTGTTCCAACGACCTCTCCAACTTGGGCAGAAGCATGTCTGCATGGTTGGAGATTCCCACATTGGGGATCTCCCAGATTGGGATGATCCCCAACCTCCTAACCTCCCCCTAATCCTATATAAACTGGGATTTTCCTAGTTTATCCCCCTGACTCCCTACCTGGCTGCCTGATTGATTATTTCCCTACAATTTTAGTTTTTGCTATGATCTCCCATCATTTGCACTTGTGTTTTCAAGTTTTGTTGTAGGATTTCACTGTGTTTCAGCTGGAGGTAGCTCGGATCGTCGCAGGTGATTCAACTACAATTTTAGATGATCCTGTCAAGATCGACGATGATCTTGTATGATTACAGATGATCTGGTCTACAATTCAGCTTGGGGGCAATCAGAGCCCTGAGTTTGCATTCTCTATCTCATTTTCCTTATTTATTGGTGCATTAGATTAATTTACTTCTATTTTGCATCTTGGAGTTCACCTCATTTAGCATAATTGCATGATAAAATTCAAAATAAGTTTCCAAAATAGTGCATCTCATTTAATTTGATATCTGGATTTATCATTCAAACATCTATACTCTTATTTCTATCATTTTGCATCATTCTTGCAATTGTATTTTTGGTTTTTGGTGTCTGTTTTCTTGATTGCAGGTTTCTGATGAATTCTCCTGACGAATTCGTTAGGTCACTGATGATCTTGGGTGATCTCGGATGATCTCCTATGATTTGGGATGATTCTGTACAATTACAGATGATCCTATCATATCCGAGATGATCTGGACTCCTACAAGCTTCATAATCTTCATCAGACATCAGAAATCAGGTGTACTCTTCTCCATTTTATATATTCTCTGTATTCAATCACATTAGGATTCATTTATGTCTGCTGTCTTCATATAAATCAGAATCTTCATATAGAATAGCTTAGCTTCATTTTGGCCAACCTAGGAATCTGAATGATTGAACATAAAATGAACAAATCAAACCCATTCTCAACCTAGGCATGGAAACTGCCACTCAAAGTTTCCCGGTGAACCCCACCATCCATCAAAAATTCACCTTTATACCCCTCCCCGAGAGGCGCGACCTTCAAAGGGCCTCTCCGTCCGAGGTATTGTTCCATCCTTTTCTCACCCCCTTTCGGGTACGGATCCTTTAGCCTGAAGGTAAGGGTGCAAAAAATTTGGGTGATACATTTTGGTGAACCCGACGTGAAACTAAAAACACCTTTTGAAAACAATCCAAAAAAAAACACATTATTAAGAACATCTAGAATCATTAGAAAACTGTTAAATTTGCATATCATACTTAGATGGTAGATTATAATAGAAGACGAGCTGTCTCCATAAATGTTGAAAATCAATTAACGGCCATAGAGATTACTTCTGTGCTTAGAGTACCTCAAACATATAGAGCCCAACCTTTGTGGGACGAACTTGATAGGAGATTGGGTATTATTGAATCTAGATCTGCAGAACTTAGGCAAATTAAGAGGTTTGTCCTAGATAGAATCCTGGATCCCGATCAGGTGACTTTGTATCATGAACTTCAGAGAGCTTGCCATAGGTGGTTAGCCGATAAAAGAGCACTTGTGTCTTCTGAATTATACACCTTTGAGGAATACCTTGAGAACGCAGTTGTAGTACATAAATTTCTATCTCGTGTAGAGGATCAAGAAGTCGTTCTTACGGATAGAAAGAGATGGAATAGAGTTCCTAGAGCTGTGTTGTATCGAGAGTATTGCCATGAACTTTATTTTTACATGTCAGAGTCTGAAATAGATCATATTACCATAGCACACTTTGTCAAGTTCTTGAAAAACAACTTCCAATTTGAAGAGGAGCATTTCATGACTCCCGATGAACTTGACCCTATCAATGATATCCATAAACTATTCATAGAAAGCTAAGTGATTCTTTCTACTATTGTTTCTTACAACTAGCATGTTGTTTGTTATTTTTATTCTCGCAAAATAATAATATAATAAAATCACACAAAAAAAAAACAACAAAACATTTCCTTTTAAAGTATTATAGTAGGTATATAGTTAAAATATATACCTCTCAACCCTATCGCATATATATATATATATATATATATATATATATATATAAGTATATATATTTGCTAAAACCTAAGTTTAGCACAATGCCTAGACTTAGGAATGGAAAACAAACCGAAGAAGATGAAGATTGGTTAGGAAGACCATTAACTGACCAAAATGTCCCTCCTGAGGACCAAGTTCAGGAAGAAGAAACCCTAGACCAGCAAGAAGAAGAGCTTGCTGTAGGAAATGAACAAGAAGAAACTATTAGAGAGGAAGGATCCTCATCCCCTAAAATGTCTCCGGGAGGAGCTATCACTTTTGAGAACATGGAACAATTTTGGAAGTTCATTAACACTAATATTGGTGTTTTTAATAGAGCAGCCCATATGGACAAGGATCGAATTAGTGACACTCAAGCAACTCTAGAAGAAGTATTTCAAACACACACTAATCCCTTGTCCTTTATTGAACAAGAGAGTGATCAAGCTGGACCATCCAATTTGGATATAGTAGCCGTGATCCAGAGCATGCAACAACAAGAAGTTACCCAACGATCTAAAGTGCCTGTTAACAAGCCTAGGGTCATTCCCGCACAAAAGAAACCATCATTTACTGCTCTATTTCGCCAAGCTCTTGATCAACATACCTCAAATCAACAAAAACCCAAAACAAAACCGAACACCAATTACCAACAATCTAAGGTACAACATAATACTATTACAAATCCCCTTCATAATACTCTTCCTACCAACACTTTGCATAATAGCAATATAACATCTAATCCTTATGTCACACCATCATACACTCATAGATCCCATACCTATGTGCCACCGAACCAATATGGTGGACAAACTAGCAATCTTGAAGCCGTGGTGAAACAGTTAGTTTCCCGCATGGACCAGATAGATCCCTACCATCCCTCGTACAATTATCGAGAGATGTGTAGTCAGCCTTTAGATCCTATAGTCGTAGCACAACCGTATCCTAAACATTTTCCTATGCCCTGTTCTTCCCATATATAAAGGAACCGAAGATCCCATAGAGCATCTTCGTATGTTTAGGATAGCATGTCATGATATATCACATGATGACTTGTTATTACTAAAAATGTTCCCAAAAATCTTGGGAGGAATGGCATTAGAGTGGTATTATCAATTACCCACTAATTCTTTGAGGAATTTCGAAGAAACTGCCGAGTCTTTTGTTCATCAATTTAGTGCCTACATCGAAAGATATGTGACCATTAAAGATTTGTATAACTTAAAACAGGGCAAAGATGAATGCTTTGCTGATTTCCTAGCTAGGTGGAGACAGTTGATAGGAAAATTGCACTTTGTGTTACCTTATAGGGAGATGTTGGACATCTTTATTAATAATTTGCAAGAGCAACTATCTTACGAATTATCAATCGCTACCTTGACCACCTTCGATCAAGCTATAGACTTAGCCCGAAGAGTGGAAGATGCTCTCATTAGGAGAGGCCAGCTTAAAAAGAGAGACGATGAGAAAACATCCAAAAATCAATATAAGAATAAACAAGTTGTGGGTGATGGAGTCACCGATAGCAGAAATACTGCTAATGTTAATGTTGCGAAGACAACGGAGAAGTTTGTACTGAAACCTCCTGATAGACCTCCTCGAGAATTTACTAGGTTAAATCAACCTTTATCAACTATTCTACCACAATTATTAGAACGAGGTTTGATTCAATTACCAAATATTCGAGAACCTGATCCAACTATACCCGGATACAGAGCAGATTTACACTGTGACTTCCATAGAGGACCTGGACACACTACCAACTCTTGTAAAAGATTAAAACATAAAATACAGGACTTGATTGATAACAATGAGATGGAGGTGCAAGCCTTTCAACCTAAGCAAAATCCTCCTAATAATGTTCAAAAGAACACCCCACAAAACCAGAATCAGAATGCCAATCAGTCATTGGACATCTTTCAACATCCCTTACCAAAACATGGTAAGGAGGTGGCTAATCAAGTTGAACATCATAATGTCCCTCCTCCTGCCCGATATGTAGGAACTATTAGTGGGCATTTACCTGTTCATGATCTGGAAATATTTGACACAACTTTATCCGTGGTTACAACCAGGCCTCTATATAATATTCAGATACCTGATCTTAGTGATACAGAATACGAGACTGAGAGTGATATGGAAATCACATCAAATCAATCGAATAGTTCTAAAGATGAATCAGATCCTATTCACCCTATCACAAGTTATATGGTTCCGGAAGAGCCATTTCCAAGAAGAGTCACTACTAGACCATCGTCTCACCGATTACTTTCTAATGAGCTAGCTATAAACGCTAGACCAAGACCCATTCATCATCCATAGAATAATATTGTGGGTACCATCGGAGTCGATACTAGACAACAGGCTCAAAATTCTCAACAAGATCAAATTCAGAATGGTGGATCAGCTCCATTTGTTTTGAAGGTTCCTAATAAAGGGAATCATTCACCTAATGTTCAACCTAAACCTCCTTATAATATTAATGAACAATTATCAAATATTACAGCTAGAATTTCTCTCTTGGACCTTTTAAGATCTTCTCCTACACATAGAGATGAATTAATGCTCACATTAAGTCAGATGATGGTACCACAAGACATTCAACCTGAAGCCATGGCCGATACTATAATAACTCGTGAAGTTGATTGTATTGACTTCCGAGATAGAGACATACCGCAACATAGTTTACATAAAGATAACCCCTTGTATATTACCGCCTTAATTGGAGATGTAGCAATCAAACGAGTTTTGATTGATAATGGTTCATCTTTAAATATCTACACTTTTGACTTCTACCAAATATTTGGGTTTAGAAGTGATGAAATAAAAAGAACCGATATGATCATAAAAGCTTTCAATGACGAAACACAAGAAACGTGTGGAGTTATTACCATTCCATTGCAAGTTGGTCCAAGAACCTTGGATACGACCGTGTTTATTGTACATTGCCCTACATCATACAATATACTCTTGGGTCATCCTTGGATCAACGCGATGCGAGCTATTCCCTCAACTTTACATCAATGTGTTAAGTTCAAATTTAAGAATCAGCTTGGTTACCATTCATGGTGATCCAAGACCCTTTGATATGTGTGCTTTGGTAGAACCTATTGGAGTTCAATTTTGCCCCGCTCTGTCATCCACACATCCTAATTCTCATTATCCATCTAAACATGTGAAACTCACACCCACAACGTCATCTACTTCTTCTCCATCAGTTTCACCTCCACATATAGCTCAACCATCTTCTGAACAAACCGCATTAGGACCTAAGAAAGATCCTAATCCCACAACCAATGTCTCTTGTTCTACTCCTATAACTTCCATACCTGTAATAGACCCATCTATCGACACCTCTACACCGTCTACATCCACCAAATTCATATTTTCCACATCGAAAGACGTAGGGAATGTTCCTTCTACCTCTTATGCTCTTACTGACGAGCTCTTACCCGATCTATCTAAAATTCTTATATCAGAAGAAACGAATGCTTCTATGCAAGATTCCCTTATTTTAAATAATTTGCCACCATCTCCTCGTACCTTGGGCCTCCCACAGCCTATGGGAAGTATTTACCAAGTCGGGAGTCTGTGCCTTTATTTATAAGGGATATGACTCGGGTAGAATACCCAGAAACATCAGAACTCATTATGATGGATATGCTCGATGTTATTTTACTAATGAGTATATTAAAGCCAAACCTATAATGCTTAAATTGGGATATAAAGGGAAAGGTTTGGGACCTTTCCATAATGGTATGAAAGAACCTTTTGAGGTAGAAGCGTGGCCCGCCCGATGTGGTGTGGGCCTATTTTCTAGTAAGGGTCAGCCATTCCCATTTGAGGATGATGACCATCTTATATGTTACCAAGATTATTTAGATGAACGCGATGCTTTGCGTTTAACGAATAAGACATTCACATGTAATATGCTATCTATAGCTTATCCTGAGATGATCACTGAATCCGATGATGAGTTGGAGGGAGATATCTTTCACGATGTCTCCATTGAGGAATTATTACATAATGGATTTTATTTTGATGGCTCTATACCTAGTATAGCCCAGCTTGAGGCCACGACTCCTCAAGACGAATTATCCAAGCTAACCTTGGAAGAATTACAAGAATTGGGTGTTTCACCCGCCCCACCTAATTTTGAGAGAGATCTACACATGGAAGTAGAAAATGTCATAAAAATTAACATTGGAACCGATGATAACCCTCACATAATCAACATTGGATCAGAATTGAGTCAAGAAAAATAGGATAAATACATTGCATTTCTTAAAGAATATGAAGATGTTTTTGCTTGGACATATGAAGATATGCCAGGTTTAGACCCTTCTGTAGTTATGCATCACCTAGTAGTGCATCCGGATGCTAAACCTGTTAAGCATAAGCTTAGAAAAATGCATCCTAAAGTGGCCTTACTAGTCAAAGGGGAGTTAGAAAAACTCCTGAATGTTATTTTTATACAAGCCATTGATTATGCTGAATGGATCTCGAATGTAGTTCCAATAACTAAGAAAGAAGCTACTAAGATTAGGGTTTGTACAGACTTTAGAGATATTAATGTTGCATGCCCTAAAGATGATTTTCCCCTTCCCAATATGGATCAGATCATTGATTTTACCGCTGGGAGTGGAATGATATCCTTAATGGATGGATTTTCTGGTTATAATCAGATCAGGATAGCTCCCGAAGATCAGGCTAAAACAACCTTTATTACCCCTTGGGGGACTTTTCGTTGGAAAGTGATGCCATTCGGTTTGAAGAATGCAGGTGCAACCTATCAATGAGCCATGACTTATATCTTTCATGATATGATGCATGATATACTACATGATTATGTAGATGACATTATAGCTCGTTCTACTAAAGAAGATGACCATTTAGATGACTTGAGAAAAGTATTTGATCGATTAAGGGAATATCTTATCCGATTGAATCCAACCAAATGTATATTCGGAGTTAAGTCAGGTAAATTATTGGGGGTTATAGTTTCTTTACGTGGCATCAAAATTGACCCTCTCAAGATTATGACTATCACTGATATGCCCGCACCTACAAATATATCTGAATTACGGAGTCTACAAGGTAAGCTTCAAGCTATCCGTCGCTTCATCGATAAGCTGGTGGATAAAACTGGACCCTTTCTTAAGCTTCTTAAGAAGGATGTCTCTTTCCATTGGGACGACGAATGTAAGGAAGCATTTGAACTCCTCAAACAATATCTTCTTAACCCACCTGTACTTTCACCACCTAAACCTGATCGCCCATTTATCTTGTATATTTTTGCTTCAGATTTTGCTTTAGGAGCTATGTTAGCTCAACTTGATGATGAGAAAAGAGAGCATGCTAATTATTACATTAGCAGAACATTAATTAGTTATGAAACCCGCTACACAACATTAGAGAAGTTATGTCTAGCAGTCATATTTTCTACACAAAAACTATGCCATTATATGCTCAGTCAAAAAACATACGTTATTGCTAAATTCGATCCCTTGCGGTATCTCATGAGTCGACCTTATTTATCTGGTCGCACAACGAAGTGGGTTCTTGCTCTAAGCGAGTTTGAACTCACGTTTATAGGACAAAAGTCTGTTAAGGGTCAAATCATAGCAGATCAATTAGCTGCTGCACCCTTAGAGTCCACCCATCCCCTCGTCATTGAGTTTCCTGATGAATGCCTTAACCTAGAGGCGGATCATTCAGAGCAATGGTCCCTATACTTTGACGGAGCCCGATGCATGAGTGGGGCTGGTGTAGGTATTATTTTGATATCTCCACAGAAACATCTCATACCTCTATCCTTTAAATTAACGTTTGCCTGTACTAATAACACTGCTGAATATGAGGCTCTAATCCTTGGATTACGAGCTGCCCTGGCACTAAAAATTAAAAATCTATTAGTTTTCGATGATTCTCAACTTGTTATAAATCAAATTAACGATGTTTATCAGACCAAAGATGATAAATTGCGCCCATATAAAGCATATGTATTACAATTAATATCTTTATTTGATCAAGTTACCTTGGAAGCTATTCCTAGAACTAGCAATCATGCGGCTGACGCTATGGCCGTAGCTGCATCTCTTTTACCCTTGGAGTTAGATGATGAATATGCTACCATCATTATTCATCGACTCCAGGAACCCGCTTCAACTAAATCATGCTTGGAACCTTTGGACGTGTTTCTAATCAATGAAACTATTCCTGAACTTTGGTACACTGACATCCTCAATTTTCTTCAAAATGGGACCTTCCCTGAAGGTTTTAATAGAAACCAAGCATCGGTTATTACGTAGACGAGCAAGTCGCTTCGTAATAATTGGCAATACGTTATATAGGAGATCTTTTGAAGGTATCCTATTGAGATGTTTGAATCTAGAAGAGTCTAGATCAGCTTTGAGTGAAGCCCATGATGGATCTTGTGGGGGACACTTTAGTGGTAGCGCCATTGCTAAGAAGCTCCTTAGGATAGGATATTTTTGGCCTACCATGGAGAATGATGCACATGATTACGTGCACCATTGCGACAAGTTCCGAAACACGCTCGACCTTGTCCATGCGCCTGCACAAGAACTGCAGGCTATTTCATCTCCTTGGCCCTTTTCAAAATGGGGCTTAGACATCATCAAAAAAATCAATCCTGTGTCATCTGATGGACACAAATTCATCATAACCGCCACCGAGTATTTTACGAAGTGGGTCGAAGCTATGCCCTTAGCTTCTTGCACTGGAACGCAAGTTTCCAAGTTTATTCTTAATCAAATTATTTGTAGGTTCGGAATTCTTGCAAATCTCATCTCGGATAATGGAACTTGTTTCAAAAACAAAGATGTAAAGAAACTATGTCAAAAATATAAAATTCAACATCGTTGGTCCACTCCCTATTATCCTCAGTGGTAATGGCCAAGCAGAAGCATCTAATAAAACATTAATTAAAATCCTCAAGAGACTGGTCAATAAATCTGGCCATGATTGGCACATTCAATTATATCCTGCTTTGTGGGCTTATCGAACTAGCATTCGTACTCCCACGGGCACTTCACCTTTTGTTTTGGTTTATGGCGCTGAAGTTGTTTTTCCCTTTGAACTAGAAGTTCCTTCTTTGGCTCTGCTACTTCAAGATACTGAAGTAGGAGATGAATATCGTGCTGGAAGATTTAGTCAGCTGGAACTCCTAGATGAGAAGCGCATTAATGCTTTGGAGCATCTTCGTGCCTACTAGAACAAGCTCAAACGAGCATATCTCAAGAAAGTTCATAATCGATCCTTTGAGATCGACGACCTCGTCTTAAAAGAAAATCAAAAAAATACTAATGCAACTAAAGACCTTAAAGGCAAATTCGAGCCTAACCGGCTTGGGCCATATATTATCACTGCTAAATTTGGATCGGGAGCATACAGATTAGCTACCTTAGATGGTAAAGATCTTAAAGAACCTATGAACATTATGCATCTTAAGCGCTATTATGCATAAATATGGTAATTTCGTCACTGTATATATTATACATATTGTCTCATATTAGTAATTCATATAAAAATTTCAAAAATAGTAATATTATGTATTCTCTCAATTCATAAATTAAAATCAAAATATAAAAAAATCAAAATCATCAAAATCCTCAAAAACATCTTCTATTTTGCACCTGTCAATTCTTGAAGTATTGCATTTATATTTTCAGTTATTTTGGATAAATTAGCATTTATCTAGAATCCCTCACTTTCACACTCACATGAATAAATATCTTGATCTTATTTGGTATGATTATTAATCTCTCTTATATCGAAGTCCACAGTTGAATTAAATAAATTTTTGAGCATAGAGAACTGATCTTGTTATTTACTTGAACCAAGTACACCTTTTCACATTAAAATGATTTCATTGCAAATTCAAAACGATGCTACACAGTAGAAGTGGTCTCTTGAGCGAAAATTTTCCCCTGCTATCCTATCATGCACATGGTCTAGAATATTTGAGAATTGACAAAAGGACAAGCTCACTCCTGCCTAGAATAAAAATCCCTTGCTCTACAGCCAATCCGAGCAAGTATCCCTAGTATAGGAAGAAAAAGAAAAAGAAAAAGAAAATCAAGAAAAATCATGAGAAAAAGAGAAATTATTCAGAAGCATTATTTCAATATCATTTTGTACCATCTCAACAATATTTCAGCATTATCTCAGTGTCAAGCAAAAAAAACAAAAAAAAAATAAAAAAAATAGAAAAAGAAAAGAAAAGAAAAAGCAAAAAGCAATAAATCCCTCCCCCCTTTGAAAGAAGGAAGTGTGAAGCTTGAATCCCTGGAATTCTCAATTATTCGAAAACTGTGAGGTAAACCCCATAACAGGTGATTTGTGCCCAACTTGCTTGACATTGGGTAACTCCTAGCGTGGTGATATGTCTGTCACATTAGCGACCTTCTTTTGTATAGACCTATGTCCGCTTATGGATCAGCTAGCTCTTGATGACCCGACTTACATAGTAGTCTGGTACGGTTACATGCATATAAATCATGGTCAACGAACACTCATTTGGTTAATTCAAATTACTTGTATCAAATTATCTTGCTCAAAATCGGTAAATGAACATTACAATTGCACACACATTTGTGTTTGAGAGATTTTGTATCATTATGATAGATCAAGATCGGCAATGAACTCACGTATGCACACGGGGTTCCTTATAAATCTAAATTTTGTCTTTGAGATAATTTAAAATATTTATTCAAATCTTCTGGAATAATTTGACTTTCTTACTTGAGAATATTTGCTTAGCGTAAAATCAATTAAATACATTTTTTTCAAAAATCCAAAATTTTCTTGCAAAACATGTTCAAAAATCTAGCAATAAAGTCACATTTATATATTTTCGACTTTCACGATGATGGTATAGTTCCTAAACCTAAATTGGAATTTTATGCCTAGTGCAAGTCCTCATTTTTATATTTTTTGTTTATCTCAAAATCAAAAATCAACTATGCAATAAAACTATTATATCAATTTCTTCTTTGGATTTCGCGATGATGGTATAAGTCTATACCTAAAATTCTATGCCTAGCGCAAACCATCATTCTAATTTTATTTCCCATTTATTTAATCCATAAAAGCATATGGCTTAAATCATTATGTTACACAATTGTGCTTTAAAAAGAATGAAAACTTTCCTATTTCATTTCATTATGTCAACATTCATTTTTTTTTGCGACGATGGTATAATTCCTAGGGAATTGTTCAAATTTCTATCATACTTAGGAATTTTATGCCTAGAAAAAATCATATTTTTAATATTTCATGCATAATATTTTCATGGAAATCTGAAAACAAATCATCACTATCATCATTTTTCATCATCACAACACAAAGTCTTAAGAAAGTCTCTTAAGCACCCTTTTACTTTTAGCAATATTTCTCTCATACCGGGATTAGCTTGATGACCTAGCGAGCGGCGACTCCATGAAATGGTCATGTAACAACGATAATGTCCTTTGAAATTATTGTTAGAAGTCATTTTATTTTCATCAAAACACACCACAACAACCAGTTTGTTTACATCAGATTATTTCATTTAATTTTATAGCATGACATAAAATTATAATATTTTCAACGACATAATTACATGAATAGTCAATCAACAATTAAAATATTAAAGCATCATAAAACATATGCACAAGTCATATCACAAAAAGAACATCATATATATATCAAGAAGTATATACATCATATCAAAACGGATTGGTATGCCACAATCTATACCCTGGCATACTCAATCATCTCAAAAATAGTCTATGTACAATGTGCATCTAGTCTTGAGAAGACCTCGAGCTCTCAACCTCATCTCCTCTCCCGCCCTGAGGTGGAGGAGGTGGTCCCATCGAAGCCCATACTGTATCGTGGGTCCTCGATGTCGATCATGATGATGTCCTCGATGACCCCATCTTGATCGGCTTCGTAATGCTGGCTGGCAACTGTATCCTCTAGCCCTCTGGAACCAGCTGGTAGTACACTCCTTGATAGAACGTGGTCTGAGCAACCGACCGCGCTAGCTCCAGAATGCTCGCCCCTCCACTTCGAGCCCTGAGCCGTGTAGCCTCATCCTGTAGAGTCTGCACCTGAGCTCGTAGGCGAGCATTCTCCACCTAAAGAGCTGCCATCTCGTTGCTCTCCCCCACCTTGACACCCTTGCCCCTATCGGGCGATGGTGGCCTATCCCTCTACTGAGGAGGGAGTCTTTCTCTCCTCTCCTCTCTCCTCTCCTCCCTCCTCTTCGGCTGTTGTTGTCTCTCCAGAGCCTGTGGTACTCTTCGATGTCTCTCCTGAGGAGGCCATCATTGATCCCTCCCTTCGTGACCCCTCATTGCATCGATGGCAGCTTGGCATCGCCTCTCCATCCGTTGCACTACAGCGTGCATCGAACCCTATGCCCTCATCATCCGAGGAGGGCGGATGCCTGCATACCAGGCATCATATCCATGTATGTTATCCCTACATCATCCCCATCCACTAGCTGAATGGGGGCATCATCAGCATCCTGACTCCAGAACCACTGCATGTCTGGAGCCCCGCTCAGTGTGGTACTATCCCACACAGTCCGGGAGTACTCATAATCCCTAAGAGTAGGGATCCCTTGTTGTAGACCGAACTGCCTCAAAACTCGGTCGTAGCGGTGGAGCTCTACCTCTCCCCGCTCTGTCCTCAACCATATGACTCGCCTGATGCGAGCCAACTCCTGTCCATCCTCTACCCACCCCGGATGCTCTCTCCATGGTCTCCAGGTGATCCGATCTGGGGTGAGGTCATCCAACAACCTTCGAGACATCGACAGATCTATCCGCCACTGTGACCCTCTTTGGAGCCACCAATAGAAAACCTGGGGTCTCTCTCGATCAACTCCTATCAGTGGAAGCCCTACCGGCCTCCACACCGCAATGTGCTCCCAAGTCAAGCGAGTGAACCATCCCTTTAGCCCGTTGAGAAGACCCACCACCAACCCAGCCGACCGGCCACACTCTTCCATTCCCCCACCTTACAACCCCCAAAGCAAAACACACATACAACAAAAAAAACATAAACAAACACCCAAAGATATCACCCAATGGTCATATCATACCAAAAAAACATCCTTAATAGAAAAAATCTCATTCAATTGGGTCGCATAGGAAAGATCGCCCCTATTTCTCTGATTTCGTCGATGGCCTAAAAACGGCCACGACGCCCAAAAACACTTAAAATTCAAGTCAAAAATTAAGTAAATCAAGTTAAAAACATAGTAAAATAGGTTTAGATCCTTACCCGCAACCCGCGCCGGATCTCTGTCGATCTGTGTGCCGTTTCCACCATTTCGCCTACAGAGCTCTGAAACAGTGAAAGTGAACAGTAAAAATGAATTAGGGTTTTACCCTATTTTTCTTATTTTTATTCAAAATGACATTTTTTTTATTTTTGCTTTTTCGTGCTTTTACCTCAAACGTTCGATTTGGGTAAAAACTCGGAGGGGGCACCATAGCAAACAGTCATACGATTCGACCTAGAATCATTGTCTAAAAAATGGAATAAATTTTTGCTTTCTCGTAAAGCGTGAAGAACTCGTCTTTAACACATTTTTTTTAGAAAATTCGCTAAAGAGGGGGCAAAATGTAGCACCCTAAAATTGGCGTAGTTAAACCATTAGTAAAAAGTAGAAATTTGAATTTTAACCCCGAAATCGCCCATTAACCGCTTACCTCATTTTTTGCACCATTTTTAGAGGTTGTTGTGACCGTTGGACGATATCGTCGTCGATCTGATGATATCGTCCCAAATCGGACGAATTCATTTGGAACAGAACGTCCAGATGATTTCGTCCCAAAACCAAATTTTTGCAATTAGCTTTTGTTCCAACGACCTCTCCAACTTGGGCAGAAGCGTGTCTGTGCGGTTGGAGATTCCCACATTGGGGATCTCCCATATTGGGATGATCCCCAACCTCCTAACCTCCCCCTAATCCTATATAAACTGGGATTTTCCCAGTTTATCCCCCTGACTCCCTACCTGGTTGCCTGGATGATTATTTCCCTACAATTTTAGTTTTTGCTATGATCTCCCATCATTTGCACTTGTGTTTTCAATTTGGATGTAGCTCGGATCATCGCAGGTGATTCAACTACAATTTTAGACGATCCTGTCAATATCGGCGATGATCTTGTATGATTACAGATGATCTGGTCTGCAATTCAGCTTGGGGGCAATCAGAGCCCTGAGTTTGCATTCTCTATCTCATTTTCCTTATTTATTGGTGCATTAGATTAATTTACTTCTATTTTGCATCTTGGAGTTCACCTCATTTAGCATAATTGCATGATAAAATTCAAAATAAGTTTCCAAAATAGTGCATCTTATTTAATTTGATATCTGGATTTATCATTCAAACATCTATACTCTTATTTCTATCATTTTGCATCATTCTTGCAATTGTATTTTTGGTTTTTGGTGTCTGTTTTCTTGATTGCAAGTTTCGACAAATTTTCCCGATGAATTCGTCAGGTCGTTGATGATATTGGGTGATCTCAGATGATCTCCTATGATTTGGGATGATTCTGTACAATTACAGATGATCCTGTCATATCCGGGATGATTTGGACTCCTACAAGCTTCAGAATCTTCATCAGACATCGAAATTAGGTGTACTCTTCTCCATTTTATATATTCTCTATATTCAATCACATTAGGATTCATTTATGTCTGTTGTCTTCATATAAATCAGAATCTTCATATAGAATAGCTTAGCTTCATTTTGGCCAACCTAGGAATCTGAATGATTGAACATAAAACGAACAAATCAAACCCATTCTCAACCTAGGCATGGAAATTGCCACTCAAAGTTTCTTGGTGAACCCCACCATCCATAAAAAATTCACCTTTATACCCCTCCCCCGAGAGGCACGACCTTCAAAGGGCCTCTCCATCCAAGGTATTGTTCCATCCTTTTCTCACCCCCCTTTCGGGTACGGATCCTTTAGCTTGAAGGTAAGGGTGCAAAAAATTTGGGCGATACACTTCCACTTTTATTCAACAATCATTCCAATAGTAGGAGATAGCTTAAACACCAATGAATTATACCAGATTAAAGAGCACTTTTATCCTATCTACAAATGATCTTGGGGGCAAGTCGGTGGAAGGAGATGAATTCCAATGTCACCAGTCTGAATTGGGGGTTAATGATGAAATTCAACTAGATCAATATTTTAAATATACGTGTGTGTTTGTGAGGGTTTTGTTTTCTATTGTGCGATGCAAATATAACATGCAATTCTATTTTTATTCCTAATGCAAAAAGTAGGAAAGACATAGAATAGCAGATAAAATCATCGTAGGGGCAAAATTGCAAATTTAGGTAAGATTCAGCCAAATTCTGTTTAACAGGGCTAACCACGAGTGGGTGGTTAGTTCTGGGAAACCGTGGGTATGCGGTTTGCCAACTGCACATACGCATTTGGAAGATCCCAACCATGGGTGCGCGGGTCCTTTCTATCAACAGAAAAAAGTCGAATACAAGCCCAAACCTTGAAAAAAAAATACTTGGGTTATTTCTAACCTGGTACATGCAATATGATTATTCCCTACTATGCATATGCAGATTCTCATTTATTTTGCTTTTTTATTGTGTTTATGAATGCAATATTTAAGTAGATTTTTATATCCTAAGACCTAAATGTAAGCATTGGCATACAAAAATGAAACCCTTAATCTACTTAAATGCAACCTAAATCCAGAACTAAAGGAAAAATTAAAAATATGGCACAGGGTACATACGTGTGTTCCTTTTTGCTGCTCCTAGCTTTTTAACCGTCGGTCTACATTTCAACAGTGTAGCAACCATGAATGAGCATTTCCTAAGAAGGTAAACTATGGATGCATGGTTCCACAATAATAGGTTAACTGATTCCCATGCATTTCAAATTCCTTAGCACCTATGTTCCTTTTTGCTGCTCCTAGCTTTCAACCGCTAGTCCACATTTCAACAGTGCAGCAACTATGAATGAGCATTTTATTAGAAGGTAAACCGCAGATGCGCGGTTCCACAATAATAGGTTAACTGATTCTCGTGCATTTCAAAATACTTAGCACCTGTACATGCAAACAGAGATTAGGAATATTAAAATAAAGCAAGGAAAAACAAAATGAAACCCTTGGGAGGTCCCACCGTGATTGCCATTTTTGTAACTAAAATACTTGAACACTTGTAATAAAAAATACACAGACACAAAGATATTGGCCAAAATAATGAAATCCTTTATATATATTGACTCTTACGATACAGATTTGCAATATCTCGGATTACCCCAAGTAGCTTGGGTATGATGTTACAATCTTTGTCTCAATGTGATAAAAATTTCTCTCTGGGAGTTCTCCAGATCTTTCGCAATGTACAATGTTCTCCTCGTATTCAGCTACAGCTTCAAAGGGTGAGTGGGCTTTGGTATCCAACACGGGACCACTCTGGCTTTATCAGCCTATCCAAGATACCTATTACCCGCACACATGCAAATCAGCAAAGTGGATTAGTAGCACCCGTATATTCAAGCGATAAATCCAAATGCTACATATAAACCTATTACATATATGGATGAAAAAGCAGATAACACTAAACAATTAACAAACAAAGTCTTGCTTAATACTCAAATCACTAATATTTGTCGATGAAATCCATTTTTGTTCTCGGGACCGTGGAACCGTGAAAGTGCGGTTGTGGGCTGGAAACTGCGGACCTGTGGTTGCAAAACCGCAGACGTGCATTTTTTACTATGGAACCACGAACGGGCAGTTTTTGCTGAATAACAGATTGCCAAGCATGAGGTTTCATCCCATAAAAGATAAAATCACCAATATACATACTGTCCACCAAGATCAATACGTAGTTGAATGCCTTGAAGATGGAGAACCACACCAATGGAAAACCATCATAGATGAAATAACCTTATTAATGGTTATTCATATGTCTTAGAGATGATTCTCTTCATCTAGAAGGGATTTCTAAAACAACAATATCACTAACGTGATAAGAATCCATGGAATGCCATCTTAAATATGATTATATAACTTTAAATCTCTTAGAAACATAATGGTTCACCCTTTTTTTTTAGACAACCCTTTTGTTGTAAACATTGATTTATTTACAAAGGACATTACTTGTCCAATAAGGGTGTACCCCACCTCATGCACACTCAACATCTTAGCTTTTAGAATATAATATTTGTTTGTTTTTAATTCAAGACCAATTTTTGCCTCATTGTGGATTTTACTCCACTTCGAGTTTCAATGTGTTCTAATTTGAACCATAATGAGTGTATATGAGGTGAACATAAACTAATGGAGCCTTTTATGATAATATCTATTCATCATAACCATATATTTGTAACATCACATGAGAGATTCACTTAAGCAGAAGTTATATTCCATTGTGAATAGCTTCTATGAATGCCACATAACTATTGAATACAAGAAGCAAGACTGATTATCTACATCATTCATATTTGACCAATTTAATCCAGAAAGTATATGACACAATCACATATCATTAAATCCTCGACATGTTAGAAATTATGCATACATTCTTAGCATCATAAATGAATTTGCTGAATGAATAGTGTTCAATTATAAACATGCATAACTATCCCATTATATCATTTAACCATCTCATACACATATATCATTTATATTTTGAAATTAAAAGCAATAGGAACAAGAAATAACACATCAAACCACAAAATAGAGCGAGTCACTATTTTATCCTAGGAAAACCCTGACGAGAAAAAACCCAGCCTCCAAAATGTATTCTTTCCTCATATTCATAAACTTAAATACCAAGTTTACAAGTATAGAAGGGTATCTACCGATCCCTTTCAATCAAATACAAGTCAAGGACTACCATTATTCCATCTCATGCTTATGATGTAATTAAGGAAGTTTCCAAATTCCTTTCTCTAAGTCATCATTTTAACATTAAGGTATTTCTCATACTAAAAAGGAATCCACCTGTTCCTTTAAAATCAATTATGCAATTAAGGAGTCTACCAATTCCTTTCTCTAAGTCATCATATGAATTTTAATATTTTACATATGTTTATGATAATCATTGGAATAACATTTTGGAGAAGTCTCAATGACTTTGGAGGAAACCTTATAAATTCCCTCAAAAATGAATATAAATCCATTCTTTTCTTCTCTAAGTATCCATACTAAGTGTATGAAGAGGGAAGCTTATAACTTCCTCAAGAATGGATTCTCCATCCACTCTTATTTAAAACCTTAATCTTATTAAGGTAGTATCTATCTCACATTTTCTATGCATCAAACCAAGAATAGATCCTTGTCTATTATTTCCTTAATTATTTATTATAGATTTCATGGTTTGAGAGGATTCAACCTCCTCTCATCCATTCTAACTTCCAATCATGCCAACTTCACCAGTACATAAATCCTATATATGGTCATTAATCGTATGATTGAATATAGTGAGAAAATCCCATAATCTCCTCTAAATATTCTTCTAAAATTTTGCATAAATTTAATTAAAACTGTTGGGACTGAAACTGATGGGATTATTTTATTGATACAAATGGTTACAATATATAGGCACAAGCCTATATGAAACACATGACACTTGTCAAGTGAAACTGACAAGTGTCAAGGAAGGCATAGTGCACATTGCATTAATTCTAACATTCCCCCTTAATGTGCACTATCCTAACTAAAGAAAAAAACAAGTCAACATTAGGTAACATTCCCCCTTAATGTTGACTTCTCTAAAACAACCTATCATCCTCTCTTATTGCTGATTTGGTCTAGGCTCGTGCTCTTTGCGCTTGGCTCTCCAACTGTGAATAATGCTAGATTCATTGTGTATACATCTCGGTCTATTGCCTCAGGGTCAGCCACTTCCACGGGTCTATTTCCACTGGGTCAGCCGTCTAAGTGCCTTAGGGTCATCATGGGTTCCTCAGGGTCAGCCACTTCTGGGTCTGTTGCCTCTACAGGTCATCCTCAAAGTATGTTGCCTCTCATAGGTCACTAACTAGATCCACCATGAATATCAAGTCCTCTCATGGTGAACTCAATCTAGAAGGTTTCGATCTCTGCCAAAAATGTACCTTAATACAAAAGAAATACGAGCCATGAAATACAATAAAATTGAGCCTTAGAATCCAAGTGTGGAGGAGAAGAAAGAAGAAGAGAAGAGAATCTTCTGAAGTGTCTTCTTCTGTAGTCTTCAGAAGTAGATCCGGAAAAACCTCGGATAGAGTCTAGGGTGTCTATGTCTGTAGTCCCTAGATTAAGTGTCCTTATGGTGACCATGTCATCCCACCGAAATGCATGGGTAACCAGCCGCTGCATTTGCCAAGTGTATAGAAAAGATCACTAGGTACAAGGATCACATATAAAATTACCTTGGGAGTGTCGGGTTCAACCGAGAGTGCACTCCAAGGTAGAAAAACTTTGAGGCTAAAAAATTGAATTGAAACAGCCTCAAAATTACAATATGACACCACCATTGTGTCCGTCGTGGAAAACCATTTCCAACGACTATAAATACCCCTATACTTGTGTCTAAATGGGGCCTTCAACTTGCTGGAAAAACAACAGCATGCCTATCTAGGCAGCAATTAAACCTCAAAAATAGAATATTCCTGGCATCGCACTGTGGCGAACTTAAAAAAATAGACTACAATTTTCAATTTTCCCATGCAGGGGAATTTTCAAATGAAAGATTACAATAAGAAGCCATGTGGGCCTTCCACTTCCACTTCCACTCTCCATATGAAAAAGCATTAAAATTTTGCCAAGAAGGCCATGTTGTCGGCCATTATGACACGAGAACTCCCAACTCCTCACAAAATAATAAAGTGGCCACTCCACTTTGATTTGAAAAAATCTCAAGATAGCCTTAAACAACTGGGTGTCAACTTCTGTTAAGGTAATGCCCACAACTGGGCGTCAACTTGGCTGTAACTGATCTTCATAATAATAACAGGTGTTCAAAATAATAACAACGGGTGTTGTGTGCATCAAATCCACCAATGCCTTTTTTCAAGGCTTATCTCCTGACGAGACAACAAATTCTAAATAGTACACAACATCACCAATACGGCATCGGCTCCTGCAATAATAAAAAATAAATTAACGGTGACAGAATATTTTATTTGCGGTAACCACAACACCTGCATACATGCCATCACGACACCGCATCAATCTCACTCTCGGTATTCATTCTACACAACTATTTTTGGTGAGCCTCAATCCTGATTGTGACTGTTAACAATAGGATAAAAAACTTAATTTTTCATTTTTTAGCACGCCAGCATGAGGTAAAAAAATGCAGTAGATGATGGCGCTGCAAACCAGACCGCTTGTTCCGCACATAGCTACGTGTTCTCCAAGAGAAGTGGCAGGCAAGAAATGGTGTCCAAAATTTTCTCCACATCGAATCCCCCCAAGAAACAACAAATGCCGCCTCAAATCGAAGGCGGAAGATTCAGATATTGATCTTAAAGCAGAAGAAAGCACAAAAATCCTACGACATTCAACGCATTTTTAACCCTAATCCCGCCTGGATTTTCCCCTCAATGTCGTGGTGATTGCCAAAAAATGCCCCGATCACGGCCATGGTGATGCCTGAAGCCACCACACCAGACTTCCACTTGACCACAACACTGCACCAATGAAAACATGAAACCCTCGCCTGTGTCGACACAAGGTTCCCAAGACGAGAAGGGGAATTTTGATGCATGCCTTGTGTGAGCAGCCAATGAGCAGGCCTCATTAGAGACTCCTTCCATTTGGCAGCCATCACCAAGAATACAATATGTGTAATGATCAATAATGGTAGCATGTGTTGTCTGGATATTGAACTTATCTTGCAAAAGGAAGCATGTAGAAGCAACATAATTTGTGAAGCAAGAGAAAACCTCTGTGTAAAGGCAAAACTTAGGATACCGATAAAAAAGCAGCAATGGCGATGGTGCAGTACAATGTGGATGCGAGACTACACCATGAGTTCGAGCAATCAGGGTAATCTGACAAGTCATTTGATTACACGCGCTCCATAAAATCGACAATGGAGTCTATGCCGGAATAGCAGATCATGACATATCTATTGCAAATGCAGAGGGAGGGCACCATTCAGCCTTTTGGATGCATGCTCATCATGGAGGAGACCACTTTCAAAATCATCGCATACAGCGAGAATGCGGTTGAAATGCTGGATCTCATCTCTTGTCCAGCCCATTAACTTTTCCATTGTAGCATTCCATTCAGAGTAGTAAGTATATTCATCTGATGCAAATATTGGGGGAATCAAAGGATTGGGGCATTGCAGGATCTCAATGCATCCAAGCCCTGTGCAGCGGTCAACAACAACCGAAACTCTCCAAAAAAAAATCAGCATTTTGATTTGACATAGAGGAGAAGGGATCTACGGGTACAACCCCGTTCGCAGCCTCGTAAGGAAAACTATAAGATTCTGCCATAAAACTAAAAACATTCTAAAAATATTTCCCAAACTTTAAAATTCTTACCATCTGGTTTCTGATCCATCAAATTATGGAGAGCATACTATTAGTCTCACAATGACACTGAGAGGGTGGGTGAATCAGTGTGACTCTTTAAAACTTAAAAACTTCAACCCTTAAAGCCAAAAACAATGAAATCTTAAAACCACATAAAGCAAATATAACAAGAGAGCATCACACAACACAAGATGTACCGAGGTTCACCAGCTTTGGCTACTCCTCAAAAATTGACTCGTTTGGACTCCCATCCAAATCCAGCCTTTGCAAAATATCAATTTTACAATCAATTTACCAGCACCCACCGGAAGGAGCACCAACCCCTGATTTATCCGCACCAATAGAAAGGAGCACCAACCCCTAATTTATCCGCACCAACGAAAGGAGCACCAACCCCTAATTTATCTACACCAACAGAAAGGAGCACCAACCCCTGATTTATCTGCACCAACAGAAAGGAGCACCAACCCCTAATTCCAAGCACCAACTTGGACTGCAATTTTGAAACTATAAGATTGACATAAAAATGCCTCTGCTTTATACAAGACCCTGACTGGTCTATTGCTAACCCAACCTCTCTCACTATTCACCAAAACATCACACACACTTAAGGCTCTGCTTACTGCACTTTTATAGCCCTCTTACAGCCCTCTTGTTGCGCTTCTTACTGCATTCTTACGGCTCTCACGGCTCTGCCTAACGCTCTCTTACGACACTCTTCCAACCCTCTTTTTGCAGCACTTTCACCCTATTTCAGCACTTTAATTCTCCACGCAGACCTCCTTTTATAACAAAATTTTGATTCTATTTTTAACTTCCATATTTTCGCATGCAACTTATTAATAAAAACTTCTATATGTAACTCCTTTATCTCACAGTATTCTCTCATGCATCCTATTAATAGTTACGGCTCTAGTTTGGTCTTCGACTGATGACTTTTAGTTTAACCGCGCGCTCGATGATTTCACTCCGTAACTGGCCTTGTAACTATCGTTTTGACTTCAGTTCACTATTCTTATTTTAGTTGCATGATTTTTCTCTAATCGCACCTGTAACTGACGTACTGACTTTAGTTAACTCTTCTTATTTTAGCTGCATGATTTTCTTCTACAACGGCCCCTGTAACTGCCATATAACTTCAATTAACTATCACATATCTTATTTCAGCTGGGTTCTCTTCTTAGCTCATGCCAAAGTGACCTGTCACGAAATCGTGACACTTCTGCCTCTTTGTCCTCTTCTCGGCTTTCGCCCATGAAAACACAACATGTCGCGATATCGTGACACTTTCACCTCCTTGCTACTCTTCTTGGCTTCAACCCATGAAAACACATGTCACGATATCGTGACACTTTCACCTCCTTGCTACTCTTCTTGGCTTGTACCACGAAAACACAACATGTCGTGATATCGTGACACTTTCGCCTCCTTGCTACTCTTCTTGGCTTGTACCAATGAAAAATCAACATGTCGCGATATCGCGACACTTTCACCTCCGTACTCTTCTTCTTTACTTTTGTCGTGATATCGCGACACTTCTACCTTCTTACTTTCTCTCTCCTCCTTAAGTCATGAAAATGTGACATGTCACGAAATCATGACACTTTCTCTCCTTTGCTCTTTCTCTTGCCTTCGGTTCACGAAAACCTGACATGTCACGATATCGTGACACTTTTTCTCCTTAGCTCTTTCTCTTGCCTTCGGGTCACGAAAACCCGACATGTCGCGATATCGTGACACTTTTTCTCCTTAGCTCTTTCTCTTGCCTTTGGTCATGAAAACCCGACATGTCTCGATATCTGACACTTTTTCTCTTGACTCTCTCTCTTGCAATATGTCATCAAATCGTGACACTTTTTCTTCCTTACACTCTCTCTTGCAATATGTCGTGAAATCGTGACACTTTTTCTTCTCACTCTCTCTCTTAATATGTCACGAAATCGTGACACTTTTTCTTCCGTACAAACTTCCTTGCAATATGTCACAAAATCGTGACACTTTTTCTTCCGTACAATCTCTCTTGCAATATGTCACGAAATCGTGACACTTTTTTGTTCGTACAATCTCTCTTCCAACATGTCATGAAATCGTGACACTTTTTCTTGCTTGCGCTTTCTCTCCGAACATGTCACGAAATCATGATAGTTTTGCTTGCTTGCGCTTTCTCTCCGAACATGTCACAAAATCATGACAATTTTGCTTGCTTGCGCTTTCTCTCCGAACATGTCATGAAATCATGACAGTTTTCTTGCTTGCGCTTTCTCTCCGAACATGTCACGAAATCATGACAGTTTTTCTTTCTTCTCAACATGTCGCGATATCGCGACAATTTTTCTTTCTTCTCAACATGTCGCGATATCGCGACAGTTTTTCTTTCTTGCTCAACATGTCACGATATCGCGACAGTTTTCTTCCTTGTGATTTTCTTTTGATTTTTAGTATATGGGCCACTTCGATCTTTTGGAAAACCATTGTACATACTCGAAGAACCTCTGAAATCCTCGTCCACTGCATCAACCGATCTGTCTGATCGTGTTGACAACAATGACAATACTGTTGCTGCACCTTGCTCAACAATCTCCCCCTTTGGAATTGTTGGCAACACACATGCAATTTCCTATAATTCTTCTCCCCCTTTGACAATAATACCAAAGGGCTACTGCAGACTCCCCCTGAGTCCATGCACAACATTCTCAGGCACAAATTATTACAGTTAGCAAAAATTACAAACATGAGCAAAAAGATAATCAAATATATAAATGCTCCCCCGAGAATGTGGTCCCGTACTAGTTCTTGGAAGACCACTTTACCATCCACACCTCACTCGATCTATCTTCAACTGTTGCTGGATCTCTATCCATTGAGACTCGTCCTCTGTACTCTATCAATAGGCTCACAACCTCTTAACAAGCTCACATAGAACTTGTCCAATGCTGAATAACAAGCTCACACAGAACTTGTCCAATGTTGAATAACAAGCTCATACAAAACTTGTCCAAATCTGCTCTAGAAATCTGTCCCAACACTGTCCTCAAATATTTCCCAAAGGCCTTCTCAAAGGCTCAATCAATCATGCTCAAGTAGTACTCAAATAACTAAAATAATAATCTCAAATCAAATCAACTCAACAACAAAAAAAACCCCCCAAAAAAAAACAAAAACAAAAAAAAAAAAAAAAAAAAAAAAAAAAAAATTTCTTTCACAACCAATGGGCTTCAACCACTATGCTTATAACTCGTTCCCTACCTTTATCAACTTTAACATCGACAATCTCCACAATTTTCTTTAGCCTCTTGACTGCCACCTCCTCCGTGACTAACGACTTTGCCTCGCATCCATTGTGTAGCTCAATGTCTCTAGTTTCTAATGGCTGCCATGAATGTTTTCATCGCCTGCGTAGGTATTGACAGTGGACCGTTACATCTAGCGTTGGAACCTCAATCTATGCGTAGTCATCAACACTCGATATTCTGCTTCTTGCTAGGGCATATGTTAGGGCTACTCAATGTCTTTGCCTTGCATGTGCCAATTTGCACTCTTGACCAACTGGGTGCTAGTGCCACTATTTGCTTTGACTCTGGCATCTCTTTGACAACTGCTACTTCTTTTAGAGAAAATTAATGCTCTCTTATACCAAATGATGTGTTGTATTTTTGGTTAAGAAACGCATGCCTTCCCATTCACAACATAGATTCTATTTTATCTGCAGATTGGGAATGTTACAGGCTTCAAAACAAGCACCTGCCAGCTTATGCTTCCATGACACGTCGACTTGTGCTGCATGTTCTATCTCAGATAACGCCTATCAACTACTGCATCGAAAACCTAGCTGTTCACCATGTTGTTCTACTGAAGCACATCAGTTTGATACTATCTCCACAAACATCTACATGAACTGAAACACATTTTGACAACTATACGACAACTCCCCGACTACTTTCCTTTCATCCTCAGATATCCACACAAATACATAGGAGCATTAAAATAAAACTTTAACATTGCTCCCCCTGAGGATGTGCTACCTGGAGCTGCTTAGTGCAATAGAGGAGTAATCTCCTTCTATCCAAGGAGACACGATTTCCTCTCTTCTTTCTTTCTCCAATCTTTCTTGAACTTAGGTTGAAGGTTTTCAACTGCATCCCTATTTTGAACCTTTTCGTGAACTTGAACATTTCTCTTGGGTGGTTGTCTCTTGTACATCCTTGATGGATGATTATTTTCCTTTCTTTGATGCACATGATTTCTTCCCTGTCTGTGTTGCATTCTTTGCATCTGATGAAATCTACTGTCTTGCCTTAGATTAGATACAAAAGTTCTTGGACAAGACCTTGCTATGTGCCCATGACCATTACATTTAAAACATTGCACATGGTGTTCAACCGAAATAACAGATGTATTTCTACCAAGCATAACTCTTTGATCTATTATTCAATCCACAATAAATTGCCTTGTGACCATAATGGTTGCATCTAAAACAATAGCCATTAAAAGCATTATTATGAATAAAGTGAGAGTGATAGAACCTCTTTTGTTGTGGTTGCTTTGTTGTAGATCTCCTTTGAGATTTTCTTCCTTTTGAGGATTCAGCTTCAAGCTTTTCTTGCTTTGATCCTTCAATAGTGGATTTCTTCTTCTCTGTAGCTTTAGAAGATGAAGGTTGTTCAACTTCACATCCAAGACCAAGCTTACACATGGGGCTTCTTTGTTGCCTTATCATTTTATCTAGTAGCTCTGTGCTCTTCTCAAATTTGAGATTTGTATTGGCCTCTTCTAGTTGTTTCCTCAATAACACAATCTCCTCTTCTTGTTTGCAGCAAACAATCTCTTTCTCATTGATCTGTGACTTCAAGGCTTCTTCTAGTTTCTTGGCTTTATGAATTTGTAAGAAGAGATCTTCAATATTACCCTCATATTCTTCCAACTTCTTGGACAGTCTTTTGTTCTTTTTCCTTTCTAAACCCAACTCTTCAAGTGCAGCGATCAACTCACCTTCTAGATCTACTTCAACCTCTAGGTTTTCATCACATACTTGTTCTTTTTCTATTTTTTCTTCTTTGAGTGCCATATAAAGAACTTCACCTGTTTCCTCTTCAGAATCCTCACTGTAGTTGTCTTCTGATGAACTGACATTCTTGGAGATGAAACTTTTCTTCTTGAAGTTGCCTTTTCTGAAATTTGTTTTGTTCTTCCAGTCACTTCTTTCTTGGTGCGATCCTTCATCACTTATGTTCTTCTCATTAAGTGGACATTTAGCTGCAAGATGCCCAATGCCTCCACAATTGAAACATTTAAACGGTAACTTTCCTCTGTATTTTCCTTTTCCCATTTTTAGTTTTCGAACAAAGTTTGCTTCCATTTCATCTGATGTCTCTTCTTCCTCGGATTCTTGTTTTGCTTTTATATTTTTATGTGCTTTAAAAGCAGCTTCTCTATCTGTGGGTTTAGTTTTTCCTATTCTCATCTCATATGCAGTCAAAGAACCATGCATCTCATCCATACTAAAAGTATTTAGATCTTTAGCTTCTTCTATTGCTGAAACTTTAGAATCAAATCTTTGGGGAAGAGATCTTAGTACCTTTTTCACGATGACAACATCTTCCATTTCCTCGTCGAGTCCTCTAATCGCATTAATGATTCCATTAACTCTCAGCATGTATGCCTCTATGTTCTCATCGTCATTCATCTTTAATGCTTCGAACTGAGCTCGATGCGTTTGTAACTTGGCCTCCTTGATCTTGTCGTCTCCTTCATGAATGCTCTTTAGTTTGTCCCATATGTCTTTTGCCATTTTACAACTCATAATCTTTATCAGTTCGTTGTCCATTAAACCGCACATGATAGCATTCTTTGCTTTAGAGTTATTCTCAAACAGTTTCTTACCGACAGCATCGGTTGGAGGAGTGGTGGGTATTGTGTATCCACTGTCTACTGAATCCCAAATGTCATATCCCAAAGCACAAAGATATGTCTGCATCCTGAGTTTCCAAAATGTGTAATTAGTTCCATCCAACAATGGTGCTTTGTTTGATGAGAAGCCTTCACCACCTGCCATTGCGTACTAATCCAAGATCAACCCTAGCTGATTTAGCCTGATAAGGGAAACTGGCTCTGATACCAATTGTTAGTCTCACAATGACACTGAGAGGGGGGGTGAATCAGTGTGGCTCTTTAAAACTTAAAAACTTCAACTCTTAAAGCCAAAACAATGAAAACTTAAAACCACATAAAGCAAATATAACAAGAGAGCATCACACAACACAAGATGTACCGAGGTTCACCAGTTTTGGCTACTCCTCAAAAATTGACTGTTTGGACTCCCATCCAAATCCAGCCTTTGCAAAATATCAATTTTACAATCAATTTACCAGCACCCACTGGAAGGAGCACCAACCCCTGATTTATCTGCACCAACAGAAAGGAGCACCAACCCCTAATTTATCTGCACCAATAGAAAGGAGCACCAACCCCTAATTTATCTACACCAACCCCTAATTTATCTACACCAACAGAAAGGAGCACCAACCCCTAATTCCAAGCACCAACTTGGACTACAATTTTGAAACTATAAGATTGACATAAAAATGCCTCTGCTTTATACAAGACCCTGACTGGTCTATTGCTAACCCAACCTCTCTCACTATTCACCAAAACATCACACACACTTAAGGCTCTGCTTACTGCACTTTTACAGCCCTCTTACAACCCTCTTGCTGTGCTTCTTACTGCATTCTTACGGCTCTCATGGCTCTGCCTAACGCTCTCTTACGACACTCTTCCAACCCTCTTTTTGTAGCACTTTCACCCTATTTCAGCAACACTTTAATTCTCCACGCAGACCTCCTTTTATAACAAAATTTTGATTCTATTTTTAACTTCCATATTTTCACATGCAACTTATTAATAGAAACTTCTATATGTAACTCCTTTATCTCACAATATTCTCTCATGCATCCTATTAATAGTTACGGCTCAAGTTTGGTCTTCGACTGATGACTTTCAGTTTAACCGCCGCTCGATGATTACACTCTGTAACTGGCCTTGTAACTGTCTTTCTGACTTCAGTTCACTATTCTTATTTTAGCTGCATGATTTTTCTCTATAACTGCACCTATAACTGATGTATTGACTTCAGTTAACTCTTCTTATTTTAGCTGCATGATTTTCTTCTGCAACCCCCTATAACTGCCATATAACTTTAGTTAACTATCACATATCTTATTTCGGTTAGGTTCTCTTCTTAGCTCATGCCAAAGTGACCTATCGTGAAATCGTGACACTTCTGCCTCTTTGTCCTCTTCTCGAATTTTGCCCATGAAAACACATGTCGCGATATCACGACACTTTCGCCTCCTTGCTACTCTTCTTGGCTTCAACCAGCGAAAACACATGTCGCGATATCGTGACACTTTCACCTCCTTGCTACTTTTCTTGGCTTCAACCAAAAACACAACATGTCGCGATATCGTGACACTTTCACCTCCTTGCTACTCTTCTTGGCTTTAACCTACAAAAACACATGTCACGATATCGTGACACTTTCGCCTCCTTACTCTTCCTCTTTACTTTTGTCATGATATCGTGACACTTCTACCTTCTTACTTTCTCTCTCCTCCTTAAGTCATGAAAATGCGACATGTCACGAAATCGTGACACTTTCTCTCCTTTGCTCTTTCTCTTGCCTTTGGTCATGAAAACTCGACATGTCACGATATCGTGACACTTTTTCTCCTTAGCTCTTTCTCTTGCCTTCGAGTCGTGAAAACCCGACATGTCGCGATATCATGACACTTTTTCTCCTTAGCTCTTTCTCTTGCCTTCGGGTCGTGAAAACTCGACATGTCGCGATATCATGACACTTTTTCTTCTCTCTCTCTTGCAATATGTCATGAAATCGTGACACTTTTTCTTTCGAACTTTCTCTTCAACATGTCACGAATATCCTGACACTTTTTCTTTACTCTCTTCAATATGTCACGAAATCGTGACACTTTTTCTCCATACAATCTCTCTTGCAATATGTCACGAAATCGTGACACTTTTTCGTCCATACAATTTCTCTTGCAATATGTCACAAAATCGTGACACTTTTTCTTCCGTACAATCTCTCTTGCAATATGTCACGAAATCATGACACTTTTTCTTCTTGCCTTTCTCTCTTCCAACATGTCACGAAATCGTGACACTTTTTCTTGCTTGCGCTTTCTCTCCGAACATGTCACAAAATCATGATAGTTTTTCTTGCTTGCACTTTCTCTCCGAACATGTCATGAAATCATGATAGTTTTGCTTGCTTGCGCTTTCTCTCCGAACATGTCACGAAATCGTGACAGTTTTTCTTTCTTCTCAACATGTCGCGATATCGCGACAGTTTTTCTTTCTTTCTCAACATGTCGCGATATCGCGACAATTTTTCTTTCTTGCTCAACATGTCGTGATATCGCGACAGTTTTCTTCCTTGTGATTTTCTTTTGATTTTTAGTATATGGGCCACTTCGATCTTTTGGAGAATCACTTGTACATACTCTGAAGAACCTCTAAGAACATCTTAACTCCTGTCCACTGCATCAACCGATCTATCTGACTGTGTTGACAACAATGACAATACTGTTCCTGCACCTTGCTCAACAATCTCCCCCTTTGGAATTGTTGGCAACACACATGCAATTTCCTATAATTCTTCTCCCCCTTTGACAATAATACCAAAGGGCTACTGTAGACTCCCCCTGAGTCCATGCACAACATTCTCAGGCACACATTATTACAGTTAGCAAAAATTACAAACATGAGCAAAAAGATAATCAAATATATAAATGCTCCCCCTGAGAATGTGGTCTCGATAGCTAGTCTTCTTGAACACCCCCTTTTTAATATCCAACTTTTACCTCTCCCACCCTCACTCGGATCTATCTTCAACTGTGTTGGCTGCTGGATCTCTATCCATTGAGACTCTATCCTCTGTACTCTGTCAATAGGCTCACACAGAACCTGCTTAACAAGCTCACATAGAACTTGTCCAATGCTGAATAACAAGCTCACACAGAACTTGTCCAATGTTGAATAACAAGCTCATACAAAACCTGTCCAAATCTGCTCTAGAAATCTGTCCCAACACTGTCCTCAAATATTTCCCAAAGGCCTTCTCAAAGGCTCAATCAATCATGCTCAAGTAGTACTCAAAAAAAAACAAAAAAATTCTTTCACAACCAATGGGCTTCAACCACTATGCTTATAACTCATTCCCTACCTTTATCAACTTTAACATCGACAATCTCCACAATTTTCTTTAGCCTCTTGACTGCCACCTCCTTCGTGACTAACGACTTTGCCTCGCATCCGTTGTGCAGCTCAATGTCTCTGGTTTCTAACGGCTGCCATGAATGTTTTCATCGCCTGCATAGGTATTGACAGTGGACCGTTACATCTAGCATTGGAACCTCAATCTGCGTGCAATCATCAACACTCGATATTCTGCTTCTTGCTAGGGCATATGTCAGGGCTACTCAATGTCTTTGCCTTGCATGTGCCAATTTGCACTCTTGACCAACTGGGTGCTAGTGCCACTCTTTGCTTTGACTCTGGAATCTCTTTGACAATGGCTACTTCTTTAGAGAAAATTAATGCTCTCTTATACCAAACGATGTGTTGTATTTTTGGTTAAGAAACGCATGCCTTCCCACTCACAACACGGATTCTATTTTATCTACAGATTGGGAATGTTACAGGCTTCAAAACAAGCACTTGCCAGCTTATGCTTCCATGACACGTCGACCTGTGCTGCATGTTCTATCTCAGATAACGCCTATCAACTGCTGCATCGAAAACCTAGCTGTTCACCATGTTGTTCTGCTGAAGCACATCAGTTTGATACTATCTCCACAAACATCTACATGAACTGAAACACATTTTGACAACTATACGACAACTCCCCGACTACTTTCCTTTCATCCTCAGATATCCACACAAATACATAGGAGCATTAAAATAAAACTTTAACATTGCTCCCCCTGAGGATGTGCTACCTGTAGCTGCTTAGTGCAATAGAGGAGTAATCTCCTTCAATCCAAGGAGACACGATTTCCTCTCTTCTTTCTTTCTCCAATATTTCTTGAACTTAGGCTGAAGGTTTTCAACTGCATCCCTATTTTGAACCTTTTCGTGAACTTGAACATTTCTCTTGGGTGGTTGTCTCTTGTACATCCTTGATGGATGATTATTTTCCTTTCTTTGATGCACATGATTTCTTCCCTGTCTGTGTTGCATTCTTTGCATCTGATGAAATCTACTGTCTTGCCTTAGATTAGATACAAAAGTTCTTGGACAAGACCTTGCTATGTGCCCATGACCATTACATTTAAAACATTGCACATGGTGTTCAACCGGAATAATAGATGTATTTCTACCAAGCATAACTCTTTGATCTATTATTCAATCCACAATAAATTGCCTTGTGACCATAATGGTTGCATCTAAAACAATAGCCATTAAAAGCATTATTATGAATAAAGTGAGAGTGATAGAACCTCTTTTGTTGTGGTTGCTTTGCTGTAGATCTCCTTTGAGATTTTCTTCCTTTTGAGGATTCAACTTCAAGCTTTTCTTGCTTTGATCCTTCAGTAGTGGATTTCTTCTTCTCTGTAGATTTAGAAGATGAAGGTTGTTCAGCTTCACATCCAAGACCAAGCTTACACATGGGGCTTCTTTGTTGCCTTATCATTTTATCTAGTAGCTCTGTGCTCTTCTCAAATTTGAGATTTGTATTGGCCTCTTCTAGTTGTTTCCTCAATAACACAATCTCCTCTTCTTGTTTGCAGCAAACAATCTCTTTCTCATTGATCTCTGACTTCAAGGCTTCTTCTAGTTTCTTGGCTTTATGAATTTGTAAGAAGAGATCTTCAATATTACCCTCATATTCTTCCAACTTCTTGGACAGTCTTTTGTTCTTTTTCCTTTCTAAACCCAACTCTTCAAGTGCAGCGATCAACTCACCTTCTAGATCTACTTCAACCTCTAGGTTTTCATCACATACTTGTTCTTTTTCTATTTTTTCTTCTTTGAGTGCCATATAAAGAACTTCACCTATTTCCTCTTCAGAATCCTCACTGTAGTTGTCTTTTGATGAACTGACATTCTTGGAGATGAAACTTTTCTTCTTGAAGTTGCCTTTTCTGAAATTTGTTTTGTTCTTCCAGTCACTTCTTTCTTGGTGCGATCCTTCATCACTTATGTTCTTCTCATTAAGTGGACATTTAGCTGCAAGATGCCCAATGCCTCCACAATTGAAACATTTAAACGGTAACTTTCCTCCTGTATTTTTCTTTTCCCATTTTTAGTTTTTGAACAAAGTTTGCTTTGTTTCATCTGATGTCTCTTCTTCTTCGGATTCTTGTTTTGCTTTTATATTTTTATGTGCTTTAAAAGTAGACTTTCTATCTGTGGGTTTAGTTTTTCCTATTCTCATCTCATATGCAGTCAAAGAACCATGCATCTCATCCATACTAAAAGTATTTAGATCTTTAGCTTCTTCTATTGCTGAAACTTTAGAATCAAATCTTTGGGGAAGAGATCTTAGTACCTTTTTCACGATGACAACATCTTCCATTTCCTCGTCGAGTCCTCTAATCGCATTAATGATTCCATTAACTCTCAGCATGTATGCCTCTATGTTCTCATCGTCATTCATCTTTAATGCTTCGAACTGAGCTCGATGCGTTTGTAACTTGGCCTCCTTGATCTTGCCATCTCCTTCATGAATGCTCTTTAGTTTGTCCCATATGTCTTTTGCCATTTTACAACTCATAATATTTATCAATTCGTTGTCCATTAAACCGCACATGATAGCATTCTTTGCTTTAGAGTTATTCTCAAACAGTTTCTTACCGGCAACATCGGTTGGAGGAGTGGTGGGTATTGTGTATCCACTGTCTACTGAATCCCAAATGTCATATCCCAAAGCACAAAGATATATCTTGCATCCTGAGTTTCCAAAATGTGTAATTAGTTCCATCCAACAATGGTGCTTTGTTTGATGAGAAGCCTTCACCACCTGCCATTGCGTACTAATCCAAGATCAACCCTAGCTGATTTAGCTTGATAAGGAAACTGGCTCTGATACCAATTGTTAGTCTCACAATGACACTAAGAGGGGGGGTGAATCAGTGTGGCTCTTTAAAACTTAAAAACTTCAACTCTTAAAGCCAAAACAATGAAAACTTAAAACCACATAAAGCAAATATAACAAGAGAGCATCACACAACACAAGATGTACCGAGGTTCACCAGTTTTGGCTACTCCTCAAAAATTGACTATTTGGACTCCCATCCAAATCCAACCTTTGCAAAATATCAATTTTACAATCAATTTACCAGCACCCACTGGAAGGAGCACCAACCCCTGATTTATCTGCACCAACAGAAAGGAGCACCAACCCCTAATTTATCTGCACCAACAGAAAGGAGCACCAACCCCTAATTTATCTACACCAACAGAAAGGAGCACCAACCCCTAATTCCAAGCACCAACTTGGACTACAATTTTGAAACTATAAGATTGACATAAAAATGCCTCTGCTTTATACAAGACCCTGACTAGTCTATTGCTAACCCAACCTCTCTCACTATTCACCAAAACATCACACACACTTAAGGCTCTACTTACTGCACTTTTATAGCCCTCTTACAACCCTCTTGCTACGCTTCTTACTGCATTCTTACGGCTCTCACGGCTCTGCCTAACGCTCTCTTACGACACTCTTCCAACCCTCTTTTTGCAGCACTTTCACCCTATTTCAGCACTTTAATTCTCCATAGACCTCCTTTTATAACAAAATTCTGATTCTATTTTTAACTTCCATATTTTCACATGCAACTTATTAATAGAAACTTCTATATGTAACTCCTTTATCTCACAGTATTCTCTCATGCATCCTATTAATAGTTACGGCTCAAGTTTGGTCTTCGACTGATGACTTTCAGTTTAACCGTCACTCGATGATTACACTCCGTAACTAGCCTTATAACTATCATTTTGACTTTAGTTCACTATTCTTATTTTAGCTGCATGATTTTTCTCTATAACTGCACCTATAACTGACGTACTGACTTTAGTTAACTCTTCTTATTTTAGTTGCATGATTTTCTTCTACAACTGCCCCTATAACTATCATATAACTTCAGTTAACTATCACATATCTTATTTTAACTGGGTTCTCTTCTTAGCTCATGCCAAAGTGACCTATCATGAAATCGTGACACTTCTGCCTCTTTGTCCTCTTCTCGCTTTCACCCGTGAAAACACATGTCGCGATATCGTGACACTTTCGCCTCCTTGCTACTCTTCTTGGCTTCAACCCATGAAAACACAACATGTCGCGATATCGTGACACTTTTGCCTCCTTGCTACTCTTCTTGGCTTCAACCCGAAAACACAACATGTCACGATATCGTGACACTTTCGCCTCCTTGCTACTCTTCTTGGCTTGTACCAACAAAACAACATGTCACGATATCATGACACTTTCACCTCTACTCTCAACATGTCACGATATCGACACTTCCCTCCTTACTCTTCTTCTTTACTTTTGTCGCGATATCGCGACACTTCTCCTTCTTACTTTCTCTCTCCTCCTTAAGTCGTGAAAATGTGACATGTCACGAAATCGTGACACTTTTTCTCCTTAGCTCTTTCTCTTGCCTTCGGGTCACGAAAACCCGACATGTCACGATATCATGACACTTTTTCTCCTTAGCTCTTTCTCTTGCCTTCGGGTCGCGAAAACCCGACATGTCACGATATCGCGACACTTTTTCTTTCGTACTCTCTCTCTTACAATATGTCGTGAAATCGTGACACTTTTTCGTCCGTACAACTTCTCTTGCAATATGTCACGAAATCGTGACACTTTTTCTTTCGTACAATCTCTCTTGCAATATGTCGTGAAATCGCGACACTTTTTCTTGCTTGCGCTTTCTCTCCGAACATGTCACGAAATCATGACAGTTTTTCTTGCTTGCTCTTTCTCTCCGAACATGTCACGAAATCGCGATAGTTTTTCTTGCTTGCGCTTTCTCTCCGAACATGTCACGAAATCGTGACAGTTTTGCTTGCTTGCACTTTCTCTCCGAACATGTCATGAAATCGTGACAATTTTGCTTTCTTCTCAACATGTCGCGATATCGCGACAGTTTTTCTTTCTTGCTCAACATGTCGCGATATCACGACAGTTTTTCTTTCTTTCTCAACATGTCGCGATATCGTGACAGTTTTCTTCCTTGTGATTTTTTTTTGATTTTTAGCATATGGGCCACTTCGATCTTTTGGAGAATCACTGTACATACTCTGAAGAACCTCTTAACTCCTGCTCTGAAGAACCTTTTAACTCCTGTCCACTGCATCAACCGATCTGTCTGACTGTGTTGACAACAATGACAATACTATTGTTGCACCTTGCTCAACACATACTCCCTCAATAAATTTTTAAAAAAAATAGGAAAAAACAAAAAAAAATCAGGGGAGGGAGGATTTCCATGAGGGAAATCCCCTCTCAAGGGTTTTCACAGGGCATGGAAAGCCTACTCTGATACCAAATGTTGGGACTGAAACTGATGGGATTATTTTATTGATACAAATGGTTACAATATATAGGCACAAGCCTATATGAAACAATTGACAAGTGTCAAGGAAGGCATAGTGCACATTACATTAATTCTAACAAAAACATAGAATAAGGATGCTATTTTTTTCTTCCCTATCAAATGAAATATATATATATATATATATATATATATATATATATATATATATATATATATATATATATATATATATATATATATCCACTATTCATTTACTATTCACTAGTTACTATTCACTATTCACTATTCACTATTCACTATTCACTATTCACTATTCACTATTCACTATTCACTATTCACTATTCACTATTCACTATTCACTATCCACTGTGAAGTGAACTCTACGTTCATCCTGCTACACATAATCGACATGTGGAGTCATCGAATTATAGTCATTTTGTGCTATAATCACTATTTATATTTACTATTCACTATTTTAAGTCATCCCTTTGAATAGTTTATTACACTAGGTAATCAATTCTTCCAATAATCTAGATAGGACATTTAAATTTAGATTATGGCTTCCAATATATGAGGCAGTAGAAGATTAAGTTTTTACCAATAAGCTTCAACAAGCTTTTAAATGGGGATAAATCCTAATCCTTTAGTAAATGAATGAATCTACTAGTGCATATAGATTTATAAGCAATGAAGATTATCCTTTAGGCTTCAAACTAGCTTTAATAGAAAATTATATCCCTTTTAACTAGTAAAAAATGAGGTTATAATGAAGCTTCTATCAAGCATAGTAAATAAACCTACATTATTTGATTAACAACCTAATCAATACAAGAGAGATCCAACCTGATCTATCTTCTCTTGAAACTTCCAAGTGCTCCCTGAGTCTTCATGCCTTTCTCCATGAGTTAAGTCCTTCCAATATTCCAAGAGTTGCCTTCTTCTTCAACTAAGAAATGTCTTCAACCTTCTGGTTTCTGATCCACCAAGGTGGAGAGCATACTCCCTAGGTATCCAAGATTTCTTCTACCCAAAACTTAGTACTTTCCCAAAGCTTTTTGGTTTCTTATCCACCATAGTGGAGAGCATACTCCCTAAGCTCCAGGATTTCCTAGATGCCCTTTCTTTCCCAAGGTGTCCTCTATTTATAGGAAAATTTCCCCACTTATGGCCAACTAGTGACCTTATTATTTTATTATTAAAATATGTCTTGGGCCCTTTAATACTTATCAAATCATATGGAGGGTAATCCAAAAAGTAGAAGAATGTCCAAATAAGGATAAGGTAGATCACCTTATCTTGTTTTGTGTTCCATTTTCATGGGAACAAACACAAAACTAATACTATTGAGGTATAGAATAGATACAAAGGTAGGACTATTAATGATAAAGAAAAAAACCTTCTTTTTATTCAAGGATAACAACTAAAGCATTGATGTAACAACTAATGCTAATGGATATTTTTTTTGTTCTGTAACAAGTTCGTTTCTTTCAACTGACTCTTCTAGTTTTTTTTTTATCTAAGGATTCTTCAATTTATTTTTAAATTAATTCTTCTATTTTTTGTCTTAGATTTTTTTGTTCAAATTCTCTCATTTTTCTTGCTACCTCCTATAGGTATAGTTCTATTTCAATTTTTTTTGGTATTTGAGTGTCTAAATATTGTCTCATATGAAACTTAAATTCAACAAATTTTTAATTTCATTCTTCTCATTAAACCGAATTAACTTAATTCAACAAATGGCCTCTTGCTATTTTATGTGTATCTTGTAAATATCACTAGGGTTGTGAGAGGGTCCAACACTGTACTATTCCAATATTTCATGTCTAATTATTGATGCCTTTGAGTTACCTCAAACATGGTGAATGTTTCTGTTGATTAGAATTTTGAAAGCATTTATTTATTCCTAGACCCAGTGGTTAGATGAATGTTCTAGAGAATGTATGCTACAAGGAAGTGCAAAGAAATTTTGCTCTTGATTATGTTACACTTTGCATGGGGTGGGACATATTGCCATGGAAATCCATACAATATTGGTTTAGATTCCTTTAAAATTGTCTACCCTTTTGGTCTAAAATTGCATTATTGATCTTCTCTGACCTTATCCATGTACTTTGTTGACTAATTGTTCTTTTACTTTTATCTATGGTCCTTTGTAATTAGGTGGGCCTTGTGGCATAGCCTTGTTTTGGTTCTTATTTTTTCCACCTCAAATGTAATTTTTGGGTGGTTATTAGATTCTTGAAAACTAGGAAAAATTTGGGTTATGCAAACGAGTTTTTATGGGTCTGATTACACCTTCTCTATGATCTCTCTACAAGTGGAAATAGAAGAGATAAGTCCAATTTAGATATTGATTTTTTATTTTATACATGGAATCTGATTTGGTTCTATCTGGAAATTAAAATTTTGCTTTTTGTTTTATTTTTCTATTTTGGCTTTATGATGTGTGTACAATATTCAAAGTGGCAATATGTTGTCAATTTTGGGTACCTTGGGTACATTGCTCTTGCTCTAAGTGTAGATGTTGTCATTGATGTCAAGAAGGTCTTGAAGCAATTTGGTTTGATGTCAAAGAATGTTTCTTGATGAAGGTTTCAGCATGGATAGTGAGTTTCCAAGAAGATCAAGGTAGCCCAGTTGCAAAAGATTAAGAAAAATACAAGTAAGAAAAAGTATGCAGGCGGCTGGAAAAATTGTCACGATTTCGTGACATGTTTCAGGAAAGAGAAAGCGCTGGCAAAATTGTCATGATTTCGTGACATGTTTGAGGAGAGAGAAAGTTTGAGCAAATGCGTCACGATTTCGTGACATGCAGGAAGGCAGATACGAAGCAAGCAAAACTATCGCGATTTCGTGACATGTCACATTTTTGTGACTCAGACAGTGCAGGAAGGCAGAGAAAGAAAAGTGTCGCGATTTCATGACATTCTACAAAGGAGGCTGTACGGACAGAAAAATGTCATGATTTCGTGACATGTTGCAGAAGAAAGAGTCCGCAGTGTAAGCTGTCGTAATTTCACGACAAGATCGAAGAGTGAAAGTTTTTCAGGAACTGTCGCAATTTCGCGACATGCTGCAGAGGTCGAGGTGAGGACTGTCGTGATTTCGTGACATGCTAAAAAATATCAAAATGAGAAGCGTCGTGATTTCGTGCCATGCAGCAAAGGAAAGAGTCTGAAAGGAGCAGCATCGTGATTTCACGACAGGAAGTGGAGAAACCGTATGAAATCCAGAAGTGTCACGATTTTGCGATAGGTAGTGGAGAAAGCGTACGGAAGCCAAAAGTGTCATGATTTCGTGACAGGTAGTGGAGAAAATGTACGAAAGCCAGAAGCATCACGATTTCGTGACAGGTTGTAGGGAAATCTTTCAGAAGCTAAAAGCATCACGATTTCGCGATAGGCTACAAAGAAGTACGGATGTAGAAAGTGTCATGATTTCATGACAGGTTGAGTTGGCAGCATATAGTTGTGTTACAAGTGTGAATAGGGTTGTTTCGAAACTGGCTTAGAAAAATCTCTTTTCTAAGTTTCAGTGTGAATTCTCCCTCATTATGTCGGCAAATTTTGTCGGCAAGTTTGTTTTTATTTATTCCCTAATTTCCTCCTATCTTCCTCCTATTTTCCCTCCTCCTTATCCCTCCGTTAATCCTTCTTCCCCCTTATCCCTCCAACTCCCTTATCCCTTCTTATCCTCCATTTTCCCCTTATCTCTCCTTTGCCGACTTTCTTCCTATTCCCTACTCTATATATTATTGGATATACATTTGTTATTGGGTTGGATGCTTCAAATTAAATAAATGATTTAATTTTTGTCCTCTGCATTATTTTGTTTGTTTGACTGCGTTCGGATCTTACATCTGGTATCAGAGCCAGACTCCGTCGTCCGGCAGGCACGATTCCCGAGGCATAGTGAAGTCAACGCGAGCATGGTTCCCGAGGCACGACCAGGCAAGCACGTAGTCTGAGGCAGGAGTCAACTGGCTCAAATCCTGAGGCAGATCACGAGCAGACTCAAACACAGTCCCTGAGGCAGGTCGGGCACATATATCGAGGTAGATCGTGCATAGTCAAGTTGACACATGGCAGCGACGTGGCAGTAGAGGCAGAGGTGACTGGACGACACGTGGCACAGAGCGATTGGCAGTTTGGTTGGCAGCGAGTTGAAAAAATACCGCCACGTGGCGGATGGCGATTGGCACACGTTGGCGAACGACGATTGGCTCCACGTGGCGAAACGCGATTGGGCGAACAGAGCGGGTAAAATTTGGCCACGTCCGAGTGCCCGAAGGCATTCGAAGTCGACAGTGCGACTTCAGGGTTAAAAACCCTTTCGCGTCCATCATTGGACGCATGTGGGATAATCCCACGTCAATTTTTTTTTTTTAAATCTGCCCGTCGCGGATATAATACCATCCGCATTCCTTTCTATCTCGTCCGAGCACGCTTGGCGTGGCGGTCAGGGTGGTTCGCTTGTTGTGAGGAGGTATGCGGGTCGAATCGTCCTTTCTTTACTCAGCCAGCCGTCGTGGTCTAGCGGCAAAGCACGCCGCTGTTTTCAGGGTGGTCACGGGGTCGAATCCCCTGCGTGACGAAAAGGTAAAACAAATTTTTATTTAAAATTTTATAAGGTTTTATTTTTTATTTAAAGTTTTAAAATTATTTAATAAATTTAAATTATATATTTATTTAATATTATCTTTTTAATAATAAATTTAAAAGATAATTTAAATAAAATATAAAAATTTATTAATTTTTTTTTAAAAACTTTAGAAAAATTTTAAAGCCTTATTTGAAGAGTTTTTTGTGGTCAATTAAAACTCGCCCAAGGGGGCTTGAAAATTTGCATATTGTGAATCTGGAAAAGTGACGGGAAGTCTTCCGGAGCACCCGTTTAGCACTGCCCCTTGGAACCCCGTTTAAGGGTTCAATATTGAAGTGGAGCCAAAGCCAGTAAATCCAGAGCTAGTAGAGCCAGAGCCAGCAGAGTCAGAGCCAGTGGAGCCAGAGCAGAGCCAGAGCTAGAGCTAAAGCCAGTATTGGGAGTCTCATAACAAGCAATCAGTAAGAGAATTACTTTGCTTTGTAATTGCTTATTTCAGTGAAATCAAAGTTTGTTTTTTGAAATGGCTGCAAGTAATAGTCTACCAATCCCTGAATTTAATGGTAGCGACTATGATTACTGGTCTATAAAAATGAAGACTTTGTTGATAGGAAAAGGCCTTTGGGATGTTGTAGAAGATGGCTATGAAGAACCAACTGCTGCAGAATGGGCAGCTTTTTCAACTGCTGATAGAAGGGCTAAAAAGGAAGCCCAGAAAAATAACTCATTTGCCCTTTATCATATTCATGCTGCCTTAGATAGAACTATCTTCCCTAGAATAGCCTCATATGTAAATGCACAAGATGCATGGAATGCCCTCAAAGAAAGCTATAGAGGTAGTGACCAAGTGAAGCAGGTAAAACTGCAAACTTTGAAACGAGATTTTGAGAATCTCAAGATGCAAGAGAATGAAAGAGTCGGTGATTACTGCGTGCGAGTGAAAGCAGTAGTCGACAAAATGGTCACACTAGGGGAGGATATTAAGCCAGAGATGATGGTGAAGAAAGTGTTGAGAACACTTCTTCCAAAATGGAATTCTGTTGCAATAATTATTGAAGAATCCAAAGACTTAACCACATTGTCTTTTGATGCATTAAGCTGGTTCACTTCTCTCACATGAAGAGAGGTTACAGGAAACTCCTACCACCGGTTATGGAGGAGATGACAAAGCTTTTGCCACACATGAAGGAAGAGGTAGAGGCCGTGGCGAGAGGTCAACAAAGAGGCAGAGGCAGGAATAATCAAAGAGGGGGAACTCCTAACAGAGGAGGATCATCCAACAGAGGTGGAAACCAGAATAGAGGAGGACAGACAGCAATATAGAGGGAAACAATCTGGCAAAGGAAAAGGAGGAGACAAATCAAAGCAAGTTTGCTACAATTGTGGCAAACCTGGCCATTATGCTCGAGATTGTTGGTCAAAGACTTCGCAAGGAAGCAGCAACAACCAGAGCAGTCAGTTTGGGAATTTTGGAGAAGAGGAAGAGTCCTCAAATCTCTTTCTTTCTTATGGCCAGACAGAGCAAAATATGAATGATACATGGATTTTGGACACTGGGTGTTCAAATCACATGAGTGGCAAAGAAGAACTCTTTGCTAAGTTAGACTCCTCATACAAATCCAGCATCCGGTTGGGAGATGACAAGTCATTGGCAGTTGAAGGCATTGGAGCCATGGAGGTTCCAACGAAAGAAGGCATAAAGCAAGTAAGTGATATCTATTACACTCCTCATCTTCAACACAATCTCTTAAGTGTTGGTCAAATGCTTGAAAAGAATTATAAGTTGATTTTTGATGAGGGTAAATGCACCATTTTTGACAAAAACAATAGTAATAGAATCATTACACAAGTGCCAATGTCGAAGAATAGATTATTTCCTTTGAAGTTTGGCCAGCCAAGAGGAAATAAGTTAGCAAATGTTGCAATTACCAATCCAAGTGTCCTATGGCACTTGAGATATGGTCACTTGAATTCAACAAGTTTGAAAATGCTAACTTCACAAGCAATGGTGACTGGACTTCCCAAAGTTCAAGACAGTAAGGAAGTCTGTGAAGGGTGTGCCTTGGGCAAGCATGCCAGATCGAAATTTCCTCATGGACAAGCATGGAGGGCCAGCTATCCTCTTCAGTTGGTACATTCAGACATCTGTGGTCCGATGCAGACCAAGAGTCTAGGTAATCACTCTTACTTCCTACTTTTCATTGATGATTGCACAAGAATGTGTTGGATATATTTTTTGAAGCATAAGGATGAAGCATTTGCATGCTTTGTTGATTTTAAAGCAAAAGTTGAAAGTGAGAGTGGATATTCTATAAAATGTCTTAGATCAGATAGAGGAGGAGAATACTCCTCTAATCAGTTTTTGAATTTTTGTAAACATCATGGAATCAAGAGGCAGTTGATAACTGCCTACACTCCACAACAGAATGGTGTAGCAGAAAGAAAGAATCGCACCATTGTGGAGATGGCAAGATCAATGCTTCAGACAAAGCATTTGAGTAATGCATATTGGGGAGATGCAACAAGGACTAGTGTTCACATCTTGAACAGAAGTCCTACTTCAAGTTTGAAAGGGAAGACACCTTACCAAGCCTGGTATGGTAAGAAACCAAATGTGAAGTATTTCAGAGTATTTGGTTCATTGGCATATGCTCACATTCTCGATGAGCTGAGAAAGAAGTTGGATCCAAAGAGTCAGGCTTGCATTTTTGTAGGATACTGTGAAAACACAAAGGGTTATAGACTCTACAATCCTACAACTCGAAAGATAGTGGTTTCAAGGGATGTGATTTTTGATGAAGGGGGAGAGTGGGGTAAGCCCCAAATATTCAGTGATGTTGAAGCCAATGATGTAGTTGCTCGACGAGTGCAACCACAACTATCATAGAAAGGAAAGCAGTCTCCGCCCACACATCCACCAAGTCCATATTCTGATTCAACTGCTTCACCAAGTCCTTCTCCACAGCGATCAGTAAGTTCCTCACCAATGGATATTGATGTTCCATCCAAAGGTAAGAGAACTTTACAGTATCATCCATCATCTCAGATGTTGGATAAAAATTTTTCAAGAAGATATACTAGGAGTCAAGCTAGTGAAATGGAATCTGTTTTACACAGATTAGAAAGTATGCACTTGTATGGTGATGATGAATCCCAGCAAGAACCTAGAGGAGATCAAGTTAACTATGCTTTGTTAACTAGTGCACGACTTGAACCTTCTAGTTATGAGAAGGCATGTACTCAGAAGATTTGGCAAGATGCCATGAAAGAGGAGATAACCTCTATAAAAAACAACGACACTTGGGAGCTCGTGAAGCTTCCGAAAGGAAAGAAATGTGTTGGCTGTAAATGGATCTTCAAGACCAAGTTTAATGCTGATGGAAGCATTGAGAAGCATAAGGCAAGATTAGTGGCAAAGGGTTTTACTCAGAAATATGGAATAGATTATGAAGAGACTTTTGCTCCTGTAGCCAGACAGGAGACAATCAGAACAGTTCTTGCCTTAGCTGCACACAAAGGATGGAAAGTCCAACACATGGATGTGAAGAGTGCATTTCTCAATGGTTACTTGACAGAAGAAGTGTATGTTGAGCAGCCACAGGGATTTGAAGTGCAAGGTAAGGAACACCTTGTTTACAGATTGAAGAAGGCACTCTATGGTCTTAAACAGGCACCAAGAGCTTGGTACTCACGCATTGATGGGTACTTCAAAGATTATGGGTTCACCAGGAGCAAAAATGAACCCACACTCTACTACCTAAAGCAAGGTAATGACATCCTCATAGTTTGTTTGTATGTGGATGATCTCATTTTTATGGGTAGTAATGAAAAAATGAATATGGAGTTCAAACACTCCATGATGACGCAGTTTGAGATGAAGGATCTTGGATTAATGCACTACTACCTTGGAATGGAGGTTCATCGATCAAATACAGGGATCTTCATCTGTCAACATAAGTATGCTCAGGACATGATCAAGAAGTTTGCTATGGAGCATTGCAAACCGGTTGCAACTCCAGTTGGACATGGGATCCAATTAAGCAAAGATGATGGAGCACCAAAAGTTGATGTGACCACTTTCAGAAGCATGGTTGGGAGTTTGATGTTTCTCGCCAACACCAGACCAGATATTCGGTATGTTGTATCTCTTGTTTCTAGATTTATGTCTAACCCCTCCGAGACTGCATTTGCGAGCGGCTAAAAGAATTTTGAGATATGTGAAGGGTACATTGGATTTTGGAATCCAGTACCATAAATGTAACACTATCAAGCTTGTAGGCTTCGGTGATAGTGATTGGGGTAGCAATATTGATGACAGGAAGTCAACATCGGGAAACTGTTTTAGTCTTGGATCGGGACTAATAACTTGGAGTTCAAAAAAGCGGACAGTAGTAGCGCTATCTTCAACAGAAGCGAGTATATAGCGGTTACTTATGCAAGTACTCAAGCCTTGTGGCTAAGGAAAGTACTAGAAGAGATTGGAGAACAGCAAAGTGGTCCGACCAGAATCTACTGCGACAACATCAGTGCCATTCAGTTGGCATATAATCCTGTCCACCATAGCAGAACGAAGCATTTTGATATGAAGTACCACTTCATCGGAGATATGGTGGAACATGAAATTGTTGAGCTTCAATACTTGTCACACTTTGGAGAACGTCGCTGACATCTTCACCAAGGCGATGACAAAAGCTCAATTTGTAAAGCTGAGAGACTGTGTAGTCAGTCCTCTCAACTTTAAGGGGGAGAATGTTGCAAGTATGAATAGGGTTAAGCTGTAAGAGGCTTAGAAAAATCTCTTTTCTAAGCCTAAGTGTGAAATCTCCCTCATTTTGTCGGCAATTTTTGTCGGCAATTTGTTTTTATTTATTCCCTAATTTCTCTCCTATCTTCCTCCTATTTTCCCTCCTCCTTATCCCTCCGTTAATCCTTCTTCCCCCTTATCCCTCCAACTCCCTTATCCCTTCTTATCCTCCATTTTCCCCTTATCTCTCCTTTGCCGACTTTCTTCCTATTCCCTACTTATATATATTATTGGATATACATTTGTTATTTTGTTGGATGCTTCAAATTAAATAAATGATTTAATTTTTGTCCTCTGCATTATTTTGTTTGTTTGACTACGTTTAGATCTTACAAGTTGGAGAAAGTATCATGATTTCGCAACAGAAACTGGAAGCAGGTCTTCTATAGGAGAAGTGTTGCGATTTCACGACAAAAGCAGAGAAGAAGGCCATGAAGTCAAAAGAGTCACGATTTCATGACAGAGTTGCAGATTATGTCAGCAGAAGTAGCTGTGTCGCGATTTCACAACAAAAGCAGAGAAGAAGGCATTGAAGACTAAAGCATCACGATTTCATGACAAAAGTGAAGATGACATCAGCAGAAGGTAGGAGTGTCATGATTTCACGACAAAAGCAAAGAAGAAGGCCATGAAGACTAAGGTGTCACGATTTCGCGACAAGAGTAAATATGACGTCAGCAAAGACAAGAAGTGTCGCAATTTTGTGACAAGAATGTAGTCAATGCAGACAAGGGAAAAAGTGTCACGATATTGCGACAAAAGTTATAAGACAGTGTACGACCGCAAAAGTGTCACGATATCACGACATGTAGTTTCGTGGCAGTAGCTATAGGTGAGTTCCAGAGGCGGTTGAAGGACAAAGTTAACTTTGAGCCGACAAAGTTAAATATGGGCTGATGTAAATTAGGGCATGCAGTCGACGTAGTTTGAGGGTTACAGCTGACTAAGTTTGAGAGTTTTGATCATGAAATTTAGTCTATAAAAGGAGGGTTGTTTCAATATTGAAGGTATCGAATGTGCATATCGAACTTGCACAAGTAGAGTCCACGATGTGCAGAGACCGAGTCGAGTCGATTCAAGTGAAGTGTGCAAGATGTAGCCATAACAGCATAGATAGCGCAAAAGTGGCGAGTTGATGTGCAGAGTAAGCAGTTCGATCGCAAAGTGTTGAGTGCTGCTGTGTTTGTGAAGACTGTGCAAAAGTTGGTTTCTACCAAGTGCAGCCATGACAGAACAGTGAGAAATTGTTGGACATATTTGAGCAAGATTTTGTTGAAGCTTATGGAATAGTTTGGGTAGATTCTTCTGAGAACTTGCAAAGAAGATCTGAGACAAGTCTTGGTGAAGACTTGGGTGAAGATCAAGCAAGCTATTTTGAAAGCTTGAGAACCATTCTTATAAACCAGATTTGAGGATCTATTGAGGACAAAGATTGGTGCAAATTTGAGGATAGATTTGTACCCAGATCAGAGGAAGAGAAAGAGGATAGACTTGTGCTAGACTGAAGGACTGTGTTTGGTGTAGATTCGAGGACCAGCTTTGCAATGATAGAGTTGAGGACAAAGATCTCCAGCCAAAGCATGGAAGACAAGTGTCTTTTGTGGATAGAGTTCCACTTGCTAAGGGTAGAGGAGGTAGAGGTTCTCTAGAGGATCACTAGCCAGAGCAGAGTTAGGGGAAGGTATCTCCTTTGAGCAAAGGCTCATAAACTTTGTAATTGGGAAGGTTTCCCAAAGAACTGTGATATAACTTTTAAAGAAAATTTTTATCCGTGAAGTAGCCCACTTTGGGTGAACCACATAATTTGTTGTGTCTCTTTGTGGATGGTGTTTTTGTGCATTGCTTTTGTTGTTACTGCTATCTTTATACTACATAATATTGAATTGAAAGCTATTTTGAAAGAAAAGGTTAAAAGTGGTCTTATACTGTTCACCCCCCCTCTCAGTATAAGCTTGTGTTCTTCAATTGGTATCAGAGCAGGTTCCTTCGGAAAGTTTAACAGCTTGAAGGAAGATCTTTCAAGAACACAAATGGCAAGGAAAGGAAAAAGAATGTTAATCTCAAGGATGAGTTAGAGTCTAAGGTTCTTAAGTATAGTGAGTTAGAATAGAAAATGGCTTCTCTGGAAGTGGAAATTAAAGAGTACAAGGATAAGATGTACAGGTTTCAATATAGCTCCAAAAGGGTTAAGTCTCTCATCAAAAGTCAAAGAAATCCAATAGATAAAATAGGTCTTGGTTTTGTTAAACCGAACAAAGAACAGGTTGGGGAATCTAGTAAGAAATTTTGAAAGAAAGAAAGTTCTGATGAAGAAAGTACTTCAGATCATGAGTATGTGAGTAATAGATGCGTAGAAACAGAAAACAAAATTTAGATTGAGAAGAAGAAGTTTTCGGGACCCAAAAGGTCGAATAAAGGAAAATTTCATGATAGATGTTTTACGTGTCACAGGTTTAGTCACATGGCTGTACATTGCATGGCTCAAGTGAAAAAGGTAAATGATAGTTTCAGAGGTAGTGACTTCTTTCATGGGTATTGCTACTCTTGTAAACAGTTTGGGAATAAGACAGTCGATTGTGAGGTAAATAACAGGAACGGGTTTAATCAAAACAAGTTCGGCCAGAACAGGTGGTTTCAAAAAATAGGTATGCCTCAAAGAAGTAACATAGTTACTTGTTATAAGTGCAAAAATTAAGGTCACCTAGCTAGACAGTGTAGAGCTGATCTTCCAAGGTACAGGAATAGAAACAGTGGCATGATCAGGTCCAAGGATCAAGGCATGAACAACAACAAGGATGAGAACAAGAACAAGAACAGTAACAGGAATAGGAAAATGGACAATGAGCTCAAGAGAAGGCCTGACAAAGAAATTGTAGACACTGATGATGATGAGTGCCCAATGGGAGTTTTACTCCCACCCCTGTTTTAATCACCTCATCAGGAGGTGGGGGAGGGACTAAGCCTAGAGGCTCATTTTTAGTCCCGAGCCCCACAGGTGACCCTTTGCCATTGATGACAAAGGGGGAGAGATATGAGTAAGGGGGAGAGCTTCAAGTGAAGAAGAAAGCTTCAAGTCAGGGGGAGCAAAAACTTCAATTGTAGATTCTCAGTTGTTGGCACAGTTGGTTTTATTTTTGGCTCTTGAGTAGTGTTTTTCAGTTAAGGGTTGCCATCAATGAAAAAGGGGGAGATTGTTGGCAATTTTGGGTACCTTGGGTACATTGCTCTTGCTCTAAGTGTAGATGTTGTCATTGATGTCAAGAAGGTCTTGAAGCAATTTGGTTTGATGTCAAAGAATGTGTCTTGATGAAGGTTTCAGCATGGACGAGTGAGTTTCCAAGAATATCGGGGGTAGCCTAGTTGCAAAAGATCAAGAAAAAGACAAGTAAGAAAAAGTATGCAGGCGGCTGGAAAAATTGTCGCGATTTCGTGACATGTTTCAGGAGAGAGAAAGCATTGGAAAAACTGTCATGATTTTGCGACATGTTTGAGGAGAGAGAAAGTTTAGGAAAATGTGTTGTGATTTCGCGACATGCGGGAAGGCAAAGACGAAGTAGGCAAAACTGTCACGATTTCGTGACATGTTGCATTTTTGCGACTCGGACAGTGCAGGAAGGCAGCGAAAGAAAAGTGTCGTGATTTCGTGACATTCTACAAAGGAGGCTGTACAGACAAAAAAATGTCGTGATTTCATGACATGTTGCAGAAGAAAGAGTCCACAGTGTAAGCTGTCATGATTTCACGACAAGATCGAAGAGAGTGAAAGTTTTTCAGGAACTGTTGCGATTTCGCGACATGCTGCAGAGGTCGAGGTGAGGACTGTCACGATTTCGTGACATGCTAAAAAATCTCAAAATGAGAAGAATCACGATTTCGCGACATGCAACAAAGGAAAGAGTCTGAAAGGAGCAACGTCACGATTTCACGATAGGCAGTGGAGAAAGCGTACGGAAGCCAGAAGTGTCACAATTTCGCGACAGGCAGTGGAGAAAGCGTACGAAAGCCAGAAGTGTCACGATTTCGTGAGAGGCAGTGGAGAAAACGTACAAAAGCTAGAAGCATTGCGATTTCATGACAGGTTGTAGGGAAAGCTTTCGAAAGCTGAAAGTGTCATGATTTCGTGACAGGCTACAAAGAAGTTGTACGGATGCAGAAAGTGTCACGATTTTGTGACAAGTTGAGTTGGCAGCATACAGTTGGAGAAAGTGTCACGATTTTGTGATAGAAACTGGAAGCAGGTCTTCTATAGGAGAAGTGTCACGATTTCATGATAGAAGTAGAGAAGAAGGCCATGAAGTCAAAAGAGTCACGATTTCATGACAGAGTTGCAGATGACGTTAGCAGAAGCAGCTATGTCACGATTTTGTGACAAAAGCAGAGAAGAAGGCATTGAAGACTAAAGCATTATGATTTCATGACAAAAGTGAAGATGACATCAGCAGAAGGTAGGAGTGTCATGATTTCATGACAAAAGTGGAGAAGAAGGCCATGAAGACTAAAGTGTTGTGATTTCACGATAGGAGTAAAGATGACGTCAGCAAAGACAAGAAGTGTCACGATTTCGCAACAAGAACGTAGTCAAGGCAGACAAGGGCAAAAGTGTCACGATATCGTGATAAAAGCTATAAGACAGTGTACGGCCACAAAAGTGTCACGATATCACGACATGTTGTAGTTTCACGGTAGTAGCTATAGGTGAGTTCCAGAGGCGGTTGAAGGATAGAGTTAACTTTGAGCCGAAAAAGTTAAATCTGGGCCGACGTAAATTAAGGCATGCAGTCGACGTAGTTTGAGGGTTACAGCTGACTAAGTTTGAGAGTTTTGATCATGAAATTTAGTCTATAAAAGGAGGGTTGTTTCAAGATTGAAGGGATCAAATGTGCGTATCAAACTTGTGCAAGTAGAGTCCACGGTGCGCAGAGACCGAGTTGAGTCGATTCAAGCGAATTGTGCAAGATGCAGCCATAACAGCGTAGATAGCGTAGAAGTGGCGAGTTGATGTGCAGAGTAAGAAGTTTGATCACAAAGTGTTGAGTGCTGCTGTGTTTGCGAAGACTATGCAAAATTTGGTTTCTACCAAGTGCAGCTGTGACAGAACAGTGAGAAATTGTTGGACAGATTTGAGCAAGCTTTTGTTGAAGCTTGTGGAGCAGTTTGGGCAGATTCTTCTGAGAACTTGCAAAGCAGATCTGAGACAAGTCTTGGTGAAGACTTGGGTGAAGATCAAGCAAGCTATTTTGAAAGCTTGAGAACCATTCTTATAAACTAGATTTGAGGATCTATTGAGGACAGAGATTGGTGCAGATTTGAGGATAGATTTGTACCCAGATCAGAGGAAGAGAAAGAGGACAGACTTGTGCTATACTGAAGGACTGTGTTTGGTGCAGATTCGAGGACCAGCTTTGCGATGATAGATTTGAGGATAGAGATCTCCAGCTAGAGTAAGGAAGACAGGTGTCTTCTGTGGATAGAGTTCCACTTGCTAAGGGAAGAGGAGGTAGAGGTTCTCTAGAGGATCACTAGCCAGAGCAGAGTTAGGGGAAGGTATCTCCTTTGAGCATAGGCTCATAAAATTTGTAATTGGGAAGGTCTCTCAAAGAACTGTGATATAAATTTTAGAGAAAAGTTTTATCCGTGAAGTAGCCCACTTTGGGTGAACCACATAATTTGTTGTGTCTCTTTGTGGATGGTGTTTTTGTGCATTGCTTTTGTTGTTACTGCTATATTTATACTACATAATATTGAATTGAAATCTATTTTGAAAGAAAAGGTTAAAAGTGGTCTTATACTGTTCACCCCCCCTCTCAATATAAGCTTGTGTTCTTCACAATATGAAAAAAATACCAATAAAGACACCACAGGTAGTTGAGCATGTCATAATAAATCAGGAGTCAATGACAAATGCCTCGAATGCTAGTAAGTACTTGAAATTTGATAGTGTTGTTCAATAGTGGTTGACCTAGGCATATTAGAATTGATTATGGTTTTATCATCAACTATGGTGTATTGTAGCAACTAGTGGAAGATACCAACTATTGAGTTCCATGAATAAGGAAGATAAGGGGGTGACCTATAACATAAATAAATTTGATGGCGAGAATACTCGAAATGAGGTTAATAATGCTCTAGCTAATGAAGAAGGTACATATACTGCACAAGAAATTTTCTCATGTTGTTGGGTTACTCGTTGTTGTCATAATATATGGCATAATGATGTTGGGATGGTGCTGGAATTATAGGTGTTGATGTCTGGTCATCACACACTTCAAACACTAAATATCATAGAAATAGAGGCCAGCAAGATCAGTAAAATTTTTCCATTCACCTATATTTGTAAGTAATAATTGCACTTGAAATAAGAATTTTTCATTTACATATATAATCATAACTAATTTTACACTTGAAATAAGAATTTTTTATTCATTTACCATTCTTACAACCGTGCTTGCTATTTCTCCATTGGGCATAAACACACTCTTTTCTATATCCTCAGTCTCCACTATTGGCCTTCATCTACTGATGCTTTACCTTGAGGGGATGCCCCTCATATGGTTGTTTGTATTTCTACTTGATTTATAGAATTAGGGTTTATCTGCTTTGGATTTTCCCACTATGGTTATATTTACAATGGTTTACTATTTTATCTCTTATTCACTTCTTAAGCTCCCTGGGTTCTTTTTGCCCTAGTACTTAAATATTCTAACAGATGTGGTATTTTATTTTCATTTACCTCCTTTGGTCACTCTTGGACATAATATTATTTCTTTATTTATTGCTTTTGTACATGTAATAGGTGCAATAGATCATTGTTGTTCAGAAATAATATATTTTTTCATCCAACAATATAAGATAATATATTCCATATATTATTCAAAATAAAAAATGTAATGCTAAGCTTCAAGATCCAATTTGTCAATATTTTGATGGTAGCCTTGGTAGTTGTAGCCTTCTATTTATTGTATTTTGATTGTGGACTCTAAAATCTATGCTACATTTTATCTTCCAATGGTTTACCCACTGAAATCTATCCTATTTATTATTTATTTTTTATTTTCCCATTGTGGTTATATACAATGGTTTACTGTTTTATCTCTTAGTTCTTGAGATCCTTGGGTTATTTTTTCCATAGTACTAAAATATTCTAACTGGATGTGGTCTTTGAATTTCATTTACCTCCTTTGGTCACTCTTGGACATAATATAATTTCTTTATTTCTTGCTTTTGTACATGTAAGAAGTGCAATAGATCATTGTCGTTCGTAAATAATAACTTGCTTTTCATCCAGCAATATAAGAGAAAATATTCCATATATTATTCAAAATAAATTATGTGTAATGCTAAGCTTCAAGATCTAATTTGTCAATATTTTGATGGCAACCTTGGTAGTTGTAGCATTCTATTTATTGTATTTTGATTGTGGACTCTGAAATCTATGCTACATTTTCTCTTACAATGGTTTACCCACTGAAATCTATCCTACCTATTATGTATTTTTGGTTTTCCCACTATGGTTATATTTATAATGGTTTACTGTTTTATTTCTTAGTTACTTATTGAGCTCCTTGGGTTCTTTTTGCCCTAGTACTTAGATATTCTAACTGGATGTGGTCTTTGAATTTAATTTACCTCCTTTGGTCACTCTTGGACATAATATAATTTCCTTCTTTCTTGATTTTGTACATTTAAGAGGTGCAATAGATCATTGTTGTTCGTAAATAATAACTTGGTTTTCATCCAACAATATAAAAGAAAATATTCCATATATTATTCAAAATAAATTATGTAATGCTACGCTTCAAGATCCAATTTATCAATATTTTTATGGCAACCTTTGTAGCTGTAGCATTCTATTTATTGTTGTGGACTCTGAAATCTATGTAGAGAACTAGTGTGCTTGATACTCTAAAAAAAATACAAAGAGTAAATTTAACTTATATCTGCTTCAGAGTTTAGGTATGTAGCCCCTTTGAAGGACTCATATTATGTTATAATGAGATCAATATTGGTATTGCTTTTCTATCCCATGGTGGAATGCAAACATTTTGAATTCATTTTCTTGATTTTGCTTTCATATTGTCCTTTTTCATGAGTAGTTATTGGTTGCATTACAAAGATATTACAGACATGGTTGGGAATAGCTTTTCAAGCACAACCTTGTCTAGCAGTAGTTGAACTTCTTGAATTTACATGCATGGCTCTATGCTATCTGAGAATATCTAATAGAGAATGTTGGTCCTTAGATCATATACTAATAATACATTGAACAAGGGAAAATGTTCTATTATTAATGGTGTCTTAGCTCTGGACTGTTTCAAAACTAGGATGGAATTCCTATTTGATCTTCTTGAAACACCTTGATTTATTTTTTATAGTAGGCTAGATATGAACTTTTATGACTTTCTCTAGATGGTATGTTGAACTCAAGGTCTGGTTTTCATGATGTGGAAGCCAAACTGCATTTTAATATTTAATTCAACTCATATAAATATATTTAAATTTTTTCTATTTTTAATTCTATTGACTAGATGTGAAACTTAACTATAGATTGGTGTTATCTTGTATGGATGTTTTATTTTATTTATTTCAAGGTTTCTTCCTATGTGTTTTCACAAGTTTTATAACATATTTTAACTTGACTAGAGTATGGTTACAATTTTGCATGATTTCTTGTTGCACATATGGAGCTTAAGCCTTACCTTCAAATCACTTCCTGAACAAAGCATGTCCCTATTGGACAAGTTTCTTTGGAATAATTCCTAGCTCTTATCATTAAGGGGTGGAATTCCTAGTAGAGTCCTTCTGATGGGAATTTTCAATGTGCTCAATAGGCTCTTCCTTAGTGACCCATTTCATATTTATCACAAGAATAGTATACAATATAGTTACATGAAGAATACTCATTTGCATATGGTGTACTACAATATTTCTTTTAGGTTGACCTTCAAGTCTATTATGCTTGCTTGAATCCAAATGAGAGTGTCACACTAACAGTGCATTTGATATTTGACATAATCCTTAGTGTTCCTAATAGTATTCAGGTTATATATTCAATTTTGCATACATGTATGCATAATCAATGACCACTATGTTTGTAATATTTGGTAAGATGCTTGCTTTGATTTGAAATATCGCTAGCACTAGTCCCTTTTCTTAATTCATATAGTTTCATGCTAATAGTTGCCTTGTAGAACATAACATTTGATCAATTAACTCTTAAGGTCCACAAGCATTACATATATTAGACCACCCTGTACTCCCTGGATCCACTATATGTGGGAGTAGACACTTGTGTTGTGCTATCTGCCTATAAGGTATACATACCCGACCCCCATTTTGAACTTGAACCTTGGACCTCTTATCTGGAGTACCAAGTCTTCAAAGTAATTGATATTCAAAGAGACTTTATTGAGCATATGGTTGGTTTTTGTCTAGTTTTTCTATTATATGGAAGGTTGATATTACCATGCAATAGATTGAGGAGATTGATTTTAGTATTGTTTGGAATCATCATTCCAGTTGTAGTATTTTATTTACTCCATTGAATTTAAAAGTATTTTGAGAATGAGTGTAAGATTATTTTTTAATATTCTCTTCAACATAAAAAATGGATACTATGCTGGTTTGGATTTAGGTGCTCCTTTGATTGAGTGCTATAATGTTTCAGCTGAGGCAAACCATTGCTGAGTGCTATGTTGTTTTAGTTGAGGTATCATTTATATTTTTTTTAGGTGAGACCCTAAGAGGGTGGTTTTAAACCACCCTCTTAGGATCTAAGAGGATAGTTATAAACCACCCTCTTAGGCCTAAGAGGTCTTAACCCTAAGAGGGTAGTTTATAACCACCCTTGTAGCCCTAAGAATATGGTTTTAAACTATCCTCTTAGATCCTAAGAGGGCATATTTTTGAGGTGGTTTTTAGCTACCATCGTATGATATAAAATTTTTATGATTCTATTATAGATGGTGGTTGAATAACCACCTTTAAAGGTCTTTAAGAGTAGTTAAAAACCACTATTAAAGCTATTTTTTGGTGTAGTGTTCCATCCATTTTCACCATCCACATGCATAAAGAACAAGATAAAGCTTAGTCCTTTATTTAGTATTTGTAGTAGCTTCAAGTGAAGGTTGTTCAGATTTTGCAAAAGACTCAATAGTAGTAGAAGTAGGCCATGGACCAACATCATGTTCCACATCACTTCCAAGTTGGAGATAGAGTTTGGTTGTACCTCAATCGTCATCAATTTTCAAAGAAGGTACATAGCAAGATCAAACCTCTTTGCTATGGGCCTTACACTATCTTGCAATAATTGTTTGAGAGTTCCTTTCACCTTGATATTCCAGTACACTTATGCATTCATGATGTCATCAATGTTGATCTCCTCAAGCCATACCATAATTTTGCACTAGAGACAACACCAACCATCAATCATCTTGTAGATGTTGTACTTGATTTTTAGCTTCCACTAGGTGATGATCATGTGTTTGACACCAAGACTCACCAGACTCATTAAGGATATTCCACTTCCTGCCTTATTATCAATCGTGGTTAATTTCCACACCAAGCACGATGGATATCTCACTAATAGATGGTTTATGATTTTCCTTCCCTTTTGTATGCATTGGAGTCCAATGCTTCTATGGCCCACCTTTTTTCAATCTACTAAAGTTAAAGGTAAGGTCCATATATTATTTGGAACATATAACAAATAAAAATTTTCAACCTTATCTAGAAGGTTATCTTATCTAATATCTTATAGATATTGTATCTTGATATTTATAGCCATTTGATGGAATGTAATCTCAATTCTTCATTACTAAATATAGCCCATTTTGGTGCCCACATCAGTACATTTTAGAATAGTACAGTCACACCACTATATGTTTTTACAACCATACAATTGTATAATCAAATATTTTATGAAATTGTACGATTGGAACCATACAATTGATAAAATTACACTCTAATAGTATGAAATGAATATCAACTTGGTATTTTATGTATAAATATATCACCACTATACCTACTAGGAATACTACCACTTGTGCTACAGTCATCAAATATTCAATCTCTTCAATATCTATGGCAACATGATTCTATATTTGTGTTAGAATTCTTAGTACCTTCTTCACAAAAACTTCATTCTCCATTGTTTCTCCAAGAGTAGTCATTTTATTAACCACATATTTTACTCTAACACAATATACAGATACATTTTTATATTATTTCATCCTCAAGTTCTCAAAATATCTCTTCAAGGTCTATAACTTGACCACTTTCACTTGTTCCTAGCCTTGGTAAGCATCTTGTAGATCCTTTTAAGCATCCTTGGAAACAAGATCTTGTGTAGAGCTGATTGAATGTGGTATAATGCCAAGTAATTCTTCTTCTTGGTCTCTATTTTTTACTTTCTATAATTATGTGAGATAATATATCAATATATTGGCTCATCATAACCAGCCTTAGCAATATCTCAAAGATATTTCCTAGTCAACAACATCCTCATCGTAATGCTCTAGAATTCATAATCTTACCCACTAAAATATAGAATAGGAAGGGAGTTATTGTTGGCCATGATCAATGGTTAAAATTATCAGGTGCTCAACCTCACTCTAATCCAAGACTAGAATGTACTTGATATAAAATGTGAAATCAACTCTTTTACATGGCACAAATAAATTTTAAACAACTTACATAGACAAAAAAATTAATCCAAACACTCACTTATGATATAGTCATTACAATTTTTTTAATGAATATGCATAACTACAATTTTTACTTCCCTTAAATTAAAAACTCCACTACCTAATTGAATTTAATGAATTCTCACTACTCTCAAATGTTTATTTAAGAGAATATTAAGCAGAGGAAAAACAAGAAGAAAGTGGAAAATTAGGCATTGAATAAAGTGTAAACAAAAGTTTTGATCAAACACTATTCAAGAATTAGAATGTAAAAATTCCCAAAATATAGAAGTAGGTAAAGCATCCAAAACGTAGAAGTTATAAAAAATTTGGACAAAGACACAAGTAAAAATTTCCAATGCAATAATATTCAAGGTAAAATAATAAAAGTTCTAATATTGGAAGATGATAGAAGCATTGGAGTCAAAATATGATAAAAATTCTAAAGTCTAAAACCACCCATGCTCCAAAAATTTAGGAAATCAAAATTTACTTTGAGCAATTCCACCCTCAAACCCCTACATGGAGGGCCATTGGACCCCCATACCCCAGTAGGGATTGTGACACCAGGCTCCACACATTGTGTTAAGGTGTACAGTCTTCTTAGGAGTACAATTTTCCATCTACAAATAAAATATGGCAAACCAAATAAGTGGTTGGCACATTAAATATAATAGCATGGGAGCTACAACAAAAGCAACCTTGAACCTAGCACATTATTTATAAATATATTCTACACTTAGAATCTAGGGATCCCCAAAATGGGTATGTAGCAATAAGAGAAATAGTTGAACATCTAAGGGCTTAGAAAACCCAACATTAATGGGTCTAGATCTAGGTAACTTAAAGGAATGCAACAAATTAAATTGCCCGAAACTAAGAGTAATAGTCACCTTAAAACATATACATATTTTTGGAGGGTAAATCTCAATTATTGTAACCTATATACAATAGTAGTTTTAGCATTTTAAAGGATCAACAAGCTTTGTAATGTTTTCCTTTCATTTCTTCTTGTGTAGAGTTAGCGAAATCGTTGGCAACTTGTGGGAAATTGAACCCTTGATTCTAGTATAATGTTTGTAATTTAATTTGCAAATATATATATTGGAGGTATATGCATCTATTTTGGGTATCCATCTATGGTTATCATGCTTTGACCTATCTCTATATGTATGTGTGTTTGCAATGTTTACCTATTTTATGTTTTACCTACATGTGTGTATATGGGAATCCCACAAATATACTTTGAGTAGTCATATATTATTATCATGGTTGGACCCATAATTTGATGTGTGTGTATGCTTGTAACTCTCATATGGTCTTATATATATTAAGGAGAGGAATTTTTCACGCTAGCATATAACATTCAGGCCTATTGTGCAAGAATTTCTTCTTTGGTCTTTGGCCAATCACCACCCTTTTTAACTTAAGTTTTTTTAATATTTTTTAGTTTTTATTTTATATCTTAGCTACCTTTTCCCCCTAAGTTCAAAGTGCACCTAGAAATCACATCTCAACAAGGATATAGCATTTAAAAAACTTTTGAAGGCCCTCAATTGAGCTAAACCCATGCTCTTAGGAGAGGCCCTATTGTAAGGATCTACATGATATGTGATTTCCCCAAATCCTTTCTTGGAGATAATTAGAGAGGATAATAGTTTAATGGCATGCTTAGTGGGACCCTAATGACATATCATTGGTCCCACAATTGCAATAATAAGTTAGGCTTATATTTATGAGAGTAGTTTCCTATTCCACTTGTTGAAGCATCTCAAACTTAGCTAATGAATCCTAAAGAAATTGCCAAGGACATCAGGTTGAGGCTTCAATAAAGGCCTTAGCCTATCTACTCCTAGAGCACATGTAGAATTCACCTAATGACTTTGCTCCAACTAAAGAATCTAAAATCCCAAGCATGGTTTATCTATCCCATACTTGGAATGATAGGAGTCCTTTGTGACCTCTAGACCACCAACTATATGGGACAATATCCTAAGATACATAATGGTAATTCTACATAATACACTAGAAAAGGCCCATCAATACTACTAGATCACCTATAGGAAAATGTATTCATATACTAGGTACACAATGTTATAGAGTAGGATGTGGCTCTTAAACTATTGATGGCTTCACTCAAAAGTAAAGCTAGTAAAGGATACAACACTCTCCCTCCACACTCAATAACAAAATGGGACCCACTTATTACCCTAGTAATGAATGTAATCAAAGAAAGGATATATGGATTATCCCTCCTAGAGGATCAAGAAGAGACCAATCAAGTGGATTTTATCACTCAAAGCAAGATAATAGAACTTGAGCCAAGCACTCTCCCCATGGTTACACTTGATTAGAATATGTAAAATATCTTAGTGGAAATTAAGGTGGATATCTATGAGGTCTCTAAACAATAAAATATAATTCCAAGGGATACTCTCCACATCTATCAATAGAAAATTGGGCCTTTGTCCAACTTGGTTATTTATTAGACCTCCATTATAGAAGCAAGATAGTTTGGGTCAGTTCCATTCTACCCTCTCAATGACTAGGTGGGCTAGTGGGCAGCCAAAATAAGGGATGCAAATCCTTATGGATTTATTGACCTAATTGGAATAGGTACCTACATGATCCAATAAAAAGTTCTCTTCATACCTAAGGGCATAAAAATAGTAGAAGGCATAACCAATGAATGGGGACCATACTTTAAGAGTGCCAAAAGTAAAAATAAAAGTAGCATTTGAATCGATCCATCTATAGCAAGGAAATTAGTCATTCCTAGTACCAGTCTGCCTACACAGAAGGTGTTGTTTGATAATCCCAATTCTCTAAGGATAATAGCATTTTACCCAAGAAAGTAGAGAAATAGGAAGAAATAGATAACTTTAACAACAACTAGGTGGCCCTTTTGACTCCACACCCAATGAATAAGGCCATCCACTACCCTCATAAATATGTATTATATGTAATAAGGAGGACATTTTCCAGTAATAGGGAGAACATTACAAATGCCATTGTTAGTTCCTAGGAGGATGGTCGTGTCTCCGTTCGTGGCCTGGAGTTTACTATTGATATGCAATTTCTCATGGAGGTGACCAGCCTTCCTATGGATGGGAGAAGCATTTGAAAAGATAAATATTTAATGGAAATGGAGCTTGAATTCTTCCTAGACAAATATAAGGATATCCTCACCACTAACATGGGATTTGAAAGAACTAAGCTTCATGGTCCTTGGGACCGTGTAATGATTTCCATACTTTAGTTTTTCACTGTTGATAAAATTTATTGTACTTTGTTAAGATTCCATATATCTTTCCTAAACAACTTTAGAGGTAACCAAAAATCAACATCCCTGATTACCTCTTTAGATAAATCAAGTTGTCCATCATAAATTTATGCACTAGGAAAGCCCACTATACTATTCATTAAGACCTGCATTATATCCTCTATAAGCACACTCTCGATGCCTTCTCTAGAAGATATTATATCATTGGTACCCTCCCCTCACCCTTGTCCCCTCAACCTCCCTCATCCCTATTGCTCTCTTCACCCCAAAGCCCCTACCACCTCACCTCCCTTGTTACTTACTAGTTTACCCCTAGCCCCTATTTTTCTACCCATGGTCCCTATCAGGCCGTCCCACCCAACCCCTCATCATCTATCCCTTCACCCCCACTCTCCTATCCCTCCACCTACCCAATACCTACCAAATCTGTTGGTAGCTACATTATCGAAACCAACATCTAGAAGGTCCTCAATAATAAATCAAACCCTAACTTCCCCTCCCCTACTACTCCTTTAATAAAAATTGAAGCCTTGGAAGTTCCAAAAAATATGAGAGCAATGAAGTACTCTTCATAAAAACTTCTCCAAAATCCTATCCCTCACTGTACACATGCCTTCCCATGGCTTAAAAATATCAAAACTAATTTAAATTCCCCTACTAAAACCAATGAGTTGGACAAAATTTTTGATTGTTCTCCAATAAAATCAATTGATATGGCTAAAACCTCTACTCGGGTAGAGAAAAATATAGCTTCAAGAATTTTGAATGTTGTCGATGATAAGAGTGTTCTTTGCATGGTAGTTCTCAATCACCTGGACAACTCTACGACCACCTTCTTAATGGATGTTAAAACTATTAAGTCCTAGGGGACTATCCTTCAGTAAGTTGCTGAAACCATCAAGTCTCAGGGGATCATACTCTATCAAGTTACAAATAACCTTGGTGCCACCCACACGTAGCTCAGTATTATATTCAAGGATACATAGGAGATCCACACCTTCCCCGATGATAATTGATGGCACTACCTGAATGTGGTGTCCCACCTTAGGATGGGATCAACCCCTAGGATGGGATCATCCATAATATTCCATAGTTTATCTGGTTTTTGTACTTTGGGTTTATCATCATTTTTTACAGGATTTTTTGTGATGGATAGTAAGCTTGATATAATCAAGTTCCATTTTTGATGTACTAAGATATTGGGGTCCCTTCCAAAACCCCTACATTAATACAATCTTTCTTTACCGACCAAAAAATATATATGTATTATATGTAGCATATGTTTTAGTTTTTTGTAGGCACTATTGATTATGTGAAATCCTGATTTTGAGAAATTTGTAGAGATCTAAAGGTTGCTTCAATTTTCCCTTACACCTTCTTGATTTTGTGCACAATGGACAAAGCATTTTATTTATGGGTTATTTATCTTCATCAAGATGAAGATCCCTTGTGAGCCACTAGAACTATAATAAATTCTCACTACACTCAAATTTTTCCTCAACAAAATCTTAAGTGGAGGGGAAACAAGTAGGAAGTAAAAAATTAGGTGTTGGACAAAGTGTAAATAAAAGTTTCCATCAAAAAAGATCCAATAATAAAAAATTAAAAATTATCAAAAGACAAAAGTAAGTAGAGCATCCAAAAGTTGAAAATTATAAAAGTTTCAACCAAATACCCAAGGTTAAATTTATAATACAATAATATCTGAGGTCAAATAATAAAATTCATAATATTGGAAGATGATAGAAGCATTGGAGTCAGAAGCTGATAATAAAAGCTAAAACCACCCATGCTCCAAAAATTTAGGAAATCAAAATTTACTTCAAGGGGTATTAACCTTGAACCCCTGCATGAATAGTTGTTGGCCCTCCATACCCCAAGGCTAGGGTAATTACCCTAGTACTTGTACATTGTGTTGAGGTGTATAGTCTTCTAAGGAGTAAATGTTTCCACCTACAAAAAAAGTGGCAAACTAGATAAGTGGTTGGCGCATCAAACACAATGACGTGGGAGCTGTAATAAAAGTAACCTCAAAATTGGTACATTAATTATAAATATATTCTATACATAGACTTTGGGGACCCCCAAAATGAATAGGTAGCAATGAGAGAATTAGTTGAACATCTAGGGGCTTAGAAAACCCAACATTAATGATTCTAGATCTAGAAAACCTAAAGGAATATAGCAAATTCAATCAAGATATGATCCAACACCAGGAGCAACAATCACCCTGAAATATCTACACAATTTTTGAGGGTCACTCCCCCTTATTGTAATCTATATATAGCAGTAGTTATAGCATTGTAAAGTATTGGTAAGCTTTATTAAGTTTTTCTTTCATTTCTTCTTGTATAGTTGTTTGTGTAATCCTAAGTGACTTGTAGGCAATCGAACCCTCACTTTTAGCATAATATTTGCAATTTATTATGCACATATATATATTGGATAACTATGTGTCTATTTTGGGTAGCCATATGTGGTTGTCATACTCTAACCTATATTTGTACGTATGTGTGTGTTTGTAGTTTTTACTTGTTTTAAGTTTTACATGCATTTGTGTCTATATGGGAGATCTACACATCAAATTTGAGTAGCAATATATGGTTCTCATTCTTTGACACATATCTTTATGCATGTCTATGCTTATGACTCTCATATAGGCCTATATATGTCAAGAAGAATAAGTTTTCACACTGGCACATAGTATTTAGGTTGCTTTTGCAAGAAAATTATATTTAATCTTTGGCTAATCGCCACCCTTTTTAGCTTAGTTTATTTTTATTTTTTATTTTTTAGTTATTTTTATTTTATCTCTCGCATCCCTTTGGCCCTTGAGATCAAAGTACACCTAAATATTATATCTCAATAAGGAGTGAGCCTTGTCAAAAAATTTCAAAGGTCCCTAATTGAGTCAAACCTCACACTCTCAAGAGAGGCTTGCTATGCCACTTCACACAAGGTGAAATTTTCCTAACTCCCTTCATTGGGATAATTAGAGATAACAACACTAACATGACCAAAAATATGCACAACTATAATTTTTACTTCCTTTAGTTGCAAATTCGATTACCTAACTAACATGAAAAAGACTATACATAGCTACAATATTTACTTCCATTTAGTTACAAATTCCACTACATAACTAACATGAAAAAGAATATGCACAACTCAATTTTTGTTCAACATTATATTTCCAATAAAAATGACCTAAGTATTTTAAACGTGAAGAATATTTTTCCCTATGAATATCTAGTAGAATAAGGAGAAATAATCAGCTATGTGTAGACACATACAAATTGTAATGAAGATACATGCTTGCAAAAGAGGAAACAACACTCAATATACTTATAGTGCACCATGGGTGTTATACCGATATTTATATTCATATAATAATAACTAACTAAATAAAAATTATTTTCCTGAAAGAAATGATGAAAGGGTGAACATAGGTAACTTTTAACATAATTTCTATTTAGAGTACAAGCATAGATATTTAATTAGATATATCATTCCATGCTCTAATAAAGCACATTATAAAATATGCATACAAGGTAGAGAGGGTGTTAAAATGCTATTATCATATACCCACTAGAATATCAACTAATGGAAATCTAAAGGATCATGAACTATCAACATATAATAACATCCTTATAGAAACTATTATTGAGCATGACATAGAGGTCCAAGAGGCATGTCATCTTATAAAAAGTTACAAATTCTATATTTGTGTGTTTATGTCTAGAAAAATAGGTATATCGATAAGTTATTACAAAACATGATGATCATACTACAAAATTATTTGGTTGAATTATAAAAAGCATGTCCAACCCCTCTAGATTTGTTTATATTTATATAAGTAGCAATAATTTGATCTTATAGCAATAAATAAAATTTAAAAAAATGCAGAGAAGTCAAATCAAGTAGTTTATGTCAACCTATTTTCTATTTAATCACTAAAGATTGTACAAATGCTTTGAATTGTTTTATTGGAGTGAATTTTTCTTTAGAAGCCATTCCTTAATATCAATGATAAAATTTAGAGCTAAAATGAAGAAATCATCAATATTTGGAAATAAGTGAGAAATCACTACAATAAATGGCACATTGATTGAGAACTTGTTAATAAATGTCAAAGAAAAAAGGATATAAATAAGAAGATATAAATGAATAAAATAATATATAAATGAAAGAATGGTAGTTTGTATCACAATTTAATATTTATGAAAGCATAGACATCATTGACATAGAAATGTTAGCACAAAAGGACTTTGACACCAACCATAGTTTAGAATATTAGATCATAATAAAATTTTAAAATAAGTATATGAGTTAACAATAAAATCCATAGAGCTCAATTGTCTCATAAACTAAGGGCTAAAGAACACAAGATTTTACTGAGAGGGGGGTGAATACTATAAGACCACTTTTTACTTTTCTTTCTCAAATAATATTATGCAATATATCAATGACAACATCAAAAATAGTAATCAAATCAATGGAAAAATAACCACACACAATAAAGACACAAATTTAATATGGTTCACCCAATGTGGGCTACGTCCATGGAGAAAATATTTCACTAAAATTTCCTCAATAATTCTCTTGGAAATCCTTCCCTATTACAATGTTTATGGACCTCTATCCAAAGGATACACCAATTCCCTAATAAAATTTGTGGATATATATCCACAAGAGACACCAATACCCTAAGTTGATTTGTGGAACTCTATACATAGGAGAACTCCTTATCTTCTACTATGGCTGGTGATCCTCTAGAAGATTACTACCTCGAATACTCTGGATTGTGGATCTCTCTCCACTAAAGACTCATGTTCTCACTCAAAATACCTCTATCCTCATTGACCTAGCTAATGGACCTCTATCCACTGGATACTATTTTCCTCTACTTTGTTACCTCCAGATCTTGCTCTCAGCTCTGTATTAAATCTACACTAGACACAGTCCTTTGGTCTAGCACAAATCTTCTCAATATCTATCTCAAATTTGCACTAAACATAGTCCTTTGGTCTAGCATAAATCTACTCAATATCTATCTCAAATATACACTAAACACAGTCCTTCAATCTAGCACAAATATTCTCAATATCTATCTCAAATCTACACTAAACACAGTCCTTCAGTCTAGCACAAATCTTCTCAATATCTATCTCAAATATGCACTAAACATAGTCCTTCGGTCTAGCATAAATATTCTCAATCTCTGTCTCTAGTATGGTATAAATATATCCTCAAATATATACCATACTTTATCCTCAAATATGTCCTCAAGCCTTAACACAACTTGATCCAATAACAACTCAACTCTACTAGATATGCCCCAAACCTTCACTCCAGGCTTGAAAAAATCAATCAAACAACTCTTATTACAAGTATTCTCAAATAATTACCTCAATTCTACATTGTAAGTTTCCACAAAAGCTCACACTAAACTATCCACAAGTCTTCACCAAGACTTACCTCAAATCTGCTCAAAAATTTCTCACTAGAACTTGCTCAATCTGCTCAAAAAGTATTCACTAAGACTTACCTCAAATCTGCTCAAAAATTTCTCATTAGAACTTATCCAATCTGCTCAACAAGTATTCACCAAGACTTACCTCAAATCTGCTCAAAAAGTTCTCATTAGAACTTATCCAATCTGCTCAACAAGTCTTCACCAAGAATTACCTCAAATATGCTCAAAAAGTTCTCATTAGAACTTATCCAATCTGCCCAACAAGTCTTCACCAAGACTTATCTCAAATATGCATTGTAAGCTTCCACAAAAGCTTACTCAACTCAACTCAATCTATTACAGAAAACCTTTTCAATCACACAAACAAGTTTCACACAGAATCTTGTTTGACTTCAAAAACATATAGAGAATGGTTAGAGACTCAATATGTTTCACACTCACAAAATACTCACAAAAATCAACTTGATCTCTTCCAGAAAACCTCTTCAATATCACAAACAAATTTCACTTAGAATTTTGTTTAACCACATAAACATATAAAGAATGATATGAGACTCAATATATTTCACACTAAATAACTTTCAATATCTTTCTCAAATTAGTAAAGAACAATTTGTTTCATAGTACTTGAACTATCACTCCAATGCTTTCAATCAATTATGCTCAACCAAATTCACTCAAACAATCACTTAGTGAAACACAACTTGCTTACAAACCCTAAACAAGTCTTTCACAATGATTTCAATAACTCACACTATGGAGCTCAACCTTTACTCAAGATGATTCCAAATTCACATAACAATGATACTCATGGTCTTTTCATAAGCCCTAGTTCAATATAGTTCTCAACTTCACATAAATATGATACTCATGATATTTCACAAACCCTAATCATGCACATGAAGGCTCACTCAACAATGCTTATCAAACAACCCTTTTCACTCCAACTTAGCATTCACAACATCCAATCCAACATTTTTTCACTCACATGGAAGATGTACCCATACCTTTTGTTTGATGAAGAATTGACCTCAAAACCTATCTCAGTCACAATTACCCTCTTTGGCAATATCAAAGGTTAGGTAGCAAAAACCTTCTCAAAATTTCATTCAAATATTCCCTCAAAATATTTCACCATACAAAACATTAAATCTCAATTACACCTTATAATCTCCACACTTAAAAATTATTAGCAAAAATTAAACAACTCACTTCAACAATTAATTTTCTTTATTCACCTTATTACTCCTTCCAAATTTAATCATCAAAATCACAATATAAAATTTAATTTTCATAAACCTTATATCTCCCTCCTAACACAAAAACCTCATGCCAAATAAAACCTTAGGACAAAATTTAATTTAAAAATTAAATACCTCTTTTGCCCTCGACGGGATTGGATCCTCCGCTGGGTTGCCACCAATACCCTAGTTGTGGCTCAATTGCAGCGTGAGATATGTGCTCACCTTTTAAGGCAAAAGCACCTTGTGTGCTATGTATTCTATGCTGGGCACCCAAAACTAAAATGACCACAACAAAACACTACCATAGGGATTCGATCGTGGGACCTCCCGCCTTGCAACGTCTCAACACACAACTGCTTATCGCTAGCCCAACCACATGGTTGGTTATGAGGCTTTAAGCCTCCCTCTTTTTACCCTTTGATGGCTACTGAATAAAATGAAAATTTATCTTTTTCCTTGCACATAAATTGTGAAAATCATAGGCTCTCCAATGTGAATCGATCGAAGGTAAGGTCTAAGTCAACCAATGCACATGGTATTTATACCATTATGCCATCTCCCTTTGAATGTTGGTGGAGAGATAAACTTCATATGACGTCGGCGCTTAATAAATAAACTTTACCCTTATAACCCTAACCTTAGGGTTAATTAAATTAAATTATAAAATAATTAATAATAAAAATTATTATAATTAATTATAATGAAATTATTATAATTAATTTATAATTAATTTAAGACCTTTAATATTATAATAAAATATTATAATATTATTTTTCTTGGACCTTCCTATTGCTCCTTTAGACCTTAATTGACCACCTTGAATATTATAATAAAATATTATAATATTATTTCCTTTAGAAGCAGTCTTTCTCTTACACTGCTTACTGAAACTAACTCATGACATCCTTCTTTTGCACTGCTCACTGAAACTGACTCTTGACATCAATGACAACAAACTTGCTCATATTTCCAACAAGGCCCATTATCTAACCAATTACCATTCACATATATAAATTCATTCTTCCAAATAAAGGATAACATTTGATATAATACACCAACACTTCAGAAGTAGATTTATGTAACATCTCAAAAAATATGAAAATCATATCTAATAAATTGATTGAAAGATATATTCTCATCAAGTTTGTGGCAACAATCTATCTCCTTTACTATTGTTTTATCCAATTGGTATGACTATGTAACCACCAAAAAGGCTCACACCCGATGGCGTCCTATTGCAATAAATGATAAAAGTATAACATGCATACAAGAACAAGAAATTGACAACAAATGAATCAAGAAGAAATACGCTTTATTCCATTGTATTCGAAGTCAAAATCAAATTACAAGTACATCCCTCTTAGGGATAATCATTTTGATACAATATTACAATAGGAGTGTGCAATTGTTTCCCTCTCAAGGGTAGGTGTGATTTCCAAATGCCTTTCAGGATGACACGAACTGCTCTAGGGTGGAGGTGCCCTCTTCTTCGCGATGGGGAAGGAACTTGATAGTTGGTTCTCCTTTGAAACTGTTCCCTACAGTCAAGAAACAACACAAGAATGTCAAAAATATAGGCAGCCTCTCATGATGAGGCCCTTTTAGGTAAATTGCATAATGACACCATTAAACATGCATAATCAAGAAAACATGAAAAGTGCTTCTAAGCTATGCAAATCGAATCAAGATTCATATAATAGCGTAAAGATAAGTAGCAGCTACACTATGCATGGATCAAATGTATAAAACAAGGCATAAACATGCATAAAGAAACCATTTATGTCCTAATTGAAGCATAAACATAAAGAAGCTAATCTAACCTAATTCTACGGTCAGAAGTCTGCTAAACTATAATTAAACCATGAAAACAACTAATCTAATCTAATTAACCATACAAAAATGAAAAGAGGAAGGTGGTTATACCTCTACTACAAACCACAGCTCTAGTGAGTGGTCTACACTATAAACCATGGCTGAAAGCCATGGTTAGCACTCTGATAGGCTTACCCTCAATTCCAAGGGTAGTGGGCTTGACCTCCTTGTCCAATTGATGTTCAAGGGTCGCCTTCGGTGTCCTTCTGATAGGTTTGGTGGTTGAATCACTATGATGGGCCTTCATTTGCCTGGATTTGCATTTCTTGGTTCTTCTAGGCTCCTAGAACTTCCATGGCAAATTGATCTTTGGGTGAATAGCAAAGTGGCCTTCTCAAATGCATGAATTTAGTATGCAATTCGATAGGGCTTCACTGCTCGCTTGATCAATTCACTCTCTCTCGATAATTCATCAGTGCTTCACTATACAAATCATCTATATCTTCTCCCCATTTGGAGGGGGTATTTATAGGATGCCCTAGGACTAGGGGTGGCTTCCTAGAGAAGCCAAGATCAAGAAGAGGTGGTTAGGATAGTTGGAATGGAAGCCTCTAGAATATTCCATCCATTAACCACCTTCTTCTAGATCAAATGGTCGTTCCAACCGATTTGGCTCGGATTGAAGGCCAACTGAACTTCAGTTAAGACCGTAGGTCACAACTATGGTCTAGACTATAAACCATAGGTCTCAACCATGGTTCAGCTATAAACCATAGGTCTGGGCTATGGTTCAGACTGATTAGGCCAAGGAGCCCAAATTGAGTGGTTAGAACCACTGCTCTATCTTGGAGTCTATCCAAGATCTTCCATATGGTCTTGTAGCATGTCCATATGAGTAGTCGCCCTCGACATGATGCATTTTAGGTGTCTACAGATGCCCCTTTTGAGATGCATTGTGAGATCGAACAACGCTGAGAAAAAATAGACCTCCTAAAATGATGTCGAAGGTTCTATGATGATCATTAGTCAGATCAACATTAGATGCCCCAGGTCCAGCAAAAGGATGCGCATCCTAGAATCATTGCTTCCAACTCTTTGGAGGCTTAAACTTGAAAAGCTTTGCACTCATCATCAGTCATTCGAGTAGCATTTGATGCTACAATAGGATTTAGGCCTATATAACCGAAAGGATGAGAGTTACAAACAAATTATCATATTTGCTATTTTCCCCAAGCAAAGGGGTAAGCTTATGATAGTTGTTGACAATGATTCGCAAGGACGAACGCAATTTTGACAAGATCAAGGGATCTACGATTTCAGGGATCTTCTATTGATTTTGATTATGATTTGATATTATGACTACCCCCTCAAGCGATGAGTCGATGAGGGTAATGACAATGAATAAAGCGACGATGTCGCTTGACCACCATGGATGATCTGAACAAATTTAGATTTGAGCAAATTAATGCATTGGCTAGGCCTAGTTCAACTTTTGATTCCAACTATTAATAGTATTTGCACATTTCTATCCCATGGAGCAGTTGGGCTACAATAGTCATCTTAGGGAATCGAATTGATACAAATCCAATCAGATTTGTGTTGAATCAAATTATCGATGATTTGTTGAAAAGAGGTCATAGAAGAAATGACATGCAACGCCTCATTCCCATGGAGCAGTCCGATCATGAAGGCCTTCTTAGGGATTGAAAAGAAGCATATCAGATCAATGATGACAATTTTACCCCAAATTTCCTTATGGTAATTTACTCATCCTGTCGGATTGCATGGATCGCAAGTCGCTGCAACCGCCAAGTGTATAGGGTAAATTACTGAATACGAGGCGCATTTGGTGTTTTTAATTATTTGATTTTTTTGAATGTTTTGAATTATGAATTGAGTTTATTTATTTGGCTGGGAGGTGCATCGCTCCATGAAAGGATTGTCATAGCGATGACCTCGATTGAATGTACTTTATAATCTCAACCAAATTTTTTATTTTTAATTGGATCCCGATGCTTGATTATCACCAAATTTCCAAATTAATTTGCTTTTATTGAGTTCTAACCCAATGGGAGGCATTAATTTATCTTTTTGGCCCTTCCCATGGTGGGATTTTTCTAAATTGCTTGCCAATTGCAAACCGTGGCTAGGGTCTACGGTTCCCATTTGCAATTTTGGGAACCGTGGCTAGGGCCTACGGTCCATGCAAAACATGAGAGGCCTATAAAAAGTCCAATTTTCAAATGTCTCTCATTATTCCCTGATAGCGACTTGCAAATCTGGAGCTCTGATAGTGATAGCTGAGAACTCACCTAAAACCTACCAAACTTTACCCACACACCTACTCACAACACGATGGCAGAGCACGGGCAAGCTTCTTCGAGCCACGATGGATGAGGCGAGGGCAAGGTAACTCAAAAACCAAGACCTCACATCCATTACCACTAAAAATGAACCCAATTAAGTAATTGGTAAATCAATCTCACTAAATTGTTGGCAATGAACCTCATCTTAGGCTAGGGTAGCTTAGAATTTAATTTTTTTTCATTTTTGGCCATGGTATCGCACCCGTGGGATCTCAATTGGAGACCGTAGGTACCAACTATGGTTCCCAATTGGTCAATTGGGGACCATAGCTACCAGCTATGGTCAACATTCAAAATCCCAATGGTCAATTTTTGACCGCATGCGGACCGTAGGGTTGACCCGTGGTTCGCCAACTTTAGAAAAAAATTATAAAATTTTTAATTTTTCTAAGTTTTAAAAGGCAATTAATATCATTTAATGCATTTTTGACCTGTCTGATTGACAAATTTGATTTGTAGGCCTGCATGATGACATGTTTTTGTAATTTTATCAATTTTTAACTATTTTTGATGATTTTTAGATCATTTTTAAATGTTTTTGCTTATTTTAGTTAGATTTTTCCTTATATCATGTTATTTATTTCAGAGATTGACCTCTAGAGCTCGAGAGCCTGACATTCTTAAGGCTCTCCATGGAGAGCTCACTCTCGGGGAGCGAGAGTGGTTCGAAGCTATCGACTTCAGCTACGTACTAGATCTACCCACTATCAGGGTAGATCAAGCCTATTTGACTACGTTGGCCCGACATTGGAATGCATGGACCAACACATTTCACCTACCTATAGGTGAAATGATAGTTACCTTAGAGGATATATACAAGATCTTTAGGATCCCCATTGATGGTGAGGCCATCATCTCTTCGACTTTTGGTGCTAAGGAGTCCATATTTGATGCCATCTTCGATGCCCGGAGCGAGGAGGCTCAACGTGCCATTGACCATGGAGGGGTCCACATCGGCTATTGGTAGGGGAAGAATGTCTTCTCCATATGCGAGGCCATTTTCATGCACCTGGTGGTGCAAGTTGTGCTTCCAGACTCCTCAAGTGCAAGGATTCCCTAGAACCTTCTAGCTACTATGCGTAGAGTTGTTTAGAGCTCTATCCAACAACCACTACTCCTAGCCTAGGGGAGTACTCTACTATGCTAGTTGTATCGAGAGCTCTACCAGATTACTAATAGGAGCCACTAGGGGATCAGCTATAGTCTACTTCTTCAGATTTGGGGCTGGTAGCATATCAGGATAGAGCATCCTAGGGAGCTACCACTACATATTACAGAGATTGATGATGCACATCAGTGCTATGCTACCTACTAGCCTCAGAGGAGGAGGGCTTCTAGAGTAGGACCCATGCTGGTGATGTCCAACATTATATTACATGATTTGTAGGACTCGGGCCAGATGATATCGAGTGGTGGCCCTACATGGAGTGTCCTGACTAGCCTGAGGTCGATGAGCGGCTTCGATAGGCTCATCGAGATAGATGGTTACTCGATCGAAAGGTCGAGATCAGAGAGTACCAATTTTTCTCTCACATCCTGCATCAGTTTGGCATGGTGTAGGACATCCCGGAGATCCCATTTGTCTATAGGCACTTAGCTTTGGAGAGGGATCTACCATGGATCCAGCCTCTAGCTCTAGGGGATGCTCTAGATGACTTCCAAGAGACTAGAGTTGATAGAGCTATGACCACTCTAGAGTATGATGGATGGTGGTCTATGTTCCGTTGGTATGGGATAGGGCCTCTAGGTCGAGTTATAGATCAGGTAGGGGCAGAGGTGGATCCTGATGGGTGCAATGTGCACCAATGGATAGAGGGTGGCTAGGGCATAGAGGCTACAGCTGAGGAGGCTCCTGAGGTTGACCCTGATGAGGAGGCTCCCGAGGAGGGTGAGGTCCCTCCTGATAGTGTAGAGGGACTACTCTTGGCATAGGTGGCTGACTTGTAGAGTCAGTTGGGGTGATTCTAGACACAGTAGAGGGAGCAGGACACTACTATCGCTACTCTATAGGCATAGTTGACTGATAGAGATCATCGATTGATGTAGGTAGAGCAGTAGATTGCTAGCCTGACAACATGGGCTACAATAGTAGAGACCTAGGTTGGTGAGCTCACCAGTGCTCATGATTTGGCACTAGCATAGAGGGATGCAGTAGTAGTAGAGTGAGATCTACTTAGGGCACAGAGGGGGATCCTCCACCCTCTCAAGTGATTATGGGGCCTCCAATGACACCAGTAGTAGCACTACCAGGTGGTCGAGATCCTATGGTAGAGATCCAATGCTTGTAGGGTTTGTTGATGAGTACCAATGATAGGCACGCATCCAGGGTTGCTTGGGTGGACCAACTAGTTGGATATATATAGATGTTAGGTGCAGAGGTTCCCGAGGATCCATATGCTCCAGAGTCCCAATAGACTAGATCTAGGACTACAGTATAGTCTACTGCTAGCTCGAGCCATCACACCCATCGGAGTGAGAGGACACATAGGTCCTCTAGTACACATGGTGGTAGTAGTCACACCAGGACTAGGGAGGTAGGGTAGTCTACTAGCATCCAACCATAGGTCCCAATGCACAGAGGTGCCCATTGCACAGGTGGTGGTTGGATGAGTGCTAGGCCTCTTCAGGCTAGGTGGTACTCAGGGCTCTCAGTAGGATCCGTAGCAGACAGGAGGGCAGCATGCAGAGCAGGCTCCTAAGCATAGTACTGAGGGAGGCGATGAGAGCTTCGGTATAGGGGGAGCAGATCAGAGCTAGAGCTCTACTATTGTAGGATACATTTTTGATATATATCATTTTTGGTGTAAGGTCGAGGACCTACACATTTGTAGCCTACGAGCATTTTTGTACTCTCGATGTACTCTGAGACACATATTTATATATGATATGACTGATCATTATTTTATGGCTCATTATTGTGTACTCATTTATTTTTGATTTTATGTTTATGTGATGCACATGGATGCAATGCTTATGTTATGTTGATGCTATATGATGTGATGTATGGATGACATGCACTAGATAGCTATTTGATTTATGATGATGATATGCAGTGATCTAGATGCTTAGATGTGCTTTTTATGATGGATGCATATGGATGCGATGTTCTTTTCTTAATGCATATTTGATATTGCTTTCTTTGTATGCATTAATGTATGTAATGATTTATTTACATGATGCTAATCTAATGTAAATGAACCTGTATGCTTTAATCACTTAAAACATAAGGAATGAATGCAAATATGTTTATCAATCTAATGGATGACACCACAGAATGTATAAAAATCATGAATGTAATTGAAAATCCTTAAGATAAGAATTTAATCAATTAATCACCCATATATGAAATGCAATGGTATGCGATGTTTATGATGTGAATGATATAATGTGTCATTCTATTTTCTTTTGCAAATTTGAAAAATATGCATGATATAGTCAGTGGTCATCTAAATATTATTTCTAATATCCATCCGGTATCTATCCTATATGTTGATTGTGCTTTATATAATGATGTATCATGGATTCGATACTTTGCAATTTGATGATTTATATGGTTGCAATATTTGACATTTTGTTGCTATGGGAGAAATTTTTGAGGTTTTCCATGAGACTCAAACACCCTAATAGACTTATCAAAAGTTGCATACTAACCACACTAGACTTATGAGATAAAAGGCTTTTGCTAGGATAGACCCTAACTATTCATTATCCCTGTGTGTGCAAATGATTATTTTAAGATAAGACACGAGCATTCCCCGATGTCAAGCGGGATTCTTTCAGCCCATTGCTAAGATAGGGGTTCCACAAATGTCTTATCCAATCTCAAGTTTAGATTTTAGTTGGACTAAGCCACTAGGCAATGCAGGACACCTGAAGCTAGCTCTTCCACATTCAAACATTGGTCTTGTTCATAAGCGAGGTGCTAATGCATCAGACATATCATCATGCGTAAGGTACAATAGTGCTGACAATTCTAAGGATTCAGGCTCATTCCTTTCTATCCTTCAATTTTTGGGATACTTGCTCATATGTAGTGAAGCAAGGGAGTCGATTCCATATTCATTTTGAACTATCTTTGGATCTTCATTTGATCTCTCTTCGAACTAGATTTTGGATCTTCATTTGATCTCCGCTCGAACTTTTGATTTATGATCTTCATTTGATCTTCACTTTGAACTTTGATTTAAGCCTATTTTTTGATCTTCACTCGATCTTCACTTTTTGGCATTTACATTTGATAATTTTCTTCAAAAACTTTCCTTTGGGGGATTTACTTGGAAAAACTATTTCTGGTATATCGATTGAGAATATCGATCTTATGATATCAATATGGGATATCACTCTGGGGAGTCGATCTATGATATCGATCTAGGGTATCAATCATGAGGATTGATGTGGGATATCTCTTTGGGATATTGCTCATTTTATCATAAGCAAGGGATTCTAAATAGGGAACTAACCTATCCTTTTGCCAACTACCAACATTTCCCATACCATCCACATAGAGGGATAAGCAAGAATAACTCTTTTCACTTCAAGATACCCGGTCCTGCTTCGCGGCTTTCATCTTCCCCTAGTCCTTGTTAGGATTGTTTAAATTTTTTGATTAGTGATAGGCTTATGATATGCTAAGGGCTATACTAACTGAACCTTAGCTACAAAAGCAAAGCAAGCTTTCTACCAACTCTTGATAAGACCACTAGGTATGGCTGAGTGACCAAAAAACCCTAGTATATCTCCATAGCAACATTATAGGTTGTGTTGAAAAACACAATTACTCACATGAATGATGGATCATGATAAATGCAGAGATGCATGATTTAAACACAAACGTGGCATCATTTGTAAGACTGACAAACACAATGCCTTCTATTATGGAATGCAACGGATGACGAATGCCTATATGCAATGCAGTAATGCAGTGAATGCATGTGTAAATGCAAAATTCAAATGCAAATGCAAATGTTTTTGGATTTTATGCTTTACCAATTTTTTTGGATTTTATTGATTTTATAATTTTTATGGGTTTTGAGCCTCATAATTGACCAAACGATGAGTACATGCCTCTAGAGCCTTTAGATTGACCAAGCAATTTTTAATAATCCTTGGAGCTTTTAGGATTGACCAAAGGGATTATGGGTACCTTTGGGGCATTTTGGGATGACCAAGCAATTTTGAGAATCCTTGGAGCCTTTGGGGTTGACCAAGCAGTTTTTCAGAAACTCTTGGTGCCTTTTGGATTTGACCAAAGGGCTTACAGATGCCTTTGGAGATTTTTAGGATGACCGAGTGATTATAAGCAAATCCTCAAGGCTTTTAACTGACATGACCAAGCAATTTTAGGAACCCTTGGAGCCTTTTAAGGTTGACCAAAGGGCTTACAGATGCCTTTGGAGCTTTTTGATTGACCAAACCACTGATGAGAGTGTTTGGAGCTTTTTAGGATGACCAAGCAGTTACAAGCAACTCTTGAAGCCTTTTACTATGCTCTTCAAGCATAAAATGCCTTAATATGGATGATGTTGAGAGGTTCAGGCTCTTCAACACCCCCTAGCGATGTTAGGTGATAGGTACCTAGACCAATATTTTTAGATATGATGTAGGGTCCTAGCCAATTAGCCATAAATTTGTCTCGCATATCTGGCGGTAAATTAGAGTTCTATTGGTTTTATTTCAAGACAAGATCCCCAACTTCAAAGTCTCTCTAGTGGAATTTGACATTGTAAGCTCATTTTAGTCACTCTTGATAAACATGAAGATGCTCCAAGGCATTCACATGATGTTCATCAAGTAGCATCAATTGATCCAATCGAGCTTGTCATGTAGTGTCATCATCGATGAACTCTTTCAATGTGACATGCAACATTGGAATTTCTAATTCCAAGGGCATAATGGCCTCAACGCCATATACTAGTGAGAATGGTGTTGCCCCAGTGGGCATCCAAATACTAGTCCTATAAGCCCATAGCGCAAGGGGCAGCTGGATGTGCCAATATTTATGGTTTTCTTGTACCATATTTTTCAAGATGGCCACCACTATCTTATTTGAAGCTTCAGCCTACCCGTTTGCTTGCGGATAGTATGGAGTCACAAAACTATGTTTGATTCTATATTTAGATGTCAAAGCTCTCACAGTTTTGTTCTTGAAAGACGTTCCATTATCCGATATTATTTTGGATGGAATCCCAAAATGACTTATGATATGCTCAAGTATAAACTCTGCTATACGAGCTCCAGTTGTCATTGTTAAGGGTATTGCTTCCACCCACTTTGTAAAATACTCAGTAGCCATGATTATGAATGTATGTCGGCCCGATGATGGAGGAGAGATCTTGCCTATAAGATCTAATCCCCACTGAGCAAATGGCCAAGCCGCTTGAATGGGTTGTAAGGCCTACGATGGCAAGTGCGTAAGATTAGCATGATGTTGGCATTTAATGCATTTCTTGACATACGCATTGCACTCCTTCTCCATAGTGGGCCAATAGTAACCCATTCGAAGGATGCGCTTGATGATGGCCATGCCGCTGAAATGGCCATCGCACGTACCATCATGGGCTTGCAAAATTACCCATGATGCCTCTTGGGGCTCTAAGCAATGAAGGAGAACTCCATCGTAGCTTCGTCGGTACAAGATGTCTCCTATTAAGACATATTTGGCCACTTTATATTTAAATGTGTACTTCACGACATGCGATAATCCCTCTAGGATTATACTAAGCTTTAGGAAGTCTTTAATTTATGACATCCAATTTTGATAAATCTCAGCTTTGACTGCTAAGACGACTTGCTCCCCCTACATATTTACTTTTGCAAATGCAGACTCAAAAACAACCCTATGGTGAATGGTAGTACCACTCCCCATGGGACTCTGAGAGGTTAATGACCCCTAGGGTGCCTTCTTAAGAAAGTCTTCAGCTTTGTAGAACCATTCAACTTGTGGTTCTACACTGATCATGTTGACCGATTCTCTATTATCATAGGTTGCACGCTCTGCTACTGGATGTGAGAGCATCTTGACATGGATGGTAGTGAAATCAGTAGATGGATTCTGAGGGATTAAATATCCCAAAGAAGCCATGGTATCTACAAACCTATTTGATGATCGAGGGATTGCCTCAATGTCATACCATTCAAGTTTGGCCAAATATGTGTCAACTAGATCTTTATAGGCTTTCAGTATGAGACATCAACACTGAAAAAGCCCCTTGACTTGATTTACTATGAGCAAGGAGTCACCAAAGATGTTCAATCTCTTAATATTCATGGTGATAACTATGTGGAGGCCCAATAGTAGGGCTTCATACTCAGCATTGTTGTTGGTGCATGAAAAATCCAACTTGAATGACAAGGGCATTGGAGCTCCTTACGATATGAAGAACACTATTTCAACACCACCCCCTTGTTCACACTTTGAACCATCGAAGAACAGAGTCATATCAACATTGTTCTCTAGTTCTTCAGGTTTGAGAGCTTCAGATATGATGAAGACTGCATCATCCGAAAGCTCAATTGTTAGAGGCCTACTATTTGATAGTGGTACCTCAGCTAATTGATCTGCTATGACCTATCCCTTAATGGACTTATGGCTTATGAATTCTAGATCAAATTCCATCAATAGCATGATCCACTTTGTAATACGCATATTGTGATAAGTCTTACTCATCATGTACTACAAAGGATTTTGTTTGGATATAACATACGTCGTATGACTTAACATATAGTGTCACAATTTCTTTGTAGCGAACACTACTGCTAAACACAATTTTTCCACATATGCATACCCGAGCTCATAGCTCACCAAAGTTTGACTAATATAATATATGGCATATTCTTTGCCTTGCACATTCTTTTGGGCTAACATGGTTCCCAGTGCAAAGTTAGTTGTCGATATATATAGTAGAAAAGGCACCTCTAGCCTTGGTGGAGCTAGCACTAGTGGCATCACCAGGTATTGCTTTATCTCAATGAAGGCTACCTTGTAGTCCTCATCCCAATTGAATGGGACCCCCTTATGTAGCAATCGATTCATGGGTCGACATTTATCCGATAGTTGGGTGATAAATCACTTTATCGAGGCTACCTTGCCCTAAAGGCTCCTTAATTCCTTAATATTGGTGGGAGGACGCATTTCCAAAATGGCCTTGACCTTCATTGGGTCTACTTCGATGCCTCTCTTGGAGATGATGAACCCTAGTAATTTTCTAGAAGTTATGCCAAATACGCACTTCTTAGGATTCAACCTGACATTGTGCTCTATCAAGTGATCGAAGACTTTCCTTAAGACCTCTGCATGCTCTTCTCATAGCAATGACTTGGCTAACAAGTCATCGATATAATCTTCAAGAATTTTGTGCATATAGTCATGAAAAATGTATGTCATGGCCCGCTGATATGTGGCACCAGCATTTTTGAGGCCAAATGGCATAACTTTATAGCAAAATGTTCCCCATGGCATTATAAACATGGTTTTATGTTGGTCTTCGGGTTTTATCCGAATTTGATTGTAACCAAAAAAATCATCCATTAAGGAGAGCATTTCATGACCTATAGTTGCATCTATGAGAGCATCAATATTGGGCAACGAAAATGAATCTTTGGGTGTTGCCTTATTTAGGTCTCTGAAATCCATGCAAATACGGATTCTTCCATCGGGTTTTCCCATGGGTACCATATTGGACACCCATTCTAGATAATCGATGGAAATCACAAATTCCACATCCAACAACTTTTGTAGCTCATATTTCACCATCAAGGCTACTATTGGGTGCATTTTCCTAAGCTTTTGCTTGATCGACTTCTTCGTCAGATCTAGCGAAAGGTTATGCGTAACCAATTTTGGGTCTAGACCTAGCATATCCTTATACGACCAAGCAAACAAATTTGGTCTCTCTTTCAATAGAGGGATGAGGGTGGCCCGCTCATCTAGAGTGAGACTCTCTCCAAATTTAACCTTCTTTGCACTGGTGGGATCATTACTGATATCCACCTCAAAGGTTTCCTCTACCGACATATGTGATCCCTCCTCAAGCTGGTGAGGCATAGGAATCAGATGGATGTCATCAGTCGGGTTGATTGGTTCTACATTGGAAGTATTTTTGGCATGATAAACATCATATGCATAGCCTGGTGCAAAATGGAAAGGTTGCAACATTTCTTCATTGGGGAAGAAATCCTCAGGCTCAATGGGTGAATCAGCATGATCCCAGTCGATAGCATCTTTGTTAAGATACAATGGTTTAGATGGATCTACTAGATTATGGAGTGGAGTGGTCAAATCAATGGAGACCATGTTTATGGAATGGAATTGATCTCCAAGACCACATGGACTAACCTCTATAAAATCTGCATAGTCCTCATACCCACGATCTGGCTCTAATGGCACAGGCACAAAAGGGTCTTCCCTATGAGGACTATGAATAACTGGATCCTCCCTATGCACTGAATGCAAAATAGGATCATTTGGCTCATGGAGCTCCATGTAGGTCGATAGAAGGGGATTAACCAACCGATGGATTTGATCCAAGTTTAACCATCTTGCTCTCAGACGTAGACCAACATGTAGCTACCTATAGACCTCATCAATGTCGATGGGTTGATGATGGTAACGCAAATAAGGAGGACCAAGGTAGGCCCTCTCTAGCTCATCTTCTTCATCACTATCATAATAGAATCCTTCATTCACCCCCACTCCTAGAGGGCGCTCCTCCAAATGAGGCCCCATGAATCTTACTTCTTGCATGTTATCATCGCTATCCAAAAAACTAGATAATTATACCTCATGTACGATGCTACCGAGAAAACTGGCTCGATCTCTTCCCTAAATGATCAACATTGGGAAGGATCTCTTCGGTATCCTATACCGACTCAATAGGCAATAGATGATGCATATAAAGGCCTTACATAAGCACCTTCGACTTCATCCCTAGATTCATCATCGTTTGAGGATTCCTCATCTACATCATAGCCTAGTCCACTCATATCGGAGGTGGACTCCGCTCCATATTCATTACAAAGATCTCCTAGCTCGAGATCACTTGCAGTAATGGGGTTACACCCCTGCACATCTATGTCATCGACTGCATCATGGGTTTGGTGTCCCAGTTGATCTCTAGGGTTCATCTCTATCTCAATATACTCAAGGAGCCCTTCACGATGATCTTCGAGTGGCTCAATGGTGATGACAGATATCATAGGGTGATTCCTCCAGAATTTGGAAGGATCCAGATGATATGGATTAAAATCCACATCATCCACCATACTGAGGTACAGATGATCTAGGGATGCTATGAGCAAATCGTCCTACCCTCGTATCTATAACCCTAGACCGAATCTATCAGTGACTAACTGATAATGAGGTTCCAATAGAGTCCTCCTTCCTTGTTCAAAGAGACCAAGGTCGTATCCATGCCAATGATATAGCTCAAAAATATGCATGGCATACTCTGGATTAGACAAATAATGAATGTTTACCATGAAAGGTTCCTCATCATCTTCATCCATGGGCTCTCACATTGGAAGCTGATCTAGCCCCGCATAGATGAAGTTAGTTTGGTTAGGTGGCTCTCCCAATGGAACCACCGATCCAACTGGATAACGATGAGTGGATGGTCGGCCCATCTCTTGTGTAGTCTTCAGAATTGGTCTGAAGGTCACATTTTGCACAAGGTACTCACCTAATCTAGTATTAGCGAGATGTACCATCACCCATGGTGTGGATGACCCTACTGAAGATGTAGGTGAGGTAGGCTGAGGTGCCTCCTCGGCTTTGTCTTGGGGTTCCTCAACTTCCATGGGAATGGGAACCTCCTCGATGATTGGCTTAGGCTCACGCTCTTTCTCTTTCTCACCCATATTTACCTTCAACTTCCTGTCATCCCGATGCATGACTGATGTCGATGGTTTCAAGGAAGTGGTAGTGGTGTGCTTCGATCTATGTGACACAGATGGCATTGGTTGAGCATGCACTACTGGTTTACCTCCTAGTTTCTTTATTGGTGATGATGGTCGAACATCCAGGTGCATTGATGGGAGTATGAAACCCCCAGGAAAATCTGCTAGGTTCATAAACTTAAATGGCTCTTCATCCGATGCCACTACGTGAACCAGTCCCTCATGAATATATTTCATGCATTGATGCAATATCGAGGGGACACAATGCATTTCATGAATCCAAGGCCTACCGAGTAAAATGTTGTACTGCATGGCCCCTTCTATCACATGACACATTATTGAAATGGTCTTCAGACCTACCTGCATGGGTAGGATAATTGTGTCGATAGTCGAACATAGTGCATCATTAAATGCTCTCAATGTAAATGTAGTTGGCACAATGTGTGATTTAGGTAGCTTCAAATGACTCAGTGCCTTGGTCATTATTATGTTGATCGATGAGCCAGTATCGATCAAGACCCTTTTAAATGGCATGTGATTCACACATGCGATTATGTGCAATGGTGGGTCGGTCATAGTTGTAGAAACCATCCTTATCTCATGATCATAAAATTGGATCATCGGTTCCTGACACTATTGTACATGTCCCACAAAATTAGTAAATGCCTGCGCATCCTGGGCCTGTACTTCAATGGACCTCAAAATATCCATAAGAGTCTCCCTGTGCCTCGGGGACTACTGTATTAATTCATATATTGACAACTTCGTAGGAGTTATCTATAGGTTTTGGACCAACCTGCTCCTTATGGTCACCACCGGTCTTGTTGGTGGGCCTGGAATATTTTGTGTCGATCATTGATTCGGTGTGGCTTGTATTTGAATGGGAGCATGAGGTTGATTCTATTGTTCATATCTCCCATGCCTAGTGACAATGTTGACCATGCCTATGAACCCCTGGGTAGGTGGTTCGACTCGCACCTGGTTAACTTGACCAACGTTGTTTCGAGGTGCCTCATGATTTGGTAAGGGGTTCTTGTAAATCCCCATATTCTGATTATCGGGTGCCTATGGGTTGTGTGGCACTACAAGCTCACCCTTGTCAATCATATTTTGCACCAGGTGTTTGAAATACCAACACACCTCGATGTCATGGCCTTTCATTCGATGAAAAATGCAAAATAGATCATCTTGGAACCCCTTTGGTTTGGGTTGATTGGGGTCTATCATCTTGAATTCGGGTAATCTGATTGCCTTGGCCTCGCATAACTGATGGAAAATTGATGTCAATGATTCCGTCAATGGTGTGAACTAGCGAGGTGGGCGTTGATCTTTGTTCTTGCCCTTATAATTGTTGTTGCGCTTGTCATATTGCGTAGGGGGAGGTTGGGCTTGATAATTCTATTTTTGTTGCCCCTTGTCCTCCCATTGGAGATTCAATACCACTTGATTCACATGGGCCTACTTGCCCTATTATTTTGTGGCACTCTTCTTTTGTCCCTCTCTCCTATTTTTGAGCTTCAAGTTGCCTTCCTACAACTTGATGTCCTCAATCACCTTGGCTTGCGCCAAAGCCTCTTCGAATGTAGGATACTATTGCAGCTATAGTAGTAACGAGATGTGCTTGGCACAACTCTTCATAAACATTTGAGTTAACTCTATGGTAGGAATAGGGAATGGCAACTTCACCATTAGTCTCCTCCATCTCTTTTTGTATTGCTCTATTGGCTCATCATCATGCTGAGCTAGCATAGCCAGATCAAAAATATTGGCCTATTTCTTGATGCCAAAGGAATAGCATTCAAGAAAGGCATCAACTAATTGCTCAAAACTAGTTATGCTATGTTTCTTTAGCTGATTAAACCACTCTCGGGCTGGACCTAAAAGTGTCATGATGAACGTATGCAACAATAATGCATCATTGCTTGCTATCTAAAAACAAGCATCCAGAAAGCTCATGACATGTTCCTGTGCATCTTCATCACCCTTAAACTTGTCCAACCTAGGCATATCAAAATGCTCAGGGTAAGCCGGAGTAGGCACCGAAGGATCCAAAGGCTCATTATGGATTTTCCTCAATGTCAGCTTTTGAATAGTCATGCCTTGTCTCTCAATGGCTTTAATCTTCTCGGCTAAGGCCTTATAGGCCTCTGAAGATAGAAATTCCTCCTCCCTAAGTTGATGTGGAGGTGGCTTAGGAGGTACTATCTTCCTTGTACGAGATGGAGGTCATTGCTCTTCCTCCTCCTCAGCTCGAGAGCTCTCAGGATATTCTTGCTCGTATCCATCTCCCATTGCTTCTTCATGTTGCCTCTACCTTTGATTATCGAGTGATGGTGGCCGCTCCCTCTATTTGGCACTAGCATGAGTACGAGCATCTCTATGCTCTTGATGCATATCAGCTTGAGATAAAGCCTTTCTATATACATGCTCTCTATGCTCATCTTGAGGATATAGGCCAGCCCTAGCTAACCTATCCTCCTGCTCCATGTGTTCCTTCTAGGCAAGGATACGCTCTTCGTGCATGCGCTGCTCATATAACCTCTATCTCATGAGCCTTTGCGCTTGAATATTTTCATCTTCAATGCACTGCCTCTCTAGGTGAGCATCCTCCAATTGATCTTGGAGGAGTTGGCATTTTTGCTCTGATGCCAGTCGATGTGATCTATCGATCTGATCGACCATGGGAGGCCTCTAGTATCCCTACTCTATACGAGCGACCTTATGGGTTCTGTACCCATCGAAATGATGTGTTGTGCCTTTGCCTCTATCTATGAAGATGACATTGGCCTCCTACTATGTCCTATACTATGAACCACCATGCATAGATAGTGGGTGTGTGACATGAGGGCGCTTAGAAGCCTCCCCATGTTCTCTAGTAGTGTGGATGACACTCACGCTATGCTCACTCGAGGCTCGAGTGGGTGGAGCGGAAGGCTTGTAGCCTAGCTACTCTAAAACACTACCTAGACCCTCTAGCTACCTAGACCACCATCGCTCATGTGATGGTGTGCCATTATCTCCCACCTTTGATATATCAATGGTGATCTTGCATGGTGGACCATGCATGGGAGTATGGTTAGACCTATGCTCGATAGCGAGCCTGTCTGCCTACCCCTGAATGGGTGGGTCTCTAGTCCTTCTATACTCAGAAGGTGGAGCCATAGATCCTCTAGTGGACTTAGTACGTAGGGGCACCAACTTGGTCCCCTGCACAACAAACTCTTCGGTCGATCCCATGGATGCGCGTGCATTGCGGTCTCGATAATGGCTCTCAAGTGGAACACCCTCATGCTGGAAGGTTTCCTATTCTATCCTATGCCTAGAGGAGTGTACTGAAGCTCCTCTATCTAGGGTTTTCTCTATAGGCTCCCCTCGTGTCGAGTTATCTCCTCGAATGCTAGTCGAACGACGTTCGGTTCGCTCATGTGGTTGAGGAATTGACACGTACTATTGTGAATTGGTTAGGGGTTGGTCATCGGCATTGGATTTGGACCTTTGTCGACCACCTCGTGTATCCACCATTGTGTACCTAGAGTCTAAATGTATTATTATTAAGCAAACAAGGTATACAATAATGATTATCTCATTTTAAATTTTAAAAGTGAGTCCTAAACTGTTTGATGTGTTTTCAAGATTTGTTGTATCAGTGTAGAAACTCTTATCATGTTTTGCAAAACTTGTTGGATTTTATTCTCAGTTTAATGGATTTCACCTATACGCTCATAGCTCGACAACTTGGCTATGAACTCCAAGTCACGTAAATCCCCTATGTGTGGTAATGAAGCCCACACCCGAACAAGGAGCACAGGTCCTCCCAGATCCTCACCCATTTTCCCCAGTCAACGTTATACCCTCCGAAGAGAATACATGCAAATTTTCTAGGGTACAAAAGGTTCTTGGATCCGGTATTGGTCTATATATCAAGGGTTCATAGGATTTGGGCCAACGGATGGAAGTTACGCCCACCGTCGTTGAACCCTACTAGTGGTTGGATGTCAAGCCCAACTCACTAGCATTTAAGTGCCAAGTGGTGTGTGTGGTTCCTTTTAATGTACATAAAATAAATGCATCATATAGCATACATGCTCATTTTCTAAATGCTATGCAAATGAAAGACATTTCAAATTCAGAAAATGCAAGCTATTCTAGATGCTCTTTAAGACTATGCACATTACGATGCTAAATGGCCACTAATTGGGCCTCACACATGCAAACCATCCACACATCTCTATCAAGCATGTTGTAGCCTAGGGTGGACTACAATCAGAGGTCCATTATTCCCAGCAACACCTTTCTATTGAAAGCAAAATATGAAAGCAAACTAGGACGATTGATTTACCATTTTCTTAATTCTTTTCCTAATTTGCATTCGAATTAAACTTACTGTAAAAACACAGAGAGCAAAAAAGTAATAGAGGGTTGAAAATAGGACCTACCTCAAGTCCTGCATTGGTTGATATTCTGAATTTGACTATCTATGTTGTCAGTAGGAGACCGTAGGTCTGATCTATGATTTTGATTGTAAACCATGCTTTGTACCTATGGTTCAGTTGTTGGCCCATAGTTGATAGCTACGGTCTATACCTGCAAGTGCAAAAACAAGTAAAACATAGTCAGATCCTAAAAATGTGGGGTTCCACCATGATCACCTTCTATAACCACCAAAAAGGCTCACACCCAAGGCATCCTATTGCAATAAATGATAAAAGTATAACATGCATACAAGAACAAGAAATTGACAACAAATGAATCAAGAAGAAATATGCTTTATTCCATTATATTCAAAGTCAAAATCAAATTACAAGTACATCCCTCTTAGGGATAATCATTTTGATACAATATTACAATAGGAGTGTATAATTGTTTCCCTCTCAAGGGTAGGTGTGATTTCCAAATGCCTTTCAGGATGACATGAACTGCTCTAGGGTGGAGGTGCCCTCTTCTTCATGATGGGGAAGGAACTTGATAGTTGGTTCTCCTTTGAAACTATTCCCTACGGTCAAGAAACAACACAAGAATGTCAAAAATATAGGCAACCTCTCATGATGAGGCCCTTTTAGGTAAATTGCATAATGACACCATTAAACATGCATAATCAAGAAAACATGAAAAGTGCTTCTAAGCTATGCAAATCGAATCAAGATTCATATAATAGCGTAAAGATAAGTAGCAACTACACTATGCATGGATCAAATGTGTAAAATGAGGCATAAACATGCATAAAGAAACCATTTAAGTCCTAATTGAAGCATAAACATAAAGAAGCTAATCTAACCTAATTCTACGGTCAGAAGTCTGCTAAAATGTATTTAAACCATGAAAACAACTAATCTAAGCTAATTAACCATACAAAAATGAAAAGAGGAAGGTGGTTATACCTCTGCTGCAAACCGTAGCTCTGGTGAGTGGTCTGCACTATAAACCATGGCTGAAAGCCATGGTTAGCACTCTGATAGGCTTACCCTCAATTCCAAGGGTAGTGGGCTTGACCTCCTTGTCCAATTGATGTTCAAGGGTCACCTTCGGTGTCCTTCTGATAGGTTTGGTGGTTGAATCACTGTGATGGGCCTTCATTTGCTTGGATTTGCATTTCTTGGTTCTTCTAGGCTCCTAGAACTTCCATGGCAAATTGATCTTTGGGTGAATAGCAAAGTGGCCTTCTCGAATGCATGAATTCAGTATGCAATTCGATAGGGCTTCGCTGCTCGCTTGATCAATTAACTCTCTCTCGATAATTCATCAATGCTTCACTATACAAATCATCTATATCTTCTCCCCATTTGGAGGGGGTATTTATAGGATGCCCTAGGACTAGGGGTGGCTTCCTGGAGAAGCCAAGATCAAGAAGAGGTGGTTAGGATAGTTGGAATGGAAGCCTCTAGAATCTTTCATCCATTAACCACCTTCTTCTAGATCAAATGGTCGTTCCAACCGATTTGGCTCGGATTGAAGGCCAACTGAACTTCAGTTAAGACCGTAGGTCACAACTATGGTCTAGACTGTAAACCGTAGGTCTCAGCCATGGTTCAGCTGTAAACCATAGGTCTGGGCTGTGGTTCAGACTGATTAGGCCAAGGAGCCCAAATTGAGTGGTTAGAACCACTGCTCTATCTTGGAGTCTATCCAAGATCTTCCATATGGTCTTGTAGCATGTCCATATGAGTAGTGACGGGGACCCAAAAAAACACGCTTCTTCCAAACCCTACTTTTTCATTAAAAATCTGCTGAAAATATACATCAAAAGAATAGCCCGTAGGCTTACAATAGCTAGCTCTCGGCTTAGCTTTACCCTTCTCACACTCAGCGTGCATTCCTCGATCCACCGTCCCGACTAAAACAACAAACTGGGTTTTTATAGAGGCCCCGACCCTCTCACGCATCAACTCCCACGCAAATGGGTTCACCAACCCGATTAAAAACATTTACACAAAAATCGGGACACCAACCCGATTAAATTTCCGCACTCCGCACGGTCCCTGCCACTGCTGACTCGGTCAGAATACCCTGCATGTCCATCCTTTTCGTCTTCTACGCTTCTTGGTATTTGTCCACCATTTACTGCACCCTGGGTGCCACGTGTCATTCTGGATCAAATTTTGAAAATACCGCCTGTTGCGATTTTCCCGCCACCTCTTTCTCTTTCTCTGTGCGTGTGACCGTCCATGTGGCCACTTCCTTCTTCTCCCGTGCCTTTTTCTCTCTCCGTCGTGATATCGTGACATGTCGCAATATCACGATGTTCTGGCTTCTCTGCGCCCTTTTTCATTTTTGGTCGCGATATCACGACCGTTTCGCCGCTCACACCCCTGCTCTGAAAATTGTCGTGACATCGTGACGTCGCGATATCGCGACCGTTCTGCCTTCTAGCCTCTTGCTTTGGTTTCTGTCGTGATATCGCGACAGGTCACGATATCGTGACCTTTGCCTTCGGTTGCCCTTCTTTCGCCTGCATTGGTCACGATTTCGCGACGTGTCGCGAAATCGCAACACTTCCGCTGCTCTGCTCCAACTCCGTCTTGACGTCATGATTTTATGACGTCGCAAAATCGCGACGTCGCGATTTCGCTACAAAAACCTCTGCCTTCACCTTCGCCCTTCCGACGTCACGATTTCACGACATCGCGAAATCGCGACGTCACGATTTTGCTACAACTTTTCTCCTCCGCTTTTGCCTCGCTGAGACGTCGCGATTTCGCGACGTCGTGATTTCATGACGTCGTGATTTTGCTACTATTTTCTGCCCCCGCCTCTGCCTTTGCTCTACTATCGCAATTTCATGACGGTCACAATTTTGCGACATGTCACGAAATCGTGGCCCCTTCTCTTGTAATTTCTCTCTCCTACCGACTGTCACGATTTCACGACGTAGCAAAATCGTGACAGTTTCTGTTGTGAACTTCCTCCTCGCCTTCTGATTTCTCTTCTTCTAACTTTGTAGCACTGACTTTCCCGAAACTTGATGCCCCTGCATCAGATGCTACTGGATGCTCCTGCATCAGACACTCGGGGTATGTGGAGAAGTGATCTTCACTTCTTCTTGGTCCGGTTGCTGCCTACTACAACACTTCCAAACCCTTCTCTGCCTCAGTAGTCTGCTTCAACCCTGGCTCCTGGTCCATACTTTTGTCTTCTTCCAGACAGATTTCTCCACTGCTGCAAACTTCTTCTGCAGCCTTCTTTAACTCCTCCACTTGCACAGAAAAATCTGTGCCTTCTTCCGGGCAGGTCCCGGTACTGCTGCACTCTTCCTCACTTGCAGTCTTCTTCAACTTCTCCTCTTTCTTTCTCTTTCTCTCTTCCCGTCTTCTTTGCCACTCCTCTTGCTCCCGCAACTTTATTGCGAGCCATTCCTTTTGTAGGGCCTTCAACTATTTTTGTAAAGCTAAAAATTCTTCCTCCGGCACTATATCTTCCTTGTTGTCCCGTCTTCTTCGGGAATGCATTTTTTTTTTTCTTTCTTTGCTTTTCTTACAAAGCTTTACCGATCCGGTGTAGCTGCCTCACAGCCGATGATCTGCTAACACGCTCGGGGATCTAAACTCTCTTTCTCTCTCTCTCAAACCCTACCACAGATCCTGGCGTAACTGCCTCACGTTCGGTGATCTGTTACGCACTCAGGAACTTCTGCTCTGATACCACTAATAAGGACCCAAAAAAACATGCTTCTTCCAAACCCTACTTTTTCATTAAAATCTGTTGAAAATATACATCAAAAGAACAGCCCGCAGGCTTACAATAGCTAGCTCTCGGCTTAGCTTTACCCTTCTCACACTCAACGTGCATTCCCTGATCCACCGTCCCGACTAAAACAACAAACTGGGTTTTTATAGAGGCCCCGACCCTCTCACGCATCAACTCCCGCGCAAATGGGTTCACCAACCCGATTAAAAACATTTACACAAAAATTGGGACACCAACCTGATTAAATTCCTGCACTCCGCACGGTCCCTGCCACTGCTGACTCGGTCAGAATACCCTACACGTCCATCCTTTTTGTCTTCCGCGCTTCTTGGTATTTTTCCACCATTTACTGCACCCTGGGTGCCACGTGTCATTTTGGATCAAATTTTGAAAATACCGCCTGTTGCGGTTTTCCCGCCACCTCTTTCTCTTTCTCCGTGCGCGTGACCGTCCACGTGGCCACTTCCTTCTTCTCCCGTGCCTTTTTCTCTCTCCATCGTGATATCGCTATGTTGCGATATGTCGTGATATCGCGACCGTTCCGTCGCTCACACCCCTGCTCTGAAAATTATCGTGACATAGCGACCGTTCTACCTTCCAGACTCCCGCTTTGGTTTCTGTCACGATATCGTGACCTTTGCCTTCAGCTGCCCTGCTTCTGCCTACACTGGTCACGATTTCGTGATAGTCGCAATTTCACGACGTGTCACAAAATCATGAAACTTCCGCTGCTCTGCTCCAACTCCGTCTTGACGTCGTGATATCGCGACGTCGCGAAATCGTGACGTCATGATTTCACTACACAAACCTCCACCTTCACCTTCGCCCTTCTGACGTCGCGATTTCGCTGCAACTTTTCTCCTCCGCTTCTGCCTCGCTGAGACGTCACGATTTTGCGATGTCGCGAAATCATGACGTCGCGATTTCGCTACTGTTTTCTGCCCCCACCTCTGCCTTTGCTCTGCTGTCGTGATTTCGTGACAGTCACGATTTCGTGACATGTCACAAAATTGCGGCCCCTTCTCTTGCAATTTCTCTCTCCTGTCGACTGTCGCGATTTCGCGACGTAGCAAAATCATCACAGTTTCTGCTGTGAACTTCCTCCTTGCCTTCTGCTTTCTCTTCTTTCGACTCTGCAGCACTAAATTTCCCGAAACTTGATGCCCCTGCATCAGATACTGCTGGATGCTCCTGCATCAAGTAGTCACCCTCGACATGACGCGTTTTAGGTGTCTACAGGCTATATTTAATAATAGATAATTAACCTTACATAATGCTCTCAAATTCCTAATAAATAATATTAATATTTAAATTGTTAAGGACTAACCAATATTCAATAACAAATGAAATATATAAAATAAATTTTAATTTACTAGATGAACCTTATTAGTCCAAAATTCTTATAAAAATATATATATACTAAACATTCTTAATCCATCATACATCTTCATTTTTTGGTTTATTAATAATTTGTGTAATAGATTTAGAATAATTTACCCCAATTAAAGACATTTTATTATATGTAGGCAATACATTTATAAGGTCATTGTGGTAGGACCTCAAGATTATCATAGCATTGTATACAATATTTTGACAATAGGGAATGACCCATCATGGGTTTCTTTAGAGAAATTCTAAATACCATGAAAATTCAAAGCCTACATGATAATAGAAAATCTTATAATGACTAGAATAGTTATGTCTTTGATGGAGGATAAATAGAGAGCATTTGATGGATTTATACATTTATATGCAACAAAGGATGCGGATATAATACAAAATAAGGACTTATGTCCTAAAATAATTTTAGATTAAAATTGCATGTAATACTATAAAGCAACATAAAATAATCTCCTCTAAAAATGTTAAAGAATAACAATTGGATAAGTTTCCACCATACAGGGACCCGCAGAGACTAAGGCTAGTTATCGTCGTTCTCTATGGTGTTACGACATGGCTGTGGTAGAAGACATTGTTCCTGATAATGCATTGATAAATGCATTGTTTCTATTGGTTAGAATGGATGCTACATTGGAAAGAAATTTCACACTACAAGGAATATGTGAAATGTAAAAACAAATGGGCGTTTAGATTCTACGCAGACCACTATTCCGTCATTTGAGTTTTGGGATGGGGTTTATACGGCCACTGGTGTGAGGGTCCTGATTGAACAAAATTAGGGTTTGTTTTCTTGGATGAAAGTAGGGTTTATTTGATTTCGGATGGAGGGTTTCAAAAAATATGCATGCATTGAGCCAAAAATAAATTTTAAATAAGCAATCCGTGGAGGACCACCTCAAACAAGAGGGAAACACAATCAACGATTGCCAAGGAAACCATTGAGGATGCCAAAGGTTGATTCAAGGAAAATAGATATGGGTTGCATGAAAGAAACTAATGGATCCCTAGTAGTGAAGTTGGAAATAACGGATGTCCAAGAAGGAATATATGTGATAGAGAGGAAAGGCCTAATTTGTCGATTCATGGGATTTTGATCAACTCTTGCTACCTTCAAGCAATGGGCTGCCAAAAATTGGAGCACTAAAGGTAAGTTCCAAATTTTTACTTACCCTAATGGCTACTTTCTTATTTATTTTGTTAATGAAGAAGATAGGGAGAACATTTTTCAAGGGGGACCATGGTTTTTTGGTAGGGCAGGGCTCTTCATGAAGCCCTGGCATACCAAGTTCAAAGCTGAGGAAGAAATGCCATCAACTACCCTTGTTTGGGTCCATTTATTTGGTATTTCGATAGAATAATGAAATCCAAAGATATTTGCAATAATTGGAAATTCTTTAGGAGTTTACATGATGACTTCTGATAGCACCCAACACTTAGAGAATATGATTTATGAAAGGATTTGTGTTTTGATTGATTTTGACAAACCACTTCGAGAGAAGATTAATTTACAATATGGGGAATAAATGTGGGAGCAAGTAGTAGATTATGAAAATATTCAATTTAGATGCAAAATTTATCATGAATATGGCCATCTAGCCAAGGATTTTCCACATAAGATCCCTAACAAAGAGAAAGAGGATGGGGACTTGGCAAGGTTTCAAATCCCTAAACAAAAAAATACAAAGAAAAAAATAGGAACAAAAGAGAAAACAATAATTTCACCTAACACCTTTGAAATTCTCTCCACGGATGAGCAAGTAGATGATGAGGATGGTCAAATGGAAATAGTTATTATGGAAACACATTTTGATGAAGAGAGGGAACATGAAGGATTGCATGATGAGAAATCACTAAAAGAGCTTGCCTTGATGCTGAGAAATAATAGTAAAGGAAAAAAAGTACAATGTAGAAAACCAACCCAAGTGCAAAACAAAAGGGCAGATTCAAACTACAAACAAAATGGATCCTCAAAAAGACCATACAAATTCCAATAGTAGTGTCGTGGCTCCAAGTAACCAGCCTATAGTCCCAACTGGAATGAAGCAAGATACGAATAAAAGGATAAGGATGCCATAATCCTAAGGTTTATAGTCAGTCTCTTTATGGCAATGTTGGAAGCTTTGGCTATTTTGCTAAGCAATTTTTGATATTTTTGGTAATTTTTTAAGCTTTGGTTTATTTTTAGTGTTACAATTTTTTGTTTGATTTGTCATTAGCTCCTTTGGCTTAGTTTTTGTTGTATTTGTTTTTCTTGATTTTGTTTGTGGTGTTTTTTATTCATTTTGTTGTTTCTATTTTGGATTTGTTTTGTTTTGTTGTTTTTGTGGTTTTTCTTGTTCATGTTCTATGGTTTTTTTTTTGTGGTGTATTTGTTTCTTTTTGTTATTTTTTTTTGGTAGTGTTTTATTATGATGTGTTTGTGGTTTTTTCTGTGTGTTTCATGTTTTGGTGTTTTTTTTATCGTTTTATTTTTATTTTATTTTGTTTTTTTATTGTGTTTTGCTATGTTTTTTGTGTGTTTGTTCTGTGTGTTTTGGGTTCATGTTTTTTTTTTTTGTGTGTGTGTTTGGTTGTGCTTTTTCTTGTCAAAACACTCAAGGAGTATGTTTTTTTTTTTTTAGCTTTTTGTGTGTTTGCATTCGTGTGTTCTTGTTTTGTGTTGTTTTAGGCATGCTCCTTGCATGTGTCAAAGGTGGTAGGATAGGTGCAAGCCCTGGGTATTTTTGGTGAAAGAGATACCCTTGTCTCCTTGGGTCTTACCCAAAAGTGACATCCCTTCTAGGATGTTTTCCACTGACTTATCCAAAAAGCGTGTACTTATCTATTAGATCCATGAAAATCAACATAAAAGCATGAAATAAGAATCAATATTGTATATGAAAATAAAATAGATGTTTCTTTTATTAATATCAAAAGCGAATCTCGGTTACAATCATGCCTCTCTTAGGGTCACCCAAATGTTGATACAATTGATACAATTCTAAAGCCCCCAATGGGGTAGGTACAATACTAATGCTCTCTAAATAGTCACAAACTGCTCTAGGGTGTATTCAATCCTCTTCTTCGTGTTGAGTAAGGAACTCATTTGAAGCTCCTTCAAAGGAAGGATCTCCTTTGAAGATTCTTTGTGTGGAGTCGACCCTAATAATTAAATCTCATTTGAACTTATTTCTTGCGATCAAGAAACAACACAAGAACATTAAACAAATAGGCAGCCTCTCGTGATGAGGCCCTTTAAAGAATTTATACATGTAATAGCCATAATACTAATGAAATCAAGAAAGTAGATAAACTATGCTAAACATATGCAATTCTCATAAAGATTGATGGAAACATGTAAACAATAAGTACATCTATCAATCTAAAGGATCAGTTGCTTGAAATAAAGCATTAGAACATGAAAAGAAACTAATTATATCCTACTTTCTAAAATGGATTAAACCTAATGAAATCTTCAATATGGTCATTCAGAGTCTCTAAACTACCAAATAAACCAATAGAATGATTAAGCTAAACTAGCTAAGCATACTACAAAAAATAATAAGGAGATCTTATCCCTGTTGCAAACCGTAGCTTGGATGAGCAGTCTACACTGTAAACCGTGGCTAACAGCTGTGACCTACAACCAAGTAGGTTTTCCCTCCAATTCTAGGGTAGTGGGTTTGATCCTCCTTGTCAAATTTATGATCAAGGATCACCTTAGTGTCCTCTGATGGATTTGGCAGTTGAATTGCTTGATAGGGCCTTCATTTGCCTAAATTGTCATTTCTTGGCGTTCTAGCTCCTTAGGGAATCCATGGAATAATTCGTCATGATGCTTAAGTTGGTAAAGTGATAGCAAAAAATCTCTCTCTTAGTGCACTCAAGTAAGTTCATAATTGAACAGGGCTTCACTGCTCTAATCTCCAATACTTCGTTATCTCTTTTGCCCTAATTCGAAGGGATATTTATAGGACCACCTAAGGGCTAGGGGTGGCTTCATGGAGAAGCCAAAAATAAGAAGGGGTGGTTAGGATAGTTGGATTGGAATATTCTATCCTTTAACTACCTTCTTCTAGATCAAATGGTCGTTCAAATCAATTTGGCTCGGATGAAGGCCAACTGAACTTCAATTAAGACTGTAGGTGACAATTGTGGTTTATACTATAAACCGTAGGTGTCAACCGTGGTTCAGACTATGGACCGTAGGTCTCAACTGTGGTTCAAAATGATTATGCCAAGGAGTCCAAATTGAGTGGTTAGAACCACTGCTTTATCTTGGAGTCTGTCCAAGATCTTCCATATGGTCTTGTAGCATGTCCATATGAGTAGTCGCCATTGACATGACACATTTTAGGTGTCTACAAACACCCCTCTTGAGATGCGTTGTGATATCGAATAACGCGTGAGAAAAAATGCACCACCTAAAATGATGCTGAAGGTTCTATGATGATCATTAGTTGGATCAACATTAGATGCCCCAGGTCCAGCAAAAGGACGCGCATCCTGGAATCATTACTTTCAACTGGGTGAAAGGCTTAAATTTGAAAGAGTTTGCACTCGTCATTAGACATTCAAGTAGCTTTGGTGCTACAATAGGAGTTAGGACTATATAACTGAAATAATGAGAGTTACAAACTAATTATCATATTTGCTATTTACCCCAAGCAAAGGGGTAAGCTTATGATAGTTGTTGACAATGATTCACAAGGACGAACACAATTTTGACAAGATCAAGGGATCTACGATCTCAGGGATCTTCTTTTGATTTTGATTATGATTATGATATTATGACTACCCTCTCAAGTGACAAGTCGATGAGGGTAATGACAATGTATGAAGCAACGAGGTTGCTTGACCATAATGAATGATCTGAACAAATTTAGAATTACCTACTTGAACAAATTTAGAATTGAGTATTTAATTACCTAGCTAAGCCTAGTTCAGTGTATGATTACAACATTTAAAGTAATTGCATATTCCAAATCCCATGGAGCGGTACGACCATGAAGGCCTTCTTAGGGAATTGAAATTATAGCAATTTCAATTAGGCTTATAGTGAATCATAATGTCGATGATGTGCTGAAAATATCATAGGAGAATTGTGATGAATATCTCATTTGCGTGGAGTAGTCCGGCTGTGTAGGCCTTCTTAGGGATTGAAATGAAGCATAGTAATTATATGATGATGAATTTACCCCAAATTTCCTTATGGTAATTTACTCATCTTGTTGTATTGCATGGATCACAATTCGCTACAACCGTCAAGTGTATAGGGTAAATTACTGAATACAAGGTGCACTTGGCTTTTGAATTATTTGATTTTTTTTGTTAATTGTGAAATTTTTGAAATTTTGGACCTGTAGATTTGCTTAATTGTCCATTTTAAAACTCCTTATGGTGAGAAAATGTGTGCATTGATTAATTGAATGAGAATATTAGAGATTTAGACTTCTTTGGAGATTTTGGGGATCAATACTGATAATGCCCCAGTTGATGCTTGCAAATATTTTTGTTTTGATTTTATGTTATGGATGCAATGATGAATGGAATGCCTAAATGATAATGTGATTATGCTATATGCTATGATCTATATGTATATATGGACTATTATGTATGCATATGGATGTCATATTTTGATTTTAAATGCATGTATAATGTGCTTCACTTGTATGCATTTACTCTACACTGCTATGACATATTTTTATGCCATGTATGTAATGCATGTATTTTTGATGATACTAATTTATTGTAAATGGACATGTATGTTTTAATTACTTAAAACACAATGTGTACGATATGATATGATGCTTTAACAATCTAATGAATGTCACCACAGAATGTATAACAATCATGGATGATAATTACTATATTTGATTATGAATCTTTATTGATGACACTCATATGTGAGCTGCAATGCACCTTTTCTATTTATAACTTTTTGTAAATTAAAAGATATGCATAACATAGTCAGTGGTCGTCTAAATATCATTTTTGACATCCATCCGATATCTAACATATATCATGAATAGTTATAATAAACAAACTCCCATAAATAAAATTTTACCTTTGATGGTTTGCAATATTTGATATTTTTTTGCTATTTGGGAATTTCCTTTTGAAGTTTTCCATGAGACTCAAACACCCTAGTTGACTTATCAAAAGTTGCATACTAACCACACTAGACTTCTGAGATATAAGGATTTTGCTAGGATAGGCCCTAACTATTCATTGTCCCTGTGTGTGCACATGCGTATATTAAGATAAGGCATAAGCATACCCCGATGTCAGAGGGATTATTTCAGCCCATTGCTAAGATAGGGGATCCATGAATGTTTATCCAATCCTAGTTTTAAATTTTAGTTGGACTAAGCCACTAGGCGATGCAGGACACCTGAAGCTAGCTCATCCACATTCAAACATTGGTTTGTACATAAGCAAGGTGCTAATGCATCAGACATATCATCATGCGTAAGGTATGGTAGTGTCGACCATTCCAGGGATTCAGGCTCGTCCCTCTCTTTTCCTTCATTTTTTGGGATACTTGCTCATATGTAGTGAAGCAAGGGAGTCGATTGCACTTTGACTTTGAACTTTCTTTGGATCTTCATTTGATATTCATTTGAACTTGCTTTCTGATATTCATTTGATCTGGATTTGAACTTTGATTTATGATCTTCATTTGATCTTGTTTTGAACTTTGATTTTTGATCTTCATTTGATCTTGTTTTGAACTTTGATTTCTGATCTTCATTTGATCTTCATTTTCTGGAATCTGTATTTGATACTTCTTCAGAAACTTCCCTTTGGGGATTTTACTTTGGGGGGAACTATTTTTGGGATATCGATTGAGTGTATCGATCTATGATATCAATATGGGATATCAATCTGGGATGTCGATCTATGATATCGACCTATGGTATCAATCTTGAGGATTGATGTGGGATATCACTCTGGGATATTGCTCATTTTATCATAAGCAAGGGATTTTGGGTAGGGAATAAACCTGTCCTTTTTCCAATTGCCAACATTTCCCAAACCGTCCGCATAGGGGGATAAGCAAGAATAACTCTTTTCACTTCAGGATACCCGGTCCTGCTTTGTGGCTTTCATCTTCCCCTAGTCCTTATTAGGATTGTTTAATTTGTTGATTAGTGATAGGATTCTGATATGCTAAGGGCTATACTAACTGAACCTTAGCTACAAAAGCAAAGCAAGCTTTCTATCAACTCTTGATAAGACCTCTAGGTATGGTTGAGTGACCGAAAAACCCTAGTATATTCTTCATAGCAACATTATGGGTTGTGTTGAAAAACACATTTACTCACATGAATGATGGATTATGATAAATGCAAAGGTGCATGATTGAAACACAAACGTGGTGTCGTTTGTAAGACTGACAAACACAATTCCTTCTACTATGAAATGCAATGGATGACGAATGCCTATATGCAATGCAATGATGAAATGCGTGTGGAATATGAACTGCAATGATGCAATTGAAATGTAAATATTTTTTTGGATTTTATGCTTTACCAATTTTTTTTGGATTTTATCGATTTTATAATTTTTATTGATTTTGAGCCTTTATATTTGACCAAACGGTGAGTACATGCCTTTGGAGCCTTTAAATTGACCAAGCGATTCTTAGAAACCCTTGGAGCTTTTGGGATTGACCAAAGGGATTATGAGCACCTTTGGGACTTTTTGGGATGACCAAGCGATCTTTAAGAATCCTTGGAGCTTTTGGGTTGACCAAGCAGTTTTTCAAAAACTCTTGGTGCCTTTTGATTGACCAAACTACTCATAGACGAGCTTGGAGCCTTTTAGGATGACCGAGCGGTGTTTAGCAACCCTCGGGGCCTTTGAGATTTGACCAAAGGGCTTATAGATGCCTTTGGAGCTTTTGATTGACCAAACTACTCACAAAAGAGCTTGGAGCCTTTTAGGATGACCGAGCGATGTTTATCAAACCCTCGAAACCTTTGGGATTGACCGAGTGGTTTTAAGCAAACTCTTGGAGCCTTTTATTGACATGACCAAGTGGTTTCAGGAACCCTTGGAGCCTTTTGCTACACTCTCAAGCATAGAACACCTTAATATGGATGATGTTGAGAGGTTCAGGCTCTTCAACACCCCCTAGCGACGTTAGGTGATAGGTACCTAGACCAATATTTTTAGATATGATATAAGGTCCTAGCCAATTAGCCATGAATTTGTCTCGCATATCTAGCGATAAATTAGAGTTCTGTTGGTTCTCTTTCAAGACAAGATCCCCAACTTCAAAGTCTCTCTGGTGGACTTTGATATTGTAAGCTCATTTTAGTCACTCCTGATAAACATGGAGATGCTCTAGGGCATTCACGCGACGTTCATCAAGCAGCGTCAATTGATCCAGTCGAGCTTGCCGCATGGTGTCATCATCGATGAACTCTTTCAATGCGATGCGCAACATTGGAATTTCCAATTCCAAGGGCATAATGGCCTCAGTGCCATATACTAGTGAAAATGGTGTTGCCCTAGTGGGCATCTCGAATGCTAGTCCTGTAAGCCCATAATGCAAGGGGCAGTTGGATATGCCAATATTTGTGGTTTTCTTGGACCATATTTTTCAAGATGGCCACCACTGTCTTATTTGAAGCTTCAGCCTGCCCATTTTCCTGTAGATAGTATGGAGTCACAAAACTATGTTTGATTCTATATTTAGATGTCAAAGCTCTCACAATTTTGTTCTTGAATGACGTTCCATTATCCGATATTATTTTGGATGGAATCCCAAAATGACTTATGATATGCTCCAGTATAAATTCTGCTATACGAGCTCCAGTGGTCATTGTTAAGGGTATTGCTTCCACCCACTTTGTGAAATACTCAGTAGCCATGATAATAAATGTATGTCGGCCCGATGACGGAGGAGAGATCTTGCCTATAAGATCTAATCCCCACTGATAAAATGGCCAAGCCGCTTGGATGGGTTGTAAGGCCTACGATGGCAAGTGCATAAGATTAGCATGATGCTGACATTTGATGCATTTCTTGACATACACATTGCAATCCTTCTCCATAGTGGGCCAATAGTAACCCATTCAAAGGATGCGCTTGATGATGGCCATGCCGCTGAAATGGCCACCGCATGTACCATCATGAGCTTGTGAAATTGCCCAAGATGACTCTTGGGGCTCTAGACAATGAAGGAGAACTCCATCGTAACCTCGCCGGTACAAGATGTCTCCTATTAAGACATATTTAGTCACTTTCTATTTAAATGTGCATTTTGCGGCATGCGATAATCCCTCTAGGATTACACCAAGTTTTAGGAAGTCTTGGATTTGTGACATCCAATTTTGATAAGCCTCAGCTTCGACTGCTAAGATGACTTGCTCCCCCTACGTATTTACTTTTGCAAATGCAGACTGGGAAACAACCCTATGGTGAATGGTAGTACCACTCCCCATCAGACTCTGGGAGGCTAATGACCCCTAGGGTGCCTTCTTCAGAAAGTCTTCAGCTCTGCAGAACCATTCAGCTTTTGGTTCTACGCTAATCATGTTGATTGACATCTTATTATCAAAGGCTTCTCGCTCCACTGCAGGATGCGAGAGTATTTTAACATGAATGGTAGTGAAATCAGTAGATGGATTCTGAGGGATTAAGGATCCCAAATATGCCATGGTGTCTGTGAACCTGTTTGATGAACGAGGGATTGCCTTGATGTCATACCATTCCAATTTAGCCAAATATGTAATCACAAGATCTTTGTAGGCTTTCAGTACTGGACATCGACACTGAAAGAGCCCCTTAACTTGATTTACTATGAGCAAGGAGTCACCAAAGATGTTTAATATTTTAATGTTCATGGCGATGGTTGTGTGGAGGCCCAGTAGTAGGGCTTCATACTCAGCGTTGTTGTTGGTGCAAGAAAAATCTAATTTAAATGACAAGGGCATTGGAGCTCCTTGTGGCATGAAAAACACTATTCCTGCACCACCTCCTTGCTCACACTTTGAACCATCAAAGAACAGAGTCATATCAACATTGTTCTCTAGTTCTTTGAGTTTGAGAGCTTCGGATACGATGAAGACTGCATCATCCAGAAGCTCAATGGTCAGAGGCCTACTATTTGATAGTGGTGCCTCAGCTAATTGATCAGCTATGACTTGTCCCTTAATGGACTTTTGGCTTATGAATTCTAGATCGAATTCTGTTAGTAGCATGATCCACTTTGTAGTACGCGTATTATGATACGTCTTACTCATCATGTACTGCAAAGGATTTTGTTTTGATATAACATATGTCGTATGACTTAGCATATAGTGTCACAATTTCTTTGTAGTGAACACTACTGCTAAACATAGTTTCTCCACATATGCATATCCTAGCTCGTAACTCACCAAGGTTTGACTAATATAATATATGGCTTGTTCCTTGCCTTGCACGTTCTTTTGGGCTAACATGGTCCCTAATGCAAAGTCGATCACCGATATATATAGCAAAAAAGGCACATCTGGCCTTGGTGGAGCTAGCATTGGTGGCATCACCAGGTATTGCTTTATTTCAATGAAAGTTGCTTGACAGTCCTCATCCCAATTGAATGGGACCCCCTTGTGTAGCAGTCGATTCATGGGTCGACATTTATCCGATAACTGAGTGATGAATCACTTTATCGATGCTACTTTGCCCTGAAGGCTCCTTAACTCTTTAATATTGGAGGGAGGATGCATCTCTAAGATAGCCTTGACCTTCGTTGGGTCAACTTCGATGCCTCACTTTGAAACGATGAATCCTAAGAGCTTACCAGAAGTTACGCCAAATACGCACTTCTTAGGATTCAATCTGACATTATATTCTATTAGGTGATCGAAGACCTTCCTTAAGACCTCTCGCATGCTTAGCACGTAGCAATGACTTGGCCAACAAGTCATCCATATAATCTTCTAGAATCTTATGCATATAGTCATGAAAGATGTATGTCATGGCCCATTGATATGTTGCACCAGCATTTTTGAGGCCAAATGGCATAACTTTATAGCAAAATGTTCCCCATGGCATTATAAATGTGGTTTTATGTTGGTCTTCGAGTTTAATCCGAATTTGATTGTAACCAAAAAAATCATCCATTAAGGAGAGCATTTCGTGACCTACAGTTGCATCTACAAGAGCATCGATATTAGGCAACGGAAATGAATCTTTGGGTGTTGCCTTATTTAGGTCTCTAAAATCCATACAAATACGGATTCTTCCATCAAGTTTTCCTACGGGTACCATATTGGACACCCATTCTGGATAGTCGATGGAGATTACAAATTCTACATCCAACAACTTTTGTAGCTCATATTTCACCATTAAGGCTACTGTTGGATGCATCTTTCTAAGCTTCTGCTTGATCGACTTCTTCGTCAGATCTAGAGAAAGGTTATGGGTAACCAATTTTGGGTCTAGACCTGGCATATCTTTGTATGTCCAAGCAAAAATATTAGGTCTCTCTTTCAGTAGAGGGATGAGGGTGGCCCGCTCATATGGAGTGAGACTCTCTCCAAATTTAACCTTCCTTGGATTGGTGGGATCATTACTGATATCCACCTTGAAGGTTTCCTCTACTGACATATGTGATCCCTCCTCAAGCTGATGAGGCGTAGGAATCAAATGGATGTCATCCGCTGGGTTCATAGGTTCCACGTTGGAAGCATCCTCAGCATGATAAACATCGTAAGCACATCCTGGCGCAAAATGGAATGGTTGCAGCATTTCTTCATTAGGGAAGAAATCTTCAGGCTCTATAGGTGAGTCAACATGATCCCAGTCGATAGCATCTACATTGAGATGCAACGGTTTGGATGGATCTACTGGATTATGGAGTGGAGTGGTCAAATCAATGGAGACCATATTGATGGAATGGTATTGGTCTCCAGGACCACATGGATAAACTTCTACATAATCGATGTAGTCCTCATACCCGAGATCTGGCTCTAACGGCACAGGCACAAATGGGTCCTCTCTATGTGGACTACGGATGACTAGGTCCTCCCTATGCACTGATTGCAATATGGGATCATTCGGCTCATGGAGCTCCATGTAGGTAGGCAGATGGGGAAACAACATGTGATAAATCACATTAAAATTTGGTGGTATTCCCCTAAGGCGAGGGTCGAGATTGATTTCTCTTCATAGGTCCTCGATCGTATAAGGTGCATGGCGATGACGTAGGTAAGGAGGCCCTAGATAGGCTCTCTCTGTTTCATCCTCTTCATCACTATCATAGTACAATCCTTCATTTACCCCTATAGGTGGGGGACGCTCTAGTAAATGTGGTCCCATGAATCTCACTTCCTGGTCACTATCATCCATGTCCAAAAAAATCGGATGATAAGTCCATATGTATGATGTTGATGAGAAAATGGCTCTGCTTCTTCCCCAAAATGATCAATATTGGGAAGAATCTCTTCGGTAACATGTACCGACTCTACAGGTAGTAGGTGATGTGCATACAAAGGCCTTAGATAGCCCCCCTCAGCTTCATCCTCAGATCGATCATTATTTGAGGATTCACCATCGACATCACAACTCGGTCCACTTATCTCGGAGGTGGACTCCTCTCCATCATCGTTGTATAGATCTCCTGACTTGAGATCACCTAAAACTATGGGGTTATGCCCCTACACACCTCTGTCATTGGTTGCATTATGGATTTGATGACCCAGGTTGCCTCTAGGGTTTCACTCTATATCAGTATGCTCTAAGAGCCCTTCATGATCTTCTTCAAGTGGCTCAGAGGTGATGACAGATACCATCGGGTGAGTCCTCCAGAAGCTGGATGGATTAGGATGATATGGGTTAAAGTCCACATCATCCCCTAGACTAAGGTACAAGTGATCTAAGGATGCTACGAGCAAGTCATCTTGTCCTTGTATCTATAATCCCAACCCGAACCTATCAGTTGCTAGCTGATAACGTGGCTCGAGCGGAGTCCTACGCCCTTGTTCAAATAGGCCAAGTCCATACCCATGCTAGTGATATAACTCAAAAATATGCATGGAGTACTCCGGGTTGGATAAATAACGAACATTTACTATGAAAGGTTCATCGCCATCTTCATCCATAGGCGTTCGCACTGGAAGCTGATCCAGCCCAGCATAAATGAAGTTAGTCTGATTGGGTGGCTCTCCCAATGGTACCACCGATCCAACCAAAAAATGATGGGCATGCGGTCGACCCATCTCTTGTGTAGTCTCCAAAATAGGTCCGAAGGTTACATTCTGCATAATATACTCGCCTAACCCTGTGTTGGCGAGATGTACAATCACCCACGGTGTGGATGACCCTACTGATGATGCAGGTGAGGCAGGCTGAGGTACCTCCTCGACTATATCTTGGGCTTCCTCCACTTCCATGGGGATGGGAGCCTCCTCGATGACTGGTTCGAGCATATGTTTCTTCTCTTTTTACCCATTTTCACCTTTAACTTCCTGTCATCCTGAAGCATTACTGATGCAGTCAATTTCAGTGAAGTAGCAGTAGTGCGCTCAGATCTGTGTGACATAGATATCGATGGTTGAGCACATACTATTGGTTTACCTCCTAGATTTTTAACCGGTGATGCAGGTCAGATATCCAGGTGCATTTATGGGAGTATGAAACCCCTAGGAAAATCAGCTAGGTTCACAAACTTAAAAGGTTCTTCATCTGATGACACTACATGAACCCATCCCTCATGAAGATATTTTACACATTGATGTAATATAGAGGGAATGCAATGCATTTCATGAATCCAAGGCCTCCCAAGTAGGATGTTATATTGCATAGCACCTTCGATCACATGACACATCACATAGATGGTCTTTAGGCCTACCTGAATAGGTAGGATGATTGTGCCAACCATCGAGCATAAGGCATCATTAAACGCTCTCAACATGAAGGTGGTGGGTACAATGTGTGATTTTGGTAGCTTTAGATGATTCAATGCCTTGGTCATTATTATATTAATCGATGAACTAGTGTCGATCAAGACCCTATTGAAAGGCATGTGATTGACACATGCGATGATATGCAATGGTGGGTCAGCCGTATCTGTGGGAACCGTCTTGATTTCATGATCATAAAATTGGATCATGGGTTCCTGGCACTATTGTACATGTCCCACAAAATTTGTGAATGCTTGAGCATCCTGGGATTGTACTTCTATGGACCTTAGAATGTCCATAAGAGTCTCCCTATGCCTAGGGGACTGCTGTATCAGTTCATATATAGATAGCTTCGCAGGAGTTGTCTACAGGTTTTGGACTAGCCTACTCCGTATGGTCACCACCGGTCTCATTGGTGGGCCTAGAATATTCTATGTCGGTTGTTGATTCGGCGTGGCTTGTATTCTTATGGGAGCACGTGGTTGATTTGGCTGCTCATATCTCCCATGCCTTGGGTAACAACATTCACCATGCCTATGAACCCCTGGGTGGGTGGTTCGACGTGCACTTGGTTGACCTGGCCAACGTTGTTGCACGGTGCCTCATGGTTTGGAAGTGGATTCTTGTAAATCCCCATGTTTTGGTTTTCGAGAGCTAGTGGGTTACTTGGTACTACAAGCTCACCTTTTTCAATCATGTTTTGCACAATATGCTTGAAGGACCAACATACTTCGATGTCATGACCCTTCGCTCGGTGAAAGATGCAAAACAGGTCATCCTGGTACCCCTTTGGCTTGGGTTGATTTGGATCGACCATCTTAATTTTGGGTAATCTGATTGCCTTGGCCTCACACAATTGGTGGAATATTGATGTCAATGATTTCGTTAGAGGCGTGAATTGGTGAGGTGGGCGTTGTTCTTTGTTTTTGCCCTTATAATTATTATTGCACTTTTTGTACTACGTAGGAGGAGGTTGGGCCTGATAATTCTGCTTTTGCTACCCTTTATCCTCTCTCTGGAGGTTTAGCACCACTTGGTTGACGTGGGCCTACTTGCCCTTATGTTTCGTGGAGCTCTTCTTGGGCCCCTCTTTCCTATTCTTAAGCTTCAAGTTGCCTTCTTGCAACTTGATATCCTCAATTACCTTGGCTTGCGCCAAAGCTTCCTCGAATGTTGAATACTACTACAGTTGCAACAATAGCGAGATGTGCTTGGCACAACTCTTGGTAAACATTCGGGTCAATTCCATAGTAGGAATAGGGAATGGCAGCTTCACCATTAACCTCCTCCATATCTTTCTGTACTATTCAATTGGCTCATCATCACGTTGAGCTAGCGCAACCAAATCGAAAAGGTTAGCCTATTTCTTGATGCCAAAAGAAAAGCGTTCAAGGAAAGCATCAGCCAGTTGCTCAAAACTGGTAATGTTGTGCCTCTTTTGTTGGTTGAACCACTCTCGAGCTGGGCCTGAGAGGGTCATGACAAATGTGTGCAAAAGTAAGGCATTATTGCTCACAATTTGGAAACAGGCATCCAAAAATCCCGTGACATGCTCCTGTGCATCTTTGTCACCTTTAAATTTGTCTAGCCTAGGCATAAAAAAATGCTCAGGGTAGGCAGGAGCAGGTATCGAGGGGTCCAAAGGCTCATTATGAATCTTTCTTAATGTCATATTTTGAAGAGTCTACGCCTTGCCTCTCAATCACTTTTACTTTCGTTGCTAGAGCTTTATAAGCCTCTGAGGATAGAAAGTCCTCCTCCCTAAGCTGACGTGAGGGCGGTCTTGGAGGTACATTTTTCCTCTGTCGGGGTGGAGGACGTTGCTCTTCCTCCTCCTCAACTTGGGAGTCTTCAGGATACTCTTGATTGTTTTCCTCTCCCTCTTCTTCCTCATATTGTTGTTGCCTCTCATGTTCGAATGGTGGTGGTCGTTCTCTTGGTAGGGCACTAATATGAGTATGAGCATCCATGCGCTCCTGCTACACATCGGCTTGTGAAAAAGCCTTTCTCTGAATGCGCTCTCTATTCTCTACGTGAGTATATAGACCAGCCCTGGCTAGCCTATCCTCCTACTCTACATGCTCCTTTTGGGCAAGGATGCATTCCTCATGCATGCGCTGCTCGTATAGTCTTTGTCTGATGAGCCTCTACGATTGAAGATTCTCTTCTTCAATGCGTTGCCTTTCTAGGTGAGCATCCTCCAATTGATCTTGGAGGAGCTATCATCGTTGCTCAGATACCAATCTATGTGATCTATCAAGGTCATTGGCCATGACAGGCCTCTGGTATGCATGCTCTGTGCGAGCGACCTTATGGGTTTTGTACCCATCTGACTGATTTATGATGCTTTTGCCCTTGTCTGTAAAGATGGTATTGGCATCCTACTGAGCTCTGTGCTCTGTGCCACCATGCGTGGATGGTGGATGTATCACATGAGGGTGCTTAGAAGCCTCTCCATGTTCTCTAGCAGTCCTAATAGAACTCGCACTATGCTCACTCGGGGCACGAGTGGGTGGAGCCGAAGGCTTATAGCCTAGCTGCTCAAGGATGCTACCTAAGCCATCCAACTATCTGGATCTCCACCGCTCATGCGGTGGTGTGCCATTGGCTCCCACCTTAGCCATATCAATAGTGATATTTCGATGTTCACTACGTGTGAGAGTCTACATAGGCCTATGCTCAGTGGTGGCCTTGTCTGCATGCCCTTGAATGGGTGGATCTCGATCCCATCTATACTCCGAAGGTGGAGCCATGGATCCTCCTATAGACCTATGACATAAGGGTACTAACTTGGACCCCTGGATAACATACTCTTCGATCGATCCCGTGGATGCACGTGCAACACGATCTCGGTAATGGCTTTCGAGTGGAACACCCTCATGCTGAGAGGCTCCCTACTCTATTATGTGCCTAGAAGAATGCACATAAACTCCTCTATTGGGGGTATGCTCAATAGGTTCCCCTCTTATCGAGTTGTCTCCTCTAATGCTCATCGAACGACGTTCGAGAAGCGCATGTGGGTGAGGATTCGACATGTGTTGATGTGAATCTATTGGGGCTTGGTCATGGGCATCAGGCTTATGCCTTTGTCGACCACCTCGTGTCTCCACCATGGTGTACCTAGCATCTAGATTTATTCTTTATTACACAAACAAGGTATACAATGGTGTTTATCTCATATTAATTTTTAAAAGTGAGCCCTAGACTGTTTGATGTTGTTTCAAGTTTGTTGTATCAGTAAAGAACTCCTTATCATGTTTTGAAAGCTTGTTGGATTATATTCTCAGTTAAATTGGCTTTCACCTGTATGCTCGTAGCTCGACAACCTGGATGTGACTTCCAGGCCGTGTAAATCCCCCATGTGTGGTAATGAAAGTCCACACCCGGACAAGGAGCACAGGTCCTCCCAGATCCTCACCCATTTTCCCCTAGTCAACGTTATACCCTCTGAAGAGAATACATGCAAATTTTCTAGGGTACGAAAGGTTCTTGGATCCGGTATTGGTCTAGTATCCAAGGGTACGTAGGATTTGGGCCAATGGATGGAAATTACGCCCACCGTCGTTGAACCCTACTAGTGGTTGGATGTGACTCCCAACTCACTAGCGTTTAAGTGAAACATGGTGTGTGTGGTTCATTTTATTCTTTTGCATAAAAGGAAAATGCATAATATAGCATAAATGATTGTTTCCTACATGATATGCAAAAATAAACGTTTCATTTTAAGAAAATATGCATGCTATATCCTAAATGATTTTTGACAATGCAATTACGATGATATAGCCTCTGATTGGGCTTCAAGCATGCAAACCAACACACAATTTTAACCTAGCACACTGGATTCTAGGGCGGACTGCACTCAGAGGTCCATTGTTCCTAGAAACGCCTAGCCAAAATGCAAAAAGAATACAACCCTAAGGACCTAAGTCAGTTTCATGTTCTTTTTATCCTTAATTATCTAGGTTTCAATTTTGATTCTGGAAAAAGATAGAGACAAAAAAAGTGATAGAGAGTGACAAAAAGGGCCTACCTCAGGTCCTCATTTGATTTAGCTTTGAACTCCTGATGTCTGATGTGTCTGCTATGAACCGTAGGTCTGATGCGCGGTTTAGACTATAGACCGCGTCTTGAAGCCACGGGCCAACAATGAGACCGTAGCTGGAAGTTGTGGTTTGCACCTGCAATTCCAAAAACACAAGAACAATCAGTTAGATCGCTTGAAATGTGGAGTTCCACCGTGATCACCTTTTGACCTATCCAAAAAGTGTGCACCTATCTAGTAGATCAATAGAAATCAACATAAAAGCATGAAATAAGAATCAAGATTGCATATGACAATAAAATGGATGTTTCTTTTATTAATATCAAAAGCGAATCTCGATTACAATCATGCCCCTCTTAGGGTCACCCAAATATTGATACAATTGATACAATTCTGAAGCCCCCAACAGGGTAGGTGCAATACTAATGCTCTCTAAATAGTCACAAACTGCTCTAGGGTGGAGTTGACCCTCTTCTTCGCATTGAGGAAGGAATTAGATGATTGAAGCTCCTTTGAACCTATTTCCTCTGATCAAGAAACAACACAAGAACATTAAACAAATAGGAAGCCTCTCGTGATGAGGCCCTTTAAAGGATTTATACATGTAAAAGCCATAATACTAATGAAATCAAGAAAGTAGATAAACTATGCTAAACATATGCAATTCTCATAAATATTGATGGAAACATGTAAACAATAAGTACATCTATCAATATGAAGGATCAATTATATGAAATAAAGCATTAGAACATGAAAAGAAACCAATTATGTCATACTTGCTAAAATGAAGTAAATCTAATCAAATCTTTAATACGGTCAGTCGAGTCTCTAAACTACCAAATAAAGCAATAAAATAATTAATCTAACCTAGCTAAGCACACTGTAAAAGGAATAGTAAGGGGATCTTATACCTATTGCAAACCGCAGCTCAGATGAGCGGTCTACACTGTAAACCATGGCTAACAGCCATGGCCTGCAACCAAGTAGGTTTGCCCTCCAATTCTAGGGTAGTGGGATTGATCCTCCTTGTCAAATTGATGATCAAGGGTCACCTCAGTGTCCTCTGATAGATTTGGCGGTTGAATTGCTCGATAGGGCCTCCGTTTGCCCAAATTGGTGTTTCTTGGCATTCTAGCTCCTTAGGGCATCCATGGCATAATTCGTCATGATGCTTAGGTTGGCAAAGTGATAGCAACAAATCTCTCTCTTAGTGCACTCAAGTGAGTTCACAATTTGACAGGGCTTCACTGCTCTAATCTCCAATGCTTGCTTTATATCTTTGCCCTAATTCGAAGGGGTATTTATAGGATTACCCAAGGGCTAGGGGTGGCTTCATGGAGAAGCCAAGAACAAGAAGGGGTGGTTAGGATAGTTGGATTGGAAGCTTTCATCCTTTAACCACATTCTTCTAGATCAAATGGTCGTTCAAATCGATTTGGCTCGGATGAAGGCCAACTGAACTTCAGTTAAGACCATAGGTGATAGCTGCGGTTCAGACTGTAAACCATAGGTGTCAGCCATGGTTCAGACTGTGGACCATAGGTCTCAGCTATGGTTCAGACTGATTAGGCCAAGGAGCCCAAATTGAGTGGTTAGAACCACTGCTCTATCTTGGAGTCTGTCCAAGATCTTCCATATGGTCTTGTAGCATGTCCATATGAGTAGTCACCATCGACATGATGTGTTTTAGGTGTCTACATCCACAAAAAAATAAAAAAAAAGTTTTCACGATACAAAGGCCAATAAGTTATGTTATCATTGAACTTATGACTATCAACAAGACTAGTCAATGAAGCTATAGGAACTATTATAAAACTTATCTACAAAGGTTTATCAAAATTGTATGTTATCTATGTATGTTATAGTTGCATTAACAAGTTTTAAATAGCCTAGGATGGCAATGTTTAAAAGGTATTCCCATTATTTCAATAAGCAAAGGAAATAGAAGATAAATTTAACTCAACATCGTATGGACAATAATTCTAGATAAATTGTAAGATCTAATAATATAAAAAGTAAGAATTAACATTGATATAATTAAACAATTTCTCAATTTTAGAATAATATCTAGAATCAAAACTCTAAAAGGTATGCATATCATCTTCTTTTCCATTCCAATAATATGAAATGATAAAATATAATACATCTATGATAGTAAAATAAAAATAAAAATGTAAGAATAGCTTGAATACATAGAAAATAAATATCTAAAAAAAATAATGGTGGATACTTTGGAACTCTAAATAGAGATCCAAGGTTTGAATCATATAGGGGGTGGGGTTGTACATCATTCTTTGGTAAATTGAGGATGGTTGGATTATGAGGACATCATTTAGTCCTAGGTTTAGTTTAATTCCTAGGCTTATTATTTTATTATTTTCTAGCTAGGCATATTATTTTTTTTGGTAGATTAAAAGTGGGTTTTTGTCAAGGATCCCAAAACTTGATTACAATGGAACAGATTGCATCAAAGTACATCAGATTAAATCAAGGTAAGGACAGCCAAAAGGAAAAAATAAGGAGCACGCAATAGGACCAAAAAGGAAGGTGCCATCATTTGCACTAGAGGAAGGTGCTTTCCTTTGTGCCAGAGGAAAACGTCTTCCATTGCACCAGAGGAAAAACGGGCAAGAAGGGAAGGCCCACCAGAAACCAAATTTGAATCAAAATGTGCCAAAAAATATTTTGAAGCTCACAAAGGGCGGGAGAAAGTGCTAGACCGCCCCAACCACTAAATGACAATTTGAACCTTTCCCAAAGGCGGGAAAAGAAACAAAGCCATAAATTTAAAAATTGAAACAACCCAAGGGTGGGAAAACCAAAAACCACCCTTGGAAAATAGAGAATTGAAGGAAAACAAGCATCCCACATAGGGGAGCCCTAGCAGAAACATAGAAGGAACAAAATCCTATAAAATGGAACTGTAGTGGTTCAGTAGCAAAGGAACACCCCAGGCCACAGGGTCCTTTAGCAGAAAAGGAAGCCTTCGAGAACACCTACCCAACAAAGGAAGCAACAACAACAGAACAACACTTCTGAAGGAAAGGACGAGAAAGTGCCATAGGAATTCAAGAGAAAGGAGTCTCGAAGATGCATGACTATAGGCGTTAAAGCACAAAATAGAAAATAGCAGCCATGCATCCTAGACAACCTTCAACAGCTTCAGGGCCACAGAAGAGGAAGTCTCGCAAGGAATCAGTGACAAGAAAAATAGAGGCTTCTACTAGCAATGAAAGGAATTGAAATCCAATAGGAACCACCACCTCAAATCCAAAGAGTAGAGTCACAGTAGAAATCATATGGGCAACCCTCAAAACCCAAAAATATGTCGTGCAAAACTACTCATGAAGCCAAAATTCCTCAGACCCACCAAAAGCAGCTTCAAGGAAATAAGGAGAACCTGCAAGGATTCAACAACAAAAATACCAGAGGTTACAAATCCATGAAAGAAACTCAAATCCTACAAGACCCACCACCTCAAAACCAAATATCAGAGTCATAGTATCAAGCATGTGGTCCCTCCTCTAACCAAAAGGATGTTGTGCAAAACTTCTCAAGAAGCCAGAATTCCTCAGACCCAGCCATTCACCACTGAAGATCCTCAATGAGTAGATGTCAAGAAGACTTCCAAAAACAACCTGAGAAAACCCAGGAAGAGTCCCAAGAAAAAAATCCTAACCCCAACCCAAAACCCAGACACTAGAGGAAAAGGCAGGACAGTGGAGCAAAGGTGGAACACATGTTTTCCCACCATAGGGCAAGGAAAGGGGCAGAAAAATGGAACAATGATCTCCCCCCCAAAAGGATATCATATGCAACACCTTTCAGCCTAAAATTATGGGAAAAGGAGGTACGAGGGAAATTGGAAAAGGATCAAGGACCTAGGACAGGGTCAAGGAAGGGATGCAGGAAAGTGGAATAGGACTTCCATAGGAAGTCACCTACAGAGCCCCTCCTCCTTCCTCCTACCATTAGCTAGGCATATTATTATTATTTTTTTTTTAACATGGTGGAATCGGTAGTCGCCACGAATCCGAGCAAGCTATCTAGCTTTTATGTCCGCCACAGTATTATGTGCTATCTGTCCCAGAAGCCGCCACATAGATCTTCGCATAATACGCCCCTATAACCGCCATGCCACAATCATTTTAAACCTTTTACATCGTTGAAAGCACCAGGAAAGGGACAAGCGTTCAGTCTAGCGAGGCTCGAGATTTGAACCTTGGACCTTCACCCCCTTATGGGGTTTGGATGAACCAATTGGTCTACACCTCGGACCTTAGCTAGGCATATTATTATTTGGATATATTTGGCATATTAATTTAACCTTATGTACCCACATGAAGCTTATTCAAGCTCACTTAGGATTGTTTATTGAGATCTTAGTTGGAATTAGTTAGCTTAAGTGGTAAGGTTAGTTCATTTGTTAGCTAACAATAGCCTAAAATTAAATAATGTTTTAGTTTTTATAGTGATAACTAGTTGGTAGACACCTATCTTATCCTACTATCTAGTTTGAGTAGGTATATGATTGTATGTCTCTAATTCTTATTTAAGCATCTATGATAATAAAATTTGCAGCTTGGTTTTGAATCCTTTACATTGATATTAGAGTTTGAGATTAGGCTTGTGGGATATTGGCTCCTAGTTTGCATAGGAAGCTCTAGTTTCTAGGAATAGGTGCATGAATTCCTAGTAAAATCTCCCTAAAATTTCCAATTATAGGTTTATAATTAACCCTTCATCAGATTTGGTTGAGCTTTAGCTATAGTATTATGCAATTTATAAAGTAAAAATTACTTTTTGAGCCTTGTTTTTTGCATCTTTAGTTTTTACCTAAAGATAATAAATTTTCAATAAATACAAATATTAAAATTAATATTGTATTAATATTTATATTATTTTTATTTGAATCAGGCATACCCCATCTGATTTTGCGATGACACCCCTCCTTTGGTAGATGGCCAACTTCTTTGGCACATGTCATATTGATGCTTTGTGCCATTCACTGATAGCTCATTGATAACATAGATTCCTACCTTCCCATTGATAGGTGAGTTGATGGACTCATTTATCAACCATCAATCACTCATCATTATCAGTAATTCGATCGTCAGTCATCCCAATCATCCTTCAATTCTCCCCCAATGGTCGATGGCACTAGGTTTTGGTCATTTGTTGGCTACATTGAACCAGATTTCATCTATGATCCTCCTTGACATTTCTTGACGTTCTTCCCTCCATTGATGGTAAAATTCTCTAGTGATTCAAATAACAAATTCATAATTTTTTGATGCCCTTTCAATGACGACCATCGTAGTGACCTTCAAGTCCATGTAGAAGCTAACCCAATGATATTCTAAAAAAATCCTATGATATATCCTCAATTTCTTGTGATTACCTTAATTTGACAATGTTCTTTTGTGGCCAACCTGAATACTCTAACAAAATTGTGCTCCTTTTCAACTAGTTTTCAACATGTTCGAGCAGGAGGTGGCAAAATTTTTTGTTTTTTATTAGTCCCACATGCATAGATAGTGACGACTAATAGCCATTTAAAAAGTTATCCATCATGGAGTTTACAATAGTAAGCCAATAAGGTTGGCCAAGAGTCATAATAATTTGGTTGCTAGCCATTGCCATTGTTATTTCTTTAAATTTATTAGTGAATGTGACATTGTTGGTTCATTGATTCTTCATATGCATGGTAAATTTCACTTAGTTGAAAGTTGGAACTTTCGACAAAATATTTCCTATGTGGGAGGCATTTCACCTATTTAAGTAGAAGGTAAAATCACCTAGAAGGTTAGTTTATGGTACTTCTGATAAAATATTTTCTATGTGGGAGGCATTTTGCCTGTTTAAGTAGAAGGTAAAATTACCTAGAAGGTTAGTCGATAGCACTTATGACAAAACATTTGCTATGTACGAGGTATTTTGCCTATTTAAGTACGAGGTAGTTGGGCATGCGTTCAGTTGTTGGCACACTATTACTCCTATCTTGAAGCACTCTCCTAGTGACACTTTATGCCCAATTGCTTACTGGATCTACTATTGACTTGGACTAACACCTAACCCACTGGATTTATTTTTTACTTATTTTCATAGGATATTGTCCCACATTGTATGTGTGGGAGCCTTTCAATAGTAGAAATGCATAATCATACAATGAAGGTAATACCTAGCCAAAGCAGCTAGTGGGTGCATCCATGGCAGACCTTAGAGTGGAGCTCTATCGATTCACCAGTAGCCACATGGTTTCTTCTTGTGATTTGATCTATGCCTGGTTACCCAAAAGGATGGACCTTAGAGCTCTAGTTGTTGCACTATTGACTCATTAGTAGCCACATGGTGTTTTATTGCGATTTGATCTATGCTCAGTTACCCAAAAGGGTTAATATTATTTTTTTTCTAATTAATTTTGTGTCAAACTAGTTGTTTAATATTGTTTTTTTGCTAATTAATTGTGCCAAACTAGTTGTTTCATTTTTATTCCCAAAGTTTTGTAAAAGAAAAATATATTTTTTTGCTTGGGAATAGGTACAAATTTTAAAGAGGGGGATTATTTTTGTAAATTGCTTTACCAATAAAAGCAAATTTTGTAATCCCTCATTGTAGAAGGTAAAATATTGGTTGGTTATTGTAATTACCTACAAACGATAAAATTGTGTACTTCTTTGGGATGTTTTCGTAGATACTCTAAGCTTGTACCCATTCCAAAATGGTTTCAAATTTAGCATATTAGATGGTCACTTTAGCCAATATAATTGGTCTATTGGCTAATAAGGTCCAAGATATCATAGTCCAAAGTGCCCTTGATGTAAAGATCTATAATAATGATCTTAGGGCAAAGAAAAATGTGATGTAAAGTATTATGATGGGTCTAGAGATTCTAATGTCCTAAATAGCTAGATTATTGACATAGATACTTAGTTATCCTACACAATAGTTCCTACTAAGGAACATGTACCTTCTACAAAACTTAAATTGTAAAGGTTAGTCAAACTTGTGATTATGGAAGGACAAGAAGGTCAAAATCCCATCACCACTTGGGATGGTTTGATTCAAGCTTTGAAGGATATATTTTACCATTCAAATTATGAATAGGAGCTCATTGTCCAATGGTACAAGTTAAGACAAACTCATAATATTATTTTTCAAGATTATATGTTCTAGTTCAATAGGTTAAGAATTTTGCTTCGTGTGAAAGATCGTGTAGAAGTATTTATCATCAATTTTACTAGTGGAGTCCTTGAACCTTTGCATCAAAAGTTGAAATATAATCCCTTGGCTACTTTGGATGCAATATTCAATCATGCATAGTTGGTAGAGGAGAAGCTTGTGGCTTAGTCAAAGGGAGTTTATAGACCTCTGAATTAGCAATAATTGTCTAAGGTGAAGATATCTTCTTCCTTCTCTTCTTCTTCTTATTCTTCTTCTTCTTCTTACCATTTTCCTACTTATTTTAAAGATAAAAAAATTTGTAATCATTATAAATTAAAATAACATGTGGAAACTTAGTGTTTTAGGAATAGGAATAACCTCATTGTTAAATCTCAAAAGGAGGAACCACACAATCGTCCCATTGAGATAAATAGGAGAAGTAAGAGAGTATGTTGAGTTGAAGTTTAAATTGAACAATATTACCCTAATGAACCATAAAAGTGGTCATGATATTTTGCTTGTCATGAAATCCCACCCAACTCATAATATTTTTGTGAATTGTATTATTGATAACGGATCACAAATAAATTTGATTGCATAGTTTGTAGTTGATAGGCTAAAACTACCTGTAGAACCACATCCCCATCCATATTCACTTGGATGGAAGGATATGGGTTCTACCTCCTACATCATAGAAACTTGCACTGTGACCTTTACTTTGGGACCATATTTTTTGGATTGAATCACCTACGATGTGACTCCTATGAATTATTGTGGTCTCATTCTTTGCTAGCCCTATAAATACAATAAAAGGAATCAATATGATGCATATAACCAAACCTACACTTTGCATCATATGAATAAGATATTTCTTATTCATAGCCTTCCATATTCCACACTTATGCTTTGCTCACATTTATCGTAAAAGATTGCATTAATATTTAATAGACCTTAGGACACAATTGCTTCCACAACATCACCTTCTCACAAGGAGGTTATTTCTTCTTCTTAATATACACCATATATTGTTGCTCTTTTTTCTCTTCCTATTGTTCCTCCTACTTGTAAGTGACCTTCTTTATTACTGTCTTCACAAGTTCTTGTTGTATAGTAGGCTTCATTGACTCTACAACATGTTATTGGTCCTCATCGCTTTGCTTCATAGATTGGTGATAGAGTTGTAACCAAACATTATGTTTTAGCACTAGCATATCAAGGCATCATTGACCTTGTTTAGATTGACGATGCCATGGATTATCATCTTCCACTTCATTCTACCCATGGGATATGTGTTCAACGTTTGGTGACTCACCCTTCCACTTATATTGTAAAAGCATTGGAGTCCAATGCTTATTTAGTAGGAAGGTATGATGAGGATATCATTTAGTTGTAGGTTTAGTTTAATTAGTAGGCTTATTATTTTATTATTTTTTAGCTAGGCATATCATTAGCTAGATATATTTGTCATATTTCCTTGCCCTTATGTACCCACATGAAGCTTCTACAAGCTCACATAGGATTTTTTGTTGAGAGCTTATTTGGCATTAGTTAGCATAAGATTAAATAATTTTTAAGTTGTTATAGTGATAGAAAGCCTGTAAACAACAATCATATCTTGCTATCTAGATTGAGCAAGCAGATGATTGTACACCTCTAATGCTTATTTAAGCATCTATGATAATAAAATTTATAGTTTTGTTTTCAATATTTTTCATTGGATAACCATATATTGGGTAAAAAACATTCTCCATGAGGTTGCCTCATATTGCTTATGGCCTCATGAATGTTAAAAACTACTTTACCCTTTTACCCTTTTTAAAAAATCAATGCATGTTTCAAATATCAATGTAAGTACTTAGTAAGTTAAATACTATTTATATTAAATTTTTATACTAAAATCACTTACTAACTACAAATATTCATGCGATAGGTTTTATAATTTATATAATACCTTCAACATTAAATGTGACAAAAAAACAACACAATTACTGAAGTATGCATTTCTAATCAATAGTACAAGTATATTTATTACTATAAAAAAATATTGTTTAGTAAAAAAACCCAAACTCTCATAAACTCATGATGAATACCTACAATAAATTGATCATTATGTATGGAACAAGCATTGATGATGTCCCATATATATAGACATTAATATCAAACGTGTATTATATATATGTATTCATATAATATATTCTCTTCAAATTTAATACTACTCTATGTATGAAATAGTTTTAAAAATTAAAGGAAAATGATACAATATCCCATAAATTTTACATGTAGGCATATCTAATATGTTATAATATCATTAGTTGAAACATTATGATGACATATCTTCTTTCTTAACAACCTTTAACCTCTATTTACTACAATTATATTGTCACTCTTATGTGTTTGGTTCACATTTATATCAAACACCTAAGATTATTATTATTATTTATTATTTTTTTTTTTTTGTATTTACATGGTGGAATCGGTAGCCACCACGAACTCGGGCAGGCTGTCCAGTTTTTATGGCCGCCACAGTATTCTACGTTGTCCGCCCTGGAAGCCGCCACATAGATCTTCGCGTGGTCCGCCCCTATAACCACCATGCCACAATCATTTTAAACCTTTTACACCGCTGAAAGCACCAAGAAAGGGACAAGCGTTCAGTCTAGCGAGGCCCGAGATTTGAACCTTGGACCTTCGCCCCCTTATGGGATTTGGATGAACCAATTGGTCTACACCTCGGACCTCCCTAAGATTATTTTAAAACATGAAATCCCACATTTTTTTTTACCATTTTCCAATGCACACACCATATGTATTTATCCGTATTATTGATTATGAGTTCTAATGTCTAGAATTTTTTTATATGGAAATATAGAGCTATATTTCTATAAATGTCAATGTTCATCATCTCAAAACAACATGTGGTATTTTGAAGTCATTAGCCAAAACAAGTTAGGGATCAAGCTAAGCTATAATTTAAAAAATCCAAAAAAAAATTAAATAATACTATTGTATGAACTTATCATAATTTCCATAATTTGAGTTCTTATTATGCTCTCTTTATCATAGCATATAGTTTTTTTTGTGAATATCAATACATCTAAATCAAATTTTGATTAATTGGCTAATTGAACTGAGGAGATGGAATTAGAGCTATTCCATAGTTCATATTAATATTTGTCTATAATTAAATCCACATGAATTATTACATGAAACACCAAGTTTAACAATGGCCCAACCAAATTTTGAAACTTCATTTTTAAAGGTTTCTAGTAGTAGCAAAGTCCAATAAAGTGATAAGGATATCATAGGACATTAATTAGTTGTTATTATTAGCTTTTTCTAATAATAATTCGTGATAGCTCAAATAAAAAATATGGAAAAGTAGGAAAAACATGTAATTCCAAGATATTAAAGGTATAATGAAGCTTGGATTCTATTTTGGTGAAGGGGTTTATATTGTGAATAATGGATCTAATTCCTAGGATGAAGTATCTACTTTTAATAGAACAATATCAAGAGGAAGAATATGTATTTTTGGCTAATTAAACTAAGAAGAGGGAATTAGAGCTATTCCATAGTTCATTTTTATATTTATCTATAATTAAATCCACATGAATTATTATATCAATCATCAAGGTTTACAATGGCCCAATAAAATTTTGAATCTTCAATTCTAATTGTTTCTAGTAGTAGCAAATTCCAATAGAGATACTTGAAGAAAACATATGGAACAAGTAGGAAAAACATGGAATAAAAATATCTTACACGTATCATGAAGCTTGGATTCTATTTTTATGAAGGGGTTTATCTTGTGAATAGTGGATCTACTTCCTAGGATGAAGAATCTAATTTTAATAGGACAACCGCAACAAGAGCAAGATTTATTGTAGAATTTACCATAATCAAATAAATTAAAGAGAGAGGATATAAAATAATCTCTTAAATTTTAGACCAGCTGTGTATCTTCTATTTTGAAATGATCATGATTTCAATTTTGTTCCAAAGATATCATTCTTATTGGTCTTAAAAGTGTCGTGGAGATATATTGGGTGCCCTTACCAGTTAATATATATTTTTTACAATTTTGATTTGATTATATTATAAAGATAAGGTTGTTGATCCATGTGCATTGATAGAGTTGAGTCCTAATGGTGTAATATAAATCATGCTCTTTATATCCTTATAGGTAAAATAGACTTGACTACTTGAGAAAGAGTAATTCACACCATAAGAGGATTGCTAAGTGGAAAACTATAACTATTAAATTAAAAGTAAAATAACACATTGTAAACATACTCAAAAGGGAAATCCATCCTTTAATATATGTTCAAAATATATATAGAATGTAAATCTTGGTATATTGATATATAGAGAGGTCATCTACAAACTTTTTGTGTTTTCCTACTAGAAAAATTATTGGTGGTTGAGTTTAGAGGTAGTTACTTCCCTAGAAAAGGATTAGAAATTCTATTGTGGTTTGATCCTCTCATTATTTGTTGGTATCTATTGCTTCAAAAAATAGTATAATTTTAAAAAAAAAATATTAAAACAATATTTAAGTTTAAATTCATGTTGTTTCCTGTCTTATTGAATCTCTATAGGCATAGTGCTAATCATAGGAAATCATGAGTGTGGAAAAAGATATGAAAGCCTTTATTTTTACATGGTTTAAACATGCATGTGGAGATGATATTATAGTTGATTTATTGCAAAGGAGCTAAATTGTTGGATTTTATAATGTTTTCCAAATTTATTATGAAATATATCATTCACCATAACTAGATGCAAAAAAAGTACAAAAGCAAAATACATAGAGCATCTATATAAAATAAATAATACATATATTCAAAATAGGAAGAAGAAATGGGTAACCATTGGCATTCCCATGGTATCACATCACATAAATTTATACATTAGACTAATAATTAGGGAGTATCTATACAAAATACCTAATACCTAATAATTACAAAACTCAAGCAAACAAAAATTGGCTTAAAAGTTAACTTATAATAAATTAAGTCGTAAGTTAAATTTAACCATATAAGAGGTTAAACCGATATTACTAAGGGTGAATACATTAATATTGATCATAGTATTAGACTTAACATATGCATGTAGGCTTATATCAAGATATTTCATAGGCATACATGATCACTATTGACCTTGGCCATTAAGATCAAATTATTGATAGTCCATACTCATTTTAATTTTACCTAAGGGGAAAAGGAGGGGAGACATTAGAGATGGAAATATCCCTATCCCTAATAATGAATTCTTAAATAAACTAATGAATCTTTACAATGATTTCTAATATATTTTCTTTATTGGCTTTTATTGCATCGTAGGGTGCTTACTGGTGAGCATCTTATGAAGCGTGGTTTTCATGGCCCTTTTAGATGTGAAATGTGTGAAGAGAATGTAGAAAATCTCAACCATATTTTTATTGAGTGTACTTTAGCCTCTAAGCTATGGAGGAGAATGGCCACTTTACTTGGCTTACAGTGGTCCAATTTTTTTACTTTTGAATAGCTTTGGAGGGATTGGCCTAATCAAGAGAGTGTTGATCATTTTATTAGGCAGTTAGTTTGGATGGGTTCTACCATTCTTCTTTGGAATATTTGGAATGAAAGGAAAAGCTAAATTTTTAATCAAGATAGGAAGGATATTAACTATATTTGGCAAAAGACCATAGCCAACTTAGTTGAATTAGCCCATCAACTCATTAATCACCCCCAAAACTCCCACCAAATATGGGATCAAGTGATGCAAATATTGAAGATTAAATCTTCTAAGGGCAACCAACTTAAAAGGAATGTGAGTATTAGTAATATGGATAGGACAAGAAATTGGCAAAATCCTCCTAAGGATTTTGGAAAAGTCAATACTGATGGAGCCTCTAGAGGGAACCCTGGAAAATCCAGTGTGGGAGGAATTGGTAGAATTTTAGATGGCTCCCTGGTTTTTACTTTTGTTGAGAATTTGGGTATTCTTTCCAATAACCTTGCTAAGGGGTATGGTATCCTTAGAGGTCTTCAGGAGGCTACTAAGGTTGGATGGGAAAAGGTGTTAGTTGAGTCTGACTCTCAACTTATGATTAATCTCTTGAAGACTCTTTCTAAGAATCATAAGGTGGATTGGAGAATAAAAAGAATTATTGAGAAGATTCAATTAATCCATATGGGATTTTTGAAAGTTGATTACAATCATGTGGTCAGAGATCAAAACAAGAGTGTTGATGCTTTAGCTAATTGGGATTTGGACAAAGGTGATATTACTTGTTATGGCCACCCTCCTAGATGGTGGGATTCTCAAATTAGGGAAGCTCTTCTTTCTATCATTTATTTGGATGGCTCCAGTTCTTAAGGTACCTAGTTTCTTCTTGCTTTTTTTTTTTTGCTTCTCTTTGGTTCATTCAGTTTTTTTTAGTTCCCTAGCTCATTCTATTCTTTATTTTGTTTCCTTTGTTGATTCTTGCCTTAATAGTCTTCTGGTCTAGATAGGTCATTATTATGTTCATTTTTTTTTATTTTTTATTTTTTATTTTTTATTTTTAGTTTTTTAATGTGGGTTGGTTCTTTTGTTTTGTTTTGTTTTTGTGTTCTTTGTGTTGTTTTTTGTTGTTCTTGTGTTTTTGTTGTTTTGTGGTTTTTTTTTTGTTATTGTTCTTGTGTTTTTTTCGTTCTTGTTCTTGTGTTTCTCTTTGTTTGTGTTAATTCGTGTTTTTATGTGTGAGTGTTTTCTATGTTTTTTGTTTTTGTTTATTGTTTGTTGTTGGTTGTTTTTTATTTTTTATTTTTATTTTATTTTTTTAATTTTTTAGGTTTTGGTTATGTTTATTTTTCATGTTTTTTTTGGGTTATGTCTTTGTAGTGTTATGTTGTTTTTCTCTTGTTTGTGTTTTGTTATGTGGTTCTTGTGTTTTTATATGTGGTTCGTGTTGTGATTTCTTTTATCTTATTGTGTGTGTTTGGTTGTGCTTTTGTTTTTGACACACTCGAGGAGCATGTTTTTTATTTTATTTTATTATTTTTGTTTTTATTTACTTATTTTTATATTGGTTTTGTGTGTTTGTTTGCTCCTTGAGTATGTCAAAGGTGGTAGGCCAGGTCCGATTCTTGGGTGTTTTTGGTGGAATGGATACCCTTGCTTCCTTGGGTCTTACCCGAAAGTGGCATCCCTTTTGGGATGTTTTCCACAAATATATATATATATATATATATATATATATATTTCTTGATAAAGGTACATATACTGGAATAACACTTACTCAAATTTGAACCCATGACTTCATATTTAGGATCAAATATGTTGATCTTCCCATGACATGATTGTCAATATGCAATATGGTGACCATAATCTATCCTCCAATTTAAAAATAAAATAATTGAATCATTAAGCAATAAAAGCAAGTCCCCAAATAATCAACCCTTATTATTTGAGAGGGACCCATATGAAAAAGGCATGCCTTTCACTAGTCATCTAAATCATACTCCTATTACAGCCAAAAATATATTTTTTAGCACTATAACATGTCCTTGAATTGATGCCATTAATATATAGAGCTCAAAATTTTGTATAATCTAAAAATATGGGCCAAAAATATTTTCATAAGCAAATTCTATGGCCTTTGGAAGGTTGGACTAATTAGCACTAAGTTCACAAAAATAAACTTTAAAATTTAGATGGTGTCTAGAAAATCTATGCCTACCACATATAAAAATTTAAAATTCCACCTATTTGACTAGATAACCTCTACCATTTACCTACCATTGGGCTTTCCGAGTAAATGGATAACTAAAAATTGGAATTCTTTGATTGTCTATGAGTCCTCATATATCAAAAATATTATAAATATTTCACATTGATGTCATATCAGTAAACATGAGCATAATATGGAAGAGATAGGGATTCAAACTAGGAATATTATGTGGGAATTATCTAGGATCATTTGGCTAGTCAATCACCCACATGGTGCCTTTATAATAAAAAAGGCATATTTACCACTTGAGGTAGACAGAGTCCACCTCCCTTGGAAATTCAAAAGGAAAAATGACACTCAAACTAGAATATGCAACCTCATTTAGAAACCAAGACTTCAAAACCTCTATATTGTTTGTTAAACCCAATTATTAGGTTGAGATGAAACTTATTGATTCACTTATTGAATGGCATGTCTAAAGCACACAAGGTAAAAGGTTATCACTAGTGATATTTGAACCTATGATTTTATAAATGAGAATACATCAACATTTTGTGTTGACCACTATGCCTAACTAAGGGTTAGGACTAAGAAAACCATGACATGACCATCGTATGATGACACTTATAATATATTCATAGCTAAAAACAATTATCAATAAGGGGAATTAAGCCTCTATGTTTACCAAGATTCTAGTGGATTACATTGGAGATAACATGGAATATCCATGGGATATAACACAAAATACCTAGAGGAAATGATTGAAAGGAATGTTGGACCAATAATATTTAAAACAAAAACCACCACTACAAGAATTATTTCAACCCACTAAGATACCTAGTATGCCCATGAGTTGGGCTAGAAATAAAATACTATGACCCTAAGTATGAAGGTGTCTAAGGTCTTGAATAAATATGATAAAAAAACATCCCTTTCCTGATTTAAACCTAAAATATTATGCAAGAAAACATTAGCATATCCCTCAAGGCATATAAATAGATAGAGGGCTATTTTATGAATTTTTATTAAATAAATCATCAAATAAAGAGAACTCTCTTGCATTATTGAGTGAAGTTGCTTCGTGTTGGCTCTGATATAATTTTAGATTTTACAATATTGTCCAAAACATCTTAAAATATAGCATTCACAAAATTTAGATCCAAAAGAGTATAGAAGCAAAATAAAAAGAGCAAATAGAAGAAATAAATAGCATATATAATCAAAATAGTAAGAAAGGGTAGGTTATCATATCCATCCGCATGAGATCACATCACATAAGTTGCTACAATGGATTTATAAATTGATGTATTTATTGGAAATACCCAATCCTCAATAACTTTAAATGTCAAGCCAACATAACTTGGCTTAACGGTTAAATTATAATATAATAAAACCTCAATTAAATATAACCATATAAGTGGTTTAAGTTATATTGCTAAGGGTGAATAATCAATATTTTCCATAGGTTTACATTGAAAATGCTTGTAGGCTTAGAATGCATATCTGCTTACATTTTATAAATACCCTTAGGCATACATAAAAAGTGTCCATGGATGTATATTATTATTATCATCGTTAGCCAATAAAATCAAATTATAGATATCCTAATAGGATCTACATCAATCCATGTAAAATAAAAATATCCATAAGTTAGGTTCATCAAACTTAATTCTAATAGTGCTTCTAAAGGAAGTCCTTGGAAAATTTGTTTAAGGTGGGATTTTTTGGGATAATTAAGGCAAAACTATTTTTACTTACACAAAATCATATGGAATTTCAATAAATGACTAAGACAAGACTAGGGAATCTCTTGTAAGGACCAATACAACCATAAAAAAATATGAATAACATTTTAATTAAGGGGGATTCACACATTGTTAATAATCCTACTAAAAAAAAGATGTATGGATTGGATGTATAATATCATTATTTTTTTATTCGTTAATTATTCATAAAGGCAATATCTTAGAGATGCCAACATATCTATAGATAAGGAAACAAGATGATAAATAATTTAACCAATGCACTATTGATCTTTATCTTGGAAAATTTGAAATTTTAAAAGGTAAGAAAATGATCTTATCTCTTAATGTGAAAGACATCTTTGATGAAAAATTAATAGTCCAAGACACAAAAATACTTTTTAATAGAAATAATTAAATATAATTTAATTCATCCAATAACAAATATTTTTTATATATATTTATATAAGAGTAGTGTTTACTAAGCGTGGCTAGGCTTTTTTCTATAGATTAGAATTTTGGACACCTCTAAAGATATATCATAACAATGATAGTAAGGGAATCCATCCCCCTAAAATTTTCTTCTGGGATAAAATTTGATCAAGAGGTGAAGGGTGCTCGAATGACACCACTACCAAGTTTCCCCATGAGCCTTTAAGAATGTTGCATATAGACCACAAGAAGAATGTCAATTGATGCATAAAAGTGGTGGATGGATCCTTAATAGTTCATCTAAAAAATTTTGACCTTCAAATAAGAATAGAGGATATAGAAAAAATATATTTGATATGTATATTTATGGGATTTAGACCCTAGATATAAGCCTTTCAAGATTGGACATCTAGAAAATGGTCAATGAAAGGAGAATTATATATCATAAAATATCTCAATGGCTATTTTCGATTAATCCCTAAATGTGAAGGCCCATGGGTTGTTGTAAGATCAATATTGTTCATGAGACCTTAACATACAACATTCAAAGCAAATGAGGAAACATCTTATGTCAATAATGTATGGGTTAGGTTATTCGGACTACCAATTTTATACTATAATTCCATCTCTTTTGCAACCATTGGCATCACTCTAGGAAATTTTATGAAGGTGCCCAACAATACTTATAGTTTTGAAAAAATGATATATTTCAAAATATGTGTTCTAATGGACCTCAACAAACCTCTTATAGAAAATATAATATTACAAACAAAGGATAAGCCTCAGAGCAAGAAATTGATTATGAAAGCATCCCATTCAGATGCTAGATATACCATGAGTATGGGAACATGGTGAGATATTGTCCACAAAATCACTCAGCAAATTAAGGTAAAATAAAAGGTCAAAGAATTTTAAAAACCTAAAAGGAAATCATATTCAAAGAAAAAAGTAGATACTGAAAGTAGTGTAGTACCAAACAAAAAACTTGCCCATTTAATTGATGAAGACTCAATAGTAGGAGAAGATCATAAAGTGAAGATAGAATTGATGGGGGAAGCCAATTATTCAAGCAACTACTAGATCCAAATCAAGGGAAAATGTATCTTTAGAAATGGTTGACAACTAGATCAACATGCAAATGGACAAAAACATAAACCACAAAGGTCAAAAAAGGAAAAATAAGCGAGAAGCCAAAAAAGAAAATAATTATACTTATGAAACACATGATTTCTTAGCATGAAGTAGGAGGGGATACCTTTATCCCCTTAATAAGTCCTTGATGGTATACACAATGGATCATGAAGGAATACTTGCTCAAGATTGTTTTAGTCTACAAGAAAATGAATATGGAAACCAATCAACAAGTGGGATATAAGACGAATCAAACCTACCAAGAAAAATAAGGGGAAACTCTTATCTCTGAGGGTATGGTCACTCCTATCACCAAACTCTTAATCCACCCTTCCTCATGATAATTTTATCATGGAATGTAAGGGGGATAAGAATTAGTCCCCTCAAAAATAACAAAATTATAAGGATGATTTAGAGAAATAAGCCAAACATAGTCTTTCTTTAGGAGACTAAGTTATTAGTACAGGATATAGAGACAATGGCTAAGAAATTATGGTCCATGGATCAAGTAGAATCTCATAGCTCTAAAGGATTTTCAAGGGGAATCTCCCATGTATGTGATCTAAAGTAATTTATGGTGCATGTAGCTATGGGAAGTTGGGGCATCCTTGGATTTTAGGGATAATGGAGGTAAAAGGACCAACAACTGCTATGTATTAACATATACTTATCCACTACTATAGAGGATAAATTGATGGAGTAGGACTATATTAGATACCATGGGCTCTAGTTTCCCAATGACCATATTATTCTAGGAGAGGATTTTAACACCATTCTCTCCTTAGATGAAAATATGGGAGGGATGAGAACACTTGACACTCTGACTACTAATACAATGCATGAGCACATGATATCAAGCCTAATAATGGATTGATGACATGGATGAACATATGATAGGAACCCACATGCATACTAGAGAACTTGGAAAAGTTTTTAATATTGGTTGACCTTCTCTCTAGAAATAATTTTAAAATATCTTATCCTAAATAATGTGGGTTCATAAAATTGGATTATTTCACAAGATCTCTAGTAGTATAATAAGAATTAATTACCATTTAAATTCTAGATTATGTGGTTTAGAGATAATTCTTTTGGACCATTAGCTCTTTAGTGGTGAAGGGAAGGAAAGCGAATATATGGCACCTTGATGGATTGCTTTTTCAAGAGATTACAATTCATTAAAACTATAATTAAAAAATGGAACTAGTAAGAGTTTTAAAATATGAGGGTTAAAAACACAAGTTTGGATCTCCAACTAGAGTAAGTGAATGCTTAAATTTTCTCCTTGTTACTTATAGAGGATCTCAACAAATAGGAAATCCAACTCTCTTCCAAGTTAGTGGAATGGGAAATGGGGGAGGAGCTCTTATGGAAAAAAAATACAAGACCCATGGTTAAAGGAAGGGAACAAAAAATCTACTTTTTTCCATAAATATCTAATGGCCAGATGAGCCTCAAACTTCATGACCTCCCTAAAGACCTACACTAGCAATGTAGTTTACTCTTGGGATGAGATAAAGAAAATTACCACTAAATACTTCAAGAAACATTCCTCTAAGTATCTTTGGATCCTAAGGCACAAGAGGAAATTCTATAGGGAAACCTTTACATTATTAAGAAGGAGGATAATGAGGTATTGGTAGTGCTAATATCTATAGAGGAAGTAAAGGAAGTGTTTTTCAATATAAAAAGGAAAAGCACCTAGACTGAATGACTTATCCATCAAGTTTTTCCAAGAATATTAGGACCTACTCAAGGATGATATACTTGTGGTGGTAGAGGAAATGTAGATGGAAAAATTAGTTTTAAAATAAATCTACAAAACCTACATTGCATTCATACCTAAGTCCCAAGAGGTGGATCAGATTTTTGGCTTTAGATTTATAGCCTTGTGTAATGTTATCAAAATCATTACAATAGTGATAGCTCAAAGGTTGAAACCCTTCCTCCTAATGATAATCTCACCAAATTAAGGAGGATTTGTGAGAAGAAGATAAAATTTATATGAAATAATGCTTACCTAGGAGACACTTCACTCCATATAGGTATAAATATCTCCCTCCATGTTTATCCATTTGGACCTCTCCAAGGCTTATGATAGGGTATACTAGGATTTACTCCTTTAGATATTGAGGATGATTAGATTATCCCAGGATTGGGTGGATGGGATTAGAGGCATTACTTTCTCAATATCTTATGTTGTGATGATAAGTGGTAATATATCTCCTTTATTTACTACTTACAGGCGATTGTGATAGGGATGTCCTATTTCTTCCTTTTTGTTCATCAATTTCAAATAATTTCTAGGTTATATTATCCCTAAGGAAAGGAATAATGGATATATTCAAGGAATAAAATGTGTATCAGTGGACCCTTCAATCTCTCACTTATATTTTGTAGATGACTCAACATTGATGGGTCATGCTACTACAATCGAAGCATCCAGATTCAAAAGAATTCTATACCTTTTTTTGGTAGTTATAGGACAACTTATTAAAGAGAAAAATTCTAAGATCATGTTCTTTCATTACACTATTAGAGTAGAGCTCATGACTCTAAATATTTTAAATTTTAGATGAGCATCTCTTCCAATATCCTATCTAGGATTCCCATTAAAGGTGACCAAATGAAGAAAGGAGCAATAAGGATGGTTGATAGAGATGATAGAGAGTAGGCTGAATAACTAGACCAATTAGTGAATTTTCCTTGGAGGTAGGTTTACTTTGGTTAAAATAGATTTAAAATCTATTTTCATTTATTTCTTCTTGGTTTTAAGTATTCCTAAGGATGTATTGAAAATTTTGGATAAGATTAATCAAAGGTTCTTATAGAGTGGGAAAAAATAAAAGCATAAGTGAGCTCTAGTGAAGTGGGATCAGTGATGTCTTCCAAAAATAGAGGGGGGTTTGGGACTTTGGTTAGTGGTTAAAAAAAACTTAGCCTCGGTAGAAAAATTATAATAGCAATTAATTATTTTTCCCAATGAGTTATGGACATGGATCCTAAGAATCAAGTATACAAAAAATTGGTCTTTGAATATTTTTACTAGATATTAGATTCCTCATCAAGTATCTCTAGTTCTTGAGATACTAAGGATAGGTAATATAATTACCGATAGAAACTATTCTATATTTTAGGGAATGTTCATAAAGCAAATTTTTGGACAAACACTTGGGATAATTTGCTTCTATTATCTCAATAATTTCCAAAATTGTGAGACCTCATAGAACAACTCCGTAATCAAGGATGGATAAATATATCACATTACTACAGGGACTATGTGGAAAGGAATGTAAAGGATAAAGTCTATATTCTAGTAAATGACTAGTTAATCCTATAAATAGAGGCTATCAAGGAGGGGCAAAAATCATTTCTGCTCTTCGTTTGGGGTGAAAATGCCATGCTAAGAATATTATGTCCAAGTGAGAGTAAGGCAAGATTTTACAAAGTGGAAAAGGGCAAAAATAATGGATGGACATTGATCAAAGTCAAAGTCACCCCTAGGGGGGGAAAAAATCATTTTCACCCTTCTTCAGGGTAAATTTCCAAATAAAGACATTCTGAAGCAAAAATCAAGCAAAACGTATGCTTGGTGAAGTCAAAGTCAAATTCACCTCCAGTAAGGGGTGAAAAATATTTTCATCCTTATTGAGGGTGAAATCCAAGTTGAGGATGTTTTTTGGAGTGCAAATTATGAAGTGACATCATTCGTGTGAGGTTGCTGCAATCAAAGTCAAAAAAAATAAAGGAAGGTGCCTGCCAATGTAATTTTGCCCATTTTTAGCAGAAACATTGATTTCACCTAGTTTAGAGAAAAAGTCCTAAAACATCTTTATATGCTGGTCAAAGCAAAAGTCACCCTAGGTAGGGGGCAAAAATCATTTCCGCCCCTCTTGAGTGCGAAATCAATTATTTTAACTAAGTTTTTAGCAAAAGTCATTTTCATTCCATTTTCAGGTAAAATTCCCTATTTTTCGAGAGAAATTAATCAGGTGAAGAGTGAAAGCATATTGATGGGCGAAAACACAAAATTGCCTTGGTGAAATCAATTCTTGCCCCTTCTTTTTGGTAATGTTTTCTTTCTAAGGTGCTACTGATGTTGATATTTTTTGGGAAATATCAAAGACTAGTGGAATTTAATTCTTAAAGAAATGAAATTAATATTTCCATAATTTCTATTGAAGAGATACTAAGATTAAATGCTACGTCCCAAATTCTAGTGTGATCTTATTTATTTTTTAGGTTCCCTCCACTGATTTTATTCCTTTTCAAAACAAAGTTAATATTCGTTGGGTATCCACTAGCGATGGCAAGATTTCAAGGCGTAATGTAATTGAATGATGTCTAGAATTTAATATTCAAGCTCCTGTTTGCCATGTTATGTTGCTGAGTTTCGATGCACCGATGTTTGGAATATTTTTACTACCATCCATTTTTGATGATTTCCTAGGCACCTCCATGAAAAATGGATTGCTACTTCTTAAAGAATGTTCTAATTCGATCACTATTGTTTTCGAGGAGAAAATTGCTCTAGCTAGTCTTGGACTAGCTGACAATTTGTTTTAATTCACATTTAATTTCAAAGGTAAAATCTATTATAAATACTAAGCATTTTGATGTAAAAGAAGAGGATGAACATTCTATAAAAAACACTTTGAGTTTTATGCATCAATTGAAGGATTCTTGGCTTCTAGTTCCTAGAGTAGTGTTGTATGCAATTATTTTTTGCCTTTCATTTTTGTTAAGTTCATGATATTTTTTAGGTAAATTTAAATTTTGCATTTTTGAATTTAATTCCTGGTAGAGAATTAAATGCTGAAATGATCATTGGAAATTATCCCTGCAATCTATGAATGGTTCCTATGCTTTCCTTTCTGTTACATGTTGATTAAAACTTGATGTTGATTTTATCTAGCTAGTTTATTCCCACCTTTTGTCTTTGGCTTATAGCCATATTTTCTATTATTTTCTGTCATTTCCCATATCTTTCTTGCTACCCTAAGCTTTAAACCAAATTAGATTAGTAAGGTAACCCACCCTCTTTGGATATTGATTCGAAGGACATATCTCTCCTTCAGCTTTTCAATGTTGGCTAGGTCTAGGGTGTATATATTTTATGATTAGGTAGATTCATGACAAACAATTTTTGGCATGCTCGGTGGGATCTTAAAATGTTCCACTTTGAACAGTATCAAGGTTTGATGTTCATATTTTTACTAACTGATTAGAACATCTAACGACTCAGTTTTACCCAGAAGCCTCTAAATGTGAAGTGAGTGAAAGCATTTCTTCATGATCACAAGATCAAAGGCTAAAATTTCCAAATATCCCATTGAGTTTTATGAGCTTGACACCCAAGTGTTAGGAGAAAATCCTAGGTTGGTCACTCTGACTATTCCATCAGTTGTAACTTCTTCACAAGTATCTAGTCTATTTTTTGTTCCTCTGAGTCTATCTAGCACAACCACTAGTTGTTCTTCTTCCAAGTAAATACTTCAGTCCAAATGGATCAAAATATACCATCCAAACCACCAAGATAGTTCCCAATCTAGAAATCACTTTGGATCTTTGAATATGCAAGCTCAGAACCTGATTCTACAAGCAACATTAAAGGCTTTGCCTACTTACGATGACATGAGCAAGATGACTTATGAGCATGTCCAAGATGTGTCTTCTCTAGCGACCATTCATGGTATCATGAATGAGGATGTCATGGTAAAATAACTCATGCTCTCTCTCATAGGTAAGTTTCTTTACTGATACCGATCATTATAGCCTACCACCATTACCACCTAGGACCAGTTGGCTAAATTATTGATAAAGGACTTCAATGAACAAGTAGATTTATTATCTTTGTTGCATCAATTTACCATCATTCAAAGGCATCTATAGGAGAAAATCATGGACTTAAATGTTAGGTTCTCCTGAACTTGGTAGAGAGTGCTTGATGGTCTCCGGCTGACTCCTAAGCAAGCTACATTTTACTACCTTCGAGCTTTCAACTCTGAAATAAGTATGGTCATTTGAGAGTCTAATGCTAACACGTTTCTTGATTTGTATTCTCCTGCACAAAATACCGAGGCTGATCTGATTTATATCCATAAAATTCCATCGAAGATGATAATGCCTATCTTTCCTGATCTTCTATAGTATTTATACGCTAATGCATTTTCTCAGCCCTTATCGATGTTTCCCATGTATCTGGTTCCTTCATGAAATCCAAGTTCATCTCATACCACGATGACAATTTTTATCCTGCAACTTCCTACTCCAACCATTCCACAATTACCCGCTCTAATTCCATTTCCAACACTGCCATATTTGCATCTGCCTCTACCATTACTAGCTCCTCTAGCACCCTCAAATCTTGACCCATAAGAGAAGTTGCTTAAATATATGCAGTCAATGAACTCGTCCATAAGAGAGATGGGTAATGATATCACATTTATTAAGAGGAAGTAGGCTGAAAGAGATTTCCAGCCTAGGATATTTCAACCTCTACTGATCACTAGGGAGTAAGCATCTTCAACAAACAAGATTCCTGAGAGAAATTTGACCGCATTGACAAACAAAAAAGCTGACACATCAGACAAAGCATACTGGTGCTCTACCTACAATGATGTGCATGTCGAGGAAAATTGCATGGTTCACCTGAAATATGTACATATATTGGTAGAAAGTTCTTCCTGTGGTCAAATAAACATGATCACATAAGTCAATCATAATTTCATGGTCCCTTATAAAGAGCAAGTTTTAGTTCTCATGATAGTTGGAAGAAAATCCATCACCATGGACCCAACTGAGATGGAACCCCTGAAGGTACCTACTAATTCAAATGTGTAAAATGAGAAAAAACAAGCACAAGCACAAGTAGTTATTCCAATTCCCAAGCCAGATGTGCATGTCCTATTAAAATATATTTTGCCTCCACGATCAAAATAGATATTATAATTAAAAGCTTCAAATTCGCAGGCAAAAGTCAAAACAAAGGAATAGGCCAAGTAAAATCTCAAATACCCATACTTGACCAAGTGTCAGAGGGTAGAAGCTACCCAGTAGTATCAGAGAAAATATGAGGCTATCAATGAAGGAAAATATTCCAGTGCATCTTCGTACAACATCATTGAAGAACTGAAGAGGATTCCAGCCAAGGTAAGTCTTTATGATGCCTTGCAATTGCTTGGTCAAGTGGATTTGTTGCACGAATTGCTAAAATTTATGAAATATAAGGGGAATAATTTGACTCAGACAGTGTTAGTTCAAACACTGATGACTTCTACCACAAAAAAAATAGACCACTCCCTTTATACTTGTCTCTCAATATGGAAGGTTGGATTATGCACAATTACATGATTGATTTTGGTGCTGCAATGATTGTCATGCCAAAGGTAGTTTGTGATGTTATGGGTATGGAATATACCATAAGCAACCTTGGTATTTTATAGTTATATGGAACCCCTATGAGGACAGTTGGGATCATCAAATACATCCCCATTGTGCTGCATAAAATACCTCAGATTACTGTGATATAAAAGGTGGTTGTGGTTGATCTGGAGCCTTATTTCAGCATGTGTTTGTCACAGTTGTTCACTACCAATTTGGGAGGCTACCTTTCTCTGGATTATTTTCATTTGGATATTTCTATCAAAGGGATAAGAATATGAATTTATAATGAAAAGCCTTCAACTTATCACATAGAGAAGATTGAATAAGAAGATAAACCCATGAATTCCATAAACTTTATGATCGAATAATTGGAAGAATTAGACTTGATGAAAGAATTTTTGGATGAGATTTGAATAGAGGATAAGTTTTCAGTGCTCTATTTTAATGCCATGATGGAGACTGAAATCATTTGTTACACCATTACTAAGCTTGAAAAAGCTAAAGTAAAGATGTCTGATGGTAAAGATCTAGTTCCTGATTAATTATGGAAATTGTACTTCAACAGTGTGAGGTGTAAGAATGGTGTAGGAGATGGAATCATTCTCATTTCTCCTTCTGGCATACAAAATATGTACTATTACAAATTGACCTAGATTTGTACCAATAATTCCATCGAGTATGAAGCACTCTACCTAGTCTTTAAAAAGGTTGAGAAGCTCAAGATCAAACAACTACATATTTTTAGATATTTTGAGATAATCATCAATCAGGTATCCGGTAAGTGTGTTTCCAAGAAACATTTCCTGAAGGTATACTATAACAAATTTTGGTACCTATTTGAGGCCTATACAACATTGAACATTCAAGTGTTTCATGAGAATAGAACAAGCATTTTGATCTCTTGGTATCCCTTGGTGCTAATTTTTCTCCAATTGAGCATGTGGTGAGAAAGCCCAAGTTCATGAGATTAGTTTACAGACATTCAATCCCTAACAAAAATATCTTCTGGAAAGTGTTTGATAGTGATGAACATATTATAAATTTCCTAATAAGAGAAGCTAGTATTGTGGAAGAAAGAACACTTGATGAGGAAGAAGTTGAGGCATTGATCCAACTGCAGAATAATCATATCCCAAAAGGATTGATTATACTTGAGAGTCTCTTTGATCAAAATGATAGAGTAGAAAAGCATAAGATCAAAGTGGACAAGAGGGAGTACATTGAACTATAGTTGAGACCCGAGAAGTCAATCAAAGTTGGCACTAATTACACTTAGGAAGAGCTAGAGTAGATCAATGAACTGTACCATGAGTACCCAGACATTGTCACTTAGAGCTACCAGGATTTGAAAGGCTACAATAAATATGTGATTAAGCATATCATTGAATTACAGGAAGGATTGAAACCCTTCAAGAAAAATTAGAGATCAATCAATCCCAAGATTGAAACCTTGATGAAAGTAGAGTTGCTAAAAATACTAGAATCCAAAACTATCTACCCGATTAAGCACTCTACTTGGGTAGCAAATCTGGTTCCTATGAGGAAGAAGAATGGAGATATTTGCCTGTGCATGGACTTTCAAAATTTAAACCAGACATCTCTTTGTTAGAAGGATTTTGTAGCTATAACCAAATTTGGGTCAAGGATGAAGATCAATATAAAATGGTGTTCACCATAAAATAGGGAACTTTTGTTTATCAACGGATGTCATTTGGTCTCTTGAACGCTGGAGAAACTTTTTAGAGAGCAATGGATGTAGCTTTTAGTGAGTTGTTAAATTATGTTATTGTGATTTATTTGGATGACATGACTATCTTCTCTCACAACAGGGAGGAGCATAGTCTACATTTGAGATAAGTGTTTGAGAAGTGTTGAGAGTTCAGAATATCCATCAACCCTAAGAAGTATATCTTCGCAATAAATGAAGGAAAACTCTTGGGCCACGTTATTTTGAATAAATTTTTAGCTATAGACCTAGCTAGAGTCAAGGCTCTCCAAAAGCTTCAGTTTCTAGATAATAAGAAGGATTTGTAATCATTATTAGAGCAGATAAACTTTGTTTAAAAATTCATTGCAAATTTTTCCCAAGTGGTAAAGCCGATGAATGAGCTGTTAAAGAAATTTTGAGTAAATGGACTGAGCAAAGGAAGTGAACATTTAGAGAAATCAAATAAAGGATTGCTCAAGCCCTGGTCCTGATAAACCTCGATAACTCAAAATACTTTATCCTGTATGCCATTGGTGAACAAGAGAGTTATACAGTGGTACTTATGCAGAAGGGATATGATGGAGATGAGTCGTCGATTGCTTTATTAAGCCAAGTAATCCAACCATATGAAGAAAAATACAATTTCATTGAGAAGCAGGTATATGCAGTGATGAAATCCTTGAATAAGTGTCGATATTTTATTTCCTAGAGCAAAAAAGTAGTTTATGTTGCTCATCCAGATATCTAGATTTTCATAATTAAAGGAGAGCTTGGAGACAATAGAGCTAGTTGGGTTTCCAAAATCTAGGAGTATGATGTTGAAATCTGACCAACCAAGCTAGTTTGAGGCCGATAATTGTGTTAGGATCTTGCAAAAAGCATTGCTTCTAAATCCATGGTTTGCCAATTGAGGATTCAATATGTGAAAGTAATTTTGCTAATCATTCAGCAGGTGATCGTGATTGGATGGAGGACCTTGTTGAATATTTCCATTCAAGAAGATGTCCTCCACTCCTCAATGCTTCATAGAGAAGGACATTCAAACTTTAGGTACTCATATATGTGATGTTGCCAAATGGGTTGTTCCATAATAATATTTATGGAGCACTTCTCAAGTGCATCTAAGAATCAGAGAAACAAATAATCCTAGAGGATTTTCACTCTTATGCAGGTCAGCCAATGGTTTTGAAGATCATCAAAGTAAGATATTTTTGGCCTACTCTCTTTACAGATGCTTTCAAAGTCATCCAGAGTTGTGACAAGTGCCAAAGATATGTCAATAGAAGTAGGATACATCATTACCCCTTCATCCAATTCAAGTAGAAGTACCATTTCAACAATGGGACTTAGACTTTATTGGGGTCATTGATCCCAATTCTTCTATCGGGTATAAATACATCCTGACTGCAATCGACTATTTCACTTGATGATCAGAAGCAATTCTGATCAAGAAGATGGACCAAGCAACATTTATCACTTTCCTTGAAGGTTTAATCACTTGTTTTGGTATACCAAACACGATCATAACGGATAATGTAACCACCTTTATCGGTGCCTGTATTAGTGAATTCATGGGTAAGTATAGGATTTATTTAAACATATCATATAACTACTATCCATAGGGGAATGGATTAGATGAATCTACAAACAAGAATTTGCTAAGAATTTTGAAAAGGACTTTGGGAGATAATAAGCATAGTTAGCACTTGCTCCTTAACCAAGCATTATGGTGTCCAATCACATCTCTATGAAAAAATCCATTAAGATATCCCCCTATTTCTTGGTATACGGTAAATAAGAAGTCTTGCCCATTCATATTGAATTGTCAACCCTTCAATCATGACACTTACTGGATGGTGAAGACAATGATTCTGATCCCATGAGCACAAGATTAGGTCAAATTTTATAGTTGGAGGAAGAGAGGGAAAAATCATACAATGCCTTCATGGAACATGCTTGGATGACACAAAAATGGTTTGGCAAGAAATTTTTTGAGAAATCGTTCGAGGTAGGTGATCTAGTGCTGAAATGGAACAAAAACAAGGCTAAGACTTGCAAGCATCACAAGTTTGAAGTGATATGGGAGGGCCCGTTCTAGATTTCAGGTGTGAATCAGGTCAACTCATTTTATTTAAAGGATATGGATAGCCATGTGTTGTTGATTCCAATAAATGGTCTTCATTTGAAAGCCTACCATCAGTGATAAAATTCCGATCAAGTATGTATATATGTACATAATTTTTATATGTTATTTTACTCTGAATCAAATATTTTTAAAATGATATCTATATATATAAAAGAAAAAAATAGATGAAATATTTTCATTGGGAGAATTTAATTCTATCTCAAGCAAGTTTTTTCATCCTAAAATCACGTCTTTACAAAGTAAAATGTTTTTTCCTCGAAAATATTTAAAAAAGGGTTTTTTGGTCATATGCTGGGAAAAAATCGTTAAAAATAATAATAATAATAATTCTTTGGCAATTAATTTCGGAGGCAAAGTCAAAGTTAAATTTTAAAATTTGTCCAAAGGCATGATTTGCTTTAAAAGTGCCCCTATTTTTAATTGCCAAAAAAGGAGATAAAAGATAAAAATGGGGATAAGAGAAAAGCAAAAAGGCAAAGCAAAATTAAAATATGAAGACTTTTATTTTCACCCGTAAAAAGAAAATTCATTATGTTTTTTCTATTTTCAGGGCAAAATCCTCATTTATTTCCCCAAAGATGTTTTTGGAGTGAAACTGCAAGAAAATATAAAAAATCACATCTTTATTCAAGAACCTTAAGTGGCAAAATTATTTTTGATAGGAAAGGGAGTGAAATTAGTTTCACTTCACTTTTTTAGCAAAGCACTCTCAGTTAAAGCTTACTTTTTAGCAATAAGCTTTTTTGGGGTGAAATTGGAGATGAATTATTTTAAAAGGACTACAAAGCATGTAATTTCACCAAGCAACAAGCAAAAGAGTATTTTTGGAGTGCAATTGTCTTGGTATTTTTTCCCAGGGATGTTTTTAGTGAAGCAAGTGCACCCGGTTGCCAAATTTTACTGGCCCACACTAATTTCAGAGCAGACTTCATTTGGATGCATGGAATTGAGCTAATTTCATTGGTGAAACCCTCAAAAGATGTTTTCAGCATTATCATGCAATGAAGTTAATGGTTTTCACCCCCAAAAAGTGCCCATCACTCCCACGTGGCATTTATTATTCCCAAGATGAGTTGTTAAATACCCAAATTGTGCCCTCCAAGATAAAAAGTAGTTGAGTATAGAGTTCAAGGAATATTTACAGTGTGAAGGTATTATTTGCAGTTAAGGACATCATGAAAAAGAGTCCAGGATGAGAAAACCAAGGGAGCATGTACGTCCAATTTCATAAAAAGCATACCACCTGCATTTAATTGGGTATTTGGGGACAAATATTTTAAATACGATGAACTAGAAGCTTGCAGTTGAAGAGAGATTAAGATAATTTTTTGGAGCATTATTGGATTATCATTCTTATGTCTTGAATTGCTACTTTATTGCAATATTATCAGATTATTGTAGAAAAAATGATTGTACAAAGATGTGAAAGAAATATGTTGAGTCAACACAAGCTGTTGAGCCAAAGAAAGCAAAAGGAGGTAAAAAAGCTAAAAAATCTAGGTGAAATAAAAATGTATAGCTTGACCCATATTATGATGTGCTGGCTCGGATTGGATACTATCCTATTTAAAACAAGGGTGTGGAAAATTGTGTCAGGATGTGGAAGTTATTGTTGGGAAAGGTTTGACACCAGAAAGCTCATTGACTATTACCTATCATGCACAAATTTCTTGGTGCCTGTGTACACCTGTTCATCCTTACCCTGAGTTGGTGATGGTGATTTCAAAGTTTTATAATCCTGCACAAGGGCTATCTAAAATATGAAGTGAGATAACTTATTCACCATTTCACCCTACACAGTCAGATAGGCATTTGCTTATGGGGTGAATACATCCTTAGATATCATGTTCAAAAAATTAAAAAAGACGAGAGGTACCATTCGACTATGAAGTTGCATGAGTTCATGGAGAATCAAATGATAAAGTTGCCCCAGTTCGAAGATTTTCTGACTTTGTTGAAGCCTCTGACAGAGTTTAAAAGTCCATATATGTTTTCCATGTTGGCTTGGGTGTCTGGTCTTCCTACCAACTCCACAGTGTATAAATGGAATCCGATGCTAGTACAATGTATTTTGTAAGTGGAATTTTATGCCCCAATATCAATGCAAGCAAGTACAAACTTAGTTTTCTTTGATTGGGCAGATTACGTAGCTCGAGTAATGCATACCTAGCTAGATAAGATACAAAGTGAAGGAGAATTATCATTTAGGCATACTTTATTTTTGGCCTGGTATTTCTTCTTCGACATGCACCAGCATTTTTCTTTCATAGCAGTCAAGCAGGTTGATGAGATGAACAAGAAACTACCGTTGGAAATTTGAGCAAGGTTTGTTGTCATTGATGTCAAGAGATTGTTGTTTCAGTTTCGTCATCATTAATGTCATCAAGTGGTTTTTCCAAAGGCAAGGAAGGTTTTAAAAGGAATAGGATATAATATTTATTTTTAATATTATATGCCTAAAAAGGCCTAAAAGGTTGAAGACCCAAGGAAGGAGAAGCAGGTTTAAATTAAAATAATAATATTATAATATTTAATATTATCGGGAAAAATGATGAGGTGAAGAAAATAGGGTCCAAGGAATTATTAAAATAATCTATCCTTGAAAAGACCCATTAAGCAACTCGCAAAGGATTTAATTTAATTTATTTAAATTAAAATATTTTAACCCATGGTTAAAATTTTAATTTAAATAAATAATGGGTGCCAAAGGTTTTAAATTTAATATTTAAATTTAAATTCGAATTTCAAAATTTGAATATTGGGCCGACGTGTAAGGACAAAAAGCAAATATATTTATAGGGGAAATAATCTTCATTATTTTCCTCCCCGATGATATGATATTCGAATGCTATGCTATGCTATGAAAAAGACTTCGTGCGCTGCCTTGCTATGAAAGAAGAAAGATTTCGCATTTAATATTGAAGGAAAAGACAAGGGTTTAAGTGCAAGCACATGGGAGAGAAGTTCCACCGATGTCGTTAGCATAGGTGGCAGTTGAGGCCAAGCTAGAGCGTTGTGAGGGCAAGAACGTGGGTTCGATTCACGCCATTGTGCTTTGCAAGGGAAATCATTTTTTATTTGTGCTAAAGGTGAGAGGAGATAAGGAGTAAAAGGAAACTCGTGCGCTCTTGATTTTTGTGTGGGTGCATAGCCCAACCGGTGGCCTAGCTTTGGGCTAGGGTGTTGAGAAGGCAAGGTTGTGTGTTCGAATTTCGCTGGAAGCACTTTTTGGGCAGAATTAAAATAAAAGGTATGCAATTCATGATTTGATTTTTCAAAGGTTTTTGATATTCGGAAATCTGCATTAAAGGGTTGCGTGAAATTTAAAAGATAGTTTGTGAGTTTGTTAAGGGAGATATAAGGTGTAAGAAAATTAAAATATTTTATTTTAATTTTGGTGGTTAGAATTTATTCTATAAGATAGGAGTGATAAGGTATGCAAGGAAAATTATATTTTATATTTTGAGATAAAGCTATATTGTGTTAATTATTTTGAGAGGAGAAATAAGGTGCATAAAGGAGATTATTGTGTATGTTTTCCTTTAATAAAATTGTTGACTTATATTTTGAAAGTTTGGAGATTATAAGGTGTATTTGAGACTTGTTATTTTTGTATGGTAAAATAATTATTGGGAAAATATTTGCAAGGAGATTTTGAGAAAGATTGTTGTTACCTAACCTTAAAATTGGCAAAGAAGATTTGATTGTGGTTAAGATAGGTTTTGAAGACATATCTCCATCAAAACAAAAGGTATGGGCACATCTTCCTTATGAGTGAAATATTGTTGGATTGAATGTTGTGAAATGCAAAGTTGGAGTGAAAAGGATTGTTTGATAAGCATTGTTGGAAATGTTGAGTGAGTTTTCATGTGCATGATTTGTGGATGTTGAAAGATCATGAGTATCATTGTTATGTGAGATTGAGAACTATCTTGAACTAGGGTTTGTAAAAGATCATGAGTATCATTGTTATGTGAAATTGAGAACTATCTTGAACTAGGGTTTGTGAAAGAACATGAGTATCATTGTTATGTGAAAATTAGAATCATCTTGAGTCAAGGTTTATTATAGTGTGAGTTGTTGGAAGTATAGTGAAACACTTGGTTAGGGTTTGTATGCAAGTTGTGTTTCATTGAGTGGATGGTTGAGTGAAGTTGATTGATCATTATTGATTGAGAGCATTGGAGTGATAGTTCAAGATTTGTGAAACAAATTATTCTTTATTTCTAAATTGATTTGAAAGTGAGTTTGAAAGTGATAGAGTGATTTGTGAGTGTGAAACATATTGAGTCTCTTACCATTCTCTATATGTTTCTATGGTTAAACAAGATTATGAGTGAAACTTGTTTGTGTGATTGAAGAGGTTTTCTGAAAGGATTAAGTTGAGTTGTGTATGCAAGTTTTGAAATTGATTTGAATAAGCTTTTGTGAAAGCTAGTGGATTGATTTGAGTAAGTCCTAGAGGGGACTTAAGGATAAAGTTAAGTAAGATTTTGTGAAATCTTGTGAAAAATTTTGAGTAAGTCCTAGAGCGACTTAAGGATAAATTTGTGTGAGATTTTATGGAAGCTTACAAGCAGATTTGAGGTAAGTCTTGGTGAAGACTTGTTGAGAAATTGGACAAGTTCTAGAGAGGACTTGTTGAGAATATTTGAGGTAAGTCTTGGTGAAGACTTATTGAGAAGATTGGACAAGTTCTAGAGAGGACTTATTGAGAAATTTGAGGTAAGTCTTGGTGAAGACTTGTTGAGAATGACAAGATGTGAAATAAGTTAACTTAGTGAAAGAATTTAGTAATCTTAGAAGACTTGAGTATTTAAGCAAGTTCTTGAGAGGACTTGTGGATAGATTTGAGGTAAGTATTTTGAGAAGACTTGAGAGTAGAGTTGATTGATTGATTTATTCAAGCTTTGAGTTAAGGCTTGGACAGATCTAGTAGAGTTGATTTATGATTGGATCAAGTTTGTGTTAAGGCTTGAGGACAGATATATTTGAGAAATTTAATATTGAAGATTTATGCTAGATCAAAATTTAGTGTAAATTTGAGATAGAGATTGAGTATATTTGTGCTAGATCAAAGGATATTTTAGTATATATTTGAGATAGATATTGAGAAGATTTGTGCTAGATCGAAGGATAATGTTTAGTATAGATTTGAGATAGAGATTGAGTAGATTTGTGCTAGATCAAAGGACTATATTTAGTATAGATTTGAGATAGATATTGAGTAGAGCTAAGAGTAAGCTTTGGAGGTGATAGAGTAGAGGATAGTAGTCTCTAGTGGATAGAGATCCATTAGCTAGGGTAGTGAGGATAGAGGTCTTCTGAGTGAGGATAGAAGTCTTATATGGAGAGAGATCCATAAGCCAGTGTAGTGGAGGTAGTAGTCTTCTAAGAGATCACCAGCTAGAGCAGAGGAGAAGGAGTTCTCCTATGGATAGAGATCCACAAACCAACAGAGGGGAAAGAGTTCTCCTATGGATAGAGATCCATAAACTTGATTAGGGGATTGGTGTCTCCTTTGGACAGAGGTCCATAAACATTGTAATAGGGAAGGATTCCCAAGAGATTTGTTGAGAAAATTTTAGTGAAATATTTTCTCCATGGAGTAGCCCACATTGGGTGAACCACATTAAATTGGTGTCTCTATTGTGTGTGATGATTTATGCATTGATTTGATTACTACTATTGATATTGCCATTGATTATATTGGATAATATTATTTGGGAAAGAAAAGTAAAAAGTGGTCTTATACTGTTCACCCCCTCTCAGTATAAGCTTGTGTTCTTCAATTGGTATCAGAGTGGGTTCCTTCGAAAGAGTTTAAAAACTTGAAGGAAAAGCTTACAAGAACACAGATGGATTCTTAGAGTGGATCTTTAGGAAATAAGGCACCATTGTTCGATGGGAACAATTATGCATTTTGGAGTGTAAGAATGAAGATTTACCTAATGGTACTAGGAAATGATATATGGCAAGCAGTTGAGGATGGGTACATACCGCCAACTACTCCACCTACAGATAAAGATGGTAAGCTCCTACAACTGAATAATTCAAAGGCAATGAATGGAATCTTAAATGGTTTGCATGAAATAGAGTTTGTAAAAGTTATGCATTGCACATCAACAAAAGAGATTTGGGATAAGTTGAAAAATATATATGAGGGAGACAAAAAGGTCAAGATGGCAAAATTGCAAAATCACAAGAAAACATTTGAAGACCTAAATATGAAGGATGAGGAAGACATTGCTACATACTTACTTCATGTGGATGAGGTTGTTAACTCCATGCAAGGACTTGGGTTTAAAGTGGAAGAATCAGATGTTTGTCAAAAGGTTTTAAGATCACTCCCTAAGAGGTATAGTGAAAAGATTTCAGCCATAGAAGAAACAAGAGATATTGAAACTTTGACAAGGGATGAGTTACATGGAACTCTCATAGCTTTTGAGATGAGAATAAAAGAGGAGTCTATTCCCCAGAAAGAAGCAGCCTTCAAAGTTACAAAGAAGACAAAGGGTAAGAAGTCAGATTCAAGTAATGAGTCATCCAATGATGAAGAAGCAAACTATGGTAGAAGGAACAAGGACACAAGAAAGTAAAAAGGTACAAAATTAGTTAAGTGTTTCAAATATGGTAAATATGGTCACTATGCATCTGATTATCCAGAAGCTAGAAATAGCAATGATGAAGAGAAACAGGATCATAAGAACAGGGAAGCAGGAAAATACAAGTATCAAAATAAAAATAGGTATGGAAAAAACAAGCAAGAAAAGAAGTTTTTCCAAAGGCATAAGAAGATTTTTTATGCAGATAAGATAAGTAAGAGTTCAAGTGATAGTGATGAAAGGTCCTCAGATAATGAAGAAGAAGAAATTCTATTTCTGATAGTAGAAAAAGAAGATGTTAAGAAAAAATAAAAAGGGCACCAATAATTCTCAAGTGTTTTAGGTGTGGTAACTTTGGTCATCTTGAAGATAATTGTACAAGGAATGGGTTCAATTTTAGTGAAGATGAATATGAAGATGCTCTTGAAGGTCCAGAAGAAGAAAGTCTTCTTATGGCAATAGAAGAAGAAGGAAGTGCTCCTAGTGGAAATGAATCAGAAAAGAATGAGGATGATCTAAAAGACAAAGAATCAGAATCAGAGGAAGGAGAAGTTGATCTTGAGGGTGAGCTTATTTCTGCTCTTAAGGAATTAAGGAAGGTAAGAAAGCAGAACTCAAAACTCAAGCTTCAATTTCAAGAATGTGATGAAGAGAAAGGAAAGCTTATAGAAGATCTAACCAACTCAATAGCTAAGACAAGGAGATTTAAAGAGAAGTTAGAGGCAAAGGTTTTAGAATGTGAAAGGTTAGAGCATGAAGTAGCTTCACTAAGGAAGGAAGTAAAAGAGTCTAAAGACAAGCTACACAGGTTTGGGAGAAGCTCAAAGAACTTGGATAAGATTATCAAGGTACAAAGATCTTCATCAAACAAGATAGGACTTGGTTTTGAAGAAGAATATAGAGGACAAGGAGAGGAGTCAATCTCAAGCTCCAAAGAAGAAGAAGCTTCAGAAGAAGAGAGTGAAAGAGAAAGTGAGACTTCTAAGGATAAGTTGGAAAATAGAAAGTTCAACAAGGAAAGGAACAATGCACAAATAAGGAACAGATGGAACAGGAAACATCACAGGGAAGAAGAGACTAAGAGACCAATGGGGTCAAGGCAAGGTTTCTTCAATGGATGTTGCTTCTCATGTCACAAGTTTGGTCACAAGGCTACGTAGTGCAGGACACATGAAAGATAGGGATATGGTTTCACCAATAGAAATTTCAGAAATGGGTATCTCTTTCAAGGGTATTGTCACTCTTGTAATCAGTTTGGTCATAAGGCAGTTAATTGTAGGGTTCATGACAGGAATGGATATGGCTTCACCAGGAGGAACTACAAGATATTTGCACCTTCAAGGAATCACAACATTAAGTGTTATAAGTGCAATAATGTTGGGCATATGGCTAAGTGGTGTAGAGCAGAATTTCTAGAGACAAGCAGGAACAGGAATATTTAGAGGAATTAGAAGGATCAGTTGAGGAAGAAGGTGGACAAAGGTAAAGAGTAGTGTATGTTGGGAGTAGAGATACTCCCACCCCAAAATTAACCACCTCAAAGAGAGGAGGTGGGGGAGGGGCTGAGCTAAGAGTCTTATCTTTAGCCCCAAGCCCCATAGGTGGCCCTTTGCCATTGATGACAAAGGGGGAGAGATTTGAGTTAGGGGGAGAGCATTCAGTAAGGGGAGCAGTTTACCAGGGGGATCAGCTTTTGAAAAAGGAAAAAGGAATGGTTAAAGAAAAAGGGTTGCCATAGGAAAAAGGGTTGCCATCAATGACAAAGGGGGAGATTGTTGGAAATTTGAGCAAGGTTTGTTGTCATTGATGTCAAGAGATTGTTGTTTCAGTTTCGTCATCATTAATGTCATCAAGTGGTTTTTCCAAAAGCAAGGAAGGTTTTAAAAGGAATAGGATATAATATTTATTTTTAATATTATATGCCTAAAAAGGCCTAAAAGGTTGAAGACCCAAGGAAGGAGAAGCAAGTTTAAATTAAAATAATAATATTATAATATTTAATATTATCGAGAAAAATGATGAGGTGAAGAAAACGAGGTCCAAGGAATTATTAAAATAATTTATCCTTGAAAAGACCCATTAAGCAACTCGCAAAGGATTTAATTTAATTTATTTAAATTAAAATATTTTAACCCATGGTTAAAATTTTAATTTAAATAAATAATGGGTGCCAAAGGTTTTAAATTTAATATTTAAATTTAAATTCGAATTTCAAAATTCGAATATTGGGCCGACATGTAAGGACAAAAAGAAAATATATTTATAGGGGAAATAATCTTCATTATTTTCCTCCCCGATGATATGATATTCGAATGCTATGTTATGCTATGAAAAAGACTTTGTGCACTACCTTGCTATGAAAGAAGAAAGATTTCACATTTAATATTGAAGGAAAGACAAGGGTTTAAGTGCAAGCATGTGGGAGAGAAGTTCCACTAGTGTCATTAGCACAGGTGGTAGTTGAGGCCAAGCTAGAGCATTGTGAGGGCAAGAACGTGGGTTCGATTCACGTCATTGTGCTTTGCAAGGGAAATCATTTTTTATTTATGCTAAAGGTGAGAGGAGATAAGGAGTAAAAGGAAACTCATGCGCTCTTGATTTTCATGTGGGTGCATAGCCCAACCGATGGCCTAGCATTGGGCTAGGGTGTTGAGAAGGCAAGGTTGTGTGTTTGAATTTCGTTGGAAGTACTTTTTGGGTAGAATTAAAATAAAAGGTATGCAATTCATGATTTGATTTTTCAAAGGTTTTTGATATTCGAAAATCTGCATTAAAGGGTTTCATGAGATTTGAAAAGATAGTTTGTGAGTTTGTTAAGGGAGATATAAGGTGTAAGAAAATTAAAATATTTTATTTTAATTTTGGTGGTTAGAATTTATTCTATAAGATAGGAGTGATAAGGTATGCAAGGAAAATTATATTTTATATTTTGAGATAAAGCTATATTGTGTTAATTATTTTGAGAGGAGAAATAAGGTGCATAAAGGAGATTATTGTGTATGTTTTCCTTTAATAAAATTGTTGACTTATATTTTGAAAGTTTGGAGATTATAAGGTGTATTTGAGACTTGTTATTTTTGTATGGTAAAATAATTATTGGGAAAATATTTGCAAGGAGATTTTGAGAAAGATTGTTGTTACCTAACCTTAAAATTGGCAAAGAAGATTTGATTGTGGTTAAGACAGGTTTTGAAGACATATCTCCATCAAAACAAAAGGTATGGGCACATCTTCCTTATGAGTGAAATATTGTTGGATTGAATGTTGTGAAATGCAAAGTTGGAGTGAAAAGGATTGTTTGATAAGCATTGTTGGAAATGTTGAGTGAGTTTTCATGTGCATGATTTGTGGATGTTGAAAGATCATGAGTATCATTGTTATGTGAGATTGAGAACTATCTTGAACTAGGGTTTGTGAAAGAACATGAGTATCATTGTTATGTGAAATTGAGAACTATCTTGAACTAGGGTTTGTGAAAGAACATGAGTATCATTGTTATGTGAAATTGAGAACTATCTTGAACTAGGGTTTGTGAAAGAACATGAGTATCATTGTTATGTGAAAATTGGAATCATCTTGAGTCAAGGTTTTCATAGTGTGAGTTTTTGGAAGTATAGTGAAACACTTGGTTAGGGTTTGTATGCAAGTTGTGTTTCATTGAGTGGATGGTTGAGTGAAGTTGATTGATCATTATTGATTGAGAGCATTGGAGTGATAGTTCAAGATTTGTGAAACAAATTATTCTTTATTTTTAAATTGATTTGAAAGTGAGTTTGAAAGTGATAGAGTGATTTGTGAGTGTGAAACATATTGAGTCTCTTACCATTCTCTATATGTTTCTATGGTTAAACAAGATTATGAGTGAAACTTGTTTGTGTGATTGAAGAGGTTTTTGAAAGGATTAAGTTGAGTTGTGTATGCAAGATTTATATTGATTTGAATAAAGCTTTTGTGAAAGCTAGTGGACTATTTTGAGTAAGTCCTAGAGGGGACTTAAGGATAGAATTAAGAAGCTTTTGTGAAAGCTTAAGGAAATATTTGTGTGAGCTTTTGTGGAAGCTTACAAGCATATTTGAGGTAAGTCTTGGTGAAGACTTGTTGAGCAGATTGGACAAGTTCTAGAGAGGACTTGTTGAGAAGATTTGAGGTAAGTCTTGGTGAAGACTTGTTGAGCAGATTGGACAAGTTCTAGAGAGGACTTGTTGAGAAGATTGAGGTAAGTCTTGGTGAAGACTTGTTGAGGATTGAAAGTTCTAGGAGACTTGTGATTAAGGTAAGTCTTAGTGAAGACTTGAATTAACAAGTTCTTGAGAGGACTTGTTGATATATTTGAGGTAAGTCTTAGAGAAGACTTGAGAGTAGTTTAAGCAAGTTCTTGAGAGGACTTGTGAATATATTTGAGGTAAGTATTTGAGAATAATTGAGAGCAGATTTGATTGATTTATTTGTTCAAGCTTTGAGTTAAGTCTTGGAGTAGATCTAGTAGAGTTGATTTGTGATTGGATCAATCTTTGTGTTAAGGCTTGAGGATAAGAGATTGAGCAGATTTGTGCTAGACCAAAGGATAGTGTTTAGTGCATATTTGAGATAGATATTGAGAAGATTTATGCTAGATCAAAGGACAATGTTTAGTGCATATTTGAGATAGATATTGAGAAGATTTGTGCTAGATTGAAGGACAATATTTAGTACATATTTGAGATAGAGATTGAGAAGATTTATGCTAGATCGAAGGACTAGTTTTTAGTGCATATTTGAGAAATATTGAGCATATTTATGCTAGATCGAAGGATAATGTTTAGTGTAGATTTGAGATAGATATTGAGAAGAGATGAGAGTAAGATTTGGAGGTGATAGAGTAGAGGATAGTAGTCTCCAGTGGATAGAGATCCATTAGCCAGGGTAGTGAGGACAGAGGTATTCTGAGTGAGGATAGGAGTCTTCAATGGAGAGAGATCCACAAGCCAGTGTAGTGGAGGTAGTAGTCTTCTAAGAGATCACCAACCAGAGTAGAGGAGAAGGAGTTCTCCTATGGATAGAGATCCACAAACCAATAGAGGGGAAAGAGTTCTCCTATGGATAGAGATCCATGAACTTGATTAGGGGATTGGTGTCTCCTTTGGACAGAGGTCCATAAACATTGTAATAGGGAAGGATTCCCAAGAGATTTGTTGAGAAAATTTTAGTGAAATATTTTCTTCGTGGAGTAGCCCACATTGGGTGAACCACGTTAAATTGGTGTCTCTATTGTGTGTGATGATTTATGCATTGCTTTGATTACTATTGTTGATATTGCCATTGATTATATTGGATAATATTGTTTGGGAAAGAAAAGTAAAAAGTGGTCTTATACTGTTCACCCCCCTCTCAGTATAAGCTTGTGTTCTTCAGCTACCAGTTTATTTGTGGACTCCAATATCATCCATAAAGGAGTCATTTTATAATTTTAATCGTATTTTTTTGAGCCCTGCCCTCAAACTTATTTTTGATACATGTGAGAGAGTGCCAAGGGAAATGAGGGAGGAGATCTTTGTGAATGAGAAAGGAGATATTTTCTTGTTGACACAAGGCATTGTGGTGCACATTTTCAACTTCACTAGAAAACCATTTCTCCTTCTGTATTTTACTACAAAGCACATTTTTGCAATGGAATTTGTATGCTATACTAACTTCATAAATGACATCTATGGGATAGGTTGAGGAAATAAAACTATATGCACCATGCCATTTCACTTTAGTGGCATTGAAGTAGACCAGGTTGGCCATAACAAGTTGATTAATGAAGCTCTATATGATATGGGTATGGTTGATTTACTTCAATGGTGGAAGTATGACCCTTTGAGTCATTTCGTGGTGTTAATTAAAGCCAAAAGTTTTCATTGCTACCCCTTGGCAAATATTAAGCAGCAAAGAAATAATCTATAGGGGTATGATATCGAATGGCACATTGAGAAGATGATGATATTCCTACCATGGCATAACTTCTACAAGATGGAGGCTGAATATAACCTCGCAGTTCACAAGCACTAGATTCCTCCTTCGGGCTTGTTTGGCAAAATAAAGGAATAGCTACCCACTTGTTCCATGGAGAAAATTACTAACTAGTGGGTTATGAGAGTCCAATAAGGGAAAAATGGGTCATCTTATGGCCTAGAAATGGATGATGTGTTTTCGTATGTATATGATGAATACTATGATAGTTATCAGCCAATATCTTTCACTAAAGTCGTACCTCAGAGATTTCAAAGATCTGATAGTGAAGAGATCATGGCTATATAGGAGCAATGAGTGGTTGAGGAAGTGCCACTTATGGAAGAATATAAATAGTTATCACCAAAATTATAGCCCCAACAAAAGAAGAAAAGTAAGTGTGAGGCACTTACTTTTCCTAAGATATCCAAGAAGCCAAGAATAGGTGTAGTTTCTTCATCAAGTGCGAACCTTCCTCCTGTGGTTGAAGTTACACAGAGTGATATTTCAGGGAATACTCCTTTGGTTCATGTAGGACATATTGGCCAACATATGGAAGTTATAGATCTGGATAAGGAGACAGAGGAGGAACAAGACAAGGGTGAACCAGTGTCACAACCACCCTCATCATCAAATAAAAAGGTGTTAGATCCCAAAGGTACATTTTATCTACCCTCTTCCCTTTCTCTTAGGTATTTTATGATTGTTGCACCTCATTCTGTAGTCATCACTTGTATCTCACCTCCATTCGGTATACCCTCCACTTCCATTTTGCTTCTTGTTTCCCAGTCCTTATTCACCAATGCTCCCTCTTCTTCTATTCTTTCTTCTATTGTTTCCATTTCTTTTAGTTCTTTTGCATTTGGTCCCAATCCATTTTCATGCCCTTCACCCTCCATTCTAGTAATTTCTCTCATGGCTATAAGTACATAAGCTCCTCCTCGAGTAAGTGTAAATGTAGTTGAACCCCTCACTTTCATTCCATTAACCATTCTCATTTTTACTTTCCTTCTTGAGCCAAAACCTCAATATACTCATTTACCCCCTACTCAATTTATTGAGTTACAGGTACTACTGGATCCAAATATGGAGATTGTGCTAGAGAATCCTATTGCAGCAAAAATGAGTCAAGCCCACCAAAGTTCATCGTAGTGGCTAAAAAGTAATAAGTGAAAATAAGCTCAAACTCCAACAAATATATTGAAGAAGGTTGATTTTGATCCCAAAGCTATGGAATCCCACATGGTAAAAATGATTTCTCAAGTCCAGAAACCTCAAGGAGAAATGGTCCCAAGTGATTACACTTATGAAGTCATTACAAAGGACCTGACGGAGATTGATACTATGAAGAAGATGGAGAATATATAGGTGGATATGAGCTCTCTTTACCTACATAGTGAGCATTACAAGAAAATATTTTTTTAGGTTGAGGTGCATATTATTGAGTTAAACAAAGCTCTAGCTAAAAATAGAGCACAACTGGAGATAACGAGATCAGAGGTAGATTGTTGGTAGCGAAAAGTGGAAGAGTTGGAGAATACAGTCAAGGGATACCAGACAACTTATGTAGGAGCAAAGAAGCAAGTGCAAGCATTGACTGCCCAACTTAAAGCTTTACAAAAATAGCTGGTTGAAAAGCTACATAGTCAGTGGGATTCTCCAAGGAGAAAATCAAAGAAAATCACTGCCATTTAACTAAATATTGTGTGACATTGGTGGCAAAAGTGCTCAAGGTTCTATTATACATTCATGAGGATTGGATAATAATTTTCATTGGTGATCAAACCTTGGAGTATGTTGAGGAGCAGCTAGAATTCAAGTTGGAGATGGTGTTGAATATTTAGGCATTAGCTCAGTCTAACTTACAAGATAAGAAATTAAGTGGGATGAATCGAGCTTGGATCAGTGCCAATATTATGTTGCACAACTTATTTTCTAGGTTGTATCTGGCTAAAGAGGGACAAAAACAAGCTACTATATTTGAGCAAGAGTGTCACATTTCACTATTTTATTTCATGACTCTAGTTGATGTTGGGTTCCCAAGATTCACTGATTATTAGGGGGAGATATTTCAGAAGAAAGAATTAGAGGTGGCCTAGAAATTTTTTGTCAAAGATACTTTAGATATTGATAGTTGGAAAGAGCCAATCACGGAGGAACAAGTACTGCCATGCATGGATAGGTTCACCCGCATCAAATCATCTATGTTGGAGCTTAGTCAGAGAGATAATCACATCATACTGGACCACATAGAGACATTGTGCTTTGTTATTAATTCACTCCACTATCATTTAAATATTTATGAAGAGTCTTAGGCCCAAGTGATTGCAATATATGAGGCTACCAGTGAAAGTATTGCCAAGTAAGAAGCGTGAGCATGAACAAAATCAGAGCAGAAAGAGGCTATATAAGAGCAGGAGAAATAGGCACATGAGAAAATAAATAAGGAGGTTGCTAAATCAAACGTACAACTCTATGTAGCTAGCAACGGTGATAGCTAAGCCCAATAGATAAATGCTTGGGGTCTATTGCATCCAAACAAGTTGAATACCCTGAGATCTACCAAATGTTTTGGCAGTTTTGCCACACCAAATTTTAATTGTAAAAATTTGAAGAATATAATATGAATGATGCAGTTGTTTTGATTTTACTGTTTTGATGTAACATTTTTGTTTCCCTCAAGTGATTTTATTAAATAAATAAGGTTTATTTCATCCTTGGACAACAAGTTTTACCAATAAAAGTTAATGAAAATCATGGATAAAATATAAAAGGAAGAAATGTATGGCAAGGAACGTCTCAAGATCAAAGGATTGATGAAAAATGGTCCAAGGCTTCAACAATTATTATTAAAATGGAAAGCACTGCTGAAGATAAAGGGGAAGACATTTTCACCCCAAGGAGGGGCAAAAATGTCATGTTAAGAAGATTTCGTCCAAGTGAAAAGAAGGCAAGATTTTACAAAGTGGAAAAAGGACGAAAATAATGGATGGAAATTGATCAAAGTCAAAGTCACCCCTCGGAGGGGCCAAAAATCATTTTTGTCCTTCTTCAAGGCAAATTTCCAAATAAAGACATTCTGAAGCAAAAATCAAGCAAAAAATATGCGTGGTGAAGTCAAAGTCAAAATTGCCTCTAGTAAGGGGCGAAAATCATTTTCACTCCTCTTGAGAGCAAATTCCAAGTTGAGGATGTTTTTCAAAGCGCAAATGATGAAGTGATGTCATTCGGGTGAGGTTGCTCCAGTCAAAGTCAAAGAAAATTAAAGGAAGGCACCTACCAATGTAATTTCACCCAATTTTTAGCAAAAATATTGATTTTACCTAGTTTGGAGTGAAAGTCCTAAAACAGTATCTTTATATGCCGGTCAAAGTCAAAGTCATCCCACGTAGGGGGCGAAAATCATTTTCACCCCTCTTGAGGGCAAAATCAATTATTTTTGCCCAGTTTTTAGCAGAAGTCATTTTCATTCCATTTTAGAGTAAAATTCCCTATTTTTCAAGCATAATTAATCAGGTGAAGAGCAAAAGCATATTGATGGGCAAAAACACCAAATTGCCTAGGTGAAATTATTCTTACCCCTTCCTTTCGGTAATGTTTTCTTTCGAAGGCGTCATTGATGCTGATATTTTTCAGGAAATATCGAAGAATGGTGGAATTTAATTCTTGAAGAAATGAAATTAATATTTCCATAATTCCTACTAAAGAGATACCAATATTAAATGCTACATCCTAGATTTTGGTACGATCCTGTTTATGTTTTAGGCACCCTCCACTGATTTTATTCCTTTTTGAAACAAAGTTAATGTTCATTGGGTCTCCATTGGTGAGGGTAATATTATGAGGTGTAAATTTATGGAATGGTGTCCAAAATTTAATATCCAAACTCCTGTTTGCCACATGATGTTGTTGAGTTTCGATGCACCGACACCTAGAATGTTTTTCCTACCATCCATTTTTGCTAATTTTCTAGGCGTCCCCATGAAAAAGGGATTGCTACTTCTTGAATAATGTTCTGATTCGATCACTGTTGTTGTCGAGGAGAAAATTGCTCTAGCTGGTCTTGGACTAGCCAACATTTTTTTTTAGTTTACATTTAATTTTAGAGGTAAAATACTCTATAAATACTATGCATTTTTTTGTAAAAGAAGAGTATGAACATTCTACCAAAAACACTTTGAGTTTTCTTTATCAATTTAAGGATTCTTGGCTTCTGGTTCCTTGGAGTATTGTTGTATGAAATTATTTTCTGTGTTTCATTTATATTAATTTCATTATCTTTGTTAGGTAAATTTAAATTATGCATTTCTGAATTTAATTTCTGGTAGAGAACTGAATGCTGAAATGATCATTAGAAATTATCCCTGCAATCTATGAATGGTTCCTATGCTTTCCTTTTCATTACATGTTGATTAAAACTTGATGTGGATTTTAGCTGCTAGTTTATTCCTACCTTTCATCTCTAGCTTATAGCTATATTTCCCATTCATTTATGTTATTTCCCATCTCTTTCATGTTACCCTAAGCTTTAAATTGAATTAGATTGGTAAGGGAACTAGCCCTCTCTAGATATTGGCCCGAAGGACATCTCTCTCCTTCAGTATTTCAATGTTGGCCGGGTCTAAGGTGCATATATTTTGTGATTAGGCAAATTTGTGACCAACAGGTTTTTAAATAAATTTATGTGAAGTTGAAACAAACTTCACATATTAGCTTGACAGTTATGCCCGTATTGTTTGACAAGATTTGAATTGGATCTCCACCTTTAAAGTTGAGGTATTCAATGGGTAATGGGTTGAGTTTATGTTTGATTTTAAAGTTTCATCTATGAAATTAAAAACCTTCATATGAAACTCCTTGCTCCAAACCAAAACCCCATAGGTTAATTGTATGAAATTTTATTATGTATAATGTAATAAAAGTGTATTTTATAAAATATTTTCATTTTTACTTAAAATATTTGATTAAAAATGTTAAAATTTGAGATTGATTGAAAATCAAATCCTATTCTAAAGGCTGATTTTATGAGTTTATGATATATATATATACATAAACAATATTTTATTATTATAGTAAAATAAATTAAATAAAACAAGTATCACATAGTAACCTATCATGTTCTTAAATCTTTGTTAATGTAAACAATGTATTGAAATCAATTGTATGTAATTTTTAAAATTCATTGTATGGGATTGAAACAAGCCACATTTGTATTACATCATGACCATATAGTGCTAGTATATAGTTCCGTAATTATGCATGTATTATTTTATAATATTTGAATTGGGTCTTCACCTTGAAAGTATAGGTATTTAGTGGGCTTGTCATTTGATTTTAAAGTTTCATTCATGGGATTGGAACTAGTTGCCCTAAACCCCATAGGTTAAAGTATAAAAATGTATTATGTATAATACAATAAAATTGTCTCTATATATATATATATATATATATATATATATATATATATATATATATATATATATATAGATATGTGTGTGTGTGTGTAACCACATCCCTCTTATAATAAGTATTACAAAAAAATATATACTATCATCAATCGTAATGTTTTAATTAAATTTTTATTTATTGTATATATAAATGAATCAATTCATAAAGAATATTATTGACCATTACTTTATTCAACATCATAGTTGTTTTAGGTATACCTTTACTATAAAAATCACATATTCATATGGTATTTTGTATTTGTTGCATACATGTTCGAATAAATTGCATACAACATATAAAATTTGTAGTAGTTCTTCTAGTTGAAATAAAAAATATTATATTATAAGAGATTATTTAATTTATTTATTTTATAAAAAAATTCTTAATATGTATCAAGGAATATTATAATAGACTTAGTCATAATATTTAAAACCTATGTAATGATGTTTAGTCATAATATTATCATTTTGTCTCTTACATCATCAAAATATGATAAGTTTATTAGATTTATAGTCTTCTCACAAATGAAATATAGTTCATAAGTTTTTAGTATGACTCCTCCAAATTTCCATTCCTTGATATTGTTTCTTGTATCATACATAAACTATTTTTGTATAATCTTATTCAATAAAGCATCATAATTGTCAAGACATTTAGTTGTTTTGTAATTATTTTTCATGTAATAAATATGAACAGTGTTATGCACAGTGGAGAATATTTGCAAACTGGGTGAATATTAGGATTCCAAAATTGAAAATGGCTAATATGAGGACCCTCGATGTTGTCCTATTCGCCTAAAATTTTTGGGATCAAATTTTCTTAAGGTCAATTTGCTATAATATATATTCAAACATAGGCATATTTGTACTTGTTGGAAAGCTCTTTTTGAGCCTAATCTAATGGTGGTGTTTTTGTGAAGTTATAAGATGATTTAATAGGTAAAAATTTACCCCAAATATAACATTACTTTTAAGGGATTCAAATGCCCCAAATGTTGGTGTGAAGATGATTGATTTGATTTGCTTAGGATTTGCCTTGAATCACCTTGATATTGATTAGGATTCACCATTTTTTAACCTCTTATGCATAACCCTGAATATGAATGTTTCAAATTTTGTATTTTATTTAACTACCATCTAATATCATGATTGTTTCTTTAGATTATTATTGTTTTCACTTGTGAAACCATATTTTCAAATCATGTTTTGCTCTTATTGGAGGTGGTGATTGGACTATTACTCCACCATCACCCACATCGAAAGAGAAACCATAGCAAACACATATTGTAGGCATTGGGATCATAGATAAAATGAGATACATAGGTGGTGGTCTGGTTCCAACATATAGACCTATAAACCCTCATTAAGCACCACTTCATATAGGTAAAGCCAAATTAGGTATCGATGCTCTTGAACTGTTCCTAATGAAAGTCTTAGTCCTAACATTCCCAAAGCCTCAAAATAAGTAGACATAAAGAAGTGGTAAAGAAAAAAGGTTATAATCTATTTTGGAACAACAAGGGTCCAAAGAACAAAAGAAAAAGTGTCGCGATGTCGCAACATGTTGAGCATGAAAGAAAGAGTGTCGCGATATCACGACATGGAAAAAGTTTCACGATATCGCGACATGTTGCATTTTCGTGACCAAAATAAAAGAGAAAGAGCAAGAAAGAAAAAGTGTTGCAATATCACGACATGTTAAGCAAGAAATAAAGAGTGTCGCGATATCGTGACATGGTGAGCAAGAAGGAATTAGTGTCACTTTTTGGCGATGTGTTGAGCATGAATGAAAAAGTGTCACGATTTCACGACATGTCAGATTTTCGCATCCAAAAGAGAAGAGAAAGAGCAAGAAGGAAAAAGTGTCGTGATATCGCGACATGTCGGTTTATCGTGACCAAAAGAGAAGAGAAAGAGCAATATGGAAAAAGTGTCACGATTTCACGACATGTCATCCTTTCATGACCAAAAGAGAAGAGAAAGAGCAAGAAGGAAAAGTGCCACGATATCGATACATGTCTCATTCTCGTGACCAAAATAGAATAGAAAGAGGAGGAAAGAAAAAGTGTCATGATTTCACGACATGTTCATAATGAAAGAAAGGGTGTAGCGATATCATAACATGTCACTTTTTTGCGACCAAAAGTGAAGAGAATAAGAAAGAGGGAAAAAGTGTCACGATATCGCGACATGTTGTATTTTCACGACCAAAAGAGAAGAGAAAGAGCAAGAAGGAAAATTGTCACGATTTTTTTACATGTCACTTTTTCACGACCTAAAGAGAAAATAAAGAGGAGGAAGGAGAAGTGTCGCGATATTGCGACATGTCACAGTTTCGCAACCAAAAGAGAAGAGAAAGTGTTAGGAGGCGAAAGTGTCGACTGCCTGTGTTCTAAGGTGTGTGTCATATTTTGTAAGGGTGTTGCTCTTTGTTGGCTGTGTGGCCCCAGTAAGGGGCTAAGGACAAACTGTCCCTATTGAGGTCTTGTTCTGTTTCAGCATTGTGCTGATTTTGTAATAGGTTTTGGGTCAACCTGTAAAACCCGGTTGTAATGAATTTGTACCTTAATTACCAAAAAAAAAAAACAAGGGTCCAAAGCACAAAAACATTGGATAGACCAAAATGATATGGTGAAAAGAATATAAACAATCCTAGATGTTAAAGAAACTTACAAAAATGCAAGGACAACCTCACATATCTTAGAGCCCAAATATAAGAGATAAAATAAGAAATTTGGGGGTTGATCATTAATGACAAACATATTCGATGATAAGAAACACATCCTATACAATGATTCCATATCTACCATTATTTATGAATAAGAATATCAAGTGAGTGAGGGAAACACCTCCAAAGTATGTGAGAAACTAAACCATACTCTAACCAAACTAAAAGAGATGGCAACCAAAGAGGAAGAATTATTATAATATTTTTCATTAATTTTTACAAAAAAATCTATAAAATATGAGTGATATTTATGTCATGTTAAAAATAATAGTATGTATAAAATAAGTTGTGTATATCTTCTACAAGTAACTTTGGATAGATTGCATTACATGTATTTAAAGTTTATTTCCTTTCCTTTAAAAATCACAATATTTATAGTCAATTTCTATGATGAATATATGTATTTTGTTCCTAATTTTATGCTATTATAGATACAATTTATCTAGATGTGATATACATCTATGTAATATTTTGTTGTTGGTTGGATTATTTGAGTGAAATGTATGTTATGCATATGATTTTTAGTGTTATTGATGATGTTGTGTTTGATAGAATATCAATGTTGATGTTTTAGTTATAAAAATCTACTTCTCATTAACAAAAATCATTACCAATATGCATAAATATCAAATACATCAACCATAGTCATTAATCCACATAAGACAAGATAATAAAATACGCTTTAGGTAGGGCAACATCAATATTATTCCTTATAGAAGGAATCAACCACAAAATATTTGCTTCGTGAGCTAGAACTATTTATAAATAATACTTGAGATGAATTTTATTTCCATCATTGCATTTATATAGGCTCTTCATCCATCCTAACCCTAATGCTCAAGGGCCAATCCACATTCAAGTGGGGGAACCAAGATAGTAACTTCTAATAAATAAACAATTATATCTTTATTAAATCCTTCATACAATAAGTAATATTTACATCATAGCGGGTCCACAATAGCCAATACTTTATTTATAGTTCCTACCAATTATACGATACAATATTATATTATTACATACTTAACTTGTGTACCTAGAATTCCACCCTCCTTACAAAGGTTTCATCCTCTAAACATAAGAAGAAACTAAATAGTATGACCTTTTGAACCATGCTAAGAATTGGTACCAATATTTATCATCCATCCATCCTAGTGAAACTCTAACTGGCAGTGGTCTTCATTGATGTTAATACACCATTTTTTCATTTTGTCATCCAAGACTAACCATTTGGTTCCATATGTTGTGAGAAATAGTTTATTGGTCATAAATTTCACTCTTATTCATCTATACTTGCTTGCATTTGCAATTAATATCATATCCAAAGTCTTATATCCTTTGGTTCCATGTATGTCCCTCATAGTTCTTCCATTTATTTAAGCCCTATGCCCATGATTGTTGTATTTTAAGGTGGTGTGGATGGAAATAAGATCCAACCTTAACCCAATATTCTATTATTTTTACTCTTCAACATATTGCTCCTTTATTTTTTGCCCTTTTATCATGCTCTCAAATTTTTGTTCATCCTTGGATTCTATTTTTTATTCTTCCTTGATCTCTACTACTACCTCCTCCTTAGACTCCATTTCATGTTCTTTTACTTCTGCTTCAATTTTTTTTCCTGTCATTGCTTCTTGGTTAACTCTTGATCCTTACTTCTTAAGTTTGAAAACATCTTGTATTGTTATCTTCTTATTTTTTGAACCACAAATTTATAAAAAAAATTGCACATTAATGTCAATAGTACCTAAATATTCCAACCAAGGATATCCAATAAAATATTCACTAAATCCATCTCAATGATATGAAAATTAGCATGCAAAATATACTTATCCATAGAAAGCTTCAAGTCTTCAAAAAATTGACTCTCACCTTGAAATTATCTATCCTTGATACTCTTTGTTGGAACCTTTAAATTGTTAGCCAAGTCTCTACTGCTTGTTGCTAGGGTTTATGGAGGCAATAACTTTTTTCTTTTGAATACAACCAAGAACTCGTAAAATTAATTTTTTAGATTCAAGAAACTCTTCCTGATAATTGCTTGGCTTATTTGATACCAAATATGTGCTTCCTTCCACCTACAGACTATTATCCTTATCTTTTTATCCTAATTCTTTACAAATTATTTTCTTGCTTATCTCCTCTACATAATTTTTGGTCTTCATATGTATTTATTCTACATAGTTTTTGGTGGTTTGTACCAAGTTTCTCATATGTTCATTTAATTTTTCTAACTAGTATTCTTCCACTTTAGAAAAAAATATATATATCCATGTTCTCAACCTAGGTTTTTCAAATCAACTAGGATTTTAAATAATTGAAAAATTTTCACAATTAAAATCTCTAAAATCTCATCTTATTTATTTATATATATATTTTTTAAATAAATCAATTGACAACTGATTTACTTACCCAAATTGAGAGAAATATTTTTTTATTTGGATGAATTTTCCATGCAACCAAAAAACATTGGTAGCCCAACTTCAAACAACCATAACTCTCTTACTATTGATCAAAATTTAATAAATGACTAGCCATTTTTGTAGTACTCAAAATAATCTACATGGTGGTATAAAAATATTCTGAAAATGATTGCTAAAAAATATATGGCTCCTACAAGATGAGATATTTTTTGGAAAAAAATTCCTAGCTCTGTAATCTACAAGAACACAATCCCCCACTTGTTAGAATTGTCACTCTAATACCACTTGTTATAAAACTCTATTTCTCATTAACATAAATTATTTACAAATATTCATAATTATAAAATACATTAAACGTAGTCATTAATCATCACAAGACAAGATAATAAAATACCCTTCAAGTAGGGCAATGCCAATATTGTTCCTTACAAAAGGAATCACTCCAAAAGATCTTCACTCCATGAGCTTGAACTATTTACAAAGAATACTCCACATGAATTCTATTTCTACCCTCGCCTTTATGTAGGATCTTTATTTACCCTAACCATAATGCTCAAGGGTCGATCCACATGCAAATGGAGGACCTGAGCTAGTAACTCCTAATAAAGAAATAGTTACATATTTATTAAATCCTTTGTACAATAGGTAATTTTTATGTCACAATGGTCCCACATTAGCCAATAATTTATTTATGAATATATTATTATATTACTAAGTACTTATATTGGGTTCCTAACAAATAACTTTCCTTTTAGAGCTAATGGCTAATTTTCATCCTTTTTAGGGTCATAAAATAATAATTATTAGTCCACATGATGTATCACTCCAACCATAGGTGTGAAAACAAGCTAGCATTACGATCATGCATCAAAAACCCTAAAAATAGTCATATGACTATGATCATCACTTGAAGTGATGATTGTGACATTGTTAATTTTTAGAAAACACCCTCTAGGGTACACATGTCATGATGCCTCTTAATCCTATATCTATCCTTATTTTTATGTTTTTGAAATACTAGAAGGAGAAAGATTCATGAAAGATGAAAAAAATTACAATTGGATGAAGAAAGAGAATAAAAACCATCAACCAATATGGATCACTGTCATCCTACCTAAGGACTAATAAAGTTAACCCACCCTTGTCCTATAAATTGGACAAGACTCTCCACCACCTATAAAGTTAGTTTTTAGTGATCTTTTTACAAATAAAGCACCTCTTCAAGTTTCAAAGGAAAAATCAATTTTACCCTAGGAAATTTGACTTGATCAGATACACATCAATGTAATGATGAAATATTGATGATAAACAATAGAAAATAGTCAAGATGGTATGGGGGTAACTGCCTAGAGGAGTATCAGTTTCCCTACATGTGATATCGTAGAGCTAGTTACCCCCATGAGGGATATTTTTTGTAGCTATCATTTGTATCATAGATAAATGTTTGTATTTGATCTACATATACATTTAGGTATATATGCATTGATATTTATGATTATTTATTCAATTTTATGTGTGATGTATGATTACTTTTTTGTATTATGGTGATATTATTTTGATAATGTTGGGTTATTTATTAATGATCATGATTTAATTATATTTGGTTATGATGATGGTGAATATAATGACGTTGTGGACTTGGTTAAAATACACAGATAATGATTTTAGATGATTAAAATTAGCAAATATATTTTAATTTTGGATGTATAAATGACAATGATTGAGATAGATGACGTACCCAAAGGAACTTTAATTAATACCATCAGTCATCACTATAGTACAATATATGAGACAAATAAAAGATATGCGTAGGGGCCTTTAGATAATTCCACAAGGTATTACTATATTACAAGACATGATAAAAATAAAAGATGTCTAGGGGGACTTTAGATAGTTTTGTAAGGAATTGTTATAGTACAAGTTATGATACAAATAAAAGATATGCCTAGGGGACTTTGGATAATGTCATGAAGTATTGTTATAATACAATACAAATTTTCCCAAGGGACTTTAGATAATATTGTGAGGTATTTCTATAATACAAGCTATAATATAGATCAATATTTGACTATGGAGATTTTGAATAATATTGCGAGGCATTTCTATGATACAAGCTATGATATAAATAACAATTTACCTAGGGAGACTTTGTATAATTCCATGAGGCTTTACTATTATACAAGTTATGATAAAGATAAATATTTTTTGAAGGGGTACTTTAGATATGTTGTGAGGCATTGATTTGATTCAAGATAAATATATTATTTTTGGTGCCTCCAAAAAAGTGTCAAAGGAACATTTTATGACTTAGTTGAAATATTAAATAGATTTCCCTTAAAATAAATGTTTGCAAGGACCTTATAGATGCACCAAATAGCGAGAAGCTTACCCCTATAAAATTTTCATAGATGGATTTTGTAGATAAATTTTTTAAACAAATGTCTAAAGTATTTTAGCTTTACTTGTAGGAAAATATCATACAAGACTTTTGCTAATGAATTTACCTTTAAACAAATGTCTAAAGTACTTTTACTTTGCCTATAGACCATTGTAATATAGGACTTCTATAGATGGATCTGCCTCTAAAAAAATGTCCAAAGGACTTTTACTTTGCCTATATATAAATGTCATATAGGACTTTTTCTTTACTTTTAGACAAATTTTATACAAGAATTTTCCTAATGGATTTGCCTTTAAACAAATGTCTAAAGGAATTTTACTTTACCTATAGACAAATATCCCATGAGACTTTTATTATTGGATTTTCCTTTAAAAAATATGTAAAGACTTCTAATTTAACTATAGATAAATATATCATATGATTTATGATTGTAGACTTACCTAATCAATAAATATTAAATAAAACTTGTGAGATGTTCTAAATGATGATGATGCCTCTAAATAGAATGTAATTGGCTACAAATGGATCTACAAATCAAGTGTACTTTAGATGGTTAGGTGGATAAGCATAAATTATGAGTTATTGCTAAAGGATTCTCTCAATGGTAAGGAGTGGTCTATTTAGAGACATTTGCACTTATTGCTAGGAAGTAATCTATTAAGAAGATCCTCTCTATTTCTACCGCATATGGATGGAAGGTTCACCATATGGATGTGAAGAGTGCCTTTATACATGGATAGATTTACATCAAGTATACCCCTATATTTTAGCTTAAGGGCCCTAATACTTTGTTTTATCATCTAACTAGGCCCTTGTATGGACTTAATTAGACCCCTATGCATGATATGGAAGGATTTAGCCTTTATTTCTTAGTTATCAATTTCCATAATGTGAGGTCAAATATGATGTTTACATTAAGCATCAATATAAGAAATCTTTGGAGATGAGATGAGCATTTTCTTTTGAGAGCGAATCCACGTAGATGGAGGTTGGACAAAGAGCTCAAGCTAGGGTTCTCGCTCAAACAAAGGCTGGATAGAGAGCTCAAGCTAGGGCATTCGCTTAGATGGAGGTTGTATAAAGAGCTCAAGCTATGTCATTTTATCAGACAAAGGTTGGACAAAGAGCTCAAGCTAGGGTATTTTCTTAAACAAAGGTTGGATAGATAGCTTGACCTAGGGCATTCACTCAAATGAAGGTTGGATAGAGAGCTCGATCTAGGGTATTCACTCAGACAAAGGCTGGATATAGAGATAGATCTAGGGCATTCGCTCAAACAGAGGCTAGATAGAGAGCTCAAGATAGGTTTGGACAAAGAGCTTGAGCTAGGGTTGGACATAGAGCTCAAACATTTAAGTGGTAAGCACTACTTAGTGTTTGGAGATGTAGAGGGAAATTACATTTACAATTTAGGGTTTTATTTTTCCCTATTAGTTTAGTTTTAGGAATACATGGTTTTTTATATATACTCAACGAAAATATATCCATTGCATGTGTTTGCATAAATTGAGTGACAATGTACTTGAATGTTGAATGTATACCCCTTCTATGTCTAGGTTGTAAATGTGAGTTCTATTGATGTATTTTTGTCATGCATCAACATTAATACAATATTCCTCCTAGGGTTTGGAGATGCAGAGGAAAATTATGTTCAAAATTTAGGGTTTTCTTTTTCCTTATCAGTTTGGTTTTAGGAATACATGGTTTTGTATATATACTCAATGAATATATATCCATTGCATGTGTTTGCATAAATTGAGCGACAATGTACTTGAATGTTGAATGTGCACCCCTTCTATTTTTAGGTTGTATTTTTAAGTTCTATTGACCTATTTTGGTCATGAATAAATATTAATACAATTTACCTCATTTAGGAATTGGGGATGTAGAGGGAAATTATGTTCAAAATTTAGGATTTTCTTTTTCCTTGTCAATTTGATTTTAGGAATACATAGTTTTGTATCTATACTAAATGAATATATATACATTGCATGTGTTTGCATAAATTGAATGATGGTGTACTTGAATGTTGAATGTGCATCCCTTATATTTTTAGGCTATATTTTTTAGTTTTATTGACCTATTTTGGTCATGCTTGAGCATTAATACAATTTCCCTCCTTTAGGGTTTGGGGATGTAGAGGGAAATTATGTTCAAAATTTAGGGTTTTCTTTTTCCTTATCAGTTTGGTTTTAGGAATACATGGTTTTGTATATATACTCAATGAATATATATCCATTGCATGTGTTTGCATAAATTGAGCGATGGTGTACTTGAATGTTGAATGTGCACCCCTTCTATTTTTAGGCTATATTTTTTAGTTCTATTGACCTATTTTGGTCATGCATCAGCATTAATACAATTTTGTTTGTGTCTGTTGGTTAAGTTACCTCTGAATTTGAAATGCATCATTTAATGGAACTTTGAAGAATAAAATAAAAAAACTCATGGTATTTTATTCAAGAGATGGTTCCAAGCCTATGTTAAGCCTTAACATTTTATGAAACAATATTATCTCAATGGTTAAATTATACCCAAATTTTAACAAGGAGAGTAGGTTCAAAACTTGACAGGCAATGTATGTATAATTTCCAAAATACTACAACATTGTCTTGAGGTAATAGAGGTAAGACCATTTCAATCCTATGTAATTATTAAAAAGTAAAATAAAAAGGCTTTTAACATCAACAAATGCCAAACAACCAATGAGACTACAAAGATACAATATTACCAATCAAAATGTAATCTTACTTGCTCCTTACCAACGGAATATATTGGAATGCTTTTATGTCCCTCAAGGCTAAACAACCTATGGGACTACAAACATACAATATTGCCCATCAAAATATATGATCTCATTTGCTTATTTAAATAAGAACCTCTGGGACTACAAAAATATAATATTGCCCATCAAAATGTATTATTTCATTTGCTTCTTTAGATAATAAAGAAGAGTTGTGCAAAACTATGAAGTTTGACTTTTTTAAAGTTCATTAATTACAATAGAGTCAGATTGAATTATCATGGTCTGCCTTATTATGGGTTTGTCCATCACAATGTAGGGAACTTGAGTTGGGTTTGTCCTTATCATGCTTTTGCTAGTTGTCTTTCTTTTACTTTGGCCACCTAGCACATCTTAACACATATTTAATTTGGGATAATATTTTCTTGATATACATATGTTATTTTTATATCTTCTCCATATTTTGTATCCCCATTCTTATTATCACTTGTGAAACTCCATGAATAGATATTTAACTTATATAACAAGTGTAATACAACTTGTCTCCATAGTTATGTTAGGTTATGATCAATACATAAAAATACTTGATCATGAGGTTTTAAAATAAGTCAGTATGTACCTTGAATAGCTTATATGTCATGATTGTTATCCAATATCTCTAGTTTTATAGTTTTGATGATGCCACATACTCTTTATAAAAAGGATTTAAGATCATACAAACTCATTATACTAATAGAACTTATTGTTCATATACTTAAAGTGAACTGACCATATTTCATCCCTATTGTATTTATAATGTACTCATGTTAAGTTACCATTAAAAATTTCTCTATTTAAATAGATCATATTAACATTTGGACATAAATTTATTTGTATACATGCTTGAATCATAAATATTATTTTGATATTAATTATATGGATGGAGATCCCAAGAACACTAGATATTATGACCTTATCATATACAACAAATATGATAAAATAAATATGTTAGATGTATTTAATATTTATTTAATTCACATATTTACATATCTATTTATTATTGACTCCATTGGAGCTTGCATTAGATTAGTGTACAATGTGGTTTTTATTTCCTCTTCCTCTTGAAGGTTGGTGTCTTCTTGGTTATATAAATATAGTTTTATTTTATTTCTTAAGCATTATATTGTGCAATAATAACTTCTTCACTTTATAAGAAACACTTTTAATTTTTATCGAAATGTATGCTCTATCAACTAACACAAACCTATAATTTTAGTCCTTAAGATCACTTCAATATGAATTATGAATAATTGATCAATTAAAAAATTTGGGAGTTTCTTATTTTTTATCATATTAACGATTATGTTTAATTTGTGATAATATTTTCTTGATAAATATATGTTCTTATAATATCTTCTCCATATTTTGTATTCTCATTCTTCTTATCACATGTGAAACTTAATGAAAATAAAGATTATTTTTTAATTAATAGTAGAAGGGGTTTTAAAGGATCCCCGAACCTATTACAAGTAGGGTTTTGAAAGGCACTTCCAAACCTTATATCTAGCAATAAGACATCAAGAAATACTGAGCTAGATTCCACAAATCAAACCCTAAAATCCAATGAAGCAACCTCCTAGAAAATAAGTTGTAAAGTTTTTTCAATCAAATACAAGAAATTGCCCCATGGTCAAACCATTACTCAAGAAATTAAAGCACCAAAGAAAAATAGCAGAATAACAAAAATGTTATTGGCTAAAACAAATTTACAAATAAATATCACCCAAATCGAAGTATTTTTTTCCTCAGAAGAAAGGAGAACAAAGGAATATTGTTATTACGATCAACAAATCCATACAATAAAGCATGTAACAAGACAACCCCTCATAACAAAAACTAGTTTAAGAAAACAACACTAGAAAATACTAGCCAACAAAATCCACAACATATCAAAAACAAGCCCACAAGGCTCACTCGTCTAGCCAATGGAAGACCCGCCATATGGGAAACGTCATAAAAAATAACCAAGAAACCTATATATCCCATTGGAGAAAACCACTCTTAGGGAATTTTGAAATTAAAAACTAAAAATACCCAATGCGACACCTAAGAGAGAAAAAGGGAGGATCCCAAATAAAAATGTGAGCATTGGAACCCTGGGATCTAACTCATCTATCATCTTGCCTTATTTAAACAAATATAAAAGAATAAATATTCTTGAATGAAAGCACACCATGGATACAAAACAAAATCAACCAGAAGAGGAGATCTACAATAGAGTACCCCAATGATAGGAAAACCCTCCAACATGAAAATCTACGAAGGCAAAAATCCCACAGATTCTACTAGAGTCCAACTATAGCCTGGTCTAGTCGTCTACTAATCAGCAAATTTATATTTTAAGGTTCCTTCAGCTGGCCCAACCTCCTTCTACCAGCCCCCCTACTAGGGTTCTAGCTGCCCAGCATTCCACCCTGTGATACCGCCTGCATCTATAGTAAAAACAACCAAACCAGATATCCAATGACCTAAAATGAACCAAGATAGGAGATCAACCCACAACACCACCAGATATTAAGATCCTTCAACCAACCCAACCTCCTTACCCCATACCCCAAAATTAGGTTCCAGCTGCCTAGCCTTCCTCTCAACAAGTCAATTCTAGATGCCAACTTGTCTACTAACTGGATTCACTGTCCAAAAGGGCATCTGGGTTGCTGGGGTTTCCAAAAATCTTTGGATCTATGGCCCTCAAATTCATGACCCTCTCTTCCATAGTGAGGCACAGGCCCTCTCTACCATGGTGGGGCTTAGGCCCACCCTCACAAGCCCTCTCTGCCACGGTGAGGCTCAAAATAAATATCATTTATTTTTATTACTTCATGAATAGATATTTTGCTCATACAAGAAGGGTAACACAACTTTACTCCTCTATAGATATTTTAGGCTATCCTCATACACAAAAATACTTGATCATTGAAGAACACAAGCTTATACTGAGAGGGGGGGTGAACAGTATAAGACCTCTTTTTACTTTTTCATTTATACTTCAAAATAGTAAAGCAATATACCCAAAGCAATATCAAAGCAATGCACAATATCATCCACAAAGTGACACCAATTTTAACGTGGTTCACCCAGAATGGCTGGGCTATGTCCATAAAACTTTTCTCTAAAAGTTATCTCAAATTTCTTTGGGAATCCTTCCCAATTACAATGTTTATGAGCCTCGGCCCAAAGGAGATACCTTCCCCCAATCAGAATTTATGAGCCTCTGCTCAAAGGAGATACCTTCCCCCAATTAGAATTTATGAGCCTCTGCTCAAAGGAGATACCTTCCCCTCTACTCTGGAAATGATCCCTCAGAATATCAATTGCCTCTACCTCTTGCCAACATGTGGAACTCCTTTCCATCGAAGACCAACTGTCCTCAATGCTTAGCCTAAGAGACCTCTGCCTTCTATGATCATGTCCACAGAAGCTCAACAACCTGTACCAAACACAATAAGTCGGTCTAGTACAAGTCTTCCTCTGTCTGTGAGATCTGTCCAACTCTTGAACAAATAAATCCTCTACATACAAGCCTTCTCAAAGACTTGCCAATTGTACTCAGGTTCTTCTCATAGAACCAATGCACCTCTGTCCTCAAGTTCTCTAATATAACTATCAAACTCATCCCACAAGTCCTCTGCTAGGACCTGTCCAAATCTGCACACAAGTCCCCACCAGAACCTATCCAAAACTGCTCACAAGTCCCCACCGAAACCTGTACAAAACTGCTCATAAGTCCCCAATGGAACCTGTCCAAAAATGCTCACAAGTCCCCACCGAAACCTGTCCAAAAACATAGCAAGCTCACCAAGAAAAACTTTCTTAGTAGGAAATCACAAAGTGAATTGTTAGAGACCCAATGTAATTTGTCAAACTCATAGAAGCATAAAGAGAATTGTTAGAGACTCAATATGTTCTATACTCAAATCCCAATCTCAAAACTCCACTCAAATCAACTCAGCTCAATCTCAATCTCAAATCTAAAAACTCAACTCAATATCTGAAATGGATAGGATAGAATGTTTTCTTTCAAGAACATGAAACCCCAACAATTGCCAACTATGCAAAGAATCACATAACAATGATACTCATGTTCTTTTCACCATCAATTAGGGTTTCAACAACAATGCTCATCAAACAAGGTTTAGTCAACCAACACCATTCAACTCAACATCAACCTTGAAGCATTCAACCAATCATCACAAGAAAAGGAAACAAATAGAAATCCTTTTCCCTCCAAATATATTTGAACAAAACAACCACCAACACAATATCACCAAATGCAAAGAATAACTTGCTCAAATCAACTCAATCGAGTAAGCCCAATATCATGAATCAAGTAAAGCAATAACTTGATAAAACAACCTCTATGGAAGCAACTCAACCATCAAACTCAAAACAGCCAACCAAGGGTTCCACTAACTCAATGCAAGTAGCTAGACTCACAAATATAAACCCTAGTGCACAAAGCTTCCACTTTCTCAAACCAAAAATTATGCATTCACCAAAAACTCTCCTTAAGGATAACAATGCATAAATAGTCTTCAACAAACCAAAAAATAGGATTTACACCTAGCCAAAGGATACCTAGTAGAATACCTTTTCACTCCAACCTTATTTCAGAAAACATACACCAATCATACTCATAAGAAGAATGTGCCCATACCTTATTGGAGTAGAAGATAATTGAACCTTCAAGCTGTCACTACACACAACTTTCAAACTTATAAATTGCTGTCCAAGAAACTCCGAATTTCATGGCATAAAGACGTTTTAATAAAAACGTGTGTTACTCTAGCAAAGCACCCCCGCGAGACTCAAAACGGTGACCTCCGCCAATGCAGCGTCCAATAGCAGCCTTCACTTCCACTAGCCCACGCGGGCTACGAAGTTCACAAGTGAACTTCCCTCCACTTCACCCTCAAAAAAACTCTCAAAGACTTTTCAACCGCACGTGCTTCTAAGTCTTCCTTCGATCGCAGTGAATACAGAGCACAAACATCGCAAATTGCATTCGAGGAATTTCGAATTGATTAGCCTTCCAACCTTAGGAGTTGGAGAATAAATAGTCTCTTCGAAGACACCTTGACGTCGGTGAAAATAAAGACTGTTGGCATTTTTGCCACATTGATTCTCATTGATGAATGCATTGATGTATTGTTGGGGATCTGACCTTTGATTGATGCAGCTTGGGCGAAAAAAGGAGAAAAAATGAGCAAAAAATGGCTAAGTCGAAAAACTGCAGCGATGCGCTGACATGTTTCAGAATCGCGGTCAACGCAGTCAACGCAGGAAGGTTGGCGGAACCGTCGCGATATCGCGACGTGTTCCGAAATCGCGGGTCGGCGGGCAAAAAACATTAAGTTGAAAACATGCAGCGATTCGCTGACATGTCAGCGAATCGCGACCCGGGCAGCTTCGAAGGCGTTAAGTCAAAATTTGCAGCGCGTCGCTGACATGTCAGCGAATCGCGACCGAAAAAGGCGATTGGTACGACGACGGAAACATGTAGCGAAATCGCTACATGTTCCGTTTTCGCGGGGCAGAGCGCAGGGAGGAGCCAACGGCGGAAACATGTAGCGAAATCGCTACATGTTCCATTTTCGCGGGTCAACGGTGGTCAAAGCGTACTGCATGATAAGACGTCGCGATTTCGCGACCCGTCGCGATTTCGCGACCCGTCGCATTTTCGCAACCTCCGCAGTTTTCCCGCCAAGTGCAATATGAACGGCCGAAAGGGTTTTTTCGATTTTCGATGATTTAATGCTAACCCGAATTAAATATTTTACGGATTTTCGAGGCGGTTAAAGTCGAAGAAGCGCCCAGGCCACCAAAATTAAAGGATTTATTGGTTCAAAGTATTTGTTCATGGATTGGCATAACGTTTTCATGCATATTGAAAAACGAATTTAATGAAGAATCGCGAACGTTTCATTGCCTTTAATTTTTGCTTCCTCGAGGCCGTGATTAAGGGGATCGTGTTCTTGATTTCCAAGATATAATTGTAGATCACGAGGAAGTTGGTTTTAATTATTTAATGCTGCAAAGAGGACGGACCTCTATAAAAACCAATGTAATTTTCATTTGCAAGGGTTGGAAAAACTTGCTGCTAGAAACTGGAATTGTATTTGCGGGAATACAAGGATCGACTTCTAATTTTTCAAGCGTCGCATGGATGAATTTGCTTTCTATTTTCTGCATTTCTAATAGCATTCGTACTCCTGCATTGCTATTACATTTAAATTCTGCATCTTGGATTTAAATATTGCGGTCAGGGTACAATTCCTGGAATGTGGGTTTGGAGGGATTTGCGGCATGTGATTGTGCGAGGATGAAGCTGATTTCTTATGTTACTTGCTGTTGTTGCGTTTGTAGTTTCCTGCTTGTTGTTTTTCGATCCCATCACTTCGGCCTGTGGCCATATTTCCCATTTCTTTCCGCAACCTTTTAAATCTCTTTCCAAGCAACCCTATCTTAAACCCAATTTTAGAATAGTAGAGGGAACCAGCCCACTCTGGAGATTGGTCTGGGAGCCATTTCTTGCTTCCAGCCTTTCAATGTTGGCCGGGTCTAGGGCACAATTGTAAAAATCCTTTCCTGTGGCAGATTCGTGACCAACAGTTTTTGGCACACCCGGTGGGACAGACTATTTCTGTCTCCAAGAATTCATAATCGGTGGGATACGCATAATTTTCCAAAGTGATAACCCCACCGGTGCCAACAGTTTTGGCACGTTTTAACACCCGGAGGTCTCAAGATTTGATGAGCTATCTTGGCCTCACAGCGGAGATTTTTAAGTTCATCTGGCGACTTTGCTGAGTTGAAGATCTGTTCGTGGACGCCTGTTTTTGTTTAAAAAAAAAAAAAAAAAAAAAAAATTTCAAAGAATGTTTTTTCTGGCGACTCTGACTTAATGGCGATGGTCGTGATTCCGAGACCATTGCCACAAAGGCGAGGGTTTTTTCTAGATGGGATGATCCTGGCCCTCTGAATCTGCAAGTTCGGCATGAAATTCCCGAAGGTTCCCTGAAGAACCTGGCAAAATATGATGGTACCGAAGGCATGGCTCTGGCACATGTTGAAGATATTGCTATTCTGTCCATGATCCATGTCATAGAACACGAAGATGTCATGATCCGACTTCTGGTTCAGTCTTTGGAAGGAAGAGCATTGCAATGGTACGAGTTGCTCAAATGTCAAAGCATCAGCTCATGGGACGATCTAGCGGGAGCACTGATCAAAAGATTTGACGAAGATCCTTTCTACAGTTCTTTGGATCTCTACCAATTTTTCATGTACATCAAGAGAGCACCTCAAGAAAGCATCACGGACTTCAATGTCCGATTTTTAATAAGTTGGAAGAGAATTCCAGAGAAGATCCGTCCATCACCCACCCAAGCCCACCTCTTTTATGTTCGAGCTTTTAATTCTGACATAGGTCTCTTTTTTTTGCGATCAGGTGAACAACGCTTCCCACAAATCTTTGAGGAAGCAGTGCGAGCGGAACAACTGTTGCACTTATCAAGAAAATTACCGTGGGGAGAAACTCCATTACCTTCTCCGGTGGTTGCTGCTCCTGTTTACCCTGCACATTCATGCCAGATCCCTGAGATGCAGTCATGTGAATTTCAAGGGACAGATCTCGTCCAAAGTCAAAGATTGGGACATGCAAGCACTTTTCCAGCAATGAACAATATGGTTGCTTGCAGTTTTCATCAAGATATGGGCCAAGTAGAAGAACAAGCGCAAATTCCAGAGCCTGAGGAGATCCCAGAATTAGATTTCTCACTTGAAGAGCCCTATGATCACATCAAGGAGTTAGAGGAGCCTGTACTCAACCCACAGCCAGTAAAGTCTGCAAAGTGGTGGTGTTGGTTCCAGCCACTACATCCGGTACCTGAAGAAGTCTTCCATGGGGGTACTAGTAAGAAGGATAATCTGCTGAATTGCATCCTATCAGCACCATGGAGAACTTCAGGAAGGAGCCGACCTAATTTCAAGGACCGACTTAAGTATGATCAGATCTGGTCGGGACATTGCAGATTTACCGGATAACATTATGAGATTGGGTGTCTGGTGGCGACATGCCAATCATGTCGTGCATTATTGTATATAGTATTTTGAAAAAAAAACAAAAAAAAAAAATAGAAAAAGAAGAAGAGAAAAAAAAAAAACTGGTATTGTTTTTATTTGTTCATCTCGGTTCTTGTTGCCTGCGAGCCGTAGATGCTTGTTTTTTCCTTTGTTTTTCTCCTCCCAACAGTTTGGTGGCTTTCTAGCACTTTCTTCTTTTCCCTTCCCTTTTTCTTTCCTTTCCCTTCTTCATCTTCCTTCTTTTACTTCTTTTTAGTCTGCATTAAAACAAAATGAGCCACGGCTGTTGTTTCTTTTTCCCTTTTCTATTTTTCCCCGTATCTTCTTATCCCTTTCCTCTAAGTTCAGTCTTTTATGCATTTGCTAACAGTCTAGTTCATTTCATTTCACAGCTTTCCTAGTTCCATTCCCACTCCATAACTTCGTTCATTTTCATTTCATCATTCCATTGCAGTCACCGCTTGCGCAACCGCAAGAGCTCACTCCATCATCGCGTTCTATTAGTCGTTTCATAATCAGTTGTATGCAGGTTTTTTCTAGTTTCAATTTTTCAGCAGAACATGTATTGCAGCAGTCAGCTTCTGTTCGGATATGACTTTGTGCCCAATGGACTAAGGCCTGGATTTTTGCATACAGCGAGCTGTATACCCCAAGAATGTTGGCATTTTTGCCACATTGATTCTCATTGATGAATGCATTGATGTATTGTTGGGGATCTGACCTTTGATTGATGCGGCTTGGGCGAAAAAAGGAGAAAAAATGAGCAAAAAATGACTAAGTCTGAAAACTGCAGCGATGCGCTGACATGTTTCAGAATCGCGGTCAACGCAGTCAACGCAGGCAGGTTGGCGGAACCGTCGCGATATCGCGACGTGTTCCGGAATCGCGGGTCGGCGGGCAAAAAACATTAAGTTGAAAACATGCAGCGATTCGCTGACATGTCAGTGAATCGCGACCCGGGCAGCTTCGAAGGCGTTAAGTCAAAATTTGCAGCGCGTCGCTGACATGTCAGCGAATCGCGACCGAAAAATGCGATTGGTACGGCGACGGAAACATGTAGCGAAATCGCTACATGTTCCGTTTTCGCGGGGCAGAGCGCAGGGAGGAGCCAACGGTGGAAACATGTAGCGAAATCGCTACATGTTCCATTTTCGCGGGTCAACGGTGGTCAAAGCGTACTGCATGATAAGACGTCGCGATTTCGCGACCCGTCGCGATTTCGCGACCCGTCGCATTTTCGCGACCTGCGCAGTTTTCCCGCCAAGTGCAATATGAACGGCCGAAAGGGTTTTTTCGATTTTCGATGATTTAATGCTAACCCGAATTAAATATTTTGTGGATTTCCGAGGCGGTTAAAGTCGAAGAAGCGCCCAGGCCACCAAAATTAAAGGATTTATTGGTTCAAAGTATTTGTTCGTGGATTGGCGTAACGTTTTCATGCATATTGAAAAACGAATTTAATGAAGAATCGCGAACGTTTCATTGCCTTTAATTTTTGCTTCCTCGAGGCCGTGATTAAGGGGATCGTGTTCCTGATTTCCAAGATATAATTGTAGATCACGAGGAAGTTGGTTTTAATTATTTAATGCTGCAAAGAGGACGGACCTCTATAAAAACCAATGTAATTTTCATTTGCAAGGGTTGGAAAAACTTGCTGCTAGAAACTGGAATTGTATTTGCGGGAATACAAGGATCGACTTCTAATTTTTCAAGCGTCGCATGGATGAATTTGCTTTCTCGTTTTCTGCATTTCTAATAGCATTCGTACTCCTGCATTGCTATTACATTTAAATTCTGCATACTGGATTTAAATACTGCGGTCAGGGTACAATTCCTGGAATGTGGGTTTGGAGGGATTTGCGGCATGTGATTGTGCGAGGATGAAGCTGATTTCTTATGTTACTTGTTGTTGTTGCGTTTGTAGTTTCCTGCTGTTGTTTTTCTGATCCCATCACTTCGGCTCGTGGCCATATTTCCCATTTCTTTCCGCAACCTTTTAAATCTCTTTCCAAGCAACCCTATCTTAAACCCAATTTTAGAATAGTAGAGGGAACCGACCCACTACGGAGATTGGTCTGGGAGCCATTTCTTGCTTCCAGCCTTTCAATGTTGGCCGGGTCTAGGGCGCAATTGTAAAAATCCTTTCCTGTGGCAGATTCGTGACCAACAAGACCATTTCGAAATTAATCAAAAGTCTTTTCAAAAAGGGTTTAAAAACCCTTAAATAATTTTAATAAATTAAGAATAAAAAAAGGTTTAAAAACCTTTAAGTATTTTTAATAAATTAAAAATAATTTCTCCCTTAATTAATTAAATAATTAATTAATTAAAACCTTGAAGGGTTTTAAATAATAATTAAATAAATAATAAAGAGAACCTCCATTGGTTTTAATAAAAACCATTTAACTTGGTTTTAATAAAAACCGGTTTGGTTTTAATGAAAAACCCTTGTCAATGGAATCTCTCCGGATTCTCTTAAAAATATTCTCTTGGAATCTTCCACCTTTGAAGCCAACACATCCTCTTAACATTAATGCCATTTCATTTTGACATCAATGACAACTCATAGACAAGAAGCTAGGATCTCAAACCCAAAATTGCCAACAATCTCCCCCTTTGTCATTGATGGCAAACCATGCTTCTCAACAACACAGAAACTCAACATAAATAGCTCCCCCTGTCTTGAGGCTCTCCACCTTACTCAAATATCTCCCCCTTTGTAATCAATGGCAAAGGGTCACCTTTGGGGCTCGGGACTAAGAATTAGCCTCTTAGCTTAGTCCCTCCCCCACCTCCTGATGAGGTGATTAATTCTTAGGTGGGAGTAAAACTCCCATTAGGCACTGATCATCATCAACATCTGTAACTTCCTTTCCAGGCCTGCTCTTGAACTCTTTGTCCATATTCCTATTCCTATCACTGTTCTTGTTCTTTTTCTCATCCCTATTCTTGTCCATGCCTTGATCCTTGGACCTGATCATGCCACTGTTCTTGTTCCTGTATTCTGGAATTTCAGCTCTACACTGTCTGATTGTGTGACCTTCATTGTTGCACTTGAAACACTTGACGATGTTGTTTCTCTGAGGTAAACCTAATCTTTGAATCCACTAGTTCTGACCAAACCTATTCTGACCAAACCTATTCTGGCCAAACCTATTCTGACCAAACCTTTTCTGACCAAACCTGTTCTGGCCAAACCTGTTCTGACCAAACCTGTTCCTATTATTTGCCTTGCAATAAACTACCTTGTGCCCAAAATGTTGACAAGAGTAGCAATACCCTTGAAAGTAACTAGCACTTTTGAAACTGTCATTTACCTCCTTCACTTGATCCATGCAATGTAAAGCGATGTGACCAAACCTGTGACAAGCAAAACATCTGCCTTGAAACTTTCCTTTAATTGACCTCTTAGGTTCTGAAAACTTCTTCTTCTCATTATGAATTCTATTTTTTGTGCATCTATCATTCAAGGACTCCTTTTCTGAAATACTTTCCTCATCAGAACTCTCTTACTTTTGGAGTCTCTTACTAGACTCTCCAACTTGTTCCTTGTGTGGCTTAACAAAACCAAGGCCTGTTTTATCTGTTGTCTTTCTTTGACCTTTGATGAGTGACTTAACATTTTTGGAGCTATCTTGAAACTTGTAAAGCTTATCCTTGTACTCTTTAGTTTCCTCTTTCAAAGAAGCCATTTTCTGTTCTAACTCACTATACTCAAGAACCTTAGACTCTAACTCATCCTTGAGTTCTTGTGTCTTAGCCATAGAGAAGTCAAGACTTTCTATAAGATCATCTCTCTCCATACAACATTCATCTAACTTATCCTTGAGTCTAGCATTCTTCTTTCTTTCCTTTTTCAAAGCACTAAGAGCACTAATAAGTTCACCTTCAATATCTACTTCACCTTCCTCTATATCTTCCTCTATTTGTTTTCTTTTTGAATCATCAAAGCCTTTTTCAGATTTCTTATCACTAGAGGTGCTACCCTTTTCAAAAACCATACATGCATCTTCCTTATAGTTTTCTGAAGCATCCTCATACATACTAGAAAATAAATCATTATTTGTGCAATCATCCTCAAGGTGACCAAAATTTCCACATCTAAGACATTTCATGATAATGAATCTATGTTTCGGTTCTTCCTTTTTTTCTGATATGAACAACATCTCATTTTCATTATCACTTGAAGAACTTTCACTATCACTACTAGAACACTTACTTGCTTTGTCTAGGTAGAAACTCTTATTGTGCTTGTGAGAATACCTCTTTCCTTGATTGTTGTGCTCATCTTTTTTTTTCCTATGATGCTTGTGCTTTTCAGAATCCTTGTTCTTAGAATCATGTTTATCTTCATCACTTTCATTCTTGGGAACAGTACAGTTAGTAGCATAATGACCAAACTTTCCACAATTGAAACATCTTATATTTTTCATACTTTTGTGCTTTCTAGAGAACTTGCCTTTCTTGCTGTAATATGCCTCTTCATCACTAGAAGACTCATCACTATCTTGAAGTTGTTTACCCTTGGAATTCTTGGTAGCCTTGAAAGTTGCCTCTTTCTTGACATCAACCTTCACTTGAGTTCTCAACTCAAATGCTGCAAGTATGCTATGGAGCTCATCCTTTTTCAACTTATCCAAATCTTTAGCTTCCTCAATAGCATAAATATTTTCACTAAATATATTAGGAAGAGATCTTAAAATCTTATCACAAACATCATTTTCAGCAAGCTCAAGACCTAAGTCTTTCATGGAGTTAACAACCTCATCCATACGAAGCATGTAGTCACTAATATTTTCATCATCATTCATCTTGAGTTGTTCAAACATACCTTTGAAGTGTCTCAAATTGGCCTTTTTGACATTTTTATCACCTGTATGAACCACCTTCAACTATTTCCACATTTCACTAGCTGTCTTGCAGTGAATCACTTTGGTGAGATCTACTTTTTGTAAGCCTTTTAGGATTGCATTCATTGCTTTTGAATTGATGTGATGTAGGATCCTTTCTTCTTTAGTATTAGGACCATGTTCAGGAATAGTGTACTCATCTTCAATCACTTCCCAAACCTCATTCCCAAGTGCCATTAGATGAACCTTCATCCTTGCACTCCAAAGACCAAAATCTGACCCATCAAGAATAGGTGCTGCATTGCCACTTGAATAATCCATTGTGTTATTTACTAGCTTTTCCTTCAAGCTGTTAAACTTTTCGAAGGCACCTGCTCTGATACCAATTGAAGAACACAAGCTTATACTGAGAGGGGGGGTGAACAATATAAGACCTCTTTTTACTTTTTCCTTTATACTTCAAAATAGTAAAGCAATATACCCAAATAAATATCAAAGCAATGCACAATATCATCCACAAAGTGACACCAATTTTAACGTGGTTCACCTAGAATTCCTGGGTTACGTCCACAAAACTTTTCTCTAAAAGTTATCTCAAATTTCTTTGGGAATCCTTCCCAATTATAATTTTTATGAGCCTCGGCCCAAAGGAGATACCTTCCCCCAATCAAAATTTATGAGCCTCTACTTAAAGGAGATACCTTCCCCCAATCATAATTTATGAGCCTCTACTCAAAGGAGATACCTTCCCCTCTGCTCTAGAAATGATCCCTCAGAAGATCAATTGCCTCTACCTCTTGCAAGCACGTGGAACTCCTTTCCACCGAAGACCTCCTGTCCTCAATGCTTAGCCTAAGAGACCTTTGCCTTCTATGATCACGTCCACAATAGCTCAACAACCTATACCAAACATAGTCAGTCGATCTAGTACAAGTCTTCCTCTGTCTGTCATATCTGTCCAACTCTTGAACAAATCAATCCTCTACATACAAGCCTTATCAAAGACTTGCCAACTATCCTCAAGTTATTCTCATAGAACCAATGCACCTCTGTCCTCAAGTTCTCTGATAGAACTATCAAACTCAGCTCACAAGTCCTTTGTTAGGACCTATCCAAATCTGCTCACAAGTCCCCACTAAAAACTATCCAAAACTGCTCACAAGTCCCCATCGGAACCTGTCCAACACTTCTCACAAGTCCCCACTAGAACCTGTCCAAAACTACTCACAAGTCCACACCGGAACCTATCCAAAAACTCAGCAAGCTCACCAAGAAAAACATTCTTAGTAGGAAATCACAAAGTGAATTGTTAGAGACCCAATGTGATTTTTCAAAATCATAGAAGCATAAAGAGAATTTTTAGGGACTCAATATGTTCTATACTCAAATCCCAATCTCAAAACTCAACTCAAATCAACTCAGCTCAATCTCAATCTCAAATTTGAAAACTCAACTCAATATCTGAAATGGATAGGATAGAATGTTTTCTTTCAAGAACATGAAACCCCAACAATTGCCAACTATGCAAAGAATCACATAACAATGATACTCATGTTCTTTTCACCATCAATTAGGGTTTCAACAATAATGCTCATAAAACAAGGTTTAGTTAACCAACACCATTCAACTCAACATCAACCTTGAAGCATTCAACCAATCATCACAAGAAAAGGAAACAAGTAGAAATCCTTTTCCCTCCAAAGATATTTGAACAAAACAACCACCAACACAATATCACCAAATGCAAAGAATAACTTGCTCAAATCAACTCAATCGAGTAATCCCAATATCATGAATCAAGTAAAGCAATAACTTGATCAAACAACCTCTATGGAAGAAACTCAACCATCAAACTCAAAACAGCCAACCAAGAGTTCCACTAACTCAATGCAAGTAGCTAGACTCACAAATATAAACCCTAGTGCACAAAGCTTCCACTATCTCAAACCAAAAATTATGCATTCACCAAAATCTCTCCTTAAGGATAAAAATGCATAAGTAGTCTTCAACAAACTAGAAAATAGGATTTACACCTAGCCAAAGGATACCTAGTAGAATACCTTTTCACTCCAACCTTATTTCAGAAAACATACACCAATCATACTCATAAGAAGAATGTGCCCATACCTTATTGGAGTAGAAGATAATTGAACCTTCAAGCTATCACCACACATAACTTTCAAACTTATAAATCACTGTCCAAGAAACTCCGAATTTTGCGGCATAAAGATGTTTTAATAAAAACGTGTGTTACTCTAGCAAAGCACCCCCGCGAGACTCGAAACGGTGACCTCCGCCAATGCAGCGCCCAATAGCAGCCTTCGCTGCCACTAGCCCATGTGGGCTACGAAGTTCACAAGTGAACTTCCCTCCACTTCACCCTCGAAAAAACTCCCGAAGACTTTTCAACCGCACGTGCTTCTAAGTCTTCCTTCGATCGTAGCGAATACAGAGCACAAACACCGCAAATTGCATTCGAGGAATTTCGAATTGATTAGCCTTCCAACCTTAGGAGTTGGAGAATAAATAATATCTTCGAAGACACCTTGACGTCGGCGGAAATAAAGACCATTTCGAAATTAATCAAAAGTCTTTTCAAAAAGGGTTTAAAAACCCTTAAATAATTTTAATAAATTAAGAATAAAAAAAGGTTTAAAAACCTTTAAGTATTTTTAATAAATTAAAAATAATTTCTCCATTAATTAATTAAATAATTAATTAATTAAAACCTTGAAGGGTTTTAAATAATAATTAAATAAATAATAAAGAGAACCTCCATTGGTTTTAATAAAAACCATTTAACTTGGTTTTAATAAAAACCGGTTTGGTTTTAATAAAAACCGGTTTGGTTTTAATGAAAAACCCTTGCCAATGGAATCTCTCCGGATTCTCTTAAAAATATTCTCTTGGAATCTTCCACCTTTGAAGCCAACACATCCTCTTAACATTAATGACATTTCCTTTTGACATCAATGACAACTCATAGACAAGAAGCTAGGATCTCAAACCCAAAATTGCCAACAATCATGAGGTTTTAAAATAAGCTAGTATATACCTTAAATAGTTTATATGTCATGATTGTATCCAATATATCTATTTTTAATTTTTTTAACTATTCAATATCTCTATTTTAATATATTTTAACCATTGGAGATTGCATTAGACTAGTGATCAATATGTTTTTTTTTATTTCCTCCTATTGAATGTTGGTGTTTTTCTGTATATATAAATATAGTTTTATTTTATTTCTTGAGAATTATTTTGTGCAATAATAATTTCTTCACTTTATAAGAAACAGCTTTAATTTTTATTGAAATTTATGTTCTATCAACTAACACAAACCTATAATTTAGGCCTTAAGATCACTTCAATATGAAATCTAAATAATTGATCAATTAAACAATTTGGGTGTTTCTTATTTTTTTTTGATTGGTAGAAAGGGTGTTGAAAGGTCCCTGAACCTTGTACAAGAGAGATTACAAGAAATCCATATCGACCGAGGTGGTCCAAGAAGAAAGGAATAGAGAGCTGGCAAACCTCCACACTAGGGAAGGTGTCGCGAAATCGCGACCAAAATGGTGATGTCGCGAAATCGCGACAAGTTGCGCCGTTGATGCCAATAGAAGAAAGGAAGTCACGAAATCGCGACAAGAAGCGCCATCGGAGCCGAAGAAGGGAAGAAGTCACGATATCACGACATGTTGCAAAGTGTCGCGATATCGCGACAAGTTGCTAGGTTGGAGCCGGATGAGAAGAAGAGTCACGAAATCGTGACATGAAAGAAGACCGTGCCCAGGCAAAAAAGGAGTCACGAAATCGCTACAAGAAGTAAGAACGCTGCCGAAGAGAAAGGGTGTCACGAAATCATGACAAGAATGAAGACCGTAGCCGAAATAGAAAATGAGTCACGAAATCGTGACGAAAGTGGAAGCCTGCTGCCAAGAAGAAAAAGTGTCACGAAATCGCGACAAGAAGGAAGACCGCTGTCGAAGAGAAAAATTGTCGCGATATCGCGACAAATTGGAAGACCGCCTGTTGGAAAGAAAAAATGTCGCGATATCGCGACAAAAAGGAAGACCGCCGTTGGAGAGAAAAAATGTCGCGATATCGCGACAAAATGGAAGACCGCCGTTGGAGGAAAAATGTCGCGATATCGCAACAGAAAGGAAGACCGCCGTTGGAGAGAAAAAATGTCACGATATCGCGACAAAATGGAAGATCGCCGTTGGAGAGAAAAAAGGTCGCGATATCGCGACAGAATGGAAGACCGCCGTTGGAGAGAGAAAAAGTGTCACGATATCGCGACAAAAAGGAAGACCGCCGTTGGAGAGAAAAAATGTCGCGATATCGCGACATGAAACAAGAAAGCGCCTGAAGGCCAAAAGTGTCGCGATATCGCGACAAGTTTGCAAAAAGGCACCCGGAGAGAAAAAGTGTCGCGATATCGCGACAGAATGGAAGACCGCCGTTGGAGAGAAAAAATGTCGCGATATCGCGACAAAAAGGAAGACCGCCGTTGGAGAGAAAAAATGTCGCGATATCGCGACAGAATGGAAGACCGCCGTTGGAGAGAGAAAAATGTCGCGATATCGCGACATGAAGCAAGAAAGCGCCTGAAGGCCAAAAGTGTCGCGATATCGCGACAAGTTTTGCAAAAAGCACCCGGAGAGAAAAAGTGTCACGATATCGCGACAAGTTGGAAGACCGCACCAGAAGGAGAGAAAAGTGTCGCGATATCGCGACAAGAAGCAACCTCGCGGCCTGAGCAAAAAGGAAATTTCGCGATAACGCGACAAGCTGAGATTTTGCAACCAACTATGAAAAGTGACGCGAAAACGCTCCAAGATGCCAAAACGCAGCCAAAGGGGAAAAACCCGGAGCCCAGTAACCCACTCACATTGTGCAAACATTGGAACTTGAAGAAGCGTCCCTTAGGCCGATTGGGAAGGAATCTCTCCAAACCTGAATGTCTGTTGCGTCAACTCCCTTGTTAGCAAGCCAGTCCGTAGCTTTGTTTCCTTCCCGGTATTGATGTTGAATGATTAATTCTGGGTAAAAGCCAATTAGTGTCTTGCATTCTTCGAAGATGGAAACAAGGGCCCAGGGAGGCACAGAGGTTCCTTTGAGCCAATTGATGCAATGCAATGAGTCTCCTTCTATGATGAGTTTATTGATAGTCAAGCCTTCCAAGAGAATCAAGCTTTGGAGCAAGGCCCGAGCCTCGGCCATATTGTTAGACTGAATTCCTAAGTTCTGAGCAAAGGCCAAAATTATTTCTCCTCTATGATTTCTGAGAATTCCACCTCCGCCAGCCGCTCCAGGGTTGCCTTTGGCCGCGCCATCGAAGTTAAGCTTGTGCCACCCAGAAGGAGGTAAGACCCACTTGATTACAGACCTATCAACAGAAGTGCGAGGTGTTGCAAAAAAATTGAAAAGATTGAAATGATTTGTTAGATCCAATTCAAGGCCAGGAGGGGGGGGTTTGGACGATGAGACAAGAGAGGCATTCTCCGCAGCAAGGGCCAAGATTTTGGCAACAACAATCTTCTTATCCGTGGCAAGGTTTTTGAAAATTTTGGCATTTCTCTCGAGCCAAATCTGCCACAGGAAAATGTGAAGGCAAGCTTGCCACATGAATTTGAGTTGACTGCTCTTGAAAGGCCGGGGCCATTGTTGAAAAAGGAGGGGAATGGAATGAGGGAGGGCTACGGAGATGGCAAAAGTGTTGAAAACCTGGTTGAGCACTGCAAGGGAGAAGGGACATTCCAGAAAAACATGCGCAGTAGACTCACAGGCGTTTTTACACAGGATGCACCAATTGGGGATGAGAAGCCCTCTGGTTATCAAATTGTCAGTGGTGAGGATTCTATTTTGGATGGCCAACCAGCAGAAGAATTTGACCTTGGGAATGATCTTGGGAACCCAGACCAGATTAGATAAGTCACGGCCATCACTGGGAGCTTCTTGGCTGTAGTAGGCAGATTTAACAGTAAAATGCCCTGAATCTTCAAGGTTCCAAACCATGGAGTCTTCTTTGTGAGAGCTGGGGATTATGCAGCTCCTCAGTAAGTTTTGTAACCGCCTAAGCACCTCGGTGATATGTCTAGGCCCATTCAGATCCAGGTGTTTCCATTCGGGTCTTGTAATACCTGGGTTAATGAAATGACACACCTTATCTCCAAAGGTGGCTTCGGTCACCGTCTTGAGCACAACAAGATGAGGATCTTGGCTGAGAGGTTTGTCACGGATCCAAGGGTCATCCCAGAAATGAATGGTCAATCCATTTCCAAGACACCACCTTAAGCCTTCCATGATGATCTTCCTTGTTTTAGTGACACCATTCCAGAAATGAGATCCGCTAGGAAGGTTGTGCTCTCCAAGAAAGGGAACCTGATGAAGGTACTTAGCTTTGATGATGTCAATCCAGGTGGCTTTTTCGTTGATGGTAAGTCTCCAGGACTCGCTTGGCAATGAGAGCCATGTTCATCCGCTTGATGTCCCTGAAGCCGAGACCTCCATCCTTTTTCTTGGAACAAACCTTGTCCCAGGCAACAAGGGAAAATTTGTTCTTGTTTTCGTTTCCCGCCCAAAGGAATCTGCGTTGAATTTGCTCAATTCTTTGGCAGATGGAAGCTGGAGCTTTGAAGATAGATAAGAAAAAAATAGGAATACTTTGCAGGCAAGCCTCGGACCGGAGTGGCTTTGGTCGCTTGACTGAGCAATGAACTTTTCCAGCCTGCAAGTTTCTTGTTGAGACGATCTAGAACAGGGTTCCACATAGCCGAGACCGATTTGCCATGGAAAAGCGGTAATCCGAGATAAGTAGTTGGAAGGCTCCCAATGATACACCCAAGGATCTCAACAATCCTGTTTTTCCTGTGGATGGGAGTATTGAGGAAGTATAGCTTGCTTTTGCGGTAATTGACTTTCTGGCCAGCCGCCTCTTCATAAGAGTCAAGGATGCTCTTAATGATTTTTGCTTCGGGGACAGAAGCATGAGAGGAAAGAATAGTATCATCCACAAACTGTTGATGGGAAATGGCATTGGTTGTTGAGGCTGGTTTGATCCCAGAGACGAGTCCACTGTTGCAAGCAGCAGTAAGGGTTCTTCCAAGGGTTTCGGCCAAAATGATGAAGAGGAAGGGTGACAGAGGGTCCCCTTGGCGAATGCCTTTAAAACTTGGAAAAAAGCCAGCAGGTGAACCATTGATAAGAACAGAGAACCAAGCAGTAGAGATACATTCTCGAACCATCTTAACCCATTCTTTGTGAAACCCAAACTTCTCAAGGACCTCGAACAGAAATTTCCATGAAACCCGATCAAAAGCCTTGTTCATGTCAAGCTTAAGGAACATACTGGGTTTTTTGTTTTTAGATGCCGAATGAGCCAACTCATGGACGGTTATCACTCCATCAACAATGAATCTGCCTTTGACCGAGCTGCCTTGGCACTGGTCGATGATGGAGGGAAGGATGTCTTTCAGCCTGTTTGCCATAACTTTGGTGATAAGTTTGTAGATGACACTACAGAGACTTATAGGTCTGAAGTCGGAGAGGGAAGCACGATCATTAGACTTGGGAATTAAAACAATGAAGGTGGAATTGGCTTCTCTCGGCATCTTTTTGGCTCTCTGGAAGAATTTAACCGCAGCAACAACATCAGGGCCCACAATATCCCAAAAGTGTTGAAAAAACTGGGGTGGAAAGCCATCAGGTCCAGGGGCCTTGTCAGGTTCCATTGCAAACAGAGCATCTTTGATCTCCTCTTCAGTGTAGGATTGGAGCAATTTCTCATTATCATCGTTAGACACCATCATTGGAATGTTCTGAAGTAGAGAACTTGTTGTGCGGGGGTGGCAGTCAACACTTGGACCTAAGATTTCCTGGAAGTGGTGCACAACTTCCTGTCTGATGGCATGGATATCAGAGACAATGGTACCATCAGCCTTGGTCAACTCAGAGATTTTATTTGAACCTCTGTGGCGCAAGGTGGAAGCATGGAAAAACTTCGTGTTGGTGTCTCCTTCTTTGAGCCAGAGGCTTCTGGATTTTTGCCTCCAGAAGGACTCTTCCTTAGCCAAAACATTGTGAAGGTTTGAAAGGAGGCATTTTTCTTCCATGAAAGTTTCAACCCTCTGATCCCCTCCCTGAATCAGATTTTCCACCCTTTTGAGCTCATCCAGCAGAAGCTTTTTTTCACTAAAGAGGTTGCCGAAAACCTCCCTCGTTCTAGCATTTCAGCTTGAGTTTGACTCGCTTTGAGTTTGAGGAACAGATTCGAGAGAGGGTTCGGACAAAGGTTTTGCTGCCACCATTGTCGAATACACCGACCTAAATCTGGATGAGTGAGCCACATATTTTCAAACCTCAAAGGGGTTTTAAAGGTTTTCTGGGGTCGGGAACAATCCATAATTATAGGGTTGTGATCAGATCCAATTTTTGGGTGGCTATGAAGCCTGGCATCGCCAAAAATAGGAATGAGTTCTTTGGACAAGAGAAATATGTCAAGCCAAATTTGGATGTGATGAATGCCCGCCCGTCTGTTGCTCCATGTATAGTTGGATCCTTGGAGCGGTAAGTCCATAAGCTCGTTGAGGTTGACAAATTCGTTGAAATCTTCAATGCAGTGGCTAGTGATCAGATTGCCTCCTTGCTTGTCAAACAGGTGAAGGGGAGTATTGAAGTCGCCACAGAGCATCCAAGGAAAGTCAGGAAAGTTATTGCGCATTGCGGTAATGTTATCCCACAACAATCTTCTCGTTGACAGGACTGTTTGGTCCATAAACATTGGTGGCAATCCATTGAAGGTTGGTGACTTTATTAGTGAACAAAATGTTGATGGTTCTGTCAGAGACTGAAAGAACTCTCCCCTCAATAGTTGTCGGATCCCACAAACAAAGGAGACCCCCGGATGCCCCTGAGGAGGGGCAAAAGGCGAAATTGCTATTTTCCCAGATTAGCTTGCAAACTTGATTGCTGCTATTCTCATCCAGTTTAGATTCTTGAAGAAACATGATATTTGGTTTTAGGTTTTTTCTCACCGACTTGACAGTCCTCTGTTTGGCGGTTCCGTTGAGGCCTCTGACATTCCAGGAGACAAACTTCATCGATTTGACTTGGGATTTGCTTTGCGACCTCTGCCTCTCCCTTGAGACGGAGTAATTTTAGGTCTAACCTCATCCAAATCTTGATGGGTGGGTTGTTCGAAAGTAGGGCCCAAGGAGGTAGGCATAGATCCATCAGCCGCTTCAATCTCAACTGCTTTGGCAAGCTTTTTTGCATTGGACGGTCTTCCCCTTCTCTGCTCTTTGTTGACATCAGCTTTGGGGGCGGGAATGGGAGATTTCAGAGGGCTGGATGATTGAAGAATGTCGGTGGTGTTGGTCCCAGGAACAGGCCTATGGGGGGATGGAGAGCGGGGAGACTGGCACAGGGCAACAGACTCAGGGGAGAGGGTAAGAGGACGGTTCTGAGTCGGGGGAAGGGGTGGGAAGGGAAGAGGAAGGTGAGAGGGACCAGAATCTGAGGGTGAGTTTGGGGAGGTCATTGCAGCCTTACCCTTGGACAAGGGAGACTGAATCGCAGTGGGTGTGGATGAGATGTTTGGATCTATGGGAAGGTCATCGGAGATGTCCTCACTAGTTTGAAGATTATTTAAAGGAGCGAAATGATTGGAACGAGAAGGCAGAGCACTTACGTTGTTGGGAGCAGATGTTTTAGGGGGGCCTGCAGAACGGCCACGGCCCCTGCCAAGAGCCTTTTTTTGAACGTTGGGGATCTGGGAATCCTTCTTCCTGCCAGAATCGCTGGGGATATCTTTTTTTTGGGAAGGGCATTGAGTAGCCAAGTGGCCCTGAGTGTTGCACTCCAAACAAAAAGCGGGCTTATTCTCGTACTCAACTCCTTGACGTCTTCTGAAGCTTTCGACGTTGATGCCGATGCAGGTAGGCAGAGCCGAATCCAGATTAGCCATGACACAGACACGAGCATAGGTCATTCTGGTTCTTGCTCTGGTAGCAGGGTCGATGGCAACTAAATCTCCAATCGGTTGAGTGATGCCTTTGAGAGCATCATTATAGAAGAACTATGGGGGAAGCCCATGGAGTTTGATCCAAATCGGAGCGATGTTGATAGACTGAGTTTCAGGGTCGAAATCTTCCCCCCATCTTCGCAGAAACAGGCTTCGACGATCGAAAAACCAAGGTCCACCAGTGAGAATGCGTTGGGTGTCGAGGGCATTGTTTAGCCTTATCATAAAGAACCCCCTAGGAAAGGCCACGAGCTCCATGCTTCCAGACAGCCGCCATTTGGAAAGGGCCCATTCGTGGATAGTTTCCATATCAGGTCGGGCACCAACAAATTTCCCAACCAGAGAGAGGGACTCTTGAAAGATTAGTGGCTCCATAGCCTCGCTTGGAAACGAAACTTCAGTGCCCAAAATAGAGAAGGGCAAAGGAGTTTGAAAAGAGAACGCTCCAGTCGAGGTCCTAACTTTATCCGCAAAGGACAAAGACCAAGGTCACGCTTTGGAAGGAGAGGAGGGTGAAACCCTACCGTTATCAGACGTCGATTTCACCACGCCGTTTGGGTCTTCACCGTGACAAATGCTGAGTGGGCCTGCAGTAGGCCCAACACCAACTGCAGGGCCCGAGGACAAAGCTGCCAGACCAGCATTCTCCATCGACCCTCCATTCCCACCATCGCCATCGCCATCGTCCACAGACGCACCTGGTCCCGTTCCCGCCTCTGTTCCCACCATCGTTCCCGCCACCGTTCCCGCCATGGGTGTTTCTTATTTTTTCTCATATTAGCGATTATCTTTAATTTGTGATAGTATTTTCTTGATAAACATATGTTCTTATTATATCTTCTCCATATCTTGTATTCTCATTCTTCATATCACTTGTGAAACTTAATGAAAATAAAAATAATTTATTTTTCTTACTTCATGAATAGATATTTTGCTCATACAACAAGTGTAACACAACTTGACGCCTCCATAGATATTCTAGGCTATCCTCATACACAAAAGTACTTGATCATGAGGTTTTAAAATAAGCTAGTATATACCTTAAATAGTTTATATGTCTTGTTATCCAATATCTCCATTTTTATAGTTTTTAACTATTCAATATCTCTATTTTTATAGTTTTTAACTAGTGGAGCTTGCATTAGAATAGTGTTTAATATGGCTTTTATTTCCTCCTCTTGAAGGTTGGTGTCTTCTTGGATATATAAATATAGTTGTATTTTATTTATTGAGCATTATTTTGTGCAATAATAACTTCACTTTATAATTTTTATTGAAATTTATGTTCTATTAACTAACACCCACCTATAATTTTAGGACTTGAGATCACTTCAATATGAAATTTGAATAATTGATCAATTAGACAATTTGGGAGTTTCTTATTTTTTTTTTGGTAAGTAGTGTTTGTATTTACAATGGGTTTTAACAAGGATCCCAAAACCTGATTACATAAGCAATGGGCCTAGGGCATCAATCCCTTGAAACTGAACACCAAAAGAGAAATCCCGCCCAGCGGTAACAGTAAGCATGAAACAATCCCTCTCAGCGGGAAACAAACAAATAAGAAAGAAAGTAGTTTTGGAGATCCCGCCCAGCGGGGAGTAGCCAAAAACCACCATCGAGAAGATCCCGCCCAGCAGGAAGCAAAGAAAAACCGTTACAATAAAATCCCGCCTCGCGGGAAGCAGTCAAAACCACCACAAACAGTCCCGCCTAGCGGGAAGCAACAGGGAAATCCCACCATCTGGGAAACCAGCAGAAAAGAAGGATCCCGCCTCGCGAGAAAACCGACGGATTTGGCGGATCCCGCCCTGTGGAGAAACCATCCCGCCCACCAGGAAAACATTTCGTTCAGCGAGAGCCATCCTGCAGGAAGCAAGCCGACAGCACAGAGAGGATCCAGCCCATCAGGAAGTGACTAGAGAGTTGCACCACAAGGAACCCCCATGGGAAAATAAGAGAGGATCCCAGCAGCAGGGACCAAGAATCCCGTCCAAGCACAGAGCCCATCGAGGATTCACAAGAAAAAGTGGGAAGCTGTCCAAACCCTAAACCGTCACCTCCATCGCATCGAGAAACGCATGGGACCAGATCCACGCGAATAACCTACAAAAAACCCCAGGGGGAAGCCTGAGGGAAAAAGGGAAGGGATCCCCAACCAAACAGGGATCCCTAGGAAGCACCAGTCCAAAAAATAACCAAGGAAACCCTAGCCGGTCGGGAGGGGCGCAAATAGTGGAGAAGGATCTCCCCCCAGGAGATCATCTGCAAACAACCACTCCCCGGGAGGGATGACCTGGGTTGAGCCAGGGACTGGGCAGGAACCAGGAGCCATGGGAGGGGGAGCAGGGGAGGGACCAGAGCCCTCCCCTCTCTACTTTCTTCCCTCTCCGGATATACACACCATTTCAAATTATAAAATTAATATAGGTCAGGAGTTTCTTATTTTTAATCATATTAATGATTATCTTTAATTTGTGATAATATTTTCTTGATAAACATATGTTCTTATTATATCTTCTCCATATCTTGTATTCCCATTCTTCTTATCACTTGTAAAGCTTAATGAAAATAAAGATCATTTAATTTTCTTACTTCAAGGATAGATATTTTGCTCATACAATAATTGTAACACAAATTGACTCGTCCATATATAATTTAGGGTATCCTCATATACAAAAATACTTGATCATGAGGTTTTAGAATAAGCTAATATATACCTTAAATAGTTTATATGTCATGATTATTATCCAATATCTCTATTTATATAGTTTTTATCTATGCCATATACTCTTTATAAAAATGAATTAGGTGTATTTAATATTTATTTAATTCACATATTTATATATATATTTTTCAATTTTTATGAATTCATTTATGCACAATCTTTCAAAGCCATCAAAATTCCTTGCTAAATAGTTCATGTACTAGCTTAAGTGATTAAGTTGTTTTTACATTGTAAGAATATATTTAAGTTTATTTTCATCTATTTCTTCTCTTAGCAGAAATGGAATAATATTTTCTTTGTCATCTTCTTCCTTATTCAGACCTATATATTCTAACACATTGTTAGGCCATATCCTTGGTAATGGTATAAGACATAGTTTTATTCTTGAAGGCTTATTTTAAGTAGTTGATCTTGTTCTTGATATTTGTAATGATAGATCAATTAACTCTATGACTCTTATGTCATATTCTTCTAATTATTGTTTTTTGGTTTCTTTTGAGATGACTCCTTTTGGATCTGTAATAAACCTTTTTGGTAAAGGTCTAAGTTTTACATTTAACATTTTATTGTTTGATTAACACATATGACCCTAAAGGTGTGTCATCTATGTCTATGTCCATGTGTGTATGTTGGAGTGTGTATGTGTTGTTTTATGAAGAAGCAGTCTTCATTTGTGGTGCTATAAAACATTTTTTAGTCGAAAGCATTGATGTAACAATAACTAATGCTAATGGAGATAGATTTAACCATGGTTCTTTCTTTTGTTCTAAAACTAGTTCTTTTATTTCAACTGAATCTTCTAGTTTTTGTTTAGCTAAGGACTCTTACTTTTGTTTTATAGTAGCTTACTTTACTTTTTGTCTTAATTTATTATTTCAATTCTCTCATTTTTCTTGCTACCTCCTCTAGGTATAGTTATGTTTCAGTTTTATCCCTAGAGTGTACTGTGTAGTAATAAGCTACATAAGAAACTCCACTTACCTTGTGCAGGTTCTGCTTGGGTAGTAAGATTATTATCTTTACCTTCAACAACTAGATCATCCTCAAGACTCAGAGCACCAACTCTAGCCAGGTCAATTATTTTCCATCAAGTATCATGGATAAATATTGGCTAGGAGTAACTAGGTGTTTCAACTATGTTATCTCCATTAACGAATAAAAGTTGTGCTTTCGAATAGACCTAACTGTATAGCTATACTATTTTTTTTTGGGGGGGGTCTATTTGTAGAAATAACAAGAAATATTATCGTGGGATTCACCAATTCCTATATTTTGTAAAAAATAATTCAACATATCCTAAAATAACTAGATATCTATATCAAAAGTGCTCAAATATGAAAACTCTTGGTTTTTTGAAGGTTTGTGACCACTTGATTTACCATGGGATTGACAAGACATATACCAAGTTTGTTTTGCATGAAGAACAACCCTCTAGTTTTGATAAAGTTACATTGAGCACGCGCTCTGCCACTGATGAGGGTCCAATTACTAAAGATGTACAAAATGACATCACAAGAATGGTCAATAACGCATACGGATTGTTAAATGTCAATATCCCAAAGAGTGGACAAGAACTGTGAGATGATGTTAAGTTCTAGTCATCTTATGGAGAAGTTCTTATTGATAAATATCATAGCTTTCTCAAAGATGCCAAAAAACTATTATAACCAAGTTGTACAAAGCACACAAAGCTATCAATGATTGGTAAATTGTATAATCTCAAAGCAAAACATGGTTGGTCAGACAAAAGCTTTGGCAACTTACTAGAGTTGATGAAAGATATATTTTTAATTGATAATACAATTCCATAGTCCACATATTCTATATATAAAATGATGAGGCCATTGGAATTAGATTATGTAATGATACATGCATGCATAAATGACTATATTTTATATTGGAAAGATCATGAAAGGAAGTAAGCTTGCCCAACATATGGTGCATCTCGATAGAAAGTTCACCCTCATTCACAAAAGGTATGCATTAATATTCCTGCAAAGGTGTTGAGGTATTTTCCCATTATATCGAGGTTGAAGAGAATGTATAGGTAAGGTATTTTATTATATTATTAGCTTTATTGTGTTTTTTCTTTCAACATTGTTTTTTTTTTTTTTTTTTAAACATGGTGGAATCGATAGCCACCACAAATCCGGGTAGGCTGTCCAACTTTTATGGCCACCACAATATTTTGTTCTATCCGCCCCGAAAATCACCACATAGATCTTCGTGCAGTCTGCCCCTATAACTGCCATGCCACAATCATTTTAAACCTTTTACGCCGTTGAAATCACCAGGAAAGAGACAAGCGTTCAGTCCGGCGAGGCCCGAGATTTGAACCTTGGACCTCCGCCCACCTTATGGGGTTTGGATGAACCAATTGGTCTACACCTCGGACCTTTTCTTTCAACATTGTTAGACATGACTAAAGTGAGTTGCTTTCTACCTGTAGCTCCATAAATGTTGTGGAGAATATGATATGGTATTCCTAGAATAGGAGTTTAGATGACAATATGTGACATCCAATTGACTCCCCAACATGGAAAACTATAGATTTTAAGTGGAAATATTTCACCGATGATACACATAGTGTATGAATTGCAATGGGAACCAATGATTTCAACCCTTTTGCTAACTTGAGTCCTACTTACAGTTGTTGTACTGTTGTTTTGGTCACTTACAACCTCCCACCATGGATGTGGATGAAGAGGAAACATTCAATGCTCACCTTGTTAATACCTAGCCCCAAGCAATCAGACAATGATATTGATGTTTATCTATAGTCGTTGGTTGATGACTTGCATGAAATATGGACTAAAGGAGGAAAAATATATGATGTATTTTCCAATACTATGTTAAATATGAGAGCAATAATGATGTGGGCCATCCATGACTTTCTTACTTATGAAAACCTTTTAGGATGTATGACAAAGGGAAAGACAAGATGTACAATATGTGAAGAGAATACTTGTGAAGAATATCTTAAATGTAGTAGAAATATCACTTACATTGGCCATAGGAGATTCATTCCTTCATATCATTTGTTTTGTCATCAAAGGACATCTTTCAATGGCAAATAAGAGCTTGATAAACCACCCAAACCTTTAAATGGGATGGAAATACTAAAAACAATACAGGGAATTCCACAAAATTGGGGAAAGAGCAACTCAAATAAAAGGAAATACAACATGAATTAGGATAGCATGTTTTTTCCTATAACAATATGGAAGAATAAATATATATTCTTCAATTTATCGTATTGGGAGGTGTATCGCCCAAATTTTTTGCACCCTTACCTTCAGGCTAAAGGATCCGTACTCGAAAGGGGGGTGAGAAAAGGATGGAACAATACCTCGAATGGAGAGGCCCTTTGAAGGTCGCGCCTCTCGGGGGAGGGGTATAAAGGTGAATTTTCGATGGATGGTGGGGTTCACCAGGAAACTTTGAGTGGCAGTTTCCATGCCTAGGTTGAGAATGGGTTTGATTTGTTTGTTTTATGTTCAATCATTCAGATTCCTAGGTTGGCCAAAATGAAGCTAAGCTATTCTATATGAATATTCTGATTTATATGAAGACATCAGACATAAATGAATCCTAATGTGATTGAATACAGAGAATATATAAAATGGAGAAGAGTACACCTAATTTTTGATGTCTGATGAAGATTCTGAAGCTTGTAGGAGTCCAGATCATCCCGGATATGACAGGATCATCTGTAATTGTATAGAATCATCCCAAATCATAGGAGATCATCCGAGATCACCCAAGATCATCAGCGACCTGATGAATTCATTAGGCGAATTCGTTAAAAACCTGCAATCAAGAAAATAGACACCAAAACCCAAAAATACAATTGCAAGAATGATGCAAAATGATAGAAATAAGAGTATAGATGTTTGAATGATAAATCCAGATATCAAATTAAATGAGATGCACTATTTTGGAAACTTATTTTGAATTTTATCATGCAATTATGCTAAATGAGGTGAACTCCAAGATGCAAAACAGAAGTAAATTAATCTAATGCACCAATAAATAAGGAAAATGAGATAGAGAATGCAAAATCAGGGCTCTGATTGCCCCCAAGCTGAATTGCAGACAAGATCATCTGTAATCGTACAAGATCATCGCTGATCTTGACAAGATCATCTAAAATTGTAGTTGAATCGCCTGCGATGATCCGAGCTACCTTTGGTTGAAACACAATGAAATCCTGCAACAAAACTTGAAAACACAAGTGCGAATGATGGGAGATCATAGCAAAAACTAAAATTGCAAGGAAATAATCAACCAGGTAGCCAAGTAGGGAGTCAGGGGGATAAAATGGAAAAATCCCAGTTTATATAGGATTAGGGGGAGGTTAGGAGGTTGGGGATCATCCCAATCTGGGAGATCCCCAACGTGGGAATCTCCAACCGCGTAGACATGCTTCTGCCCAAGTTGGAGAGGTCGTTGGAATAGAAGCTAATTGCGAAAATTTAGTTTTGGGACGAAATCGTCTGGACATTCTGTTCCAGATGAATTCATCCGATTTGGGACGATATCATTAGATCGACGATGATATCGTCCAACGGTCACAACAACCTCTAAAAATGGCATGAAAAATGAGGTGAGTGGTTAACGAGCGGTTTTGGGGTTAAAATTCAAATTTCTACTTTTTACTAATGGTTTAACTGCGCCAATTTTAGGGTGCTACATTTTTCCCCCTCTTTAGCAAATTTTTTGAAAAAAAATGCGTTAAAGACGAGTTCTTCACGCTTTACGAGAAAGCAAAAATTTATTCCATTTTTTAGATGATGATTCTAGGTCGAATCGTACGACTGTTTGCTATGGTGCCCCCTTCGAGTTTTTACCCAAATCAAACATTTGAGGTAAAAGCGTGGAAAAGCAAAAATTAAAAAAATGTCATTTTTTTGAATAAAAATAAGAAAAATAGGGTAAAACCCTAATTCATTTTTACTGTTCACTTTCACTGTTTTAGAGCTCTGCAGGCGAAATGGTGGAAATGACACACAAATCGACAGAGATCCGATGCGGGTTGCGGGTAAGGATCTAAACCTAGTTTACTATGTTTTTAACTTGATTTACTTGATTTTTGACTTGAATTTTAAGTGTTTTTGGGCGTCGTGGCCATTTTTAGGCCGTCGACGAAATCATCTCTATATTGCCGATTTCGTCTAGGGACGAAATCAGAGAAATAGGGGCGATCCCGTCCAATAAGGGGCGATCCCAAAATTGAAGAAGTGAGACGATTTCGTCCTATTAAGGATGATTTTATCTAAATTTGGTACGATATCATCCAATAATGGGCGATATCAACTTTTATGGGATGATTTGATTTTAATTGATTTTTTTTTTAATGATTATGTACTAATGATTTTTGTTGTTTTATTGCTTATTTTGTAGAGGGGATTGCTAAAGAGTCGAGAGTGGAAATACGGAGGTCTAAGAGATGATTTGGTCACGCTCGATCAGGCCGAGCGAGATATATTGGCAGAGGTAGGACTACAACATGTGGCAGAGATGCCACAAATTCCTACAGACATGGGGCTACTGACAGACCTAGCAGAGAGATGGTATCTAGAGTCGTCCTGTTTCTAGATACCGATGGGGGAGATGACTCCCACTCTAGAGGATGTATGGAGGATCTTGAGGATCCCCATACATGGTCGATTCATGACCCCTTCGACCAATCAGGGCCATGCTATGATGAGATTGTGTGCGGACCCGAGCTTCACCCTGGAGAAGGGCAGAGTGAACATCGAGGCTTTGAGGCGGATGCCTGGGGCATCTCGGTTGACCCGAGTTTTGGCAGGGGTGGTGGGTGGCCTTCTTCTATGCCACTAGAGTAGATGCAGATTACCGTGGCTACTTTCAGATGTGGTCTATGACATGAGAGACCACGGATACAAGTTTGCTTGGGGTAGCTTTGTACTATGCCACTTGTATAGGATCCTTTATGGGGTCGTATACAAGGGGGGTCGATGTCTGGTGCTGACATCGCTTCTACAGGTTTGGTGCTGGGAGCACATTGCGGTGCGGAGGTCGGTAGGGCTTCCACTGATAGGAGTTGACCGGGGAGACCCCGGGTTTTCTATTGGTGGCCCCAAAGAGGGTCATAGTGGCGGATAGATCTGTCGATGTCCCGGAGGTTGCTGGATGACCTCACCCCAGATCGAATCACCTGGAGACCATGGAGAGAGCATCCAGGGTGGGTAGAGGATGGACAGGAGTTGGCTCACATCAGGCGAGTCATATGGTTGAGGATAAAGCGGGGAGAGGTAGAGCTCCACCGCTATGACCAAGTTTTGAGGTAGTTCGGTCTACAGTAGGGGATCCCTACTCTTAGGGATTATGAGTACTCCCGGATTGTGCGGGATAGTACCACACTGAGTGGGGCTCCAGACATGTAGCGGTTTTGGAGTCAGGATGCTGATGATGCCCCCATTCAGCCAATGGATGGGGATGATGCGGGGATAGCAGATGGATATGATGCCTGGTATGTAGGCATCCACCCTCCTCGGATGATGAGGGCACAGGGTCCGATGCACACTATAGTGCAACGAATGGAGAGGCGATGCCAAGCTACCATCGATGCAGCGAGGGGTCATAGAGGGAGGGATCAACGATGGCCTCCTTAAGAGAGATGCCGAAGAGTACCACAGGCTCCAGAGAGATAGCAACAATCGGAGAGGAGGGAGGAGAGGAGAGAGGAGAGGAGATAAAGACTCCCTCCTCAGTAGAGGGATAGGCCACCATCGCCCGATAGGGGCAAGGGTGTCGAGGTGGGGGAGAGCAACGAGATGGCAGCTCTCCAGGCGGAGAATGCCCGCCTACGAGCTCAGGTGCAGACTCTACAGGATGAGGCTACACGGCTCAGGGCTCGAAGCGGAGGGGCAAGCATTCTAGAGCTGGCACGGTCGGTTGCTCAGACCGCATTCTATCAGGGAGTGTACTACCAACTGGTTCCAGAGGGCCAGAGGATACAGTTTCCAACCGGCATTGCGGAGCCGATCAGGATGGGGTCGTCGAGGACATCATCACGATCGACGTCGAGGACCCACGATATAGGACGGGCTTCGATGGGACCACCTCCTCCACCTCAGGGCGGGAGAGGAGATGAGGCTAAGAGCTCGAGGTCTTCTCGAGACTAGATGCACATTGTACATAGACTATTTTTGAGATGATTGAGTATGCCAGGGTATAGATTGTGGCATACCAATCCGTTTTGATATGATGTATATACTTCTTGATATATATATGATGTTCTTTTTGTGATATGACTTGTGCATATGTTTTATGATGCTTTAATATTTTAATTGTTGATTGACTATTCATGTAATTATGTCATTGAAAATATTATAATTTTATGTCATGCTATAAAATTAAATGAAATAATCTGATGTAAACAAACTGGTTGTTGTGGTGTGTTTTGATGAAAATAAAGTGACTTCTAACAATAATTTCAAAGGACATTGTCATTGTTACATGACCATTTCATGGAGTCGCCGCTCGCTAGGTCATCAAGCTAATCCCGGTATGAGAGAAATATTGCTAAAAGTAAAAGGGTGCTTAAGAGACTTTCTTAAGACTTTGTGTTGTGATGATGAAAAATGATGATAGTGATGATTTGTTTTCAGATTTCCATGAAAATATTATGCATGAAATATTAAAAATATGATTTTTGCTAGGCATAAAATTCCTAAGTATGATAGAAATTTGAACAATTCCCTAGGAATTATACCATCGTCGCAAAAAAATGAATGTTGACATAATGAAATGAAATAGGAAAGTTTTCGTTCTTTTTAAAGCACAATTGTGTAACATAATGATTTAAGCCATATGCTTTTATGGATTAAATAAATGGGAAATAAAATTAGAACGATGGTTTGCGCTAGGCATAGAATTTTAGGTATAGACTTATACCATCATCGCGAAATCCAAAGAAGAAATTGATATAATAGTTTTATTGCATAGTTGATTTTTTATTTTGAGATAAACAAAAAATATAAAAATGAGGACTTGCACTAGGCATAAAATTCCAATTTAGGTTTAGGAACTATACCATCGTCGCGAAAGTCAAAAATATATAAATGTGACTTTATTGCTAGATTTTTGAACATGTTTTGCAAGAAAATTTTGGATTTTTGAAAAAAATGTATTTAATTGATTTTACGCTAAGCAGATATTCTCAAGTAAGAAAGTCAAATTATTCCAGAAGATTTGAATAAATATTTTAAATTATCTCAAAGACAAAATTTAGATTTATAAGGAACCCCGTGTGCATACGTGAGTTCATTGCCGATCTTGATCTATCATAATGATACAAAATCTCTCAAACACAAATGTGTGTGCAATTGTAATGTTCATTTACCGATTTTGAGCAAGATAATTTGATACAAGTAATTTGAATTAACCAAATGAGTGTTCGTTGACCATGATTTATATGCATGTAACCGTACCAGACTACTATGTAAGTCGGGTCATCAAGAGCTAGTTGATCCATAAGCGGACATAGGTCTGTACAAAAGAAGGTCGCTAATGTGACAGACATATCACCACGCTAGGAGTTACCCAATGTCAAGCAAGTTGGGCACAAATCACCTGTTATGGGGTTTACCTCACAGTTTTTGAATAATTGAGAATTCCAGGGATTTACGCTCATTCACCCTTATTTTCTTTCAAAGGGGGGGAGGGATTTATTGCTTTTTGCTTTTTCTTTTCTTTTCTTTTTCTATTTTTTTTTTTGTATTTTTTTTTGCTTGACACTGAGATAATGCTGAAATATTGTTGAGATGGTACAAAATGATACTGAAATAATGCTTCTGAATAATTTCTCTTTTTCTCATGATTTTTCTTGATTTTCTTTTTCTTTTTCTTTTTCTTCCTATACTAGGGATACTTGCTCGGATTGGCTGTAGAGCAAGGGATTTTTATTCTGGGCAGGGGTGAGCTTGTCCTTTTGTCAATTCTCAAAGATTCTAGACCATGTGCATGATAGGATAGCAGGGGAAACTTTTCGCTCAAGAGACCACTTCTACTGTGTAGCATCATTTTGAATTTGCAATGAAATCATTTTAATGTGAAAAGGTGTACTTGGTTCAAGTAAATAACAAGATCAGTTCTCTATGCTCAAAACTTTATTTAATTCAACTGTGGACTTCGATATAAGAGAGATTAATAATCATACCAAATAAGATCAAGATATTTATTCATGTGAGTGTGAAAGTGAGGGATTCCAGATAAATGCTAATTTATCCAAAATAACTAAAAATATAATTGCAATACTTCAAGAATTGACAGGTGCAAAATAGAAGATGTTTTTGAGGATTTTGATGATTTTGATTTTTTTATATTTTGATTTTAATTTATGAATTGAGAGAATACATAATATTATTGTTTTTGAAATTTTTATATGAATTACTAATATGAGACAATATGTATAATATATACAGTGACGAAATTACCAAATTTATGCATAATAGCGCTTAAGATGCATAATGTTCATAGGTTCTTTAAGATATTTACCATCTAAGGTAGCTAATCTGTATGCTCCCGATCCAAATTTAGCAGATGATAATATATGGCCCAAGCCGCTTAGGCTCGAATTTGCCTTTAAGGTCTTTAGTTGCATTAGTATTTTTTTTATTTTCTTTTAAGACGAGGTCGTCGATCTCAAAGGATCGATTATGAACTTTCTTGAGATATGCTCGTTTGAGCTTGTTCTAGTAGGCACGAAGATGCTCCAAAGCATTAATGCGCTTCTCATCTAGGAGTTCCAGCTGACTAAATCTACCAGCACGATATTCATCTCCTACTTCAGTATCTTGAAGTAGCAGAGCCAAAGAAGGAACTTCTAGTTCAAAGGGAAAAACAACTTCAACACCATAAACCAAAACAAAAGGTGAAGTGCCCGTGGGAGTATGAATGCTAGTTCGATAAGCCCACAAAGCAGGATATAATTGAATGTGCCAATCACGGCCAGATTTATTGACCAATCTCTTGAGGATTTTAATTAATGTTTTATTAGATGCTTCTGCTTGGCCATTACCCTGAGGATAATAGGGAGTGGACCAACGATGTTGAATTTTATATTTTTGACATAGTTTCTTTACATCTTTGTTTTTGAAACAAGTTCCATTATCCGAGATGAGATTTGCAGGAATTCCGAACCTACAAATAATTTGATTAAGAATAAACTTGGAAACTTGCGTTCCAAGTGCAAGAAGCTAAGGGCATAGCTTCGACCCACTTCGTAAAATACTCGGTGGTGGTTATGATGAATTTGTGTCCATCAGATGACACAGGATTGATTTTTTTGATGATGTCTAAGCCCCATTTTGAAAAGGGCCAAGGAGATGAAATAGCCTCGTAGTTCTTGTGCGAGCGCATGGACAAGGTCAGCGTGTTTCAGGCACTTGTCGCAATGGCGCACGTAATCATGTGCATCATTCTCCATGGTAGGCCAAAAATATCCTATCCTAAGGAGCTTCTTAGCAATGGCGCTACCACTAAAGTGTCCCCCACAAGATCCATCGTGGGCTTCACTCAAAGCTGATCTAGACTCTTCTAGATTCAAACATCTCAATAGGATACCTTCAAAAGATCTCCTATATAACGTATTGCCAATTATTACGAAGCGACTTGCTCGTCTACGTAATAACCGGTGCTGGTTTCTATTAAAACCTTCAGGGAAGGTCCCATTTTGAAGAAAATTGAGGATGTCAGTGTACCAAAGTTCAGGAATAGTTTCATTGATTAGAAACATGTCCAAAGGTTCCAAGCATGATTTAGTTGAAGCGGGTTCCTGGAGTCGACGAATAATGATGGTAGCATATTCGTCATCTAACTCCAAGGGTAAAAGAGATGCAGCTGCGGCCATAGCATCAACCGCACGATTGCTAGTTCTAGGAATAGCTTCCAAGGTAACTTGATCAAATAAAGATATTAATTGTAATACATATGCTTTATATGGGCGCAATTTATCATCTCTGGTCTGATAAACATCGTTAATTTGATTTATAACAAGTTGAGAATCACCAAAAACTAATAGATTTTTAATTTTTAGTGCCAGGGCAGCTCGTAATCCAAGGATTAGAGCCTCATATTCAGCAGTGTTATTAGTACAGGCAAACGTTAATTTAAAGGATAGAGGTATGAGATGTTTCTATGGAGATATCAAAATAATACCTGCACCAGCCCCACTCATGCATCGGGCTCCATCAAAGTATAGGGACCATTGCTCTGAATGATCCGCCTCTAGGTTAAGGCATTCGTCGAGAAACTCAATGACGAGGGGATGGGTGGACTCTAAGGGTGCAACATCTAATTGATCTGCTATGATTTGACCCTTAACAGACTTCTATCCTATAAACGTGAGTTCAAACTCGCTTAGAGCAAGAACCCACTTCGTTGTGCGACCAGATAAATAAGGTCGACTCATGAGATACCGCAAGGGATCGGATTTAGCAATAACGTATGTTTTTTGACTGAGCATATAATGGCGTAGTTTTTGTGTAGAAAATACGACTGCTAGACATAACTTCTCTAATGTTGTGTAGTGGGTTTCATAACTAATTAATGTTTTGCTAATGTAATAATTAGCACGCTCTCTTTTCTCATCATCAAGTTGAGCTAACATAGCTCCTAAAGAAAAATCTGAAGCAAAAATATACAAGATAAATGGGCGATCAGGTTTAGGTGGTGAAAGTACAGGTGGGTTAAGAAGATATTGTTTGAGGAGTTCAAATGCTTCCTTACATTCATCGTCCCAATGGAAAGAGACATCCTTCTTAAGAAGCTTAAGAAAGGGTCCAGTTTTATCCGCCAACTTATCGATGAAGTGACGGATAGCTTGAAGCTTACCTTGTAGACTCCGTAATTCAGATATATTTGTAGGTGCGGGCATATCAGTGATAGCCGTAATCTTGAGAGGGTCAATTTCGATGCCACGTAAAGAAACTATAACCCCCAATAATTTACCTGACTTAACTCCAAATATACATTTGGCTGGATTCAATCGGATAAGATATTCCCTTAACCGATCAAATACTTTTCTCAAGTCATCTAAATGGTCATCTTCTTTAGTAGAACGAGCTATAATGTCATCTACATAATCATGTAGTATATCATGCATCATATCATGAAAGATATAAGTCATGGCTCGTTGATAGGTTGCACCTGCATTCTTCAAACCGAATGGCATCACTTTCCAATAGAAATTCCCCAAGGGGTAATAAAGGTTGTTTTAGCCTGATCTTCAGGAGCTATCCTGATCTGATTATAACCAGAAAATCCATCCATTAAGGATATCATTCCACTCCTAGCAATAAAATCAATGATCCGATCCATATTGGGAAGGGGAAAATCATCTTTAGGGCATGCAGCATTAATATCTCTAAAGTCTGTACAAACCCTAATCTTAGTAGCTTCTTTCTTAGTTACTTGGAACTACATTCGAGATCCATTCAAGCATAATCAATGGCTTGTATAAAAATAACATTCAGGAGTTTTTCTAACTCCCCTTTGACTAGTAAGGCCACTTTAGGATGCATTTTTCTAAGCTTATGCTTAACAGGTTTAGCATCCGGATGCACTACTAGGTGATGCATAACTACAGAAGGGTCTAAACCTGGCATATCTTCATATGTCCAAGCAAAAACATCTTCATATTCTTTAAGAAATGCAATGTATTTATCCTATTTTTCTTGACTCAATTCTGATCCAATGTTGATTATGTGAGGGTTATCGTTGGTTCCAATGTTAATTTTTATGACATTTTCTACTTCCATGTGTAGATCTCTCTCAAAATTAGGTGGGGCGGGTGAAACGCCCAATTCTTGTAATTCTTCCAAGGTTAGCTTGGATAATTCATCTTGAGGAGTCGTGGCCTCAAGCTCGGATATACTAGGTATAGAGCCATCAAAATAAAATCCATTATGTAATAATTCCTCAACGGAGACATCGTGAAAGATATCTCCCTCCAACTCATCGTCGGATTCAACGATCATCTCAGGATAAGCTATAGATAGCATATTACATGTGAATGTCTTATTCGTTAAATGCAAAGCATCATGTTCATCTAAATAATCTTGGTAACATATAAGATGGTCATCATCCTCAAATGGGAATGGCTGACCCTTACTAGAAAATAGGCCCACACCACATCGGGCGGGCCATGCTTCTACCTCAAAAGGTTCTTTCATACCATTCTGGAAAGGTCCCAAACCTTTCCCTTTATATCCCAATTTAAGCATTATAGGTTTGGCTTTAATATACTCATTAGTAAAATAACATCGAGCATATCCATCATAATGAGTTCTGATGTTTCTAGGTATTCTACCCCAGTCATATCCCTTATAAATAAAGGCACAACTCCCGACTTGGTAAATACTTCCCATAGGCCGTGGGAGGCCCAAGGTACGAGGAGATGGTGGCAAATTATTTAAAATAAGGGAATCTTGCATAGAAGCATTCGTTTCTTCTGATATAAGAATTTTAGATAGATCGGGTAAGAGCTCGTCAGTAAGAGCATAAGAGGTAGAAGGAACATTCCCTACATCTTTCGATGCAGAAAATATGAATTTGGTGGATGTAGACGGTGTAGAGGTGTCGATAGATGGGTCTATTACAGGTATGGAAGTTATAGGAGTAGAACAAGAGACATTGGTTGTGGGATTAGGATCTTTCTTAGGTCCTAATGTGGTTTGTTCAGAAGATGGTTGAGCTATATGTGGAGGTGCAACTGATGGAGAAGAAGTAGATGACGTTGTGGGTGTGAGTTTCACACGTTTAGATGGATAATGAGAATTAGGATGTGTGGATGACAGAGTGGGGCAAAATTGAACTCCAATAGGTTCTGCCAAAGCACACATATCAAAGGGTCTTGGATCACCATGAATGGTAACCAACTGATTCTTAAATTCGAACTTAACACATTGATGTAAAGTTGAGGGAACAGCTCGCATCGCGTTGATCCAAGGATGACCCAAGAGTATATTGTACGATGCAGGGCAATGTACAATAAACACAGTCGTATCCAAGGTTCTTGGACCAACCTGCAATGGAATGGTAATAACTCCACATGTTTCTTGTGTTTCATCATTGAAAGATTTTATGATCATATCAGTTCTTTTCATTTCATCACTTCTAAACCCAAATATTTGGTAGAAGTCAAAAGTGCAGATATTTAAAGATGAACCATTATCAATCAAAACTCGTTTGACCGCTACATCTCCAATTAAGGCAGTAATATACAAGGGGTTATCTTTATGTAAACTATGTTGAGGTATGTCTCTATCCCGAAAGTCAATACAATCAACTTCACGAGTTATTATAGTATCGGCCATGGCTTCAAGTTGAATGTCTTGTGGTACCATCATCTGACTTAATGTGAGCATTAATTCATCTCTATGTGTAGGAGAAGATCTTAAAAGGTCCAAGAGAGAAATTCTAGCTATAATATTTGATAATTGTTCATTAATATTATAAGGAGGTTTAGGTTGAACATTAGGTGAATGATTCCCTTTATTAGGAACCTTCAAAACAAATGGAGCTGATCCACCATTCTGAATTTGATCTTGTTGAGAATTTTGAGCCTGTTGTCTAGTAACAGCTCTGATGGTACCCACAATATTATTCTACGGATGATGAATGGGTCTTGGTCTAGCATTTATAGCTAGCTCATTAGAAAGTAATCGATGAGACGATGGTCTAGTAGTGACTCTTCTTGGAAATGGCTCTTCTGGAACCATATAACTTGTGATAGGGTGAATAGGATCTGATTCATCTTTAGAACTATTCGATTGATTTGATGTGATTTCCATATCACTCTCAGTCTCGTATTCTGTATCACTAAGATCAGGTATCCGAATATTATATAGAGGCCTGGTTGTAACCACGGATAAAGTTGTGTCAAATATTTCCAGATCATGAACAGGTAAATTCCCACTAATAGTTCCTACATATCGGGCAAGAGGAGGGACATTATGATGTTCAACTTGATTAGCCACCTCCTTACCATGTTTTGGTAAGGGATGTTGAAATATGTCCAATGACTAATTGGCATTCTGATTATGGTTTTGTGGGGTGTTATTTTGAACATTATTAGGAGGATTTTTATTAGGTTGAAAGGCTTGCACCTCCATCTCATTGTTATCAATCAAGTCCTGTATTTTATGTTTTAATATTGCTATTATGCAAAGTGTTGGTAGGAAGAGTATTATGAAGGGGATTTGTAATAGTATTATGTTGTACCTTAGATTGTTGGTAATTGGTGTTCGGTTTTGTTTTGGGTTTTTGTTGATTTGAGGTATGTTGATCAAGAGCTTGGCAAAATAGAGCAATAAATGATGGTTTCTTTTATGTGAGAATGACCCTAGGCTTGTTAATAGGCACTTTAGATCGTTGGGTAACCTGTTGTTGTTGCATGCTCTGGATCGTAGCTACTATATCCAAATTGGATGGTCCATCTTGATCACTCTCTTGTTCAATAAAGGACAAGGGATTAGTGCGTGTTTGAAATACTTCTTCTAGAGTTGCTTGAGTGTCACTAATTCGATCCTTGTCCATATGGGTTGCTCTATTAAAAACACCAATATTAGTGTTAATGAACTTCCAAAATTGTTCCATGTTCTCAAAAGTGATAGCTCCTCCTAGAGACATTTTAGGGGATGAGGATCCTTCCTCTCTAATAGTTTCTTCTTGTTCATTTCCTACAGCAAGCTCTTCTTCTTGTTGGTCTAGGGTTTCTTCTTCCTGAACTTGGTCCTCAGGAGGGACATTTTGGTCAGTTAATGGTCTTCCTAACCAATCTTCATCTTCTTCGGTTTGTTTTCCATTCCTAAGTCTAGGCATTGTGCTAAACTTAGGTTTTAGCAAAAAAATAAAAAAAAAAAATATATATATATATATATATATATATATATATATATGCGATAGGGTTGAGAGGTATATATTTTAACTATATACCTACTATAATACTTTAAAAGGAAATGTTTTGTTGTTTTTTTTTTTTGTGTGATTTTATTATATTATTATTTTGCGAGAATAAAAATAACAAACAACATGCTAGTTGTAAGAAACAATAGTAGAAAGAATCACTTAGCTTTCTATGAATAGTTTATGGATATCATTGATAGGGTCAAGTTCATCGGGAGTCATGAAATGCTCCTCTTCAAATTGGAAGTTGTTTTTCAAGAACTTGACAAAGTGTGCTATGGTAATATGATCTATTTCAGACTCTGACATGTAAAAATAAAGTTCATGGCAATACTCTCGATACAACACAACTCTAGGAACTCTATTCCATCTCTTTCTATCCGTAAGAACGACTTCTTGATCCTCTACACGAGATAGAAATTTATGTACTACAACTGCGTTCTCAAGGTATTCCTCAAAGGTGTATAATTCAGAAGACACAAGTGCTCTTTTATCGGCTAACCACCTATGGCAAGCTCTCTGAAGTTCATGATACAAAGTCACCTGATCAGGATCCAGGATTCTATCTAGGACAAACCTCTTAATTTGCCTAAGTTCTGCAGATCTAGATTCAATAATACCCAATCTCCTATCAAGTTCGTCCCACAAAGGTTGGGCTCTATATGTTTGAGGTACTCTAAGCACAGAAGTAATCTCTATGGCCATTAATTGATTTTCAACATTTATGGAGACAACTCGTCTTCTATTATAATCTACCATCTAAGTATGATATGCAAATTTAACAGCTTTCTAATGATTCTAGATGTTCTTAATAATGTGTTTTTTTTTTTTGGATTGTTTTCAAAAGGTGTTTTTAGTTTCACGTCGGGTTCACCAAAATGTATCGCCCAAATTTTTCGCACCCTTACCTTCAGGCTAAAGGATCCATACCCGAAAGGGGGTGAGAAAAGGATGGAACAATACCTCGGACGGAGAGGCCCTTTGAAGGTCGCGCCTCTCAGGGGAGGGGTATAAAGGTGAATTTTCGATGGATGGTGGGGTTCACCAGGAAACTTTGAGTGGCAGTTTCCACACCTAGGTTGAGAATGGGTTTGATTTGTTCGTTTTATGTTCAATCATTCAGATTCCTAGGTTGGCCAAAATGAAGCTAAGCTATTCTATATGAATATTCTGATTTATATGAAGACAACAGACATAAATGAATCCTAATATGATTGAATACAGAGAATATATAAAATGGAGAAGAGTACACCTGATTTTTTATGTTTGATGAAGATTCTGAAGCTTGTAGGAGTCCAGATCATCCCGGATATGACAAGATCGTTTGTAATTGTACAGAATCATCCCAAATCATAGGAGATCATCCGAGATCACCCAAGATCATCAGTGACCTGACGAATTCATCAAGAAAATTCGTCAGAAACCTGCAATCAAGAAAATAGACACCAAAACCCAAAAATACAATTGCAAGAATGATGCAAAATGATAGAAATAAGAGTATAGATGTTTGAATGATAAATCCAGATATCAAATTAAATGAGATGCACTATTTTGGAAACTTATTTTGAATTTTATCATGCAATTATGCTAAATGAGGTGAACTCCAAGATGCAAAACAGAAGTAAATTAATCTAATGCATCAATAAATAAGGAAAATGAGATAGAGAATGCAAACTCAGGGCTCTGATTGCCCCCAAGCTGAATTGCAGACCAGATCATCTGTAATCGTACAAGATCATCATCGATCTTGACAAGATCATCTAAAATTGTAGTTGAATCGCCTACGATGATCCGAGCTACCTCCGACTGAAACATAGTGAAATCCTGCAACAAAACTTGAAAACACAAGTGCGAATGATGGGAGATCACAACAAAAACAAAATGAGGAAATAATCAGAGGAAGGGTCAGGGAGTCAAGGGGATAAACTGAGAAAATCCCAGTTTATATAGGATTAGGGGGAGGTTAGGAGGTTGGGGATCATCCCAATCTGGGAGATCCCCAATGTGGGAATCTCCAATCGCGTAGACACGCTTCTGCCCAAGTTGGAGAGGTCGTTGGAACAGAAGCTAATTGCGAAAATTTAGTTTTGGGACGAAATCGTCTGGACGTTCTGTTCCAGATGAATTCGTCCGATTTGGGACGATATCGTCAGATCAATGACGATATCATCCAACGGTCACAACAACCTCTAAAAATGGCATGAAAAATGAGGTGAGTAGTTAACGAGCGGTTTCGGGGTTAAAATTCAAATTTCTACTTTTTACTGATGGTTTAACTATGCCAATTTTAGGGTGCTACAGGAGGTACAACATGTAACTTTTTTTTGTATTTTTTTATATCTCTCAATATCGAGTAATTTTTTTTTTATGTTGTTATTTATGAAAAACATCTTCTAGTTTGTTACAACTTGGATGTGAATTATGTGGAGAAAAATATCTATGAAAGCCTATTTGGAACACTACTAGGCATCAATGAAAATTCAAAGTATGGAAAAAACTACTATGAGTATTTAAAAAATATGCATATCAAAAACACATTATGTCCAGTAATGGATGGAAACAAGACATATATTCCACCAACACCCAACAATATATCAAATGTTGAGAAAGAAAGGTTATGTCGTACACTATACAATATGAAAGTACCGAATGGAATAAGTTTGAATATTATAAAACATGTCTCTATGAAATAACTTAAGATCCAAGGCCTAAAACCACATGACTAACGTGTTCTCATGCAACAAATTATTTCAGTAGCACTAAAATATTTGCTTGATAATCCAGTGTGAAAAACTATTTGTCGGTTGTGCATGTTTTAAAGGGATATATGTGCTAAAGTGGTGGATCCCATAAAAATAGAGAAATTATCAATAGAGGTTGTGGAGATGTTATGTTTGCTTGAAAAGACTTTCTCCCTTCATTTTTTGATATCACAATGCACCTAACTATTCACTTGGTACGAGAGGTACGTCTATGTGGACCTGTACAATATCGATGGATGTACCATTTCAAGAGATTTGTATGCATTCATCAGTTTCATAAACCATAATTTTTATAATTTTTGTAGTGTCTCATCTAATTAAAAATTTTTGTTTCCTTTCTTAGAATTATGAATATTTTTAAGGGCTATGTAAATAACTGATCTAGGCTCAAAGGTCGTATTGTCAAAAATTCTCTTGTCGATGAATCAATTTCATTTTGTGCAGACTACATGAGGGATACATAAGTAATTGGCGATAACCTTGGTTGCAATGAGGTATGGAGTGATGAGGAAGAAGAAACTATAATTGATGGAAGGCCTTTGTCCAGTGGCAAAGACTTTGATTTGGATAAATTTTCTTACGAGCAAGTTCATTGATGCATTCTCTTAAACATGGATGAATTTTAGCCTTGGGTAGAGTAAGTAGATATTTATTTGTTGTTGTAATATATATATGGTAGAATAAAAATTAGATCCAATTAAGCTTGAAAAACTTTGGACCAAATTAGGAAGCACCTAGAGAGTATCAATGAATACAACCCCCGTGTAGTGAGAGATTATGGGGTGTTGCAAAATGTCCATAATCAGACATTCATCACTTGGCTACGAGATCGGGTTATTGTTTGCTCTCTTAAATAGGATCTTTGATATTTATACTAATTATCATGTACTAAAAATCATGTAATGTTATGCAATTATATTTAAACTATTCTTCTTTGTTTTAGTTTAAAGGAGATGGAATGCAACATAATGACAACTCCAACATAATAAAATGGTTGGCACATGGTCCAAGGAAAGTTACAACCAAACATTTGGGCTATTTGGTCAATAGTTATAGATTTCATATCAAATACAAAGAGGGCCAAAGAACAACTCAAAACAATGATGTGTGTTTCGATGCTACTACTTTGTGCAGAGCAAGCACAAAAGATACAAACTTGATGCTTCAAATAGTCACATATTAAGGTGTTATTAGGGAAATAATCTTGTTAGATTACTATAATTTTTGATACCCCCTATTCAAATGTGACTGGGTGAATGTTCTTGATATGAGGAATGGATGTAGAAAGGACGAAATGGGCTTCACACTGGTCAAAATGAACATATTACTTGGCCAAGATAGACTAAAATATGATCCATTTATCCTAGCATTGTAATCCGAAAAATTCTTTAATGTAAATGATCCGCTTGATACTAGCCGGTATGTGGTTCTCACATCACCTCCAAGAGGAATCAAATATATTGAAGCATACAAGGTAAAAAATGTCAATGTCTCTAGAGCAACATATTTTGTTGGACCTAAAAATGCACAAGATGAAAATGTAAATGATGGTAATATTCAAAAGTAGTTATAATTAATGAAAATAATTAACTAGTGTTGTTAGACATTTTTTGTTCTATTTTCAGAAAATGCTAGTAGATAATCAATGGGCAGCCAAACTAGGAGTGATGCAAGTAGGTATCTTGAGAATGAGGTTTGCCAATTAGATACAAGAAGGTAATTTGGTAAAAAAAAAAAAGAGAGAATACAAGTGTTGCTAGGGCATTAGGATTAAAAGTCTAATCATGCATGCATGTTGTAATGTGTTGAAATGAAGGTATATTGTGTTGAGTGGGTGTTAGTTATAAAATTGATATTTCATGTTTGACTCTTAGTCCTAGTCCTTAGAAGGAGTACTTGATTTGCATAGATAGATATTTATGTATCTGGCGGAAGTCTCAAGATAATCTCTCTCCTCATATATGATGTTTGGGGTGGGTAGGGATGTTTAAACATCTTCCCATTATATGGAGCGCTCAGGTTATCCATTCACTTATATTTGTAAATAAGAATTGCACTTGAAATAAGAATTTTCCATTTACATATATAATCATAACTAATTTCTTTCTTTCTTGCTTTTGTACATGTAAGAGGTGCAATAAATCATTGTTGTTTACAAATAATAACTTGGTTTTAATCCAACAATCTAAGAGAAAAAATTCCATATATTATTCAAAATAAATGGTGTGTAATGCTAAGCTTGAACATTTTAAATTCATTTATTAACTAATGTTGTTTTATAATGAAGAAAGAGAACATATCATTATAATGGCTTTCTCACTGCCTTGTTTGAGATGAGAAACATGTTAGTTAAATGATTACTAGCTCCTTCTTTCATTGAAAATAATATTTTCCTAATCCTTCATTCTATTGAGTTTTAGGGTAATCAACTTAAATGCTTATTGGATTATTTTGATTGATTTTTATCAACTCTTCAATTTTTGAATGGTCTCGAGAAAAATGGAAAAGTATATACATTTTTATAGCCATATTTTTAACTAACTGGAAGGGCTTTTGTGAATAAGTAGTTTTTAAAATATTCTTTAACTTGATTCAACAATGTTCAGTTTTAGAAATTTATATGGAAAATATTATAGTTTGTGTACTTAACCTTATCTAGGAATAAGACTGTCAAATTTTGCCAAGTTTTATGTTCCTTAGATATTGCTAGGTTGATAGAGTCATAGTTTTATTTAACAATAAAATTTACAACTTCTTTTCAGCCATACTTCTAACTCACTCTATCCAATATGTGCAAGGTATTGAGTCTACATAAGATATTGGTTTCCTCCACTATGTAGGGATACTAGTACCATTTGCTTTGAAACTACAAAAAGTATCCAAGGCTAGGTCCAAAAAGGAACATTAGCATATAACTACATCTTATCTAGTTTAAATTTGAAGCAACTTCACTTTCCTTGGTGCTAAGACTATTGTTTACCAAAATAGTCTAAGATCAAGCAAGAAGTGACATGATTGAATATTGTTGTAATACCTGTACCATTAGTTCCTTATGTTTCATTTGTATCAAAGTAAGTCATCAGTATATTTCATTTGATTAATATGACCACTAAAAGGATATTTTTGTTTTCATATTTTTTTTGATAATGCAAGGAATGATTAGAATTTATGATTTTGAGAACAGACCAAATAATTGGAAAAGGTATTGATTTTTGTCTTTGTTTTTGTTTATGATTATATCAAATTTCTATTTATTTCTTGCACAATTTCAACCAACTTAATATGGTGATTTGATAATTTGGTTAACACAATGATTGAGTGAAAAACTAGTAGTTCAGAGGCAAGGTGTATTGTAACTATATTATTGAGTATTAAGAGAAGTCATCATCCAATATGAATATCACCTATTAAACTGATAAATATTGTGACACTGCAAAAAATGAGCACATTTGAAAAGTAACTTCAATTGTTTCTAATATGATATGAAATTAAGATGTGATTTATGAACACAAAAATGTTATTAGAAAATACTTTGCTTTTATGCATTGCTTTAGCAATTTTTTTTTTATTAGATGGACGAAGGATTTTTTATAGGATATCAAAATATTGTACAAAAGAGACTAAGCCCCACCCAAAAAGAGGGAGCCAAAATTACCTACTTATAGTAATAATCAAGGTCCATTCAAAGGAGTTACCCCTTCCAAAGCCATACCAATACATAGGTAAGACCATACATAATTTAAAACTTAAAACAAATTGAAACCAAATCAGGATGTCACAGATAACCAACTGAACACAGATCAATAGCAGGACTTGAAACACAAACTGAGCCATGCACCAATCCCATTATCCCCCATGAGGTTATTGCTTTCCTAGGACTTCCAACCCATCAGGGCAAGAATTTCTTTCACATTGGATATTGTAGCTTGTAGGGAGGAAATAGTAGCTTGGAGATATGAAATTTGGTGCAAAAAACTAAAAACAAAAAGCACTCCCAAGTTTTATAGCCAAGCCATCAACAACTCGACCAGAGTGGAGAAAAGGCTAATTTTGTATGAGGTCATTATTGATAGAAGCAATATACACTAGAAAATTATCAGGCCACACCACTAAACCATTCTGAATAACTCCTTTGTTAACCAATAGATCAGTTGCTCGATTATCTTTCATGTATGTATGCTTAAACTAAACATATTCCATATTTTGTATGTATCTATGAACTTATAGAAGAAGATTTGAAATATTCTAGGTAGGATATTGAGTCCCTCTTTCCATATTTATAATATTAAGGGAATCCCCTACAATGATTATTTTCCTGCAACTTACAAAATCCAATAGAGAAACTCCTTGGAATAGGGCCCTGGCTTCGGTGAAGTGACTGGTTTGATGGCCCAGATTATTAGCAAAGGCTAAAATTATCAAGACATAATGGTTCCTTACAATCCCTCCAATACTTGCAGGACCTAGATTCCCTTTATGTGCATCATCAAATTTCAAATTCAACCAACCAATTAGAGGTGGCTCCCACTTAACCCTAGCTCTATCCAGAAGCACAATATGTATTACTAGTTGAGGATTAGAATTAAATCCAAGAGATCTCTCCATTGATCATTCCTACTCTACAATCACAACATTCATATTTAGGGTTCTAATGTTCTCCATGAAAAAAAATAACCTACAAAGCCATAGATTTAGTCAAATGAGCAACAAAATTAAACGTCCTTAATTTTATTTCCTTCCAAATCTACTACCAGATATGAGAAAGGCTGAATTTCCAAAACCAGTAATGGTGGAGAGATAGGAAGGGAGAAACCCATTGGGTCAGCACATCGTCTAGGCTATTAGAAAATACCCATTGGATGTTCAAATATGTTTTTCAATATGTGTATTGTTCATTGTTGGAATTTGATATATTTGCATGTATTAAATTAATCTATGATCAAAGATTATTATCATGTGAATATTACAGTATTTTTCAAATATATTTTTAGAGGAAAATTGTAACTATATGTTTTTAGAAAGCAAATTGTTCATTGTTGAAGTTTGATATATTTACATGTATTGAATTGATTTATGATCTAGAGATTATTATCTTTTGAATATTATAGGATTTTGTTAATATTTTCTAAGAGTAAAACTATATATTTTGACTATTAGAGTATTTTTTTAATATTTTTTTAGAGTAAAACTATAACTATATGTATTTGGAAAGTAACAAGTTATACAGTTCTATCATCACGAATCATTTCTAGCTAGTAGATATAACAATATTTTTATATTCTTTCATCCTCAGCATTTGAGGAACAAGAACAAATTAAATTTTTACATATATATTTTTGAAATTAATGGTTTATTATGGGAAATCCCCTATTGGTTTTTGCTTGCTCTTTGCTCTTATACACTACACATATAGACATAGTTATAGCACATGAATTTTGAAGTTTGATACAGATACAATTATAGGCATAGTTGCTCTTTGCTCTTATACACCACAGATACAATTGCTCTTTGCTCTTATACACTATAGAAAGTAAATTGTTCATTGTTGAAGTTTGATATATTTACGACAAAACTATTTATTTTCCTTGGAATTATAATAAATCCCTCTCCTTTATTTGCTTGGTTGAATAGGATGTCTTCTTTCTTTTATTTTAGCTAGACTATACTTATTTTTTTTATTAAGTAAGAGGACTCATAATAGAAGGATGATTTTAGTAATCTCATCTCCAAAGGATATGTATACATAGATAAATCGAATACAAGCTATTTGGAGAAATAAACTAATGAAATTCAATCAGTGTTTACAAAGTATCATGAGTGTTACAAGGTTGTTCAGTAATCCTTTATGTGCTTTTACTTGATAAATATATCACTCCATCATTTGCGCCATAGGCTATATATTAATGTTATGACCACACATCACTTGTACTCAATCTATTACCCACATCTTCATTTGTTGATGCACAACCATGCAACCAAAATTTATAAAAAAACTACAAACAACCATTATGACACTCGAACATATAACCAATGTTGTTAATGATATTCTATGGATGACCATTGTATTTTAACAACAGATAAAGCTAATCACGTTGAATGCATATCCGCATTCCCAATGGTAGAGGGTGAATGTGTTGAATTGATTTATGATCCGAAGATTATTATGTTTTGAATATTACAGGATTTTGTTAATATTTTCTTAGAGTAAAATTATATCTTTTGAATATTAGAGTATTTTGTTAATATTTTATTAGAGTAAAATTGTAACTATATGTATTTGGAAAGTAACAAGTTATACAGTTCTATCATCACGAATTGTTTCTAGCTAGTAGATATAACAATATTTTTGTATTCTTTCATCCTCAGCATTGGAGGAATGAGAATAGATTAAATTTTCACATATATATTTTTTGAAATTAGTGGTTTAGTATGGGACATCCCCTATTGGTTTTCAGTTTCTTTTTGTTCTTATACACTACAGATATAGGCATAGTTATAACACATGAAAAGGAGTTGCTATTTGCTCTTATACACTATAGATATAGGCATAGTTATAGCACATGAAAAGGAAACAACAAGAGCTAGAATTATTGTTTTACTCTTTGGAGTGGGCATTGTTTCCAAAGCTTCCAAAGCTCAACTTTGTTTTTCCTGCATCCTTTATATTATTTTTTTAGGTGAGGCCCTAAGAGGGTAGGGCTAAGAGGTCAGTTTATAACTGCCCTCTTAGGGATAAGAGTGTTGGACATTGATTGTTTGGTTAGCATATTTGTATTCCTACGTAGCTAAAGATTGGTTAGCATATTGTTTGTTCTAGGTTGAGAGCATATAGGGAGTAGTTAGATCAAGTCTATGTTTAGATTAAGCACATAATGGCAGATTGATTTTACATAAAATATTGGAGCTTCAACTATGTTGAGCTCAAATTAGGTTTATACCATCCTATAAATTGTAATCGGTGTTTGCAAATCATATTAAATGAATTCAAATTTCATTGTGGTATCAGAGCACGAGGGATATACTCCATTTCTTTTGGATTACCCATATCTTGAGAGTTCAATCGAGGGAGAAAGGAGCTAAGTGGTTCGAGTGATTGTGTTGGAGGCTACGAATAAGAATACTGCAGTATTATTGATAGTACACTAATTGAATCTACAAGAGGACGAAGCATTGTTTTGATCCGTGTGTCATTTATTTGCGATCTGTGTGAAGTAAATGCGAGCTTGGATGCAGCCTTCACAAAGGTGATGAGAGTAATCTCTAGTCAGGAAATAAATACTTCATGTTAATTGAAGATTTGCCTTCGGTTGCTTTACCTTGTGTTTGATCTTCGGTAACGAAGTATATAGACGTTGTGGAGAGAACCGTCTGTGATTTACGTTGAAAAAGATTATTAATTTTTTTGTATGCTTCTTTAGACTGTGCACAACTGATTGGAAAATCATTTGGCGTGATTGGAGTAATTTAGCAATAATTTAGAATCACACAGAGTTTATACGAGTTTGGCTCATTCGTGGAAACACACTCACGCATATTTTCCATGAAATTTGTGAAGAAAGAATGCAATTTTGTGTTTGAAAAGAATGCAATTTATCTGATGTGTGTTATAGACTACGTTATTTTGTGGATATTTTTTTGCTAACAAAGGATGTCACACACCGAAAGGAAAACGTCTCTTCCAGCGAAAGACGTAGAGATTGTTACTGTGAAAACCATCATTTGTTGTAGCCTATTACCGTGCAAGAGGATGTGATTCGTTCATTTGGTAGGAGGATGTGATTTTTTTTACAGCAAGGAAGGTTGATTTGTTGGTGAGCGCACAGCAGGAAGAGGCTAAAATCCAATGTGTCGTCAAACTATGTTATGAGCCTGCACTTTACTACAGTAGAACTATTATGGAGAAACATGTTTGCGAGTGTTATCGAGGATGTTGGCATTGAAAGATATGACTCATCCAAGATGTCATTCGAGATGCTGGAGAAGCGTGGAGAAGACTAGTAAACTGCTAACACAGTAAGGAAACACGTTTGGTGAAGCCTATAGAATCGATGAATGCAGTAAGGAATGCTGAAAATCGTTTGTAATAGTCAAGACACAGTCAAACTTGCGATGTTTGTGATAGTCACAGACCTACAACAGTCAAGAAGACGATCAATAAGAATCATGAGCTGAAGTGGAGGTACCGTGTGTTGTTACTCAAGAAGACGGTCTAGGGTGTTGACGACCCAAAAGGATTAGTTAAATGCTGCCACACTGTGTGGTAAGGGGCACACGAGAAGGAATCATACATTATTGAAAGGTAAACTTTTATTTTGTAAATGCTATTAAATTTTTATCAAATTATTTAATAATTTAATATTGTTTTGATTAAAATCATTTTTTTTTAAATTCATGATTTTTTAGTCAAAATTATTTTATTATTACTTAATTATTGATAAAACTTTAATTTTGCAAAATTAAAGAGTTTAAACCAAGAGGGAGTTAACTTTGTTTAAAGATCTCATTTTTTTAAGTTAGCAATGGCTACTAACAATAATCTTCCTATCCATGAATTCAACGACCTAGATTATGAGTATTGGTATATGAAGATAAAGACCTTACTCATAGGCAAAGGGCTATGGGATATAGTCGAAGAAGGCTAAACTGAACCTTATGATTGGACAACCTTGAGTGCATTAGATAAAACCAACAAGGATACACAAAAGAAGAATTATTTTGCCCTCTACCATCTCCAAGAAGCCTTGGATAAAAGCATCTTTCCAAGGATTTCTTCATGTACATCAGCCCAAGACGCATGGGATGCCTTGAAAGATAGCTATAAAGGAAGTGATCAAGTGAAGAAAGTGAGGCTTCAAACATTGAAGAGAGATTTTGAAAATTCTCAAAATGCAAAATGATGAAAGTGTAGGTGATTATTGTGTTAGAGTGAAAGCCATTGTAAACAAAATGCAAACCCTTGGAGAAGACATCAAAACTGAAGTAGTTGTGAAGAAAGTGTTGAGAACACTTCATAAATGAAATCATATTGCAATCATTATTGAGGAGTCTAAAGATTTGTCTACTCTAATTTTTTATGCTCTTATTGGTTCTTTGATGTCTCATGAAGAGACACTATAGGGTTCTACATTAACAAGCTATGGAGGTGATGACAAAGCATTCATATCCAAGGAGGGTGAGACTCAAGAAAGAGGAAGAGCAAGAGGAAGAATTAAATCAAGAGATGGCAACCAAGGAAGGGGAAGATGAGGTGACAAATCAAAGAAATATTTTTACAATTGTGGTAAGCTTGGTCATTTTGCTAAATATTGTTGGTCCAAGACTTCTCAATATGGGAGAGGTCAATATAAAAACTATGGAGAAGAGGAAGGAACTTCAAATTTATTCCTTACCTATGGAAAATCAGACCAAAATATGAATGAAACTTAGATTTTGGATATTGGTTGTTCCAATCATATGAGTGGCAAAGAAGAGTTATTTGCTACAATGGATTCCACCTACAAATCAAAGATCAAATTAGGAGATGACAAGGCAATACAATTTGAAGGCATGAGAGCCACAAAAGTTCCAACTAAAGAAGACAAAAATAAGATAAACAACATCTATTACACCCCCAAACTCCAACATAATTTGCATGGTGTTGGAAAAATCATGGAAAATAACTATAGGTTTGTTTTTGAAGATGGAAAATGTGTAATTTTTGACAAAAAAATTGTAATAGAGTTGTTACACAAGCACCTATGACAAAGAATAGGTTTTTTCCTCTTAATTTTTGGGAACAAGGAGGTGCCCAACTTGCTAATGTGGCCATAGAAAATCCAAGTGTGCTTTGGCACTTGAGATATGGTCATATTAACTTTGGAAGCTTGAAGTTGTTGACTTCACAAGCTATGGTATGTGGATTGCCAAAAGTTGAAGAGAACAAAGAGGTGTGTGAAGGATGTGTTTTGGAAGAACACTTAAGAATAAAGTTTCGAAGAGGAAAAGCATGGAGAGAAATCCATTCGTTATAATTAGTACATTCAGATATTTGTGGTCCTATGAATACCAAAATCTTGGGTAAAAATTCTTACTTTCTCACTTTCATTTATGATTTCTCTAGAATGTGTTGGATTTATTTTTTGAAAACTAAATATGAAGCTTTTGAATGTTTCAAGGATTTCAAAAATAATGTAGAGAATCAAAGTGAGTATGTTGTAAAGAGATTAAGTACTGATAGAGGAGGGGAGATTTTTTCAAATGCATTTCTAAAATATTGTAAATATTGTGGTATCAAAAGGCAATTCGCCACTGCCTATACCCCACAACAAAATGGTGTGGCTGAAATAAAGAACCGCGCTATTCTAGAAATGGCTAGATCAATGCTTTAAAAGAGGAGGGTGGTTTAAAATTACCCTCTTAGGATCTAAGAGGGTATTTTTAAACTATGCTTTGTGTTGTGTTGTTGTGTTGTGCAGAGAATACTAGAAGGAGCTACCTGAGGTGTATCCCATGTTGAGTCGAAGCCAACTTTGGTTGCATGTAGTACCAAACGAGGCGTAGTTTCACTAACCTATAATCCTACCCTTGATATATATGGTAATAGAGCCAAGTTTTGGAAGGCTTGGTCACCAAGCTCAACCTAGTTGGTATCAATGTACCAACCATTTAGGAATATTGTGTTGCCATACTGGAAGACATTGTAGTTTCTCTAGCTAGTGAGAGCTATGAGAAAATTAATGTACGAAGAAGAGGGTCATCGTGCATGATAAATAAAGGATCTTTGGATGTTAGAAAGAGGATATCACAATGCAGGTTACTTGCAATATCCTTGGGAAGCCCCATGTACTTGCTTACTACAATGATATTGTTGTGAACTCCCATATCAAGTGAATGAGAACTTGGTGAGACAGGTGAGCTTGGACTAAATCATCTGTTGGGATCCAACAAGTACAAAGTGTGAATGATTTTAGACCTAGATGGTCTGGTTGTGAGTATTGTATTTATCATTAATAGTTCCTTTTCATTGTACCTGAGCAAATTTTATCTTTGTGCATTCACATAATTGTGACCATCATTGTATTGAAGATTGTCAACACCCCCTGAAAAGAAGTTTGATCGTATTCTGCCTTTGCCAAACATAATTGTTGGTTGTCATTAGCAAGTTTGAAAGTGCTTGTTGTTTTTCTTAGCGTGGTCCTTGATGCACTATAGTAAAGGAAAGTGTTGAGAATGTAATTATCTTAATCTTGTTCACCATGAGATTGACTATGTGTGGGTTCTTGTGAACAACATCGAGGTGCTTTGTTACCAAGGAAATATGGCAAATGAAGGGACTGTTGTCGTGATTTTTTATGTCCTTAAAATTTGGGTTGTCATGCCACAAGAAAATCATTGGTTCACAAACAACACTATGGACTCTGGTGGATCCACCTCTTTAACTCGATAAAATATTATCACAAAGACTCTAGATAGATTGAGTAAGGTAAGGAAACCCTGGAGGTGAGCCTACAATAATTTTTATATGCTCATGCTCATATAGATTAACAAAAATGAAACACAATTGTGACATAAAAATAACTAAACCTCAAAGTAACTCCCAGCTAGTGCTTCAAGCTATAGACTGATGCCTTATCCATTAGGTAATTGTAGTCAAACTTAAAGTATGGTGAAGAAAGAAGGGGGAGGAGACAGAACTAATATAACCACATCCATTCAAATAATATAACAAAAGTGACTAAACCTACCAATGAATAAAGATGTCATCTACACATTCAAATGATGTAATATGTAAACAAGACAACAAATAAAACTGCACATGAAAATGCCAAAAGGAGGAAGTAGGATAATATTGATCAACAAATCATTACAATGAAGTCTAGTCAGTGTAACCAGATCTCACTAAGCAAGTAAAAACAAGTTTTTCGTTCAAATGATGTAACAAAGAACTATAAATATTTGTTCAAATGATGTAACAAAGAGCCTCCTCACTTCCGACCTCAACCACTGAAAATTATCTCAGTTATTTTGGCACCTCCTCAGCAAACACCTGCATAGTGATAGGGAAGAAAATGGGGTGACTAGACAAGACACAAAAGAAAAATACAATTGCTAATGACAAACACTTTGGTATACCTCTAGCAGAATTACTGCACCAAAACTTGATCTGGAAGCCGTTGTAGCCACCCTCTCATATATCCTATAGATTGGTTCTCGTTCAAAGCTTGATGATGGCCCATAATTAACAAAACTACAACTGCTCTGATGATGGCTTATAATTGCAGCTATTTCTAAAATTGAGTGATGGCCCCCAAACAAACTATAACTACCTCTGAATTTTATCCACCATATTGCTTGCATTAAATGGTTCTCATTCATGGCTTGGTAGTGGTAAAAACACCTCCATTCCTCATAAAAATGATCCAAAATGGTTCCAAGAAATTAACTTTTAGTTGCTGAAACTTGGATGCAAAAATAAGGTACGTTAAAATATTTAATTATTATATTTTTTATAAGGTTTAAATTATAATCAAAATTTAAATAATAATAATAAACTATATATATTATTTTGGTTATTGTGAGAAACCCCTATGAACGACGTATAGAGCTGAGCAGTCTCCTCCCAACCATGACCCCTCATAAAGCATAGAACTATACTTATCAATAGGGAATATAACACAAAGTCACCACACACCCACCCCCTCACACACCCGCCCATGCCACAGTTTGAACCCAAAATTTTAAGTTAGTATGAGAAACCCCTACAACCAACGCAAATGGTTGAACAGTCTCCTTCCAACCATGACCCCTCGTAAAGCCAAGAGCTATGCTTATAAATAATAATAAACTATTATTATCAATAAATAATAATAATAATGTTATTATATTATTTAATAATTTAAATAATATAAATTATATTATTAATTATATTTATAGTCGAGGAGGGATCGATCGATCCCTCCCCGATGACTCTCAAAAAACATGAAAAAAAAGGGGTGGGAGGGGGTCGACCAAGCCCCCACTCTATTTATATATAGTGGGTGGTGGTCGGCAGCCCTCCACTCTATAAATATAGAGTGGAGGGCGTCGGCCGACGACCCCCTCTCTATTCAATTAAAATAGAGAGTGCGAGGGGGGAGTCAACCGACCCTCCTCGTGCTTTCTATTTAGTTGAATAGAGAGCACGTGCATGCTCTCTATTTAATAGAGAGAGGTATTCTAAATTATTTTTTTTCATTTGTTTTATTTTTTAATTTAAATATATAATTTATTTATAATATATATATATTAATTATAAATAAATTATTATAAATATAAAATATCATAATAATTATTATATAAAATATAACATTATTACTATATATAAAGTTTAATTAAATATTTAAATAAATTTAATTAAAAATAATAAAATTTAATTAAGTACATAAAATATGCACTCAAAATTTATTAAAAAGGAAAATTTTTAATTAAATATTTAAAACCTTGCGGTCAAAAATAATTAATTAAATTTTTTATTAAGGTTCAAAAATGACGACAAGAGATCAAAATGACGACTTGATTTCAGCAACAAAAACTTTCAAAGACACTTTCGGAAGGCGAGACAGGATCGGAGACTTGAGGACTCAAAAATTTATTAAATGGAGACAGACTGGGGCAAAAATGCAAGGACTCATAGGACACCAAAATTTCAAAATTTGGGGCAATTTAAGTTGGATTTTTGAGGATCCAACACAGGCTTCAACTAGGATAGGTGATGAAAAAGATATTTGGGCAATGAATCACTTGAGAACTCTAGAATCTCCAATAGATCAAAAATATAAAACTCACATAATCACCTAAAAGAACATCTTAATCGCCTACAAGAAACACATTAGTCACCTAAAAGAACACCTTAATCACCTACAGGAACTCCTTAATCACCTACAAGAACTCCTTAATCACCTACGGGAACTCCTTAATCACCTAAAATGACTCAATCACCTAAATACTGAAACACAGTTTTTTTGTGGCTTCTCAAGCCCTTTGTACAAATAGATACAATTTCAAATGCTGGCCATTGATAGGAATTGAAAATTCCATATCATCCAGAGTTTGCAATTTGTAAGTATGATGGCCTACCATTTGAAGGATTTGATAGGGACCAATCCATTTTGGTTCTCACGTTCCTTTTTCTCCATGCTTGTAATTCTTACGATCCCAATACAACACTATATCTCCTTCCTGAAAAGGTTTGCCTCTGGCCTTCTTATTGAACAACTGTGATATTTTATGAGCCTGCTCAATTATCTTCATTAATGCATCTTTTATGTCTTTCTGCAACTTCATGACTTGATCAAGTCTTCTCTACAAGACATTTGTATTTTCATGATCTTGTAGAAGCAAATACAAAGCATGACTTTCTACCTAAGGGGGCAATAGAACATTCTCACCATAAACTAGCTCATAAAGAGATTTTCATGTGCTTCTTTTGATAGATATTCTATTAGCCCACAAAGCAAACTTCAGTTCACTATACCAAATGCTCTTCTGATTCTTGTGATCAAATTCTTGTTTGAGGATTCTGCTAATCCATTTCCTTGAGGATAGTAGTTTGTAGAATGAGAAAGCTCTACGTTGTACTTAGCACAAAATTTAATCATTTCAGAAGTAGTTACCGTTTTCTGTGACTAACTCCTTGGGGATCCCAAATCTTGTCAATATTTGTTCTTCTAAAAACTTGATGACCACTCCAATAGTGGATTTATTGAGAGGTGTTTCTTCTACCCACTTGGTAAAATAGTCTATTGCTGTGATGATCCACCTATGACCTCCAGAAGAATTGGGTTTAATATCACCTATGAGATCTATTCCCCATTGAGCAAAAGGAGCTTCAACAATCACTTGCTTCAAGGACATGGCTGTAAAATTATTCTTTGCAAAAATATGATAGTTATGATCTAACAAAGACATTTTTAAAAAAGGAGGGCCAATAATAACCAACTCTCATGACTTTGTAAGCAGTGGCCTTTGGAGAAAAGTGGCCTCCACAAAAACCAGAATGATATTATTTCAAAACTCGAGGGACTTCTTTCTCAAACAAAAAGAGAAGCAACACTCCATTTGGATACCTCTAATACAATCTACCTTCCTGAATGTAATACTTTTGAGCCAATTGCTTGATAGACCTTCTTTTGTTTTTGGGTATGTCTTCTAGAAATGATAAATTTTGAAGTAAAATATAATGTCATCATACCATTTGCAATCAAAATTATTAATTGCTCTGGCTTCTTGGTGCTCATATACTACAATAGTGTTATTCATATATTCTCATTCCTTTTTGGCCAAGTACTTCGCTAGTAGTTGTCCTCTAACAATATTCACTACTTTAAAATCCACATCATATTACAGTAATTTAGCCATCCATCTCGTAGGACTTCCTAAATGTTTATATTAAGCGAAAACATCTTTAACACCAATGTAGGGAATACAGACTATTACCTTATTGGAGCCAAAGATACACTTGAAATGATCCAATGCTCTAATTAATGCGTAAGCCTATTTTTATAGAATGAAAAATTTTAGTTGAGAACCCTTCAATCTTGTACTTATAAAGGCTATGGATCTTTAATTTTTATCTTCATCTTACTGAGCTATAACTATAGCAAAAGTGTGTTTTAAAACAAATAAGTAGATTTTGAAATATTTGGAGTAATCAAGACAGTTCAACACCAAAGACTTAGTAATTGCATCTTTGATCTTCTAAAAAGCTGAAGCATTTTCCTTTGTCCACCTTATTTTTCCATTTTTCTTGATCATGTCATTTATTGGCTTGGAAATCTAAGCAAAATCAGGGACAAACCTCCTAATAAAGTTAATATTTCCAAAGAATGATCTAACTCCCTTAAGATTTTTAGGAGGGGGAATTTTAACAATGGCTTCTACTAGGGTTATGCATAATGGATCGACTCCAAAATGCATTTTAAAAAATTAGGCGAATCGATTTCGAAATCCAGGTGAATAGTGTCCAAACACATGTAGAAGGTTTACTATTATTAGGGGCAATGTTGGAAATTTAAACTTAAAATAGTCAAATTATTATAAAATTGGGGTGAATCAACCCAAAAAATAATTTATACCCAGAAATGTTTGGCTAATGGCCCTGGTCAAGGGTCCCAAATATTAGCCAATTTCAAATTTTGAAAATCCTAATTTTAGAAAATTTGGTGATAAATAGCCACTATGCATAACCCAAGATTATACTCTTTGTGGATCAATTCTAGTCCCATATTTTAAAAAAATATACCCTAGTAGTTTACCTTGCGTGGCCCCAAACACACATTTTCTAGGATTTAAAGATATGCCAAATTCCTTGCACCCATCAAACACTTAAGTTAGATGTGCAAAATGATCTTCATTTTTTTTTTTTTTTAAATTGTAATTTTATCAAGATATACTACCACTATATTGAAAATCAATTCCTTAAAAGAAATATCCATTGCTCTTTGAAATGTTGCCCCTAAATTCATCAATCCAAAGCACATCCTGAGATATTCAAATGTTCCCCATGGTGTAGTGAAAATTATTTTGTGTATGTCTTCTAGATTTACTACAATCTGATTGTAACCTAAAAAGCTATCCAACAAAGATATTATTGATGACGCAACCACTACTTGAAGCAACTGCTCCATATTTGGAAGTGGATAATTATATTTGAGAGAGATTTTATTCAGATTCTTGAAATCTATACAAAGCCTATTCTAACCATTATTTTTTCTAATTGGAACCAATTTTTCCAACAAATTAAAAAATTTCACTTTCTTGATTATCTTGGTATCCAAAAACTTCTGCACTTCTTTCTACATAATTGGATGCAGGGTATGATTGAACTTCCTTTGTGTCTGTAAGAAAGGCTTAGTATCTTTTTGAAGAGGTATTATGTGAGTCATTACCTTTGTATTGAAGGTCTTTAGATATTTGTAATTGCAGGCAAAAGAATCCATGTTCATTTTCAAGAATTTGATATACTTTTGGTTCTCTTTTCTTGATAGGGATTTATTGATATTAACAATCTTGGGATTTTTATCTGTTCTAATATTAACTTCATCAAGCTCATATTTCTGAACCGGAGGTTTATATACTCTATCAAAGTCATCAAGCAAGCTCTCTAAAGATACCAATCCTCTAGGGATCATGTTGGTTTTTAGCTATATGAATTTTGTAGGCTTTCCAATAACATCCTTCAATTTTTCTTCATCACTTTCATATAAATAACATCAAAAAAATTATTCTACATAGTCATAAAATTATTAATGTGTATATCATCATGAAAATTTGTAAATATACCACATTATCAGGGATATATGGCTTATAAATATATATGGTTGGGAACCTTTCCATAAAACAAGTGTCTATCTCCAGGTTTTCTTCTTTGGAAGCATTAATGGCCAACAAATTAGCACTGTGATTTTTTGCTCTAGGAATAAATTGTAGATCAAAAGCCAAGAATCTATCTATTTCATCCAACACTGCGTGCTTATATTGTTTTAGTCTATGGTGTTTTGTTTGATATTTCCCTTTGATTTGTTGAATTATAAGTTCAACATCCCCACTAACTTTGAGGTAATTAATACCCAATTCCTTGGCCTTCCTTGGCCCTAGAAATAAAGATTCATATTTTGCAACATTATTTGTACAAGGAAATTCTAACCTGTATGGTATGCCAAGATAGCTACCATTGATGTCTATCAATAGTACTCCAGCTCTTACTCCTACTTTATATTTTTCCCATAAAATGTTATAGTCCATATCTTAAGAAGTTAGAATTCTATCAGTTTTTGCATCTACTTCATCCTTTAGTTTTGGATCAATATTCTCAACATTAGGTATTTTCAACAAGAAAGGAGAATGCCAAATAGAACAAACTCCCATGTATTTTTTACTCAAAAAAATTCATGACATTAACCATATTATCTATAGGATCCTTGAATTCAACTGAATATCTATCGAAGGGTTCTCTTTTCAATACCACTTTCTCCTTACCCTACATTGGAATAGTGGCATATAACCAATCTAACTAAATAGTACCACCTAGCTTCTCTACCCAATGCCTAGAGAATAAGATAGAAAATAAAGGGTTCACATCTACAACTGCAACATCCATCACCACTCCTTTCTTAGTATATTGCTAAATATGGACAAGAAGTCCAATGATAATGCTTACACAAGTTACTCTCATGTTATCCATGATAGAAATAGGAGGATGTTCTTTTTCACAAATCAAGCCTAACTGATCAACTACTTATTTTGACATTATATTAATGGAAGCACCACTATCAAGCATGTAGTTATGAATAACATATTGGTCTCTATAGCCTAATGTATACCTTAGTGACATGTAAAATGGCTTAATTGAATATGGGGCTCTAACTACATTATTCAAAATGCCTATGGGGTTTTGAGGCTTTCCCCCTGATTGATAAATTAATTTGAAGATCTTACATAAATGATACCTATATTTTGGAATAGTCATTAATTCCCCAAAAGTGATTTTGACATTCTACTTGGAAACCTCTATACCCATATCAAACCAATATTTTTTATTATCAATTTCTTTTTTATTTTTTTATTATCCAAGTCACTTTGTTGCTTTTGGATAATTTCTTCTACATCAGGCCCTTCAGGAATCATTTGCAGCTTCATCTGATTTACCTTTTTTCTATGAAACCACTCAAGTAGCTTTCTCTATTTGTGCATGTCCTTCATCAAATTTGTCTTCCACTATTCTATTGTGATATTTATAGCATGTATTTTTTTGAAATATTCAACCTCTTCTGTTGTAGGTACAAGATTTTCCTACTTCATTCTATCAAATTTGGAACTAGGAGGCTCACTTAAGGTTGATGCCTCTCCAAATACTAAGGCTCTTTACTCAAGATAATTGGTTCATACGTACATGTCCCTTTCAAATTTTTGTTCTCTGGTTTCATCCTCTTGAGTCCAACATACATTAATTCTAATATCTTCATCTTCATATTCAACATTTAAATCAATATTAGAATGCATACTTAGATAAATGTAAAAATAAATAGGGTTATGTGGTGCATCACAAGCAGAGCAATAAAAGGGATGATCTGATGCTATATTATTTGATGGTATGGGATTTGGAATAGATAACTCAATCTCTTTCTATTTATTTCTTTTTTCAATTCTCATTATGATTTTTTTTTTCCCTTTTAATTTCCATTATTATTCTAATTTCTATTGAAATTTCTCCTAAAAGGAGGCTTGTTTGTTAGTCTCACAATGACATTGATAGGGGGAGGGTGAATCAGTGTAGCTTTTTAAAACTTAAATCTTCAACTCTTAAATCCAAAACAATGAAAATTTAAACCAAATAAAGCATGTAGAACAAGAGAGCATCACACAACACAAGATGTACCGAGGTTCATCGATTTGGCTACTCCTCAAAAATGACTGTTTGGACTACCATCCAAATCTAGCCCTTGCAAAGCACAACTTTACAATCAATTTACTAGCACCCACTGGAAGGAGCACCAACCCCTGATTTATATGCACCAACAGAAATGAGCACCAACCCCTGATTTATCTGCACCAACAGAAAGGAGCACCAACCCCTGATTTATCTGCACCAACAGAAAGGAGAACCAACCCTTGATTTACCAGCACCAACAGAAAGGAGCACCAACCCCTGATTTATCTGCACCAACAAAAAGGAGCACCAACCCTTGATTTATCTACACCAAAAGAAAGGAGCACCAACCCCTCATTTACTAGCACCAAATGGAAGGAGCACCAACCCCTGATGCCAAGCACCAACTTGGATTTCAATTTGAAACTAGAAGATTGACATAAAAATACCTTCACTTTTACAAGACCCTGATTGGTCTATTGCTTACTCAACATTACTCACAATTCACACAACACACACCCTTCTCGCTTGCCTCTCGCTCTCCTCTCGCTCTCTTCACAAGATAAAATCCACACTCAAATTCTCCAAGCAACACTCCTTTTATAACAATCCTTTCTCTTTGTAACTCCAGTTGTAACTCCTTTCATATTCTCATACGCCACTTGTCAATTGTAACTGCTTCTTTATGTAACTCCTTTTGTTTATATTGAGAAGGCATTTCGTCAAACACGTCACATGCAAAGAATTGACACCATATTCTCCTACCATGACTGTTTGTTTTCTCCTTTGTGCATGCATGCGTTTTGGTTTTCAAAAAGGCTTTTCGTTTCTATTTTGATGATTGTTTGTTTTCTCCTTCCATGACTGTTCGTTTTCTCCACCACGACTGTTCGTTTTCTCCTTCCACGATTGTTCGTTTTCTCCACATGGGCATGCATCCGCTTCTTTCCATGACTGTTCGTTTTCTCCACATGACTGTTCGTTTTCTCTTTCCCTTATGCATGCATGTGTTTTGGTTTCCAAAAAAGGCTTTTCGTTTCTATTTTGAGGCCCTTCTTGAGTCGCAAAAATGTGACATGTTGCGATATCGTGACACTTTTTCTTTCTCTACCTGCCTGCCCTTTTTGAGTCACGAAAATGCGACATGTCGCGATATCGTGACACTTTTTCCTTCTTGCTCTTTCTCCTTGCTTTGGCCCATGAAAATACAACATGTCGCGATATCGCGACACTTTTTCTCCTTGCTCTTTCTCTTTGCTTTGGCCCGCGAAAATACAACATGTCGCGATATCGCGACACTTTTTCTCCTTGCTCTTTCTCTTTCCTTTGGCCCGTGAAAATACATGTCGCAATATCGTGACACTTTTTCTCCTTGCTCTTTCTCTTTCCTTTGGCCCGCAAAAATACAACATGTCGCGATATCGCGACACTTTTTCTCCTTGCTCTTTCTCTTTCCTTTGGCCCGTGAAAATACAACATGTCGCGATATCGCGACACTTTTTCTCCTTGCTCTTTCTCTTTCCTTTGGCCCACGAAAATACATGTCGCGATATCATGACACTTTTTCCTCCTTGCATTTTCTCTTTGCTTTGGCCACGAAAATGCAACATGTCGCGATATCGCGACACTTTTTCTCCTCGCATTTTCTCTTCTCTTTTGGCCATGAAAATGCAACATGTCGCGATATCGCGACACTTTTTCTCCTCGCATTTTCTCTTCTCTTTTGGTCGCAAAAATGCAACATGTCGCGATATCGCGACACTTTTTTTCTTTTGCTTTTTCGCTTCTCTTTTATCTTTTGCATATGGGCCACTTCGGTCTTCTTGGACAACCTGTAACAACTTTACCCAAACATCAAAAACATCCTCATAAGCATTTAACTTCACTGTACATACTCTGAATAACCTCTCGAACTCCTATCCACTGCATCAACCAATCTATCTGACTGTGTTGACAACAATGACAATACTGTCGCTGCACCTTGCTCAACAATCTCCCCCTTTGGAATTGTTGGCAACACACATGCAATTTCCTATAACTCTGTAACTCTTCTCCCCCTTTGACAACAATACCAAAGGGCTGTTGTAAACTCTCCCTGAGTCCATGCACAACATTCTCAGGCAAAAATTATTACACTTAGCAAAAATCACAAACATGAGCAAAAAGATAAACAAATACACAAATGCTCCCCCCGAGAATGTGGTCCCGATAGCTAGTCAATTCTTGGGAAGCGTGACCACTCCCAATTTATTGCGAAGGTACTCAAAGACTTCCTTGGGCAATGGTTTTGTGAAGATATCTGCTACTTGCTCTGTTGTTGGAACAAAATCCAATTTAACCTCACCTTTCGCAACTTTCTCCTTCAAAAAGTGATACCGGATAGCAATATGTTTTGTGCGAGAATGCATAACCGGATTCTTTGAGATGTTAATGGCACTGGTGTTATCACACTTAACTGAAATTGGCTCACTTAAGTTAATACCAAGATCTTTCAGGGTTTGTTTCATCCATAATACCTGCATACAGCACGCTGTCACTGCAATAGATAAGGAGATTGACTCTTGTTTCTTACTGTGCCATGTGACCAACCTGTCTCCAAGATAAAATGCACCTCCACTGGTACTCTTTCTGTCATCTACAATCCTACCCAAACCACATCAAAAAAAAAAAAAGGAAATCCCTCCCTTTTAAAAACAACAACCCCACCCACAAAACCCCCGGAGAAGAAACCTCCTTCACCTCCACACCATAAGCTCGCACAAACAAAAAAAAAAAAGAAAAAACACAAAACAACAAAAAAAAAACAGGAGGAAAAAAAGCACCAACCAACAAAAAACAAACAAACATAAGATAAGAGAAGAAGAAAAACATACTTGCTCAACTTGCAACCTGTCGTCATGGGAGTGCTAATCTGCTTACAATCCTCCATTGTGAAATTTTTTAGCATCTTTTCCTTTTTATTTGAGAAAAAATATGCCCTCCTTTTTATTAACTTGCAACCCAAAAAAAAAAAAAAAACCCCAACATAAAATTAATCTTTCACTAAACCAAATTATCTGAACTGTTATAATCCATAACTTTGAACAATGGTAGTAAGAACCATCAAAAGTACAACATTGACATATAGCAATACTACCAATGGTGACAACTCTCAATTTAATCACCACCCTTCACGGTACCTCCACAAACAACTACATGAACTGAAACACACTTTGACAACTATACGACAACTCCCCTGACTACTTGCCTTTCATCCTCAGATAACCAAACAAAACATAGGAGCATTAAAATAAAACTTTAAGATTGCTCCCCCTGAGGATGTGCTACCTGGAGTTGCTTAGTGCAATAGAGGAGTAGTCTCCTTCAGTCCAAGGAGACATGATTTCCTCTCTTCTTTCTTTCTCCAATCTTCCTTGAACTTGGGCTAGAGTTTTTCAACTGCATCCCTATTTTGAACCTTTTCGTGAACTTGAACATTTCTCTTGGGTGGTTGTCTCTTGGGCATCCTTGATGGATGATTATTTTCCTTTCTTTGATGCACATGATTTCTTCCCTATCTATGTTGCATTCTTTGTGTCTGATGAAATCTACTGTCTTGCCTTAGATTAGATACAAAAGTTCTTGGACAAAACCTTGCTATGTGCCCATGACCATTACATTTAAAACATTGCACATGGTGTTCAATCGGAATAACAGATGTATTTCTACCAAAATAACTCTTTGATCTATTATTCAATCCACAATAAATTGCCTTGTGACCATAATGGTTGCATCTAAAACAATAGCCATTAAAAGCATTATTATGAATAAAGTGAGAGTGATAGAACCTCTTTTGTTGTGGTTGCTTTGTTGTAGATCTCCTTTGAGATTTTCTTCCTTTTGAAGATTCAGCTTCAAGCTTTTCTTGCTTTGATCCTTCAACAAGTGGACTTCTTCTTCTCTGCATATTTGGAAGATGAAGGTTGTTCAACTTCACATCCAAGACCAAGCTTACCCATGGGGCTTCTTTGTTGCCTTATCATTTTATCTAGCAACTCTGTGCTCTTCTCAAATTTGAGATTTGTATTGGCCTCTTCTAGTTGTTTCCTTAATAAAACAATCTCCTCTTCTTGTTTGCAGCAAACAATCTCTTTCTCATTGATCTGTGACCAGAGAGTTTCTTCAATCCTTTTGGACTCTTCTACTTGTAGCTTTAGATCACTAATAACTTTGTTAGATTCCTCTTCATGTTTGCTACATACATCGCTTTTATCATCCAGGTGTGACTTCAAGGCTTCTTCTATTTTCTTGGTTTTATGAATTTGTAAGAAGAGATCTTCAATATTATCCCCATATTCTTCCAACTTCTTGGACAGTCTTTTGTTCTTTTTCCTTTCTAAACCCAACTCTTCAAGTGTAGCGATCAACTCACCTTCTAGATCTACTTCAACCTCTAGGTTTTCATCACATACTTGTTCTTTTTCTGTTTTTTCTTCTTTGAGTGCCATAAAAAGAGCTTCACCTGTTTCCTTTTCAGAATCCTCACTACAACTGTCTTCTAATGAACTGACATTCTTGGAGATGAAACTTTTCTTCTTGAAGTTGCCTTTTCTGAAATTTGTTTTTTTCTTCCAGTCACTTCTTTCTTGGTGCGATCCTTCATCACTTTTGTTCTTCTCATTAAGTGGACATTTAGCTGCAAGATGCCCAATGCCTCCACAATTGAAACATTTAAACGGTAACTTTCCTCTGTATTTTCCTTTTCCCATTTTTAGTTTTCGAACAAAGTTTGCTTCCATTTCATCTGATGTCTCTTCTTCCTCGGATTCTTGTTTTGCTTTCATATTTTTATGGGCTTTAAAAGCAGCTTCTCTGTCTATGGGTTTAGATTTTCCTATTCTCATCTCATATGCAATCAAAGAACCATGCATCTCATCCATACTAAAAGAATTTAGATCTTTAGCTTCTTCTATAGCTAAAAATTTAGAATCAAATCTTTGGGGAAGAGATCTTAATACCTTTTTCACGATGACAAAATCTTCGATTTCCTCACCTAGTCCTCTAATCACATTAATTACTTCATTAACTCTCAGCATATATGCCTCTATGTTCTCATCGTCATTCATCTTTAATACTTCGAACTGAGCTCGATGTGTTTGTAACTTGGCCTCCTTGATCTTATCGTCTCCTTCATGAATGCTCCTCAGTTTGTCCCATATTTCTTTTGTCGTTTTACAACTCATAATTTTTACTAGTTCACTGTCCACTAATCCGCACATGATAGCATTCTTTGCTTTTGAGTTATTCTCAAACAGTTTCTTATCGGTAGCATCGATTGGAGAAGTGGTGGGTATTGTGAATCCACTATCTACTGAATCCCAAATGTCGTATCCCAAAGCACAAAGATATGTCTGCATCTTGAGTCTCCAAAATGTGTAATTATTTTAGTCCAACAATGGTGCTTTGTTTGATGAGAAGCCTTCACCACCTACCATTGTGTTACTTCCAAGATCACCCTAGCCGATTAAGCTTGTTCAGGAACTTGGCTCTGATACCAATTGTTAGTCTCACAATGACACTGAGAGGGGGGGTGAATCAGTGTAGCTCTTTAAAACTTAAATCTTCAACTCTTAAATCCAAAACAATGAAAACTTAAAACCAAATAAAGCAAGTATAACAAGAGAGCATCACACAACACAAGATGTACCGAGGTTCACCGATTTGGCTACTCCTCAAAAATGATTATTTGGACTACCATCCAAATCCATCCTTTGCAAAGCACAACTTTACAATCAATTTACCAGCACCCACTGGAAGGAGCACCAACCCCTGATTTATCTGCACCAACAAAAAGGAGCACCAACCCCTAATTTATCTGCACCAACAAAAAGGAGCACCAACCCCTGATTTATCTGCACCAACAAAAAGGAGCACCAACCCTTGATTTACCAACACCAACTGGAAGGAGCACCAACCCCTGATGCCAAGCACCAACTTGGACTTCAATTTGAAACTAGAATATTGACATAAAAATACCTTCACTTTTACAAGACCCTGACTGGTCTATTGCTTACTCAACATCGCTCACAATTCACACAACACACACCCTTCTCGCTCTCCTCTCGCTCTCTTCACAAGATAAAATCCACACTAAATTCTCCAAGCAACACTCCTTTTATAACCATCCTTTCTCTTTGTAACTCCAGTTGTAACTCCTTTCATATTCTCATACGCCACTTGTCAATTGTAACTGCTTCTTTATGTAACTCCTTTTGTTTATATTGAGAAGGCATTTCGTCAAACACGTCACATGCAAATAATTGACACCATATTCTCCTACCATGATTGTTCGTTTTCTCCTTTGTGCATGCATGCGTTTTGGTTTTCGAAAAGGCTTTTCGTTTCTATTTTGATGACTGTTCATTTTTTCCTTCCATGACTGTTCGTTTTCTCCACCACGACTATTCGTTTTCTCCTTCCACAACTGTTCATTTTCTCCACATGGGCATGCATCCACTTCTTTCCATGACTGTTCATTTTCTCCACATGACTGTTCGTTTTCTCTTTCCCTTATGCATGCATGTGTTTTGGTTTCCAAAAAAAAAAGGCTTTTTGTTTCTATTTTGAGGCCCTTCTTGAGTCGCAAAAATGCGACATGTCGTGATATCGTGACACTTTTTCTTTCTCTACCTGCCTACCCTTTTTGAGTCACGAAAATGCGACATGTCGCGATATCGCGACACTTTTTCCTTCTTGCTCTTTCTCCTTGCTTTGGCCCACGAAAATACAACATGTCGCGATATCGCGACACTTTTTCTCCTTGCTCTTTCTCTTTGCTTTGGCTCGCAAAAATACATGTCACGATATCGCGACATTTTTTCTCCTTGCTCTTTCTCTTTCCTTTGGCCCACGAAAATACAACATGTCGCGATATCACGACACTTTTTCTCCTTGCTCTTTCTCTTTCCTTTGGCCCACAAAAATACAACATGTCATGATATCGTGACACTTTTTCTCCTTGCTCTTTCTCTTTCCTTTGGCCCACAAAAATACAACATGTCGTGATATCGCGACACTTTTTCTCCTTGCTCTTTCTCTTTACTTTGGCCCACGAAAATACAACATGTCACGATATCGTGACACTTTTTATCCTTGCTCTTTCTCTTTCCTTTGGCCCACAAAAATGCAACATGTCATGATATCGTGACATTTTTTCCTCGCATTTTCTCTTTGCTTTGGCCACGAAAATGCAACATGTCACGATATCGCGACACTTTTTCTCCTCGCATTTTCTCTTCTCTTTTGGCCGCAAAATTCAACATGTCGCGATATCGCGACACTTTTTCTCCTCACATTTTCTCTTCTCTTTTAGCCGTGAAAATGCAACATGTCGCGATATCGCGACACTTTTTTTCTTTTGCTTTTTCGCTTCTCTTTTATCTTTTGCATATGGGCCACTTCGGTCTTCTTGGACAACCTGTAACAACTTTACCCAAAAATCAAAAACATCCTCATAAGCATTTAACTTCACTATACATACTCTGAATAACCTCTGAACTCCTGTCCACTGCATCAATTGATCTATCTGACCGTGTTGACAACAATGACAATACTGTCGTTGCACCTTGATAAATAGCTTGTTATCTTCTTATTGCCTATTATTACCTTGTAAAGTTTTTGTAGTGTTGTCCTTACCTTTTTCAAGTCTATGCAACTTGTTATTCAAAGTAGTAAACATCTCACTCAACTGATTAGCTATCTTGTTCATAGGATCATGATCTATTTTCTTAGGGACAAAGAACTCAACCTTGTTGGGATTCCTTTCAGTTTGATTGGGCTCCAAAGAGTATGCTTTCATCTTACCACTATAAATCATATGTATCTTTATTTTAATAGCTATATCCATACATATATCAATGGTGGTTGTTGCTTACTGCCTCAACTCATAACTAAAATCTCCAGAAAAAGCATTTTTGTAGAAATAAATGGATTGATCATCATTTGGTATTAATGCTATAGGAATATTATTTTAGGTCTTGAAGAGCCTCCTATTGAAATCTTCCACTATTTCATTTTCCTTCTTCTTCATGGTAGCCAACTCTGTTAGCAAGGACTGCTCATTCTTACTCTCTCCATATTTCCTAAGGAAAGTGTATTCTAGCTCTTGAAAATTATGGATAGGACTAGCTCCAAGGTTGTTAAACTATTCTCGAGTATCCTTATCTAAAGTTTGAAAGAAGAATCTAAGGATGATATCTTCATCATCTACCTCAAGACTATCCATGAAATACATAAAATCCTTAATATGATCTTCACCAATCACAACATTGTTTCCTTGGAACTTAGGCAAGTACTTATGAGCTTTACAAGGGAGAGGACTCAAAAAGTTTCTAGAATCATCCCTGAAAATGGCACCAAAAACTATTGGTGTTAATTTGGTGGGTAAAAAGCTTCAAAATGACACTGGAAAGTAAACTTTAGATAAATAACTTGTATATAGCAAAAGTAATTCATTCCCCAGCAACGACACCAAAAACTATTGTGGTGATTTTTTGTGTCCTTAAAATTTGGGTTGTCACACCACAAGAAAATCACTGGTTCACAAAAAACACTATGGACTTTGGTGGATCCACCTCTTTAACTCGAGAAAACATTATCACAAAGACTCTAGATAGATCAAGTAAGGTAAGGAAAACTTGGAGGTGAGTCTACAATTTTTTTTGTATTTGCTCATGCTAATCCAAATTAACAAAAATGAAACACAATTGCAACATAAAAATGACCAAGCCTTGAAGTAACTCCCAACTAGTGATTCAAGTTGTAGATCGGTACCTTATCCATTGGGCAGTTGTAGCCAGACTTATAATATGGTGAATAAAGAAGAGGGATGATATATAACTAAGACAATCACATCCATTCAAATAATGTAATAGAAGTGACTGAAACTACCAGTGAAAGAATATGCTATATACACATTCAAATGATGTAATATGTAAACATGACAACAAATAAAATTGCACATGAAAATGCCAAAAGGAGGAAGCAGGATAATATTGATCAATATATCATTACAATGGAGTCTGGTCAATGTAACTAGATCTCACTAAGCAAGTACAAACAAGTTCTCCATTCAAATGATGTAACATAGAACTACAACTCTTCATTCAAATGATGTAACAAAGAGCCTCCTCACTTTCGGTCTCAACCACTAGAAATGATCTCAGTTAACTGGGCACCTCCTAAACAAACACCTACATAGTGATAGGGAATAAAAAGGGGTGACTAGATAAGACACAAAAGAAAAATACAATTGCTTATGGCAAACACTTTGGTATACCTCTCATAGAATTACTGCACCCAAAATTGATTTGGAAGTCGTTGCAGCCACCCTCTCATATAGCCTATAGATTGGTTCTCGTTCAAAGCTTGATGATGGCTCATAATTACCAAAATTGCAACTGCTTTGGTGATAGCTTATAATTGCAACTATTACTAAAAACTAGGTGATGACCCCAAAAAAACTATAACTACCTCCGAATTTGATCCACCATATTGCTTGCATTAAACGGTTCTCGTTCATGACCTAGTAATGGTAAAAATGTCTCCATTCCTCTTGAAAACAACCCAAAAATGATTCCAAGAAATTAACTTTCACTTGTTCAAACTTGGCCGCAAAAATAAGGTATGTTACAATTTTTAATTATTATTATTTTTTATAAGGTTTTAGTTTTAGCTAATTTTAATTTTTATTATCAAAACTTAAATAATAATAATAAACTATTATTATCAATAAATAATAATAATGTTATTATATTATATATATATATATATATATATATATATATATATTTTTTTTTTTTTTTTTTCTTCCTTAAGCAAAAAACCCCTTATGGGGCTGCCTTGATCTGATAGACCACAAATAGGGGGTTCTATACCGTCAAAGTCACTCGGGAGTCGCACCCAGCCCTGCCCGCACCAACATTATCAATTGGATTTTGGGTACCCAATTCGACTTTTTGGTAGGGTGGAGATTCGAACCTAGGACCTGTTCAGAAGCAACACACCCCCACCGAAAAATAAGATTCCATCCTTAGAAATCCCCGAACTTTCATTTTTGGCAAGCAGGGACCCTCTTGATAATTTTCAGTGTTTTAAATCCAAATTTGCTTGCCTCCTTTTTAAAGTTGTGTTTTTTCTTGCATTCCAAATGTGTTATCCAAGAATTCACTTTTTACATGCTAGAATCATTCATGCACAAACAAAATCTTGCACCGGTACCGAGAAAAATCTAGAAAACAGTTGCATAAATTCATGAAAAATCAAACTTTCCATTTTTGGTAGTGTCGCGATATCGCGACACTTCCATTTTCGGAAATGTCGCGAAATCGCGACAGGTAAATCAAAAAGCAGCTAAGTCATTTTTGTGTAGCGAAATCGCGACACTTTCCATTTTTGGAAGTGTCGCGATATCGCGACATTTCCATTTTTGGAAGTGTCGCGATATCGCGACATTTCCATTTTTGGAAGTGTCGCGATATCGCGACACTTTCCATTTTTGAAGTGTCGCGATATCGCGACACTTCCATTTTTGGAAGTGTCGCGATATCGCGACATTTCCATTTTTGGAAGTGTCGCTATATCGCGACATTTCCATTTTTGGAAGTGTCGCAAAATCGCTACCGGCCGGAGGAGAGAGAAAGAAAACGTACGGAAGGGCGCAATTTTGTGACATGTCACGAAATCGCGACATGTCGCATTTTCACGGCAGGAGAGAGAAAGTGGGCTGCAGAATGAAAATCGGCTAAGTCGCAAATGTGTCGCAAAATCGCGATCAACGCGGTCAACGCATGCAGCTACGGGAACTGTCGCGATATCGCGACGTGTTCTATTTTCGCGACTGGAAAGGAGAAAAAGTGGCTAAGTCCAAAAGGTGCAGCGCGTCGCTAACATGTCGCAGAATCACGGCTGAAAATCAAGAAGTTGTACGGAGGCCAGGAAGGTCGCGAAATCGCGACATGTCGCGTTTTCACGGTCGACGGGGGAAGAAGTTGTCGATGCGCTGGGGACGTCGCGATTTCACATGTCGTGAAATCGCGACATGTCGCAGAATCGCGATAGGAGAGAGAAAGTCCTAAGTTGACCAAAAGTGCATTCCAATGGGAAACAGAAGGCTTCCTAGGGTAGCGACATGTGTCAAAGCGTGAGGCATACAAGCAGAAGCCGACATGCAAGCTTGCTTTAGGGTTTTTAGCCTGATTTAATCTGTTTTAACCTTTAAAGCTTCTGATTTAATGATTTTAAAATTGCTAATGCATCTTTTTGTCTTTCATGCAGGAATCCATCTGGCACTTGCGGGACAACCGGGAAAGACCATAAAGGCAAAGTTAAAGTGCGGATTTAGTCAAGGACCGCCATGCTAGAGGATAAAAAGACCAGTAAATGCATTCAATGGCAAATTTATGGTAGAATTGATGGCATGAAGATATTTTCAACGCAGGGATGGCTTTACGGAGATCAGATCTGAGAGAGGTGGTGACTCATCCGGCTCACCAACAAAAATTAATGGAGGCATTTATTTGCAGCTGCAGATGAATGCAAGTGGCTTTAGATTTTATCTTCTCCATTTATGGTAGCTGACTCCCCTGATTTGCCGAAGGGTTAAGTTCTATCTGGACTTTGATTTTAAATGGATTTTTATTGTAAAACCCGGGTCCTAGGGTTTAAGTGCGATAAGATTTAGGGTTTGAGCAAGATATTTTAAAAAGATCAGGGTCTTTCCTGAGTATATAAATACAGATTCTAAATGTAATCGCGAGAGGCGGAGACTTAGAAATAAAAGGCTTATAAGCAATTTCTTGCAAATCTTGTGAAATCCTTTGTTTCTGGACTTGGAGTTGATATGCTTTAGCTTTTCTGTGATAGCATGGCCAGGAGCCTAATCTTTTGCAGAGTGTGATAAGTGTATCTTCTTTTGTTATCCGTTCCATTAAAGTTTATTAGATATATGCTGTAAATCTGTATTGTCAAGTTTAAATATGTTGTTAGGCTTCAGTTGTTCTTTTGTCTGCTAGGGGAAATTACAGATTTGAGGTTAAGTTTGTTCTAATTGCTCTGTCTTCACCGTGTGAGCTAGGCTACCGGTGAAAGATACCAGTTTTAACCAACTGCCCTTGGATTTATAATTTTTTGCTAGATCTATTTCACTCTGCCTTGTGCTCTTAGTTGAAAGTGATCTTAGACTGATCGGACACTTTCTTCTTTGATTTTTTCTGTTGTGAATCTGATAGCATAGATAATATTTATAGTTTAGGATTTTACAGTTGATGTCTGATAAACTTCTCTTTCTGCCCTACTCTACCCTCTCTTTGTTTTTTGTGAATGATCCATTTTTATTTTCTTTGTTTGCCTTTTATTTAAATCTGCTGACCCATAAGAGCTAGATCAAGAATTCAAGTTAAATCTGATAAACAACTTCTGTAACTACTGAACAAGTTTAGGAACCTCCTGTAAGGTAACAGAGTAGTCCATATTGAAATCTATTTCAGAAGTGGAAAAGAGTGAATAGCCATTCGACCCAACTCTGTAACTCGCACCTTGGATAACCAGCTAGATCCTAAAGCGAGTGGGATCCGTCCCGTGGGTGTCTCCGACGGCTTCCTGCCCATCCTTTCGCGGGGGTGCGTATGAAAGCCGGACCAACACCTAATTGGCGCTAGAAGGAGGGCTTGAACTCAGTTCAAGTATTGTAAGGACCTAACAGCAACATTTGAAGGACCCACAGTGAACTCCGGACAGTTTTGTAAATTGTCAGTACAGTTTTGTAAATTGTCAGTGCAGTTTTTGAAAGTTGTCAGTGCAGTTTTTGAAATTGCCACAAGAGAAGACCTTAAGTTCAGTGGTTTGTTAAGAACAGTTTTATCTCCACTGACAGTTATCCAATCACAACTCAGAATATCACTGTCAGCCAAGTAATAATGGCAAATTGGTTGGGCCCCACTGCTTTGAACATTCCGGGTATAGCCCATGACTTGCCCAAAAATTTGGAAAGGTACCTCCCTAGGTATAAACATGATGGGACAAGAACTGCAAAAGAACACCTACTAGCTTTCAAAAATGCTTTAAAATTGTTAAATATACAGCATGAAGATGTTGTCTGCAGATTGTTCCCGTTCACTCTCTAGGAGGGAGCTTATGACTGGTTTTTAAACCTCACCAGCAATTCCATTACTAGCTGGGATGACCTAGAGAAAGCTTTTATATCACAATTTGGGGAAGTGATAGACCCCAGTGTGTTATACCAACAATTTTCCAGCATCAAGAGAGAGTCGGGAGAAATTGTCAGGTCTTTCAATATGAGGTTCCAAAGAGCTTACGATAGAATGACTGGCCATTACATCCCAAATGCAAATCTGGCCTTAGAAATCTACAAGAATGCATTGGATTCGGTGACCTCTATTTTCCTCAAGAGAGACATCAATATCACAACCCTGGCAGGTGCTTATAAAGAAGCCTTAATTCTTGAGAGACAGTTAGGGCCTCAAATTCTGAGCAGTCCTTTGATAGCCTATGTTACACAGAACATGTCTATTTTGAACCCCATTCCACATCATGAGTTAGTGCCAACATGTCATGCTCTACCCAAGGAGACTCCGTTAACTGTGACATCCACTCAGCATGTGCAAAATACAGAGAAAAGTTCTGACAAGTTCAAAGTGGAAGAGCTTGAAGTAAACAGTTGTGATCTGGCATTACCCAAATCTGAAGTTTTTCCTGGTGAGTTAAATTCTCCTACAGATCAAAGAAATATTGATATTTCTGGTTCACCCAAAAATAGTACAACCAGGGTTTCAGATTCTGTCACTTTTCCTGAGGAGACAGAAAGTCTTGTACAGACTCCCGTGGATGAAATGCAATATTTTCAACAGTTAAAAAGAGACAGTTATAATTTGAGATGTCAGAGTCCAGAACCTAACAATGATCCTTCCTCATCAGAGGATGATGAAAGTGAGATTCAATGTCACTATGCGAAGTAATCGAGGAGGATAACATCATTGAGGATATGAGGGAACTTAAAGCCGACATCACCCTCTATGAACTCGCCTCGCATTGTTGAACAAAAGGTTAACTTGATTGAGGCTTACTCTGGACCACCTGTTGAATTTCAAGAAAAGGAGGAAAAGATAGTAAATATGAATGTGGTCAGCCAACTTGGAATTGATGAACTGTCTCAACATAAGTCTGCAACTTCTGAACATAATATCAAAGAAAAGGCTATAAATTGTGTTGATGCAGATATTGGATCTTATAATTTGGCAACTGAAAAGGTGGGAACGGTTACAGCTCTAATCAATCACAACAATGATGTTTGGATATTACACATTGATGAGGTTAAATCTAAGCAAGGCTCAGGTGAAAAGGAAAATTGTAAACATTCTGCTAGAGGGATAAAAATTGAAGTCCTGGATATTGAAGCAAGACAACAACCACAAAATGTTCAAGTTGTTAAGAACCAGGGCATACAGATAAAACATGATTTCTTTCAGTTGTCACATAATTTTGAAGATGTGGTGGTATGGGTCTGTCAAGATTTTAAAGTATTTGATCCTGGGGGTTTTTACATTCAGTCCTTTTGAAAGAACTCTGCAAACCCTTCAATTAGAAGCATAAACATGTTATCATATGATTTGTTATTATATGATTTGTTTAACTTGAAGGAGTTGCAAATTTGTTTTTCAAATGGGACAGGGAAGACAGTAAACACAAGTCTTTCCCAGATAGCAAATTTTTAAAGCATAGTCTGGAGTGCATTTCGTCAACAGGACCTGAAAGGTAATTTTTCTAAATTACTTGCACATGGTCAAAATTTTTTAAGGCACCATTTCTCTGCTTTCCCAACTGCTGCATTTTTTGAGTATGAAGGGAAGTTGTAACATATGTATACATTGTAAGTAAGCTTTGAAGTTTTTCAGTTTTAGCTTGTGCAGTTTATTTCTTTTGTCAGTGCTTTTTATTTCCTTTCTTTGTCTTTTTATGTCAGCTTGTTGTTTAAGTCTGTACAGTCTTTTCTGTCTGTACAGTTTCTTTAGTTTATTTCAGTGCTGTTGCAGTTTCCCTTTGTCAGTTTTTGGTTGCTGTGTTTTTAGTTAATCCTTGCTGTCTGTATAGTGTCTTTTGTTTTAGCTTGCTTTTATTTTAGTCTGTACAGTCTTTTGTTTCAGTTCTTTTCTTTGCTGTCTGTTCAGTTTATTTTATTCCCTTTTCCTGTACAGTTCTGTGCTTTAGTCTGTACAGTTTTATTCTGTTTTGCTTTAAGGCCTGTCTGTCCTTGAAAGTCTGTGCAAAGTCCTTTAGCCTCTTAAAATTTTGTCCTTTAACCTCTGCCTGAGCAATCAATGAAAAGTCAGCCTGCTAAAGATTGTTTTATTCTGAGCTGATCAATCCACAATCCAGTACCCCATTCTGTTCATTATTCTAATTGAGATAGTCTGCTTACTCTGAACTGTAGAACTATTTTGTTATTCAGGACAAAGATAGAGAGATGATTGGATCTTGTGTCTTACTTGCCACAGTTATTTTAATGATAGAAAACTCGCTATGTCGTTTTAGTTGGAGGAACTCCCGGGGAATCCAAGAAAAGCTGGTTATGAGAGGGGACTATGTCATGTAATTATTTGGGTATATCTAGAGGCTATCAATGCCTAGACTGAGACAGTTCCAGATTGATCAAATGATAAAAGAAAATTGTAATTTCTCTAAGGTCTTCCAGATAGTGATATATTTCAAAAAGAAGAGAGATAAAAAAAAAAAGAAAAAAAAAAAAGAGTTATATGATCAAAAGAGGCAGCCAATATTAGATTCTGCCCTACAGTTGTAAATTTGGGTCATGTAAATCTAAAGGGTAACTCTGTCTAGGTTGTAAAAGGCTAAACTAGTAAACAGAGCTCTACTCGGTTTCCTCTTTTACAATCTAGAAAAGTTGATTAATCCAAGTTCATCATTCAATCTAGTCATCCTTGAAGAAAGTTTATACCCTTTGTAATTGCACATCATAAATCTTTCTTAAAGTATTTCAGCCTAGTATGTCCTTGGGAAATTTTTAACAGCTGGCAGTTAGCAGTCAATTTATTGTGAAGAATGTCTGTGGCAAGGCATGATGCATGGTCTTTTTGTTTTGAAACCAGAGTCCTGGGTTCTAAAATAGTGCTACTATTTTACTCACAGATATCGCCATTTGTTGAGAAGCAACACACCCCCACTGAAAAATAAGATTCCATCCTTAGAAAGCCCTGAACTTCCATTTTTGCAGTAGGGACCCTCTTGATAATTTTTAGGTTTTAAATCCAAATTTGCTTGCCTCCTTTTTAAAGTTGTGTTTTTTCTTGCATTCCAGCTGTGTTATCTAAGAATTCACTTTTTACATGCTAGAATCATTCATGCACAAACAAAATCTTGTACCGGTACCGAGAAAAATCCAGAAAACAGTTGCATAAATTCATGAAAAATCGAACTTTCCATTTTTGGTAGTGTCGCGATATCGCGACACTTCCATTTTCGAAAATGTCACGAAATCATGACAGGTAAATCAAAAAGCAGCTAAGTCATTTTTGTGTAGCGAAATCGCGACACTTTCCATTTTTGAAGTGTCGCGATATCGCGACACTTTCCATTTTTGGAAAGTGTCGCGATATCGCGACATTTCCATTTTTGGAAGTATCGCGATATCGCGACATTTCCATTTTTGGAAAGTGTCGCAAAATCGCTGCCGATCGGAAGAGAGAGAAAGAAAACATACGAAAGGGCGCGATTTTGCGACATGTCACGAAATCACGACATGTCGCATTTTCACGATAGGAGAGAGAAAGTGGGCTACAGAATGAAAATCGGCTAAGTCGTAAATGTGTCACAAAATCGCGATCAACGCGGTCAACGCATGCAGCTAAGGGAACTGTCACGATATCGCGACGTGTTCTATTTTCGCGACTGGAAAGGAGAAAAAGTGGCTAAGTCCAAAAGGTGCAGCGTGTCGCTAACATGTCGCAGAATTGCGACTGAAAATCAAGAAGTTGTACGGAGGCCAGGAAGGTCACGATTTCACGGCCGACAGGGGAAGAAGTTTCCGATGCGCTGGGGACATCGCGATTTCGCGACATGTCGCGAAATCGCGACATGTCGCAGAATCGCGATAGGATAGAGAAAGTCCTAAGTTGACCAGAAGTGCATTCCGGCAGGAAATAGAAGGCTTCCTGGGGTAGCGACACGTGTCAAAGCGTGAGGGAGACAAGCAGAAGCCGACATGCAAGCTTGCTTTAGGGTTTTTAGCCTGATTTAATCTGTTTTAACCTTTAAAGCTTTAATTTAATGATTTTAAAATTGCTAATGCATCTTTTTGTCTTTCATGCAGGAATCCATCTGGCACTTGCGGGACAACCGGGAAAGACCATAAAGGCAAAGTTAAAGTGCGGATTTAGTCAAGGACCGCCATGCTAGAGGAGAAAAGACCAGTAAATGCATTCAATGGCAAATTTATGGTAGAATTGATGGCATGAAGATATTTTCAACGCAGGGATGGCTTTACGGAGATCAGATCTGAGAGAGGTGGTGACTCATCCGGCTCACCAACAGAAATTAATGGAGGCATTTATTTGCAGCTGCGGATGAATGCAAGTGGCTTTAGATTTTATCTTCTCCATTTATGGCAACTGACTCCCCTAATTTTTCGAAGGGTTAAGTTCTATCTGGAATTTGATTTTAAATAGATTTTTATTGTAAAACCCGGGTCCTAGGGTTTAAGTGCGATAAGATTTAGGGTTTGAGAAAGATATTTTGAAAAGATCAGGGTCTGTCCTGAGTCTATAAATACATATTCTAAATGTAATCGCGAGAGGCGGAGACTTAGAAATAAAAGGCTTATAAGCAATTTCTTGCAAATCTTGTGAAATCCTTTGTTTCTGGACTTGGAGTTGATGTGTTTAGCTTTTCTGTGATAGCATGGCCAGGAGCCTAATCTTTTGCAGAGTGTGATAAGTGTATCTTCTTTTGTTATCCGTTCCATTAAATTTTATTAGATATATGCTGTAAATCTGTATTGTCAAGTTTAAATATGCTGTTAGGCTTCAGTTGTTCTTTTGTCTGCTAGGGGAAATTACAGATTTGAGGTTAAGTTTGTTCTAATTGCTCTGTCTTCACTGTGTGAGCTAGGCTACCGGTGAAAGATACCAGTTTTAACCAGCTGCCCTTGGATTTATAATTTTCTGCTAGATCTGTTTCACTCTGCTTTGTGCTCTTAGTTGAAAGTGATCTTAGACTAACTGGACACTTTCTTCTTTGATTTGTTCTGTTGTGAAGTCGATAGCATAGATAAGATTGATAGTTTAGGGTTTTACAGCTTGATGTCCGATAAACTTCTCTTCTCGCCCTACCCTACCCTCTCTTTGTTTTTCGTGAATGATCCATTTTTATTTTCTTTGTTTGTCTTTTATTTAAATCTCACGACCCATAAGAGCTAGATCAAGAATTCAAGTTAAATCCGATAAACAACTTCGCAACTATCGAACAAGTTCGAGAACCCCCTGTAAGGTAACAGAGTAGTCCATATTGAAATATATTTCGAAGTGGAAAAGAGTGAATAGCCATTCGACCCAACTCTGTAACTCGCACCTTGGATAACCAGCTAGATCCTAAAGCGAGTGGGATCCGTCCCGTGGGTGTCTCCGGCGGCTTCCTGCCCATCCTTTCGCGGGGGTGCGTATGAAAGCCGGACCAACAGGACCTCCCTTGGAGGATTGTCCTCTCCTCTCCAACTCACCTACAACACCTGGGTTATTATATTATTTATTTAAATACATGCAAAACTTAATTAAAAGTATATATAATATAGTATATAATGTAATATATAACAAAAACTATATAATATAAATAAAATATTTAATAATACAATTAATTATATTTATAGCTCCCCGACGCATCTCAAAAAATATAAAAAAAAGGGGGTTGGTCGACGGGGTAGTCAGCCGACTAAATAGAGTGGGGGGTAGTCAGTCGACCTTATAGAGTGGGGGGTGTCGATCGACACCTCCCTCTATATTCAATTAAAATAAAGAGTGTGAGGGGGAGTCAATTGAACCCTCCTCGTGCTCTATATTTAATTGAATAGAGAGCACGTGCATGCTCTCTATTAGACAGAGAGAGCTATTTTAAATTAATTTTTTTCTTTTGTTTTTTTTTTTTATTTTTTTATTTTTTTGGTAATATTAAGAGATGGGGTTTTGACCAGGAATCCCCCAACTTGTTACAACAACTTCACCAGGGAGACACACACCCACTCCCTCACACACTCACCCACGCCACGGTTTGAACCTTGGACCACCCGAAGAAGAGCCAAAGCCCAAATCATTGCGCTGCACCCCCAGGTGATTTAATTTTTTAATTTTTTTAATTATTTAAATATATAATTTATTTAAAGATATATAATATGAAATATGATAATTATAATTATAATATAAAATATCATAACTATTATTATTTAAAATATAACATTTATTATTATATAAAGTTTAATTAAATATTTAAATAAATTTAATTAAAAATAATCAAATTTAATTAAATATGTACTCAAACTTTATTAAAAGGAAAACATTTAATTAAATATTTAAGAATCCAGGGTCAAAAATAATTAATTAAATTGTTCATTAAGGTCTAAAAATGACGACAAGAGACCAAAACGATGACTTGATTTCGGCGACACAAAAACTTTCAAAGATGCTTTCGAAAGGCGAGATAGGATGAGAAAAGACTTGAGGACTCAAAAATTTATTGAACGGAGACAGACTTGGGCAAAAATGCAAGGAATCATAGGACACCAAAATTTCAAAACTTAGAGCAATTTAAGTTGGATTTTTGAGGATCCAACAAGGACAATGCCATCGTTTGAAGATCGACTATGGGAAGAGGGGGAAGCGAAGAAATAGGCCAAGATTAGCAAAATGCCTCACCCTCCATCCCTGACTCATTGAATTGAAGACGTCGAAAAGAAGCTTACTCTCCATGTGGAGGCACTTGAAGACAAAGTGAATGCACTCGGGAGATCCATGTCGGGCCTACAAGAAGAATTGGATAGGTGCATGAAAATGTTCGAGACCTTTGAAATTCTTATACCTAATGTGTTGAACCATTTGGATGACAATCGAACCAAATTGACTAAAATGCAATAAGAATTGGTTGTCTTGAGGATCGAGAAGGATCATCGGTTAGGTGAACCTGTGCAAACGATCACCCAATGGGTAGATTGGGAGTTGTAATGATCGAGCCAATGTGTTACCATGCCATACATAACATAGGGGTCCTTAGGAAGTTCTTATAAGAAGTGGGAGACCTCCTGAAGATGAAATGACATCTCTCCAAAAAGTAACAAGTGGAGTTGGTTGCTCTCTACTTGAAGGGAGAAGCGCTATCTTGCTAGTGTTGCCTATCGTGGGACATTGAATATGGAAAGACCCGTGAGCGGGTCAAAACATGGACTAACCTCAGAGGAGCATTGGTCAAGGAATTCCAACCTGAAAGTATCCCATGGGTAGATAGAGCCAAGTTGCAAAAGCTAAGGCATGAGGGTAATTTGAGAGACAACATCTCAGAGAACCTAAACATTTTGGTTCGAGTATGGGATTTTCCTGATGAAGATAAGTTGTTCTTGTTCGTGAACGGCTTTGGACAAAGTAAGAAGTTCATAAGAAACACCTAATGTTGGTTCACGAGGTTGTTACCTTCATAGAAAGCATGTTCAAGTGCAAAGAGAGGGTAATTGGTGAAGGACAGGATGGTAACTAGGATGCGAGTGTGAGGGGATGAGCGAAGATAGGGAATACCAAGGCATTGCTTAATACCAAGAAAAGAAAGTTATATCATGGTGAAATTACAAGCTCGGGTCGATATCGCAAACCCCAAGACCCCTTGCTCCAACGAGGTTGACCCTCGATGAGTTGGTTGAGATGTTGAATGTGCAAAGGAAAACACATCAAAAGGAGCTACCCACAAAGATAGGTCGCTTATGTAATCAACATGGTGGAATATTCTATCAAGGAAGAGGTCGATAAAGAACAAGTGTTTGGGCTAGCAAGAGATATCGAGTTCACTCCTAACCAATTCATCCTTGATGCGAAAACCCCCAAATGGGCTCGATGGGTCGAGAAAGAAAAGTGAAGGGTGTTCACCCTCCTTATTGACTCAAATAAGGAGGTCCAAGCTAAATTTGACAAAATTTGATCTCAATTGATGAGATGCTGTAGAGTAGTATGGACTATGAAGGCCATGAGTTCTGAGATGAACACAACCACATGTACCTCCCATTATTTTGGGTATGCAAAAATTTGTACCGATGCTAAGGATGACATCAAAATTAAGTGGGAGAGGATTGTGGTAGAACACGTTGAAAAATTGCAAACTAATCTCACATAGTAGCATTATCCTGTGTTATGGGTGAGAGCATGACTATACGGATTTGGCTCAAGGTGCACATGGTGAAGGCTAGGCTGCTCCCTTTTGTGGATCAAGCAAGTTGCTTCATCGGGCAACTCGAGTAGACAAAAATGCCCAAAAATGGTAAGTGTACTTGTTTTGGACAATAGGCTTCCCTGGGTGAGACAATTTGAGATCAAACCTTACCCTCAATTTTGATAATATTGAGCTTACCAACAAGCAAGCCTAGTGCTCAATAAAGTGCTTATACCACCTACTTTCTGTCAAGTCGCACCACAAGCTAAGAAGATAGAGAGTCTCATTCTTAGATGACCTCTCTCCCATATTGTGCTAAGAAGGATCCTACGGTGCTGTCATCGTGCCACCTTAGAGTATACTAGGTTGGATGTGCAAATAAGTCTCAGAGCCTATGAGTCCACCAAGAACCAAGTAGCCATGCCATCGCTAGGATGCTAAGTAGGCCTTCGATCCATGATGTAAGACCAAACCTTTGGTCCCGTGAGAAATGATAATGAAATCTTGGCTATATGCCTATGTACCGTGTTCCTTTGTGTGGATGTTGGCCTTAGTGCCTTATGGTGCATGCTTTGGATTATGGGTTGTTGTATAGATTTATTTATAATGAGATGTTTTCGCTAACTTTGAATGGATGGGTGTATGAATGAGTGCTTTCGCTAACCTATGGAATGTATGGATATATGTTGTGTTGTTGTGTTATGCAATGAATACTACAAGGAGCTACTCGAGATATATCCCGTCGTGAGCCAAAGTCGACTTTAATTGTATATGATACAAAGCGCATCGTAGGGTCACTAAACCTACCCCATTGCAATAGTAATGGTTAGTGTAAAAGTATTTTATAAGAGATGGCTTGTTTTAATCATTGCAACAGTAATGGTTAGTGTAAAAGTTTTTTTATAAAATATGGCTTGTTCTATTCATGTTGGAACCCAAGCTATCTAATCTAATCAAAAGTGAAGACATTTCTTTTTTTGAAAGAGAGGACTTGACTATATCTATTACTTGTATTATCGATTCAACCCTCAATAAAAAATAAAAAATTTGTGCTTTCGATCACACCTAACTGTATAACTATACATTTTTTTTTTTGGGGGGTCTGTTTGTAGAAATAATGAGGACTATTATCGTGGGATTCACTAATTCATATATTTTGTAAGAAATAATTCAAAAGATCCTAAAATAACTAGATATCTATATCAAAAGTGCTCAAATATGGAAACTCTTGGTTTTTTGAAGGTTTGTGACCACTTGATTTACGATGGGATTGACAAGACATATACCAAGTTTGTTTTGCATGAATAACAACCCTATAGTTTTGATAAATATGCATCGAGCATGTGCTTTGCCACTGATGAGTGTATAATTATTGAAGATGTACAAAATGACATCACTAGAATGGTCAATAACACATACAAATTGTTAAATATCAATATCCCAAAGAGTGGACAAGAACTGTGAGATGATGTTGAGTTCTAGTCATCTTATGGAGCAGTTCTTATTGATGAATATCATAGCTTGCTCAAAGATTCCAAAAAATTATTATAACCAAGTTGTACAAAGTACACAAAGCTATCGATGATTGCTAAATTGTATAATCTCAAAGCAAAACATGGTTGGTCATACAAAAGCTTTGGCAACTTACTAGAGTTGCTGAAAGATATGCTCTTAATTGATAATACAATTTCAGAGTCCACATATTCTATGAATAAAATGATGAGGCCATTGGGATTAGATTATGTAATGATACATGCATGCATCAATGACTATATTTTATATTGGAAAGATCATGAAAAGAAGTAAGCTTGCCCAACATATGGTGCATCTCGATAGAAAGTTGACCCTCATTCACAAAAGGTATGTATTAATATTCCTACAAAGGTGTTGAGGTATTTTCCCACTATATCGAGGTTGAAGATAATGTATAGGTAAGGGATTTTATTATATCATTAGCTTTGTTGTTTTTTTTTCTTTCAACATTGTTAGACATGACTAAAGTGAGTTGCTTTCTTCTTGTAGATCCATAAAGGTTATGGAGAATATGATATGGTATTCCTAGCATAGGAGTTCAGATGGAAATATGTGACATCCAATTGAATCCCCAACATGGAAAACTATAGATGTTAAGTGGAAATATTTCACCGATGATCCACATAGTGTACGACTTGCAATGGGAACCAATGATTTCAACCCTTTTTCTAACTTGAGTACTGCTTACAGTTGTTGGCCTATTGTGTTGGTCACTTACAACCTCCCACCATGGATGTGGATGAAGAGGAAACATTCAATGCTCACCTTGTTAATACCTAGCCCCAAGAAACCATACAATGATATTGATGTTTATCTAAAGTCGTTGGTTGACAACTTGCATGAACTATGGACTAAAGGAGCAAAAATGTATGATGTATTTTCCAATTCTACGTTCAATATGAAATAAATAATGATGTGGACCATACATGACTTTCTTACTTATGAAAACCTTTCAGGATGTATGACAAAGGTAAAGACAACATGTACAATATGCGGGGAGAATGCTTGTAAAGAATATCTTAAATGTAGTATAAATATCATTTACATTGGCCATAGGAGATTCCTTCCTTCATATCATTTGTTTTGTCATCAAAGGGCATATTTTAATGGCAAATAAGAGCTTGATAAACCACCCAAACCTTTAAATGGGATGTAAATACTAAAAATAGTACAGGGAATTCTACAAAATTGGGTAAATAGCAACTCAAATAAAAGGAAATACAACATGCATGAGGATAGCATGTTTGTTTCTATAGCAATATGGAAGAATAAATCTATATTATTCAATTTGTCATATTGGGAGGTACAAAATGTAACTTTCTTTCTGTATATGTTGTTATCTTTCAATATCGAGTAATTTCTGTTTGATGTTGCTATTTATGAACAACATATTATAGTTTGTTACAACTTGGATGTGATGCATGTGGAGAAAAATGTCTATGAAAGCCTATTTGGAACACTGCTAGGCATCGATGAAAAGTCAAAGGATGGCAAAAACTCCTATGAGGATTTAAAAAATATGGGTATCAAAAACACATTATGGCCAGTAATGGATGGAAACAAGACATATATTCCACAAACACCCTACAATCTATCAAAGGTTGAGAAAGAAAGGTTATGTCGTACACTATACAATATGAATGGAATAAGTTTGAATATTAGAAAACATGTCTCTATGAAAGAAATTTAAGATCCAAGGCCTAAAATCACATGACTAACATGTTCTTATGCAAAATTTTTATTCAGTAGCACTACAATATTTGCATGATAAGCCAATGTGACAAACCATTTGTTGGTTGTGCATGTTTTACAGGGATATATGTGCTAAATTGGTGGATCCCATAAAAATAGAGAAATTATCAATAGAGGTTGTGGAGACGTTATGTTTGCTTGAAAAGTACATTCTCCCTTTATTTTTTGATATCATAGTGCACCTAACAATTCACGTGGTGCGGGAGGTACATCTATGTGGACCTGTACAATATCGATGGATGTACCCTTTCGAGAGGTTTGTATGCATTTCATCAGTTTCATAAACCACCATTTTTCTAATTTTTGTAGTTTCTCATCTAGTCAAAATTGATTTTTTCCTTTCTTAGAATTATGAATATTTTTAAGGGCTATGTAAAGAACCGAGCTAGGCTCAAAGGTCGTATTATCGAACATTCTCTTATTGAGGAATCAGTTTCATTCTTTGCGGAATACATGAGGGATACATAAGTAATTGTCGATCCCCTTGGTTGCAATGAGGTATGGAGTGATGAGGAAGAAGAAACTATAATTTATGGAAGGCCTTTATCTAGTGGCAAAGACTTTCATTTGGATAAAATTTATTACGAACAAGTCCATCGATGCATTCTCTTTAACATGGATGAATTTTAGCCTCGGGTAGAGTAAGTAGATGTTTATTTTTTATTGTTATACAATATATATATATATATATATATATATATATATATATATATATATAACTAAGCTTGAAAAAAATTGGACCAAATTAGGAAGCACCTACAGAGTATCAAGGAATCCAACCCCCGTGCAGTGAGAGGTCATGGGGTGTTGCAAAAAATCCATAATCAGACATTCATCACTTGGCTACAAGATCAGGTTATTGTTTGCTCTCTTAAATATGATCTTTGATATTTATACTGATTATCATGTAATGTTATGCAATTATCTTTAAACTATTCTTCTTTGTTTTAGTTTAAAGGAAATGGAATGCAACATAATGACAACTCGAACACAATAAAATGGTTGGCACATGGTCCGAGGAAAGTTACAATCAAACATTTGGACTTTTTGGTCAATGGTTATAGATTTCATATCAAAGACAAAGAGGATTAAAGAACAACTCAAAACAATGATGTGTGTTTCAATGCTACTACTTTGTGCAAAGCAAGCACAAAAGATACAAACTTGATGCTTCAAATAGTCACATATTATGGTGTTATTAGGGAAATAATCTTGTTATATTACTATCATTTTCAATTTCCCCTATTCAAATGTGACTGGGTGAATGTTCTTGATATAAGGAATGGATGTAGAAAGGATGAAATGGGCTTCACACTGGTCAACATGAATAGATTACTTGGCCAAGATAGACTAAAATATGACCCATTTATCCTAGCATCACAATACAAATAAGTCTTTTATGTAAATGATCCACTTGATACTAGTTGGTATGTGGTTCTCACATCACCTCCAAGAGGGATCAAAGATATTGAAGCATACGAGGCAAAATATGTCAGTGTATCTAGAGCAACAAATGTAAACGATGGTAATATTCAATATGTTCATAAAGAATGTGAGGGTATATGGTTGGAAGCCTAATTACTATACTTAAAAAGTAGTTATAATTAATGAAAATAATTAACTAGTGTTGTTAGACATTTTTTGTTCTATTTTTTATAAAATGCTAGTAGATAATCAATGGGCAGCCATACTAGGATTGATGCGAGTAGGTATCTTGATAATGAGGTTGGCCAATTAGATACAAGAAGGTAATTTGGTAAAAAAAAAAAGAGAGAGAATGCAAGTGTTGCTAGGTCATTAGGATTAAGATTCTAATCATGCATGCATGTTGTAATGTGTTGAAATGAAGGTTTATTATGTTGAGTGAGTGTTAGTTATGAAATTGATATTTCATGTTTGACTCTTAGTCCTAGTCCTTAGCAGTAATACTTGATTTACATAGATATATATTTATGTATATGGCAGAAGTCTCAAGATACTCTCTCTCCTCATATCTGATGGTTGGGGTGGGTAGGGATGTTTAAACATCTACTCATTATATGGAGGGCTCGGGTTATCCATTCACTTATATCTGTAAATAATAATTGCACTTGAAATAAAAATTTTCCATTTACATATATAATCATAACTAATTTCTTTCTTTCTTGCTTTTGTACATGTAAGAGGTGCAATAGATCATTGTTGTTTACGAATAATAACTTTGTTTTCATCCAACAATCTAAGAGAAACATTTCCATATATTATTCAAAATAAATGGTGTGTAATGTTAAGCTTCAAAATTTTAAATTTCTTTATTAACTAATATTGTTTTATAATGAAGAAAGAGAACATGTCGTTATAATGGCTATCTCACTGCCTTGTTTGAGATGAGAAACATGTTGGTTAAATGATTACCAACTCCCTCTTTCATCAAAAATAATATTTTCCTAATCCTTCATTCTATTGAGTTTTAGGGTAATCAAGTTAAATGCTTATTGGATTATTTTGATTGATGTTTATCAACTCTACAAATTTTGAATGGTCTTGAGAAAAATGGAAAAGGATATGCATTTTTGTGGACCTATTTTTAACTAACTGGAAGGGCTTTTGTGAATAAGTAGTTTTTTTAAAATATTCTTTAACTTGATTCAAAAATGTTCAGTTTTAGAAATTTATATGGAAAATATTATAGTTTGTGTACTTAACCCTATTTGGGAATAAGACTATCAAATTCTGCCAAGTTTTATGTTCCTCGGATGTTGCTAGGTTGATAGAGTCATAGTCTTATTCTTTAACAATAAAGTTTACAACTTCTTTTCAACCATACTTCTAACTCACTCTATCCAATGTGTGCAAGGTATTGAGCCTACATGAGATATTGGCTTCATATAGTAGTGTCCACTATGTAGGGACACTAGTACCATTTGTTTTGAAACCACCAAAAGTAGCCAAGGCTAGGTCCAAAAAGAAACATTAGCATGTAACTTCATCTTATCTAGTTTAAAGTTGAAGAAACTTCAGTTTCCTTGGTGCTAAGACTATTGTTTACCAAAATAGTCTAAGATCAAGTAAGAATTAACATGATTGAATATTGTTGTAATACATGTACCATTAGTTCCTTATGTTTCATTTGTAGCAAAGTAAGTCATCGGTATATTTCATTTGATTAATATGACCATTGAATGGATATTTTTATTTTCATAATTTTTTTTATAATGCAAGGAATGATTAGAATTTTAGATTTTGACAATAGACCAAATAACTGGAAAAGGTCTTGATTTTTGTCTTTGTTTTTGTTTATGATTATATCATATTTCTATTTATTTCTTGCACAATTTCAACCAACTTAAGATGGTGATTTGATAATTTGGTTAACACAATGTTTGAGTAAAAAACTGGTAGTTCAGAGGCAAGGTGTATTGTAACTATATTATTGAGTATTAAGAGAAGTCATCATCCAATATGAATATCACCTATTAAACTGATAAATATTGCAACACTACAAAAAATGAGCACATTTGAAAAGTAACTTCAATTGTTTCTAATATGATATGAAATTAAGATGTGATTTATGAACACAAAAATTGTTATTAGAAAATACTTTGCTTTTATGCATTGCTTTAGCAGTTTTTTTTTATTAGATGGATGAAGGATTTTTTATAGGATCTCAAAATATTATACAAAAGAGACTAACCCCAACCCAAAAAGAGGGAGCAAAAATTACTTACATCTAGTAATAATCAAGGACCATTCAGAGGAGTTACCCCTTCCAAAACCAAACCAGTACATAGGTAAGACCATACATAATTTAAAACTTAAAAAAAATTGAAACCAAATCAGGATGTTAGAGATAACCAGCCGAATATAGATCAATAGCAGGACCTGAACCACAAAATGAGCCATGCACCAATCCCATTATCCACCATGAGGTTTTTGCTTTCCTAGGCCTTCTAGCCCATCAGGGCAAGAATTTATTTCACATTGGAGATTGTAGCTTGTAGGGAGGAAATAGTAGCTTGGAGATATGAAATTTGGTGCAAAAACCCAAAATCAACAAGCACCCCCAATTTTTGCAACCAAGTCATCAACAACTCGACCAGAGTAGAGCAAATGCTAATTGTGTATGAGGTCATTATCGATAGAAGAAATATCCACTATAAAATTATCCCACCACACCACTAAACCATTCTGAATAACTCCTTTGCTAACCAATAGATCAATTGCTCGATTATCTTTCATGTATGTATGCTTAAACTGAACATATTCTAGATTTTGTATGTATCTATGAAATTCTAGAAGGTTTGAAATAGTCTAGGTAGGATATTGAGTCCCTCTTGCCATATTTATAATTTAAGAGAATCCCCTACAATGATTAGTTTCCTACAAAATACAAAATCCAATAAAGAAACTCCTTGGAATAGGGCCCTGGCTTCGGTGAAGTGATTGGTTTGATGGCCCAGATTATTAGCAAAGGCTAAAATTATCAAGTCGTCATGGTTCCTTATAATCCCTCCAATACCTACAGGACCTGGATTCCCTTTAGATGCATCGTAAAAATTTAACTTCAACCAACCAATTGGAGGTGGCTTCCATTTAACCCTAGCTCTATCCAGAGGCACAATAGGTATTACTAGTTGAGGATTATAATTAAATCCAAGAGTTATTTCCATTGATCATTCATGCACTGCAGTCACAACATTCAGATTTAGGGTTCTAATGTTCTCCATGAAAAAAATCACCTACAAATCCACAACTTTAGCCGAATGAGCAACAAACTTAAATGCCATTGAGTTTATTTCCTTCCAATATGCTACCAGATATGAGTAAGGCTGAATTTCCAAAACCAACGAAGGTGGAGAGATAGGAAGGGAGAAATCCATTGGGTCATAACATCCTCTAGGATATTCAAAAATACCCATTGAATGTTAAAATATATTTTTCAATATGTGTATTGTTCATTGTTGGAATTTGATATATTTGCATGTATTAAATTAATTTATGATCAGAGATTATTATCATGTGAATATTGCAGTATTTTTCAAATATATTTTTAGAGGAAAATTGTAACTATATGTTTTTAGAAAGTAAATTGTTCATTGTTGAAGTTTGATATATTTACATGTATTGAATTGATTTATGATCTAGAAATAATTATCTTTTGAATATTACAGGATTTTGTTAATATTTTCTAAGAGTAAAACTATATATTTTGAATATTAGAGTATTTTGTTAATATTTTATTAGAGTAAAAATATAACTATATGTATTTGGAAAGTAACAAGTTATACATTTCTATCATCATGAATCATTTCTAGCTAGTAGATATAACAATATTTTTATATTCTTTCATCCTCAGCATTGGAGGAACAAGAACAGATTAAATTTTTACATATATTTTTTTGAAATTAGTGGTTTACTATGGGATATCCCCTATTGGTTTTTAGTTGCTCTTTGCTCTTATACACTATAGATATAGGCATAGTTATAGCACATGAATTTTGAAGTTTGATACAGATACAATTATAGGCATAGTTGCTCTTTGCTCTTATACACCACAGATACAATTGCTCTTTGCTCTTATACACTACAGAAAGTAAAATTTTCATTGTTGAAGTTTGATATATTTACGAAAAACTATTTATTTTCCTTGGAATTATAATAAATGTCTCTCCTTTATTTGTTTTATTGGATAAGATGTCTTCTTTCTTTTATTTCAGCTAGACTATAGTTATTTTTTATTAAGTAAGAGGACTCATAATAGAAGTATGGTTTTAGTAATCTCATTTCCAAAGGATATGTATACATGGATAAATCGAATACAAAGTATTTGGAGAAATAAACTAATGAAATTCAATCAGCGTTTACAAAGTATCATGAGTGTTACAAGGTTGTTCGACAATCCTTTACATGCTTTTACTTGATAAAGATATCACTCCATCATTTGCACCATAGGCTATATATTAATGTTATGACCACACATCACTTGTACTCAATCTATTACCCACATATTTATTTGTTGACGCACAACCATGCAACCAAAATTTATAAAAAAACTACAAACAACCATTATGACACTCGAACATATAACCAATGTTGTTAATGATATTCTATGGATGACCATTGTATTTTAACAACAAATAAAGCTAATCACATTGAATGCATATCCGCATTCCCAATGGTAGAGGGTGAATGTATTGAATTGATTTATGATCTGAATATTATTATCTTTTGAATATTACAGGACTTTGTTAATATGTTCTTAGTGTAAAACTGTATCTTTTGAATATTAGAGTATTTTGCTAATATTTTATTAGAGTAAAATTGTAACTATATGTATTTGGAAAGTAACAAGTTATATAGTTCTATCATCACAAATTGTTTCTAGCTAGTAGATATAACAATATTTTTGTATTCTTTCATCCTCACCATTGGAGGAATGAGAATAGATTAAATTTTCACATATATATTTTTTGAAACTAGTGGTTTACTATGGGACATCCCCTATTGGTTTTCAGTTGCTCTTTTCTCTTATACACTACAAATATAGGCATAGTTATAGCACATGAAAAGGAGTTGCTCTTTGCTCTTATACACTACAGATATAGGCATAGTTATAGCACATGAAAAGGAAACAACAGGAGCTAGAATTATTATTTTACTCTTTTCAGTGGGCATTGTTTCCAAAGCTGCCAAAGCTTGGCTTTGCTTTTCCTGCATCCTTTATATTAATTTTTTAGGTGAGACCCTAATAGGGTAGGGCTAAGAGGTTGGTTTATAATTGCCCTCTTAGGGATAAGAGTGTTGGACATTGATTGTTTGGTTAGCATATTTGTATTCCTACATAGCTAAATATTGGTTAGCATATTGTTTGTTCTAGATTGAGAGCATATAGGGAGTAGTTAGACCAAGTCTATGTTTAGATTAAGCACATAATGGCAGATTGAGTTTATGTAAAATATTGGAGCTCTAACTATGTTGAGCTCAAATTAGGTTTCTCCCATCCTATAAATTGTAACCAATGTTTGCAAATAATATAAAATGAATTAAGATTTCATTGTGGTATCAGAGCACGAGGGATATACTCCATTTCTTTTGGATTGCCCATAGCTTGAGAGTTCAATCTAGGGAGAAAGGAGCTAAGTGATTTGAGTGCTTGTGCTGGAGTCTGCAAAGAAGAAGACTATAGCATTGCTGCTAGTGCACTAATTGAAGCCACAAGACGACAAAGCATTGTGTTGATCCACATATCATTTATTTGTGATCTGCGTGAAGTAACTGCGAGCTTGGATTCAACCTTCGCAAAAGTGAAGAGAGTCATCTCCAATTAGGAAAGAAATACTTCCTATTAATTGAATATTTACCTTCGATTGCTTTACCTTGTGTTTGATATTTGATAATGGAGTATATAGATACTGTGGAGAGAACCATATGTGATCTGCATTGAAAAAGGTTATTAAAAAAAATTATGCTTTTTTAGATTGTGCATAATTGATTGGAAAATTATTTGGCATGATTGGAGTAATTTAGCAGCAATTTAGAATCGCATGAAGTTTGGACGAGTTTGGCTCATTTGTGGAAATGCGTAGACTCGTGCAGACTTATCGTGAAATTCATGAAGAAATAATGCAATTTTGTGTTTGAAAAGATTGCAATTTGTCTAACGGGTGTTACAAACTATGTTATTTTGTGGAGATTATTTTGCTAGCAAAGTACGTCACACGCTGAAAGGAAAACGTCTCTACCAGCGAAAGATGTGGAGATTGTGACTATGAAAAACATCATTTGTTGTAGCCTATTACCATGCAAGAGGATGTGATTCGTTCATTTGGTAGGAGGACATGATTTGTTTTCCAGCAAGGAAGGTTGATCTGTTGGTGAGCGCACAATAGTGAGAGGATAAAATCCAATGTGTCGTCAAACTATGTTCTAAGCCTGCACTTTATTGCAGTAGAACTATTTTGGAGAAAAATGTTTACAAGCATTATCGAGGGTGCTAGAGACGTTGAAATATACACCTCATCCAAGATGCCATTTGAGACGCTAGAGAAGCCTGGAGAATATTTTCGAACTACTATCGTAGTTAGGAAATGTGTTTGGTGAAGCCTGGAGAACCACTAAATGCAGTAAGGAACGCTAAAAATCATTTGCGACAGTAAAGACACAATAAAAACTTGTGATGTTTGAATAATATATCAAATAGATTGAGATAGTGAGACATTTTTCGTAGGACTTCCCAAACTTCCAAACTTGTTTTGGTCATATCTCACTCATCCAAACTCGGATTGAGCTGAAATTTTGAGGGTAGATGCCTAAAAAACCCTAGAATGTCTCCACCAATTTTCATATCATTTGGATCAACACAGATCCTAGCGCATCCCTATGTGTGAACGATATATTTGGCAAGCGGCTATGCGAGGGTTTCATCTGGGTTGAGTGCAAGCAGCTTCAGAGGTTGGTTTTTAGGGCCTTTGGGCCCTAGCGGCCAATATTTTTGTGGTTTATTCTCAATATTTTAGCAGGAAATGTTGCAGGAGATACAATATGGGTTAGAAATTTGTCTTTCAACAGATCATACTGTGAACTTGAGTGACAACGGCTTCCAATTTGCTGCACAAAAGAAAAGTGAAAACCATACCTTTCCACGGTGTCTAGGGCAAGGATTAAAGAGATCACTAAACAAGTTTCAAGCAGTTGATCAAAAAATGGCTCATATCTCAAGTGAATCTGGTGCTAAGGTGCACCCACAAAATAATTCTACTGTGAAAACCCCTATCAAGGGTAAGAATTTTGAAGACTCGGTCCCAAAAATGAATTTTAGGGATGCCCTTCGTGGTGGACAGCCTCATCCCAATGCTAATATCAATATTAGGGCTTCCCATAAACCTCTAAGAATGCCTAAGATTGATCCTAGGAAAATGGAGTCAGGATGTCTTAAAGCAACTGATGGAACTCCTATTGTTAAGCTTGATATGGATAACATTCATACTAGCATTGAAGATTTGGAAAAAAGAGGACTAATTTGTCGGTTCATGGGTTTTCGTTCGAGTCTATCTGCTTTCAAAGTCTGGGCTGCAAAAAGCTGGAAAACTAAAGGTGAGTTACAAATCTCTATTTATCCAAATGGTTATTTTCTTGTTTTATTTTCTAATAATGAAGATAGAGAGAAAAATTTTCAAGGGGGGCCTTGGTTTTTTGGAAGGGCATGGCTTTTCATGAAGCCCTGGCATACTAAATTTAAAGCCGAAGAAGAGATGCCTTCTATTGCTCCCGTGTGGGTTAGACTCTTTGGCCTCCCTATTGAATTTTGGAATCCTACTATTTTTTCTTCAATTGGAAACTCTTTAGGAACTTTTATGATGACTCGTTGATTGTACTCAAAATTTTGAACATATTATTTATGCTCGAATTTGTGTTTTAATGGATTTTGACAAACCCCTACCTAAAAATATCACATTACAATTTGGGGAAGACACTTGGGAGCAAGTAGTGGACTATGAGAACATTCCTTTTCGTTGTAGAATTTGCCATGAATATGGTCATTTGGCCAATGCTTGCCCAAATAAAATTCCTGATCAAAAGAAAGAAGATATAAACTTAGCAGGTTTCCAAATACCTAAGAAGAAGAACACTAAAAAAAAACCAATTATGAAGGATCAATCAAAGTCATCTGCTAATATGTTTGAAATCCTTTCCACAAATGATGTCCCAAGTGAGGAAGAGGAAATAATGGAAACTAAAATCTTAGAAACACAATTTAAATATGAAGGGAAGAACTCGGAGACAAACCAACAAATCAAAGGTTTTCAACAAAAAAAAAGGAGAAAATTTACACAAGAAAAAACAATATTTCAAATGTCAAAACTTCAAATAATGCAGGTCCCAATATAGACTCTATTGAACCATCTAGTAAAATTTTGGCTATGTATGAGCATTCTTCAAGGTTAGAAGCCATCTCAGATTCAATTGGAATAAGTCAAGAAATAGGGAAAAAAAAATTGAAGATGGATTCTAATCAAAAAGTAGGTCACAAGACCAATCAATATCATATGGTAAAAGAAGGTGAAAAGCCTGTAGAGGAAGGTAAGATTAATGCCCTTCCCAACTTTTTTAGCCCTGGTATTAATGAAGATCATCACTTGGAATATTAGAGGACTCAAAGGGAGTCTTTCAAAACAAAATGAAATTAGAAGAATGATTCAAGTAAATCATCCACATCTTGTTTTCCTTCAAGAAACTAAGATGTCAATGGAGGATATGGACTTAATTGCCATAGAAATTTGGCCAACTGGAAAAGTGGTTTCCCTCGGCTCCCAAGGGACTTCGGGTGGCATTGCTTGTCTTTGGGATCCAAAAGAGGTAGTTATTCACCATATGGTTGGTAGTTGGGGTTTGTTGGCTATAGCTATTCAAAGTAGACATTCCAACCAGATTATGCTCTACATTACTATTTATGCTTCGACTTCTTTGGAGGAAAAAAGAAGACAGTGGAAGGATATTACTCATATTATCTCTCATTTTCCTAAAGCTTGGATCTTGATCGGAGGATATTTCAATACCATCCTCTCTCTCGGATGAGAAAATGGGGGGAAATAGAAATTTGGACAAAAGCACCGACCTCATGAGCGAATATATTGCAAACCTCCATCTTGTGGATATCCAACTAGATAATGGCCTTATGACTTGGTCTAACAGAAGGCAAGGCTTAGCTTGTATAATGGAGAGATTGGATAGGTTTTTGCTCTCTAAAAATTTCTTAATCCATGGTCACATTCCTAAAGTGAAGACTCTTAATAATGCTGGTTCGGACCATTGGCCAGTCATGGTGGAAATGTGGAAAACCAATGTGAGTTTCTCTCCTTTTCATTTTCAATTAATGTGGCTTAGAGACATTTCCTTCAGACCTCATGTGCAACAATGGTGGAAGGAAGGTAAACCTAGGCATGGGACTAAGATGTTCTGTTTTGCCAAAAGACCGCAATACATTAAATCCAAAATCAAGACTTGGAACTGGAAAGAGTTTGGGGATGTTCATAAAAAAAACATGAAGTTATTGCTCATCTTGAAAATTTGAATAAGAAAATCCATTTAGATGGCCTCACAGAGAAGAGAAGTGCAGATGAAATTAAACTCACAACTCAGCTTGAGGAATGGGAAAAAAGAGAAGAAATCTTATGGAAGCAAAAATCTAGAATTCAATGGCTCAAAGAAGGAGATCGAAACACAAATTTTTTCCACAAATCTCTTCTAGCTCGAAGATCTCACAACTTTATTTCTTCCTTAAAATCAGATTCTCGAGATGTTGTTTATACTTGGGATGGCATGAACTCTATTGTTGTTGATTACTTTTCCAATATTTTTGCTGCTACTCCCCTTGACTCACCTTCACAATATAATGTTCTTCAAGCAATCCCTTCTCTTATCACTTTTGAGGAGAACTCTATTTTGACTGCTCCTGTTACTATCAATGAGCTTCAACAAGTAGTTTTTAAAATGCAAAAAGGGAAAACCCTAGGTCCTGATGGTTTTCCTATTGAGTTCTACCAAGAGTTTTGGGATATCCTTCATGTTGATTTATTAGAGGTGGTGGAAGAAGCCAGGAAAGCCAAAGAAATTTTGAAGGTTATCAATAAAACTTATATTACTCTTGTTCCAAAAGCTCAAGAGGTTGATCATATCTCAGCTTTTAGACCTATTGCTTTATGTAATGTTCTTCTCAAAATCATTACTAAAATCATGGCAGAAAGGTTGAAGCCTCTTTTGCATAAGATTATTTCCCCGCAGCAAGGGGGTTATGTGGAAGGATGTCAAATAGTAGATGAGATAGTTCTTGCTCAGAAGCCATCCATTCCATGGATATGCAAAATTCTCCTTCCATGTTCATTCGGTTAGACTTATCCAAAGCTTATGACAGAGTGGATTGGCACTTCCTTATCAAAGTTTTGAGGCAATTTGGTTTCTCTAAGGATTGGATGGATTGGATTATGGGATGTATCTCTTCAGTTTCCTACTTAGTTCTTATCAATGGCAGGCCTTCTCAGTATTTCCTAGCTTCCAGAGGTATTAGGCAAGGTGACCCGCTATCCCCTTATTTATTCATCATTCTTGTTGAATGCTTGGGTAGGACTATAACCAAAAAGAGGGAAAACAAAACCCTTGAGGGAGTTACCATTGCTCATGGAGCTAGACCTATCTCTCATCTTCAATTTGTGGATGACTCTACTATTTTAGGTAAAGCTATAGTTAAGGAAGCTTCTAATATTAAGCAAATCATTAGCTATTTTTCTAAGGCTATTGGGCGCTTGATCAATGAAGACAAATCTAAAGTTATTTTCTTTCACTGCTCCGCTAGACAGGAATCCATGGTCTTGGATAATCTAAGATATAAGAAGACCTCTCTTCCAATCACTTATTTAGGTATTCCCATAAATATTCAAAGGCAAAAAAATAAATATTGGAATTGGTTGTTGGACAAAGTCAAGAAGAAAATTGGAAAGTGGACCAACAAGTGGCTTTCTTATGGGGGTAGAATCACCTTGGTAAAATCAGTCCTTCAAGCTATTCCTATTTATGTTTCTTCCGTTTTGAATATTCCAAAGGCTGTTCTTCGAGAATTGGATCAAATCAGTCATTGTTTCCTTTGGAGTGGTACTAAGGAGAAAAGAAAATGGGCCTTGGTGAAATGGGATACTTTATGTCTTCCTAAGAGTGAAGGGGGGTTAGGTTTATGGTCTTCAATTAATAACAACAAAGCTTTAGCTGCTAAATTATATTGGAGGATGTTGCATAACCCCAATGCTCTTTGGGCCAATAATCTTCGTGCTAAATATGTTGAGAACAAAAGTCCTGAAGACCTTGTTCGCTATCAACTTCCTTCCAAAGGTTCTCCCATTTTAGCAGCTTTTAAGACTGGTGAGGATTTGATTAAGAAAAAATTATTTTGGATCATTCATAATGGTCAACATGCAAATTTTTGGACAGATTCTTGGGATGGTCACAAGCCTTTGATAACTCGGCTTCCCTATTGGAGGCCTTGGATGGAGGAGCTTCACCGAGCTAATTGGATAAAGGTGGCTAATTATCGTCGGTACCATACTCGGTAATTCAAAGGTTGGTAGATATTGGATCCCTATTGAGGACTGGCCTATTCAAATCCCAGAAAGGCAAAGACAAGATATCCAAGGCATCCTTCATATGAGATCCCTCTCTTGGTCCCATGAAAAATATTGTTTTGGATGGAACAACACTACTAAGGGTGAGTATTTAGTTGCTCAAGGTTATTTGACCTTATGCCATAATAATCCCAACCATTCTTCTGACATATTTTCTCAATTGTGGGCTCAAAAGCTCTGGCCTAAGGTGAGGTTCTTTAATTGGTTTTTATTGCATCGTAGGGTGCTTACCGGTGAGCAACTTATGAAGCATGGTTTTCATGGCCCTTTTAGATGTGAAATGTGTGAAGAGAATGTAGAAAATATCAACCATATTTTTATTGAGTGTACTTTAGCCTCTCGAGCTGTGGAGGAGAATGGCCACTTTACTTGGCTTACAAGTGGTCCAATTTTTTTACTTTTGAACAACTTTGGAGGGATTGGCCTAATCAAGAGGGTGTTGATCATTTTATTAGGCAGCTTAGTTTGGATGGGTTCTACCATCCTTCTTTGGAATATTTGGAATGAAAGGAACAACCAAATTTTTAATCAAGATAGGAAGGATATTCACTATATTTGGAAAAAGACCATAGCCAACTTAGTTGAATCAGTCCATCATCTCCTTAATCACCCCCAAAACTCCCACCAAATATGGGATCAAGTGATGCAAATATTGAAGATTAAACCTTCTAAGGGCAACCATCTTAAAGGGAATGTGAGTATTAGTAAATTGGATAGGAATAGAAATTGGCAACCTCCTCCTAAGGATTTTGGAAAAGTCAATACCGATGGAGCCTCTAGAGGGAACCCTGGAAAAGCCAGTGTGGGAGGAATTGGTAGACTTTCAGATGGCTCCCTGGTTTTTACTTTTGCTGAGAATTTGGGTATTCTTTCCAATAACCTTGCTGAGGGGTATGGTATCCTCAGAGGTCTTCAGGAGGCTACTAAGGTTGGATGGGAAAATGTGTTAGTTGAGTCTGACTCTCAACTTATGATTAATCTCTTGAAGAATCCTTCTAAGAATCATAAGGTGGATTGGAGAATAAAAAGAATTATTGAGAAGATTCAGTTAATCCAGATGGGATTTTTGAAAGTTGATTACAATCATGTGGTCAGAGATCAAAACAAGAGTGTCGATGCTTTAGCTAATTGGGCTTTGGACAAAGGTGATCTTACTTGTTATGGCCACCCTCCTATATGGTGGGCTTCTCAAATTAGGGAAGCTCTTCTTTCTATCATTTCTTTGGATGGCTCCAGTTTTGAAGGTACCTAGTTTCTTCTTGTTTTTTTTTTTTTTTGCTTCTCTTTGGTTCATTCAGTTTTTTTTAGTTCCCTAGCTCATTCTATTCTTTATTTTGTTTCCTCCGTTGATTCTTGCCTTAATAGTCTTCTGGTCTAGATAGGTCTTTGTTTTGTTCTTTTTTTTATAACTTTTTTCCTTTTTGTTTTTTTTTTTTAGTTTTTTAAGGTGGGTGGGTTTTTTTATTTTGTTTTGTTTTTGTGTTCTTTGTGTTGTTTTTTGTTGTTCTTGTGTTTTTGTTGTTTTGTTTTTTTTTTATGTTTTTTGTTATTGTTCTTGTGTTTTTTTCGTTCTTGTTCTTGGGTTTCTCTTTGTTTGTGTTATTTCGTGTTTTTATGGGTGAGTGTTTTCTATATTAAATATATTTTTGTTTATATTTATTGTCTGTTGTTGGTTGTTTTTTATTTTTATTTTTGTTTTATTTTTTAATTTTTAAGGTTTTGATTGTGTTTATTTTTCTTGTTTTTTTTTTGGGTTATGTCTTTGTAGTGTTCTGTTGTTTTTGTCTTGTCTGTGTTTTGTTATGTGTTTCTTGTGTTTTTCTATGTGGTTTGTGTTGTGGTTTCTTTTATCTTATTGTGCGTGTTTGGTTGTGCTTTTGTTTTTGACACACTCAAGGAGCATGTTTTTTATTTTATTTTATTATTTTTGTTGTTATTTGCTTATTTTTAATTGGGTTTGTGTGTTTGTTTGCTCCTTGAGTGTGTCAAATGTGGTAGGCCAGGTCCGAGTCCTGGGCGTTTTTGGCGGAATGGATACCCCTGCCTCCTTGGGTCTTACCCGAAAGTGGCATCCCTTTTGGGATGTTTTCCACAAATAATAATAAAAAAAACTTGTGATGTTTGTGACAGTCATAGACCTGCGATGGTCAATAAGATGGTTAGTAAGAATCATGAGCTGAAGTGGAGGTATTGTGTGTTGTTACTCAAGAAGACGATATAGGGTGTTGATGACCAAAAAGGATTAGTTAAATGTTGCCACACTATGTGGTAAGGGGTACACGAGGAGGAATCAAACATTATTGAAAGGTAAACTTTTATTTTGTAAATGTTATTAAATTTTTATCAAATTATTTAATAATTTAATATTATTTTGATTAAAATAATTTTTTAAATTCAGGATTTTTTAGTCAGAATTATTTTATTATTACTTAATGATTGATAAAACTTTAAATTTGCAAAATTAAAGAGTTTAAACCAAGAGGGAGTTAACTTTGTTTAAATATCTCATTTTCCTATGAGTAAGGTCTTCATATTGATAGACCAATCTGCTGATTAAACAACCTTGAGTGCAGTAGATAAAACCAGTAAGGATACATAAAAGAAGAATTCTTTTGCCCTCTACCATCTCCAAGCAGCCTTGGAGAAAAGTATCTTTCCAAGGATTGCTTCATGTACATCAGCCCAAGATGCATGGGGTGCCTTGAAAGATAGCTATCAAGGAAGTGATCAAGTGAAGCAAGTGAGGCTTCAAACATTGAAGAGAGATTTTGAAAATCTCAAAATGCAAAATGATGAAAGTGTAGGTGATTATTGTGTTAGAGTGAAATCCATTGTAAACAAAATACAAACCCTTGGAGAAGACATCAAAACTGAATTAGTTGTGAAGAAAGTGTTGAGAACACTTCTTCATAAATGGAATCATATTGCAATAATTATTGAGGAGTCTAAATATTTGTCTACTCTAAATTTTGATGCTCTTATTGATTCTTTGATGTCTCATGAAGAGAGACTACAGGGTTCTAAATCAACAAGCTATGGAGGTGATGACAAAACATTCTCATCCAAGGAGGGTGAGACTCAAGGAAGAGGACAAGGAAGAGGCCAAGGAAGAGGACAAGGAAGAGGAAGAGAAAGACGAAGAGGTAGTTCAAGAGGTGGCAACCAAGGAAGAGGAAGAGGAGGTGACAAATCAAATAAATCTTGTTACAATTGTGGTACGCTTGGTCATTTTTCTAAATATTGTTGGTCCATGACTTCTCAATATGGGAGAGGTCAATATGGAAAATATGGAGAAGAGGAAGGAACTTAAAATTTTTTCCTCACCTATGGAAAATCAGACCAAAATCTGAATGAAACTTAGATTTTCGATATTGGTTGTTCCAATCATATGAGTGGCAAAGAAGAGTTATTTGCTACAATGGATTCCACCTACAAATCAAAGATCAAATTAGGATATGACAATGCACTAAAAGTTGAAGGTATGAGAGCCATGGAATTTCCAACCAAAGATGCCGCAAAGAAGGTAAACAACATCTATTACACCCTCAAATTCCAACATAATTTTCTTGGTGTTGGAAAAATCATGGGAAAGAACTATAGACTTGTTTTTGAATATGGAAAATGTGTAATTTTTGACAAAAATAATTTGTAATAGAGTTGTTACACAAGTACCTATGACAAAGAATAGATTATTTCCTCTTAATTTTGGTGAACAAGGAGGTGCCCAACTTGCTAATGTGGCCATAGAAAATCCAAGTGTGCTTTGGCACTTGAGATATGGTCATCTTAACTTTGCAAGATTAAAGTTGTTGACTTCACAAGATATGGTATGTGGATTGCCAAAAGTTGAAGAGAACAAGGAGGTGTGTGAAGGATGTGTTTTGGGAAAATACTTAAGAACAAAGTTTCCAAGAGGACAAGCATGGAGAGCAATTCATCTGTTACAATTGGTACATTCGGACATTTGTGGTCATATGAATACCAAAAGCTTGGGTAACAATTCTTACTTTCTAACTTTCATTGATGATTTCTCTAGAATGTGTTGGATTTATTTTTTAAAAACTAAAGATGAAGCTTTTGAATGTTTCAAGAATTTCAAAAATAATGTAGAGAATCAAAGTGAGTATGTTGTAAAAATATTAAGGACTGATAGAGGAGGGGAGTTTTGTTCAAATGCATTTCTAAAATATTGTAAATATTATAGGATCAAAATGCAAGTCACCACTGCCTACACCCCATAACAAAATGGTGTGGCTAAAAGAAAGAACCGCACTATTGTAGAAATGGATAGATCAATGCTTTAAAATAAGAGGGCGGTTTAAAATTGCCCTCTTAGAATATAAGAGGGCATTTTTAAACTGTGCTTTGTGTTGTGTTGTTGTGTTGTGTAGGAAATACTAAAAGGAGCCACCTGAGGTGTATCCCATACTGAGCCGATGCCAAATTTGGTTGCATGTAGTACCAAATGAGGCGTAGGTTCACTACCCTATAAGACTACCCTCTTTATAGATGGTATTAGAGCCAAGTTTTGGAAGGCTTGGCCATCGATCTCAACCTATTTGGTATCGATGTACCAATCATTGGGTAATATTGTGTTGCCATATTGGCAGATAGTGTAGTTTCTCTAGCTAGTGAGAGCTATGAGAAAATCCATGTACGGAGAAGAGGGTCATCATGCATGATAAAAAAAGGATCTTTGGATGTTAGAAAGAGGATATCACAATGTAGGTTACTTACAAGATCCTTGGGAAGCCCCATGTACTTTATTACTACAATGAGATTGTTGTGAACTCCCATATCAAGTGAATGAGAACTTGGTGAGACAGGTGAGCTCAGACTAAATCATCAGTTGGGATCCAACAAGTACAAAGTGTGAATGATTTAAGACCTATATGGTCTGCTTGTGAGCGTTGTCTTCACCGTTAATAGTTCCTTTTCATTGTATCTGAGCAAATTTTATCTTGGTGCATTCACATAATTACGACCATCGTTGTATTGAATGAAATTGTCAACACCCCCTAAAAAGGAGCTTGATCGTAAGCTGCCTGTGCCAAACATAATTGTTGGTTGTCATTAGCAAGTTTGAAAGTTCTTGTTGTTTTTCTTAGCGTGGTCATTGATGCACTATAGCTAAGGAAAGTTTTGAGAATGTAATTTTCTTAATCTTGTTCACCACGAGATTGACTATGTGCAGGTTCTTATGAACAACATCGAGGTGCTTTGTTACCAAGGAAAGATGGCCAATGAAGGGACTATTGTGGTGATTTTTTGTGTCCTTAAAATTTGGGTTGTCATGCCACAAGAAAATCATTGGTTCACAAACAACACTGTGGACTTTGGTGGATCCACCTCTTTAACTCGAGAAAATATTATCACAAAGACTCTAGATGAGTAAGGTAAGGAAACCTTGGATATGAGCCTACAATATTTTTTATATGCTCATGCCCATCTAGATTAAAAAAAATGAAACACAATTGTGACATAAAAATGACCAAACCTCAAAGTAACTCCTAGCTAGTGCTTCAAGTTGTAGACGGATGCCTTATCCATTAGGCAATTGTAGCCAGACTTAAAATATGATGAAGAAATAAGGGTGAGGAGATAGAACTGATCTAACCACATCAATTTAAATAATGTAACAAAAGTGACTGAACCTACCAATGAATAAAGATGCCATCTACACGTTCAAATGATGTAATATGTAAACAAGAAAACAAATAAAACTGCACATAAAAATTCCAAAAGGAGGAAGTAGGATAATATTTATCAACAAATCATTACAATGGAGTCTGGTCAATGTAATCAGATCTCACTAAGCAAGTACAAACAAGTTTTTCATTCAAATGATGTAACAGAGAACGATAACTCTTTGTTCAAATGATGTAACAAAGAGCCTCCTCACTTCTAACCTCAGCCACTGAAAATGATCTCAGTTAATTGGGCACCTCCTCAGCAAACACTTGCATAGTGATAGGGAAGAAAATGGGGTGACTAGACAAGACACAAAATAAATATACAATTGCTCATGACAGACACTTTGGTATACCTCTAGCAGAATTACTACATCAAAACTTGATCTAGAAGCCGTTGTAGCCACCCTCTCATATAACCTGTAGATTGGTTCTCGTTCAAAGCTTGATGATGGCCCATAATTGCCAAAACTACAATTACTCCGATGATGGCTTATAACTGCAACTATTACTAAAATCGAGTGATGGCCCCCAAACAAACTATAACTACCTCCGAATTTGATCCACCATATTGCTTGCATTAAATGGTTCTCATTCATGGCTTGGTAGTGGTAAAAACACCTCCATTCCTCTTTAAAATGATCTAGAATGGTTCCAAGAAATTAACTTTTAGTTGCTAAAACTTGGCTGCAAAAATGAAGTACGTTAAAATTTTTAATTATTATTATTTTTTATTTTTTATAATGTTTTAAACTATAATCAAAATTTAAATAATAATAAAAAACTATATATATATATATATATATATATATATATATATTGTGAGAAACCCCTACGACCAACGTACAGGGTTGAGCAGTCTCCTCCCAACCATAAACCCTCATAAAGCAGAGAGGTATACATATCGATAGGGAATTTAACACAAAGCCACCACACACCCACCCTCTCACACACTCGCCCACACCACGGTTTGAACCCAAAATTTTAGGTTAGTGTGAGAAACCCCTACGACCAATGCACAGGGTTGAACAATCTCCTTCCAACCATGACCCCTCGTAAAACCAAGAGTTATGCTTATCAATAATAATATAAACTATTATTATCAATAAATAATAATAATGTTATTATATTATTTATTTATTTAAATGCATAAAAAAAATTTAATTTATATATATAGTATATAATTAATATATATAACATAACTATATAATATTATTTTTAGTCGGGAGGGATCGACCCGATGACTCTCAAAAAAACATGAAAAAAAGGGGTGGGAGGGGGTCGACCAACCCCAGTCTATATATATAGAGTGGGGGTTGGTCGACAACCCTCCACTCTCTATTTATCGAGTGGGGGGCATTGGCCGACACTCGCCTCTCTATTCAATTAAAATAGAGAGCGCGAGGGGGGTGTCAACCGACCCTCCTCGTGCTATCTATTTAGTTGAATAGAGAGCACGTGCATGCTCTCTATTTAATAGAGAGAGGTATTTTAAATTATTTTTTTTCTTTTGTTTTATTTTTTTATTTTTATTTTTTAATTTAAATATATAATTTATTTAAAAATATATATAATATGAAATAGGATAATTATAAATATAAAATATTATAACTATTATTATTTAAAATATAACATTTATTATAATATAAAAAGTTTATTTAAATATTTAAATAAATTTAATTAAAAATAATCAAATTTAATTAAGTACATAATTGTTCGAGGTGTAGACCAATTGGGTCATCCAAACCCCATAAGGGGGCGGAGGTCCAAGGTTCAAATCTCTGGCCTCGCCGGACTGAACGCTTGTCCCTTTCCTGGTGCTTTCAGTGGCGTAAAGGGTTTTAAATGATTGTGGCATGGTGGTTATAGGGGCGAACTGCGTTAAGATTTGTGTGGCGGCTTCCGAGGTGGACAACGCATAATACTGTGGCGGTCATAAAAGCTAGACAGTCTGCCCGAATTCGTGGCGGCTACCGATTCCACCATGTTAAAAAAAAAATTAAGTACATAATTTAATATGTACTCAAATTTTATTAAAAAGGAAAAATTTTAATTAAATATTTAAAACCTTGGGGTCAAAAATAATTAATTAAATTTTTTATTAAGGTCCAAAAATGACGACAAGAGACCAAAATGACGACCTGATTTTAGCAACATAAATTTTTGAAGACGCTTTCGAAAGGCGAGACAGGATGAGAAAAGACTTGAGGACTCACAAATTTATTAAACGGAAACAGACTGGGGTAAAAATGCAAGGACTCGTAGGACACCAAAATTTCAAAATTTAGGGCGATTTAAGTTGGAAGGATCCAACACAGGCTTCAACTAGGACAGTTGATGAAAAAGATATTTGGGCAATGAATCACTTGAGAACTCTAGAATCTCCAATATATCAAAAAGATAAAACTCACCTAATCACCTAAAATAACATCTTAATCGCCTACAAGAAACACGTTAGTAACCTAAAAGAACACTTTAATCACCTACAGGAACTCCTTAATCACCTACAAGAACTCCTTAGTCACCTAAAAGGACTCAATCACCTAAATACTGAAACACAAACTTTTTTTTGTGGCTTCTCAAGCCCTTTGTACAAATAGATACAATTTCAAATGTTGGCAATTGATAGGAATTGAAAATTCTTTATCATCCAGAGTTTGCAACTTGTAAGTATGATGACCTACCATTTGAAGGATTTGATAGGGACCAAGCCATTTTGGTTCTCCCTTTAATCTTTCTCCATGCTTGTCATTCTTAGGGTCCCAATACAACACTATATCCTGAAAAGGTTTGGCTCTAGCCTTCTTATTAAACAACTGTGATATTTTATGAGCCTCCTCAATTATATTTATTAATGCATATTTTATGTCTTTCTGCAACTTCATGACTTGATCAAGTCTTCTCTACAAGACATTTGTATTTTCATGATCTTGTAGAAGCAAATACAAAACATGAATTTCTACCTAAGGGGGCAATAGAACATTCTCACCATAAACTAGCTCATAAAGAGATTTTCATGTGCTTCTTTTGACGTATATTCTATTAGCCCACAAAGCAAACTTCAGTTCACTATCCCAAATGCTCTTCTGATTCTTGTGATCAAATTCTTGTTTGAGGATTCTGCTAATCCATTTCCTTGAGGATAGTAGTTTGCAGAATGAGAAAACTATATGTTGTACTTAGCACAAAATTCAATCATTTAAAAATTAGTTACCATTTTCTGTGACTAACTTCTTGGGGACCCCAAATCTTGTCAATATTTGTTCTTCTAAAAACTTGATGACCACTCCAGTAGTGGATTTCTTGAGAGGTGTTTCTTCTACCCACTTGGTAAAATAGTCTATTGCTGTGATGATCCACCTGTGACCTCCAAAATAAATGGGGTTAATATCACCTATGAGATCTATTCCCCATTTGAGCAAAAGGAGCTTCAACAATCACTGGCTTCAAGGACATGGCTGGAAAATTATTCTTATTTGCAAAAATATGATAGTTATGATCTAACAAATACATTTTTAAAAAAGGAGGGCCAATAATAACCAACTCTCATGACTTTGTAAACAGTGGCCTTTGGAGCAAAGTGGCCTCCACAAAAACCAGAATGATATTATTTCAACACTCAAGGGACTTGTTTCTCAAACAAAAAGAGAAGCAACACTCCATTTGGATACCTCTAATACAGTCTACCTTCCTGAATGTAATACTTTTGAGCCAATTTCTTGATAGAACTTCTTTTGTTTTTGGGTATGTCTTCTAGAAATGATAAATTTTGAAGTAAAATATAATGTCATCATACCATTTGCAATCAAAATTATTAATTGCTCTAGCTTCTTTGTGCTCATATACTACAATAGTGTTATTCATATATTCTCCTTCCTTTTTGGCCAAGTACTTTGCTAGTAGTTGTCCGCTAACAATCTTCACTACTTTAAACTCCACATAATATTGCAGTAATTTAGCCATCCATCTCGTAGGACTACCTAAATGTTTAGGTTAAGCAAAAATATCTTTAACATCAATTTAGGGAATACAGGCTATTGCCTTATTGGATCCAAAGATACACTTGAAATGATCCAATGCTCTAATTAATGCGTAAGCGTATTTTTATAGAATGGAAAATTTTAGTTGAGCACCCTTCAATATTGTACTCATAAAGGCTATGGATATTTAATTTTTATCTTCATCATGTTGAGCTATAACTATAGCAAAAGTGTGTTTTGAAGCGAATGAGTAGATTTTGAAATATTTGGAGTAATCAAGACAGTTCAACACCAAAGCCTTAGTAATTGCATCTTTGATCTTCTAAAAAGTTGAAGCATTTTCCTTTGTCCACTTTATTTCTCCATTTTTCTTGATCATGTCATTTATTGGCTTGGAAATCTAAGCAAAATCAGGGACAAACCTCCTAATAAAGTTAATATTTCCAAAGAATGATCTAACTTCCTTAATATTTTTATGAGGGGGAATTTTAACAATGGCTTCTACTACGGTTATGCGTAATGGATCGAATCCAAAATGTATTTTAAAAAAATAGGTGAATCGGTTTTGAAATCCAGGTGAATAGTGTCCAAACACATGTAGAAGGTTTACTATTATTAGGGGCAATGTTGGAAATTTAAACTTAAAATAGTCAAATTATTATAAAATTGGGGTGAATCAACCCAAAAAAAATTTACACCCATAAATTTTTGGCTAATGGGCCTTGGTCAAGGGTCCCAAATATTAGCCAATTCCAAATTTTGAAAATCCTAATTTTAGCCAATTTGGTGATAAATAGCCGCTATCATAACCCAAGATTATACTCTTTGTGGATCAATTCTAGTCCCATATTTTAAAAAAATATGCCCTAGTAGTTTACTTTGCGTGGCCCCAAACACACATTTTCTAGGATTTAAATATATGCCAAATTCCTTGAACCCATCAAACACTTAAGTTAGATGTGCAAAATTATCTTCATTTTTTTTTTTTTAAATTGTAATTTCATCAAGATATACTACCACTATATTGAAAATCAATCCCTTAAAAGCAATATCCATTGCTCTTTGAAATGTTACCCCTACATTCATCAGTCCAAAGCACATCCTGAGATATTCAAATGTTCCCCATGGTGTAGTGAAAGTTATTTTGTGTATGTCTTCTAGATTTACTGCAATCTAATTGTAACTTGAAAAGCTATCCAACAAAGATATTCTTGATGACACAAACACTACTTGAAGCAACTGCTCCATATTTGGAAGTGGATAATTATCTTTGAGAGAGATTTTATTTAGATTCCTGAAATCTACACAAAGCCTATTCTAACCATTATTTTTTCTAATTGGAACCAAGTTTTCCAACAAATTAAAAAATTTCACTTTCCTGATTATCTTGGTATCCAATAACTTATGCACTTCTTTCTACATAATTGGATGCAGGGTGTGATTGAACTTCCTTTGTGTTTGTAAGAAAGGCTTAGTATCTTTTTGAAGAGGTATTATGTGAGTCATTACCTTTGTATGGAAGGTCTTCAAATATTTGTAATTGCAGGCAAAAGAATCCATGTTTGTTTTCAAGAATTTGATATAATTTTGGTTCTCTTTTCCTGATAGGGATTTATTGATATTAACAATCTTGGGATTTTTATCTATTCTAATATTAACTTCATCAAGCTCATATTTTTGAACCGAAGGTTTATATGCTCTATCAAATTCATCAAGCAAGCTCTCTAAATATACCAATCCTCTAGGGATCCTGTTGGTTTTCAGCTATATGAATTTTGTAGGCTCTCCAATAACATTCTTCAAATTTTCTTCATCACTTTCATCATAAATAACATCAAAAAATTTATTCTACATAGTCATAAAATTATAGATGTGTATATCATCATGAAAAATTGTAAATATACCACATTATCAGGGATATATGGCTTATAAATAGATATGGTTGGGAACCTTTCCATAAACCAAGTGTCTATCTCCAGGTTTTCTTCTTCAAAAGCATTAATGGCTAACAAATTAGCATTGTGATTTTTTACTCTAGGAATAAATTGTAGATCAAAATCCAAGAATCTATCTATTTCATCCAACACTACTTGCTTATATTGTTTTAGTCTATGGTGTTTTGTTTGATATTTCCCTTTTATTTGTTGAATTATAAGTTCAGCATCCCCACTAACTTTAAGGTAATTAATACCCAATTCCTTGGCCTTCCTTGGCCCTAGAAATAAAGATTCATATTTTGCAACATTATTTGTACAAGAAAATTCTAACCTGTATGTTATGCCAAGATAGCTGCCATTGATGTCTATCAATAGTACTCCAACTCTTACTCCTACTTTATATTTTTCCCATAAAATGTTATAGTCCATATCTTAGGAAGTTAGAATTCTATCAGTTTTTGCATCTACTTCATTCTTCAGTTTTGGATCCATATTCTCAGCATTAGGTATTTTCAACAAGAAAGGAGAATGCCAAATAGAGCAAACTCCCATGTATTTTTTACTCAAAAAAATTCATGACATTAACCATATTATCTATAGGATCCTTGAATTCAACTGAATACATGTTGAATGGTTCTCTTTTCAATACCACTTTCTCCTTACCCTACATTGGAATAGTGGCATATAACCAATATAATTGAATAGTACCACATAGCTTCTCTACCCAATGCCTAGAGAATAAGATAGAAAATAAAGGGTTCACATCTACAATTGCAACATCCATCACCACTCATTTCTTAGGATATTGCTCAAGATGGACAAGAAGTCCAATGATAATGCCTACACAAGGTACTCTCATGTTATCCATGATAGAAATAGGAGGATGCTCTTTTTGATAAATCAAGCCTAATTGATCAACTACTTGTTTTGACATTACATTCATGGAAGCACCACTATCAAGCATGTAGTTATGAATACCATATTGGTCTCTATAGCCTGATGTATACCTTAGTGAGATGTAAAGTGGCTTAACTGAATATGGGACTCTAACTACATTATTCAAAATGCCTATGGGGTTTTGAGGCTTTCCCCCTGATTGATTAATTAATTTGAAGATCTTACATAACTGATACCTATATTTTGGAATAGTCATTAATTCCCCAAAAGTGATGTTGACCTTCTACTTGGAAACCTCTATACCCAGATCTAGGGTTATGCATAAGGGATTGGACTCAAAATGTACTTGTAAAAAAATTATGACTCTTAATAAAAATCAAGGTGAATCATGGAGAATCCTACGCAAATCAAATCAAGCATCTTCATACCAGAATTTGGGTAATTTGAAGCCTTAAAATGTAAATTCATATTTGGAGCTACTTTTTGCCTATTAAATCATATTATAAGTTCATAAAAACACCACCTTTAGATCAGGTTCAAAAAGAGCTTTCCAACAAGTACAAATATGCCTATGTTTGGATATATATTGTGGCAAATTGACTCTAATAAGAATTTGGTCCTAAATATTTTGGGAAAATGGGCCGACGTCGAGGGTCCTCATATTTGCGAGATCAAACCAATATTTCTTATCATAAATTTCTTTTTTAGTTTTTTTATTAGCCAAGTCACTTTGCTGCTTTTGGATAATTTCCTCTACATCAGGCTCTTCAGGAATCATTTGTAGCTTCATCTGATTTACCATTTTATGTGAAACCACTCGAGTAGCTTTCTCTACTTGTGCATGCCCTTCATCAACTTTGTCTTCCACTGTTCTATTATGATATTGATAGCATGTATTTTTTTGAAATATTCAACCTCTTATGTTGTAGGTACAAGCTTTCCCTACTTCATTCTATCAAATATGGTACTAGGAGGCTCACTTAAGGTTTATGCATCTCCAAAGACTAAGGCTCTTTACTCAAGATAACTAGTGCATATGTCCATGTCCCTTTAAAATTTGTATTCTTTGGTTTCATCCTCTTGAGTCCAACAAACATTAATTTTAATATCTTCATCTTCATATTCAACATTTAAATCAATATTAGAATGCATACTTTGATAAATGCCAAAATAAATAGGGTTATGTGGTGCATCACAAGTAGAGCAATAAAAGGGATGATCTGATGCTATATTATTTGATAGTATGAGATTTGGAACAGATAACTCAATCTCTTTCTATTTATTTCTTTTTTCAATTCTCATAATGATTTTTTTTTTCCCTTTTCATTTCCATTATTATTCTAATTTCTATTGAAATTCCTCCTAAAATGAGGCTTGTTATCTTCCTATTGCCTATTATTACCTTGTGAAGTTTCTATAGTGTTGTCCTTACTTTTTTCAAGTCTAGCCAACCTGTTATTCAAAGTAGTAAACATCTCACTCAACTGATTAGTTATCTTGTTCATAGGATCCTGGTCTATTTTATTAGGGACAAAGAACTCAACCTTCTTGGGTTTCCTTTCAAGTTGATTGGGCTCCAAAGAGTATGCTTTCATCTTACCACTATAAATCATAAGTATCTCTATTTCAATAGCTATCTCCATACATATATTAATGGTGGTTGTTGCTTACTGCCTCAACTCATAACTGAAATCTCTAGAAAAAGCATTTTTGTAGAATCAAATGGATTGATCATCATTTGGCATTAATGCTATAGGAATCTTATTTAAGGTCTTGAAGAACCTCCTATTGACATCTTCCACTATTTCATTTTCCTTCTTCATGGTAGCCAAATCTGTCAGCAAGGACTGTTCATTCTTTCTCTCTCCATATTTCCTAAGGAAAGTGTACTCTTACTCTTGAAAATTATGGATAGTACCAACTCCAAGGTTGTTAAACCATTCTCGAGCATCCTTCTCTAAAGTTTGAAAGAAGAATCTAAGGATGATATCTTCATCATCTACCTCATATTTTGTGGAAACTTACAATACAGATTTGATTAAGTCCTAGAGAGGACTTATAGAGCATATTTGGAAAAGTTTTGTGTGAGCTTATTGAGAAGATTTGAGCAGGTTCTAAGTGGACCTGTTGAGCATATTTGAGCAGGTTTTGAGTGGGCCTATTGAGTAGATTTGAGCAAGTTCTAAGTGGACCTGTTGAGAAGATTTGAGCAATTTATGAGTGGATATATTGAGCATATTTGAGTAGGTTCTAAGTGGACCTATTGAGAATATTTGAGCAGGTTCTGAGTGGACCTTTTGAGTAGATTTGTGCTAGACTGAATCGACTGTGTTTAGTGCAAATTTGAGTGGACTTGTGCTAGACCGACTGGACTATGTTTTGTACAATAGTTGAGCAGAGCTATGCTAGACCTACTGGATTGTGTTTAGTACAAAATTGAGATAAAGCTTTGGAGGTGACAAAACGGAGAGGACAGTAGTATAAAATGGATAGAGATCCATCATCTAGGGTAGTGAGGACAAGTATTCTGAGTGGGGACAAGAGTCTTCAATGGAGAGAGATCCAAAAGCTAGTGTAGTGGAGGCAGTAGTCTTCTAGAGGATCACCAGCTAGAGTAGATGAGGAGTTATCCTATGGATAGAGATCCATAAACTATATTTAGGGGTTCAGTATCTCCTTTGGACAGAGGTCCACAAACATTGTAATAGGAAAAGGATTCCTAAGAGATTAATTGAGAAATTTTTAGTAAAATATTTTCTCCGTGGAGTAGCCTACATTGGGTGAACCATGTAAATTTTGGTGTCTCTATTGTGTGTGGGGATGTATATATTTATTTGATTATTGTTGTTGATATTGCTATCTTTACATTGTATATATTGGTTTGAGAGAAAAATTAAAAAGTGGTCTTATACTGTTCACCCCCCATCTCAGTATAAGCTTGTGTTCTTCAATTGGTATCAGAGCGGGTTCCTTTAGAAGAGTTTGACATCTTGAAGGAAAAGTATTCAAGAACATAATGGATCAAAAGGATCAAAGGTACGGGTCCTCATATAATACAACACAAGTCTTTTATGGAAGTGACATCATGTATTGGTGTATGCTGATGAGATTTCACCTGGTGGCACTTGGAAATGAAGTTTGGGATGTAGTGGAATTTGTATATGATCCAAAAATCAATACTCTTATAGATAAGGAAGGTAAGATTCTAATGCATGCAAATTAAAGAGCTATAAATTTAATTATAAAAGGGTTGTGTAGATCAAAATTTATGAAGGTTATGGATTGTAAAACAACAAAAGAAATATGGAAACTAATTCATAACATATATGAAGGAGATAAAGGTGTTAGGAAATCTAAGATCAAAAATATCAAAGGAGAATTTGAAAACTTAAGAATGCGGGATGATGAAAACATTCATGACTATATCAGTAATATTTATAAACTTGTACATGAGATGAGAGGACTTGGAATGAAGGTCGATGAATCTGATGCTTGTGATAAGATCTTGAGAACTCTTCCAAAAAGGTATAGTGAAAAAGTCTCTACTATAGAAACATAAATTGATAGTGATTTTCTAAAAAAAAATTCTTTGCTTGGCATGCTTACAACCTTTGAGATAAGAACAAAATATCCTATACCTTCAAATTAGGCTGCATTCAAAGAAAACAAGGAAACAAAGGGTAAGAAGTTAGAATCAAGCAATGAGTATTCTAAATATGAAGAAGCCAATTATGGTAGAAGAGATAAAGGTTCCATACGACCCATAGATATAAGATCTATTAAGTATTTCAATTGTGGAAAGTATGGATATTTTACAAAAAAATTTAAAGAACCAAAGAACAACAATGGTGAAGAAAAATTGGATCACAGGTACAGGGAATCAGAAAGATATAGGCATCAAAATAAAATCAAGGATGGACAAAACAAATAAGGAAAGAAGTTCTTCCAAAGACAAAATAGGAGCTACTATGCGGATAATGCAAGTAAGTACTCAAATTATAGTGATGCTAGTTCATAAGATAATGATAGATATGAAGTCCTATTTATGATTGAAGAAAAAGAACCAGTTAAGAAAAAGACTCCAGTTATTCTCAAATGTTTTAGATGTGGTAACTTTGGATATCTTAAAGATGATTGTACAAGGGATGGTTATAGTTTCAGTGATGATGAATATGAGAATGCACTTAAAGGACTAGATGAAAATATTCTAGTTACTTTAGAAGAAGATGTAAGTGATCCTATAGAAGATAAGCCAAAATAAATTAATTTTGTGGACAAAGGCAAACAAATAGAAGAATATTCAGAATAGAATGGATATGATCTCAAGGGAGAACTTATATATGCCCTTGACACGACAAATAAGGTAAGGAAGCAACACTCTAAACTTGAAATTTAGTTTCAAGAATGTGATAAAAGAGAGAAGATTGCTCATAAAGGATTTATAAAAATCAAAGGCTAAGGTAAAAAGGTTCAAAGATAAGTTAGAAGAAAAGATCTTGGAATGTGAGAAGTTAGCACAAGAAGTGGCACCACTAAAAGAATATTTAGAGGACACCAAGATCGAGATGAAAATATTCAAGAATAGATCAAATATTATGGATAAGATAGTCAAGGTACAAATAAGGTCAACAAACAAAATAGGACTTGGTTTTGAAAAAACGCAAAAGAAGTAGTAAAGAGATTCAAATTCAAGTTCTGAAGAGGAAAATTCAAATGAAGATACTTCAAAAGAAGACAATGTAAAAGAAAGTTAGACATCAGAGGAAGTGTTGGACAATAGAGAGTTCAAAAAAGATAGGAACAATGCATAAAGAAGATATAGATGGAACAACAATCAAAACAAGATACCAATGAGGTCAAAACAAGGAAGCTTCAATGGAAGATGTTTTTCATGTCACAAGTTTGGGCACATGGCTTCACAATGTAGAACACATGAAAGACAAGAATATGGGAATGGATAATTTTTCCATGGGTATTGCTACTCATGTAATCAGATTGGTCACAAGGCAATGAATTGCAGGGTTCATGAAAGAAGAGGATATGACTTCACTAAGAAAAATCCTAAGACATTTACACCTCCAAGGAATAATATCATTAAGTGTTATAAGTACAATAGTAATGGTCACACAACAAAGTGGTGTAGAGCAGACATTCCAAAAATAGGTATGAGCAGGAATATAAACATGAACATAAATATGAACAAGAACAAAAATAGAAACATGGATATGAACAGGAACAAGATTATGGATGTGAACAGGAATAGGAATAGGAACAGGAATATGGATGTGAATAGGAATAGTGAAGCAGAACTATTCTAACACACAGAAAATTCACACAAATTTCATTTAACAGAGGTTTCAAATTCGGAAATACAGCAGTTATATTCAAAATGGCCAAGAACCCCTTTTACAATGTATGCATTCCTTTTATAACAGACCCGACCCCCTTCGGACATCATTACATAGAATGCGGGATTCCCTGTAACCGCCCGCACGAGTGTTCTGTCATCGCCTGCATGTTGTGGCCAGGTATCTTCCATCATCATGGCATGGGATGGCGGAGTGCCCTGCAGCCGCCTGTCCATCCACCCATCGAGTCATCATTCATAGGAATGCTCCATAGCCATCTCGTAATCTGCTACCACGTGCCCTTCTCGCAATGGCCTCTGTAACCGCCTAGTGCTCTATGGCCACCTGTAATTTGATGCCACGTGCCCTTCTCGCAATGGCCTCTGCAATCGTCGGCTGGTCTGGAGTCGTGAGCATTTTGTCGCGATATCGTGACGTGTTTGCTTCCTTACGCCCTCTCTCCTCTTCGGTCGCGATATCGCGACGTTTTGGCGTTCGGCCTCTATTTTCTCCTTTGGGCCGCGAAACCGTGACATGTCGCGATTTCGCGACCATTTTGCCCCTTGGTGCCTTTGCCCCAAAAGTGTCACGATTTCGCGACCACTTTGCACCCTGTCACCTTGCTTTCGAAAGTGTCGCGATTTCGTGACCACTTTGCGCCTTTGAGCCCTCGCTCCGAAAGTGTCACGATTTCGCGACCACTTTGCGCCTTTGAGCCTTCGCTCCGAAAGTGTCACGATTTCGTGACCACTTTGCGCCTTTGAGCCTTTGGTCCGAAAGTGTCGCGATTTCGTGACCACTTTGCGCCTTTGAGCCTTCGCTCCGAAAGTGTCACGATTTCGTGACCACTTTGCGCCTTTGAGCCTTTGGTCCGGAAGTGTCACGATTTCGTGACCACTTTGCGCCTTTGAGCCTTTGCTTCGAAAGTGTCACGATTTCGTGACCACTTTGCGCCTTTGAGCCTTTGGTCCAGAAGTGTCACGATTTCGTGACCACTTTGCGCCTTTGAGCCTTTGCTCCGAAAGTGTCACGATTTCGTGACCACTTTGCGCCTTTGAGCCTTTGGTCCGAAAGTGTCACGATTTCGTGACCACTTTGCGCCTTTGAGCCTTCGCTCCGAAAGTGTCACGATTTCGTGACCATTTTGCGCCTTGGCTCCTGTGCTTTGAAAATGTCACGATTTCGTGACCATTTTGCGCCTTGGCTTCTTTGCTTTGAAAATGTCACGATTTCGTGACCATTTTGCGCCTTGGCTTCTTTGCTTTGAAAATGTCACGATTTCGCGACCATTTTGCGCCTTGGCTTCTTTGCTTTGAAAATGTCACGATTTCGCGACCATTTTGCGCCTTGGCCCCTTTTCTCAAAAAGCGTCGCGATATCGCGACAGTTTGACCCTTTGGCGCCCTTTCTCAAAAAAGTGTCGCGATATCGCGACAACTTTGGCACTTAAAGAAAAAAATATTTTTGGGTGATGCAAGATTGCTTTTCCACCTCCGGATGCTCCTGCATCAGACACCCGGGGTGAATTGAGAAGTGACCTTCACTTCTGATCTGTCTGAGGTAGACCCAGGCGGTCAACCTCTGCCTTCGACAACCAAGTCGCATCTTCTATGGGCCTGCCCTTCCACTTGATCAAATACTCAGAATAACACCTGTTCTGAGTACTTCGGCCCTCACGCGTATCAAGGACTTCTTCTATCTCATCTACGACTGGAGTAACCGCGGGAATGCTCCACAAATCCGGGCTTGGTGTTGCACTGCTATCTCCTTCATGAAACTCGACCAAATCCGAAATGTTAAAAACCGGTGAGATGTTAAGTTCACTCGGCAACTCCACCTCATATGCATTACCCGAATCCCGTTTCCCAATGATCCTGCATGGCCCAAATTTCTTCATCTTCAACTTGTTATAGGTCTTGGCAGGAAACCTCTCTTTTCTTAGATGGACCATGACGGAATCTCCTACTTCAAACTCCTTAGCCCGGCGCTTCTAGTCTGCCCTGGCTTTATACTGAGTATTCATCTTAGCAATGTGCCTTGTCACCTCCTCATGCACTCCCTTCAGGTGTTCAGCAAAGTCTTCAGCCTCAAGACTCGCATTTTTCTCTTGTATCCATCCTTCTCAACTCTGAAGCGTTTCTTGGGCTGCTCCCATAGATTATCTGGAATGGCGATTTATTGGTACTTCTGTTGACAGAGCTGTTGTAAGCGAATTCTGTCTGTGGCAGAACTAAATCCCATCCCTTGGGCTTGTCTCCGACCAAGCATCTCAGTAGATTGCCCAAGCTCCTATTTACCACCTCTGTTTGGCCATCTGTTTGGGGGTGGTATGCAGAACTAAATTTTAAATCCGTCTTCAGTTTCTTCCACAGGGTTCTCCAGAAATACCCTACAAACTTGGTATCCCTGTCCGACACAATGCTCCTTGGCAGCCCATGAAGGCGTACCACTTCCTTGAAGAATAAACCAGCCACATGGACCGCATCGCTAGTCTTCTAGTAGGGAATAAAATGAGCCATTTTTGAAAACCTGTCCACTACCACAAATATGGAGTCGTGTCCCCTCTGCGTCCTGGGTAAACCAAGAATAAAATCCATGCTAATATCCTCCCATGGCCTTTCAGGTATAGGTAGTGGTTGATATAAACCAGTAGGCTGCCTCACACCTTTTGCCATCTGGCATATCCTACAACTTTGCACGAATTTTGCCACATCTTGTTGCAATTGCGGCCAGTAGTAGTTTTCACTAACAAGTGAGATGGTCTTGTCTCGACCAAAGTGTCCAGCTAAACCTCCACTGTGCTTTTCCTTGATGAGATTCTCCCTCATTGAGCTCCTCGAAATGCATAATTGGTTCCCCCTGAACAGCATTCCATCTTGAATCAAAAAATTCAACCACTTAGTCCTGTCCAATGTAACGGGCGCAGTGCAGGCTTTCCAAGCTTCTACGAAGTCGGGGTCTGCAGGGTATAAACCCTTGAGTTCAACAAACCCTACAACCTCCACCTTCATCTCCATCAATAAACATTGCCTCCTACTCAAGGCATCCGCAACTCTGTTGGATCTCCCGCTCCGGTGCTTCAGCACAAAGGTGTAGCTCTGCAGGAACTCCACCCATTTTAGGTGCCTCTGATTTAACTTTCCTTGACTGTTAATATATTGTAGTGCCTGATGATCAGTATAAAGAACAAACTCCTTTGGCAACAAATAATGCCTCCATTTCTTCAGAGCCTGAACTATGGCATAGAACTCCTGATCATATACCGAATACTTCTTCCTGGCATCGTTGAGCTTCTCACTAAAATAAGCAACAGGCTTACCCTCTTGGCTCAATACGGCCCCTATGGCACTACCGCTCGCATCACAGTCTACCTGAAACACCTTGTTAAAATCTGGAAGGGCTAAGACAGGTTGCTCTGTGACCTTCTTCTTCAGCATAGCAAAGCTTTTGTCTACTCTAGCTGTCCACTTGAATTCCTTCTTGTTCCCCCTCATTGTCTCCGTAAGGGATGCGCAAATACTGTTGAAGTTTCTAATGAACTTTCTGTAGAAACTGGCAAGACCATGAAACGATCTCACCTCAGTCATGCTTCTTGGAGCAGGCCATTCTATGATAGCCCTCACCTTCTCGGGGTCCATTTTGAGACCATCTGCTGAGATAACAAATCCCAGGTATACTAGCTCCCTCTTCACGAAGTTACACTTCTTCAGATTTATCAGCAACTGCTCCTCCCGCAGTTTCTCAAAAACCCTCCTGATGTGCATCAGGTGTTCCTCCAGGGTTCTGCTAAAAATCAAGATATCATCCAAGTAGACAATAACAAATTTGCCTAGAAATTCCTTCAGGACTTCATTCATTAACCGCATGAAGGTACTCGGTGCATTGGTTAGCCCAAATGGCATGACCAACCACTCATACAGACCCTCTCTGGTTTTAAAGGCTGTCTTCCACTCATCCCCTTCTCTAATGCGGATCTGATGGTAACCACTTTTCAGGTCAATCTTCGTGAAGTACTCAGCTCCACTCAAACAGTCCATGATATCATCCATCCTGGGCAATGGGAATCTGTATTTAATAGTGATCTTGTTAATTGCCCGAGAGTCTGTGCACATTCTCCACTCCCCATCCTTCTTGGGTGCTAGCACTGCAGGTACTGCACATGGACTAAGACTCTCCCTAATCAACCCCTTCTTTAGCAGATCTTGAACCTACCGGTTTAACTCCTTAGTTTCTACAGGCGTCATTCTGTGTGCAGCCTTATTTGGCAAGCTCGATCCAGGCACCAAATCTATGTGGTGACTGATCTTCCTAACAGGTGGTAAACCTTCAGGAACATTATCAAAAATGATATCTGGAAACTCCTCTAACAACCCCATGACTTCCACTGGAGTTTCCTTGCATTCTTCTTCCCTAACCCTAGGGATTATTGCATAGCACATATGATCTGGCTTCAGGCCATCCAAAAATCTTCTTCCATCAACTAGACAGACTCGTGCACTGCTGCATACCTTCTCATCCGCCTCCTTCAGGGGTTTCAACTTATGTCGAACTCCATTTTTTGACAAGGAATATGTATTGGCTCGACCATCATGTACAACACTTTGATCAAACTGCCATGGTCTCCCCAATAGCAGGTGACATGCATCCATAGGCAAGATGTCACATAAGACCTCATCTCGATAAGTTCCAATGTTGAACTTCACTAGGCATTGCTCACTGACCAGCACCCGATGGTCCTTTTGTAACCATGCAATCCGATAAGGGTGCGGGTGTTTTCTTCTCTCCAGTTGCAGCTTGGCAACCATCTCCTCAGAAACCAAGTTGTCAGTGCTTCCATTATCGATGATGATGTTACAGACCTTGCCTGCGCACTTGCATCTTGTGCGAAACAGGCTGTTCCTCCGGTCTGACTTCTTTTCTTCATTCAACAAGACTCTTCTGATGATCATCGCTTCTCCTCATTCTGCCTCCTCGGAGTGCTCAGATTCTACACCTTCGTCTGCTACAGCAGCTCGGGCCTGACCCTCAGGTCTTCGATTTGGCCTTTCTTGATGCTGCGGGCAGTTGTATGCCCGATGTCCTTCTTCTCCGTAGTTGAAGCAGGTTCCTCGAAAGACACCTCTTCCAAACCCTCGCCCAAGCCTACCTCTCCCCCTCGGGTAGTTGTTGTGATTGCGTGGGCGTTGGGTATTCTCCTCTTTCTCTTCTTTCTGGTTTTGGCTACTGCTTGCTTCACCAGTCTTCCTCAAATCTCTGTATCTTCCTCCATTGGTCCTTCCACCAGCTCTTCCACCCCTGTCCTTTCCTCTCTGCTTACCATCAAATCTCCTATTCAGTTTCTCCTCCACTTTTAATGCAAACTGGTATGCATCCTCAACCGTGCTCATCCTAACCAGACCCAGTTCTTCTTGAATGCTGGTTCTCAATCCATTGATGTATCGTGCGACTTTCTCCTTATTCGCCTCAGAATGGCCGGTTCTAATCGAGATCTGATAGAACTCCTCCGTATACTCCTTGACAGATTTACTTGCCTGTCTAAGACTCTGCATCTTTCTCAACAGATCCAACTCATAATCCGCGGGGATGAATTGCCTCTTCAATTTCTCCACCATCCTATCCCACCTGGTGATCTTTTCCTTCCCCCTCCTGTTCCTCTCCAGCTGTACTCCTTTCCACCAGATGCTAGCATGTCCTTTCAACTTTGTTTTCGTGAACCTGATCCGATTTGGGTCTGAGATCTCCTCATACTCGAAATACTCCTCCATGTCGTTGATCCAATCTATCAACTCTTCGGGATTGAGATTCCCAGAATAAGTGGAGACATCGAACTTCGGCTTCTTCTCGATCTGGGATATGGCCCTATACAGCCTAGCTTCTGCTGGATCCAATGCTTCTTCTTCATCAGATGGACCCTCTTCTTCCCAAACTTCATCTTCACTGGGTTCCTCCCTTCTTGGCTCAACTCCTCTTCTGATTTCCTCCTGTAGGGCTTGAACTTGCCTCTGCAAGGCTCTAAGATCGACCTCTGCTCCCCTATTCCTCACACCACCATGGTTCCTACGCGGAGGCATCCTGCTCGCTTCCTCACACCCACAACCACAATCCTGGCGCAAACTGCCTCACTGTCGACGATCGGTTTGCGCACTCAGAACCTTCTGGCTCTGATACCACTTGAAGCAGAACTGTTATAACACACAAAAAATTCACACAAATTTCATTTAACAGAGGTTTCAAATTCGGAAATACAGCAGTTATATTCAAAATGGCCAAGAACCCCTTTTACAATGTATGCATTCCTTTTATAACAGACCCGACCCCCTTCGGACATCATTACACAGAATGCGGGATTCCCTGTAACCGCCCGCACGAGTGTTCTGTCGCCGCCTGCATGTTGTGGCTAGGTATCTTCCATCATCATGGCATGGGATGGTGGAGTGCCCTGCAGCCGCCTGTCCATCCACCCGTCGAGTCATCATTCATAGGAATGCGCCATAGCCATCTGTAATCTGCTACCACGTGCCCTTCTGCAATGGCCTCTGTAACCGCCTAGTGCTCTATGGCCACCTGTAATTTGATGCCACGTGCCCTTCTGCAATGGCCTCTGCAATCATCGGCTGGTCTGGAGTCGTGAGCGTTTTGTCACGATATCGCGACGTGTTTGCTTCCTTACGCCCTCTCTCCTCTTCGGTCGCGATATCACGACGTTTTGGCGTTCGGCCTCTATTTTCTCCTTCGGGCCGTGAAACCGTGACATGTCATGATTTCGTGACCATTTTGCCCCTTGGTGCCTTTGCCCCAAAAGTGTCACGATTTCGTGACCACTTTGCACCCTGTCACCTTGCTTTCGAAAGTGTCACGATTTCGTGACCACTTTGCGCCTTTGAGCCCTCGCTCCGAAAGTGTCACGATTTCGCGACCACTTTGCGCCTTTGAGCCTTCGCTCCGAAAGTGTCGCGATTTCGTGACCACTTTGTGCCTTTGAGCCTTTGGTCCGAAAGTGTCACGATTTCGCGACCACTTTGCGCCTTTGAGCCTTCGCTCCGAAAGTGTCACGATTTCGCGACCACTTTGCGCCTTTGAGCCTTTGGTCCGGAAGTGTCACGATTTCGTGACCACTTTGCGCCTTTGAGCCTTTGCTCCGAAAGTGTCACGATTTCGTGACCACTTTGCGCCTTTGAGCCTTTGGTCCGAAAGTGTCACGATTTCGCGACCACTTTGCGCCTTTGAGCCTTTGCTCCGAAAGTGTCACGATTTCGCGACCACTTTGCGCCTTTGAGCCTTTGGTCCGAAAGTGTCACGATTTCGCGACCACTTTGCGCCTTTGAGCCTTCGCTCCGAAAGTGTCACGAAATCGTGACCATTTTGCGCCTTGGCTCCTGTGCTTCGAAAATGTCGCGATTTCGCGACCATTTTGCGCCTTGGCTTCTTTGCTTTGAAAATGTCGCGATTTCGCGACCATTTTGCGCCTTGGCTTCTTTGCTTTGAAAATGTCACGATTTCGTGACCATTTTGTGCCTTGGCTTCTTTGCTTTGAAAATGTCATGATTTCACGACCATTTTGCGCCTTGGCTTCTTTGCTTTGAAAATGTCATGATTTCGTGACCATTTTGCGCCTTGGCCCCTTTTCTCAAAAAGCGTCGCGATATCGCGACAGTTTGACCCTTTGGCGCCCTTTCTCAAAAAGGTGTCGCGATATCGCGACAACTTTGGCACTTAAAGAAAAAAATATTTTTGGGTGATGCAAGATTGCTTTTCCACCTCCGGATGCTCTTACATCGAATAGGAACATGTATGTGAACAGGAACAGGAATAGGAATGAACAAGAATGATAACACAGATAGAAACAGTCAGAAGAATCAAAAAATTCAAAAAAAAAGGGAAGAGGATAAAGGCAAAGAACAATACATTTTGGGAGTAGAAGTACTCCTAGCCTAGAATTAACCACCTCAAAAGGATTTGGGTGAGAGGCTAAAATAAGAGGCTCATTCTTAGACCCAAGCCCCAAAGGTGACCCTTTGCCATTGATGTAAAAGGGGGAGATATTTGTGTAATGGGGAGAGATTTGATATTTGAGAGAGCATTGAGTCAGGGGGAGAAATGTGCCAGGGGGAGCAGAAGAAAAAGAAAGGTAAGGTTTTAGTAAGAAGAATGTGGGTTGCCATCAATGATAAAGGGGAATATTGTTGGACATTTTGAGTCCCTAAGCCAAAATTTTCATTGATGTCAAGAAATACAGTTAACATTAATATCAAGGTTTTTGTCAAGGAACAAACTTGTCAAAGTTGCTATTTGATAACTAGAAAGAAGGCCAAAGTTCAAGAGTTTCAATGCAAAGTAAAATAAGGGTTTAAAAATTAAACCTTACAAATATAATTTATAAAATTTAAATTCTTTTGAAATTAAAAAATATATAAATTATAATGTTGATGTCATCAAATTTAATTTAAGCATTTTGCATATATTATAAAGTGTTTAAAGGCGCCAACATCATTAAAACAAGGAAGCTCTGATATTTGAAGAAAACACATGGTTGTGTATAAAAGGTGGCCTCAAAGACATTGCAAAATTTATCCCTCAATCAAAGAATATTTTGCGCCAAGATAAATGATCTTCGTTTACATTTTTGAAAGGATTCATTGAGGAAGAAGATGAAAAACATTTTCGTCTTTAGCGCCAAGGATAAAGTGGAAATGTTGGAGTCTTCGAAGCACATTGGACATAGTGCCCAAGTGGTAAAGTGCAGAGGTTTGGAGGAAGCAAGTGCTATGTTCGAAACTCATGGTGGTGAGTTCCAAAGGGAAAATATTTTCATACATTTTTGTTGAGCACAAAATCTAAGGAGGAGAAAGAGCCTTTTGGCTCTTAAACATGCTCATAGAGCATGTGGTCATGGAGCCTGTGGAAGGTTGCTTATGGAGGTAGAGGTAACAGGGTCGAAAATCATCGGTAGCCAAGGTAAAATCTTTTTAATTAATTTTATTTCCTAAGGTTTCAATAAAAGGTGTTTGGAGGTATAATTTTTTCTTATGAAATCGTCTAAAGAGTGTTTGGTGAATAACGCTGGTAGTTGAAGGCATTACTTGGAGTAACAAGAAAGCTTTGATATTTAATATTTTTAATAAAGTCTTAAATAAATATATTGCAAATATTAAAGGGTTAAGAATTTTGTAGTGTTGTTTGATATTTAAAGGGTTTGTGTGAAAAGAAGATTATTGTGAGGGTATTTGAATATTATTTGAGTTGGAGTGATAAGGTGTTATTTTGGTATTATTTTGCATTGTATTTTGTTGAAGAAATTATTACCCTCTAAATCTTGTTGAGATTGGCAAAGAAAAAATTGTGAGTGTGGCAAATTTGTGATATCAACTCCTTATCAAACAAAAAGCATTATTGTTGAAGCCATTGGATTGTGCAAAGAACTTGAACTTGAGTTAGAAAATATCATGAGTATAATTGTTATGTGAGGTTTTTTGTTGAGCATTGTTGAAATTTTTTTGAGTTGGATGATACATGCTTGTACTAGGGTTTGTGAGCAAGAGTTATTTCTTGAGTGTTTGGTTGAGTAGAGTTGATTGGGCCTAGTCAAGTGGATGAATGAAGTGATTGTTCAAGTTCCATAGGACAAACTATTTTATATTCTAATTTGAGTTGTGAAAGAGATTGAGTTGTGTGAATAGAACATATTGAGTCTCTAACAATTCTCTTTATGCTTCTATGAAGTTGAGTTGAGAAAGTGATTGAGTTTTGAGAATAGAACATATTGAGTCTCTAACAATTCTCTTTATGCTTCTATGAGATTGATTTGAGAAAGTGATTGAGTTTTGAGTATAGAATATATTGAGTCTTTAACAATTATCTTTATGCTTCTATGATATTGATTTGAGTTGAGAAAGTGATTGACCATTGATTATAGAACATATTGAGTCTCTAACAATTCTCTCTATGTTTCTATGAGATTGGACAAATTCTTTGTGGACTTGTTAAGCTGATTTGAGGTAAGTATTTGAGAAGACTTGTGGAATGTTTTTGTGTGAGCTTTTGTGAAAGCTTACAATACATATTTGGTTAAGCCCTAGAGAGGACTTATTGAGTATATTAGGAAAAGTTCTATGTGATCTTATTGAGAAAATTTGAGTAGGTTTTGAGTGGACCTATTGAGCAGATTTGAGCAAGTTCTGAGTGGACCTATTGAGCAGGTTCTAAGTGGACCTATTGAGCATATTTGAGCAGGTTCTGACTAGACTTGTTGAGAAGATTTGAGCAGGTTCTGAGTGGACCTATTGAGCATATTTGAGCAGGTCTTGAGTGGAACTATTGAGTAGATTTAAGCAGGTTTTGAGTGGACATATTGAGAAAATTGTGCTAGATCAACTGGACTGTGTTTAATGTATATTTGAGTGGACTTTTACTATACTGTCTAGATTGTGTTTTGTACAAGAGTTGAGAAGAGTTGTGCTAGATCGACTGGACTATGTTTAGTATAGAATTGAGATAGAGCTTTGGTGGTGACAGAGCAGAGAGGATAGTAGTATCCAATGGATAGAGATCCATTAGCTAGGGTAGTGAGGATAGGTATTATGAGTGGGGAAAATATTCTTCAATGGAGAGATATACACAAGACAGTGCAGTGGATGCAATAGTCTTATAGAGGATCACCAGCTAGAGTAGAGGAGAAGGATTTCTTCTGTGGATAGAGATCCACAAACTAGATTTAGGGGATCAAATTCTCTATTGGACAAAGGTCCATAAACATTGTAATAGGGAAAGGATTCCCGAGAGATTAACTGAGAAAGTTCTAGTAAAATATTTTCTCTATGGAGTAGCTCGCATTGGGTGAACCACGTAAATTGTCGTGTCTCTATTGTGTGTGGTGTTGTGTACATTACTTTGATTACTACTGTTGATATTGCTATATTTACATTGCATATAATGGTTTGAGAGAAAAAGTAAAAAGTGGTCTTACACTATTCACCCCCTCTCAGTATAAGCTTGTGTTCTTCAAGGAAGGCACTTTTGATATCTATTTGATAAATTTTTAAACCAAACTATAATTTTAGTGTAAATAATGGATGAATGGTGGTCATGTTTGTTATGGCTAGTGTGAATGTATCTTCATAATTTAATGCTTCCTTCTATGCATATCCATTTGTAATGAATCATACCTTATACTTATATGCACTTTATTGATGATTGAATCTACCAGTCGATAAATTTTGTATGCTTTATCATAGCCAAAAAATATACAAGATATGATTTTTGCATCCAAAATAGTTTTCTTTTACATTGGCACATGCATGTATGCCTTACCAATATTTCTTAATTTTTTGCATCTAAAGAATTTGAGATGCACAATTGAAGGATTTCTCCTAGACCAAGCTTTTTCATTTGCAAACCCTTGAAGTGCCTTTATGGATTATTTATTTTGAATATACACCATAGTGGAGATAATTTTAGTCTAATATTGTTCCTCTAGATTAGCTCCTATAAGCATACAAGTTTTAATAGAAAGTTCATAAAAATAATTTAGTGAAATTTGTGTTCCATTCATGGATATGATGAAAGAAGGAAGGCATGAATTTAATTGAATGAACATAGCAAAAATGAGTTTTCAATATTGAAGGAGAAAGTTACATAGAAACTAATTTTGGCATTACCAAAATTTTTCCAAGTGGATTGTTATGTTAGTGAGACAACCATTGGAGGATTTTTTAGTCAAGAGGTTAGATCTATTGCTTATTTTAGCTGGAATTTGAATTATACTAAGAAGAAATATTTGGTCTATTATTAGGATTTTTATGCTATTGTGCAAGCATTGAAGATGTGGAGATATTACCTATTGATGATAAATTTTGTGTTGTTCATAGATCACCATGCTTTGCAATACATAAATAGTCAAAACAAGTTGAATCAAAGATATGAAGTGGGTGGAGTATCTTCAAATTTACTCATTTGTTTTAAAACATATAAGTGGTAGTTCAAATAATGTATTTTATGCTTTGAGTAGAAGAAACATGTTAATTAATGCAATGAATATTGAAGTGGTAGTTTTTGATGCTATGAAGAAGCTTTATGTTGATGACGTAGACTTCAAGAAAGTTTGGGTAGCCTTCAATGATCATACTGTAAGAGATAGAATACTGTGGATGGATTATTTTATCCAAGAAGGATTAATTTTCAAGGATCAATAATTATGTACAACAATGATCTCAATGAGGAAGAACTTGATAAGAGAAAACATAGTGGATGACTTTATGAATTTTTAAGTAAATAAAATAATGGGATAACTTTGTGCAAGTTATTACTAGTCAAAAATGAGTATGAATGTAAGAAGATTTATGTAGTATTATCACATTTTTTAGCATGCAAAATGGAGAAGTAAAAGCAATGGGTTATATCAGACATTACTAATACCACAAAGGCAAGGGGAGAATATCTATGCAAATTTTATCCTTGGATTACCTCAAACACAAAAAAAGAATGAGTCAAATTATATTATTGTTGATAGATTTTTGAACATGGAACACTTCATACCTTGCAAGAAAATGAATGATTCCACTCATATTGTTGATTTATTCTTCTGAGAAATTATGAGATTGCATGGTTTACAAAAAAGCATTATGTCAAATGGAGATGCAAAGTTTGTAGGTCACTTTTGACATACCTTATGGAATAAGTTGGGTACAAAATTGATATTTAGTTTAGCATATCATCCCCAAATAAATGGACAAACTAAAGTAGTGAAATTAATCACCATATTGGCATGGGTAGAATTTGAATATAACAATTTAGTAAATGGAAGTACAATTAATAGTCCATTCCAAATTTTATATAGAATATGTCCAAGAGGAGTGGATTAATTATAGAATACAATATAATTGTAGAGACCAAGTGCAATAGTAAAATATTTATTTGTCTACATACATGATTTTACATCAGGAGGCAAAAGTTTAGTTAGAGACAAAAGCTATAAAATGTAAACAACATGTTTATCATAGGTGAAGGATACAAGAATTCAAGGTTGGGTATTTAGTCTTAGAACATTTATGGAAGGAAATTTTTTCTAAAGGCACTTACAACAAGATCAATTGGAAGAAGATTGGACCTTGTAAGGTTTTGAAGAAGTTTACAAACAATGCCTATGAGATCAAACTCCTAGAAGGGGTAGACATCTTATCAATTTTTAATGTGTCATATTTGCATCCATACTATGATAAATATCTAGATAATTTCAAATATGTAACTTATGAATTTTTGATATAAGTGTGGATAGCACAATTACTAGAAAATAAACAAGATAAAATTGAGGTAGTGATAGATTCCAAAGCGGTCGTGAGGATGAAAATCAAGGTTTACTATGATTATATAGTCAAGTGGAGGAACCAACCAGTTGAAGTGGAAACATGGATGAATGTTTCCAATATTTCTAAGTATGAAATCTCAATTATAGACTTTGAATATGTTCATGAGCTTCACTAATGAAATATTTTCTATTATGAAACAAGTATGATATGGAGTATCAAGTGGTTACTAAAACAATTAACATATTATTTCAACATATCGACCTACCATAACTGAATAAATAATAAAATAGTGAGTAAGGTAATCAACACAAATACCAATGTAGATTGGAAAGAAAAAGGGTAAATAAACTAGAAGGGATGGAGAAGAAAAATAGACAAGATGATGGACAAAAGGAAAAATAAGTGAAGAGAAGGTGGAGAGAGAATATGACATGGGGAAATAGAACTAAAAATGAGTAGACAACAAAGAAAAAAAAGAGAGGAATGTGTTGGGGTAGAGCATAGGAAACATAGATTTTAATCTAAGTGAACCTTTATTTTGTTGTTAGTCATTCAAGAAGGAAATAAGAATAAATATTTTAAATACTTTTTTACAATCCACTTTTTATGTTATCTATTTTATGTGAAGGGTAATTAGATGATATTATTAAGTTTGTATTTTGTGTAACCTAGCATGCAACATTACAAGTTACTAGCTGGAGTGTAGGAGAAGTTATTGGACTACATACCAAAATAAAATCCTTGACAACCAATGTTGAAGTTCCATCATAGATGTGTGATGACCATCCTAGTGAGATGTGAATGAAAATTACTGATGTGAGACACTAAGTACCAACAAGTGTCATGCAATTCACTAGAAGCATACCCTTCAAAGTTTTTGATGTTAGAGAAATATCACCTTTCATACAATTGAATCATTTAACGCTTGAACGCTACCATATAATCATACAATACAACCATTGTACGATGAATGTTGCCATACAATGACTATGACTATATAAAGAGTGTGGTCATACAACAAGTATGGTTGTATGATATGAAGGATATTGTGCTACAACTATAGGACACCAAGGAATCATAAAGAGTTAAAATTTTATATTTTTTTATTTAATCTTATTGATTGCATGTGACTATCGTGCATCTTGAGGTCTTGAAAGGAAAAAACTTTTGTTGCTTGAGAAGGCTAACCATAGGAGGATTCCATTATCTCATCAGCATCAGGAGGATCAAGGTAAGCTTTTGCAAAATATTCCATCAACTATCACATAAGTTAAAATGAAATATTTAGAGGAATATCTCTATGGAGGAGCTACATGAGGTAATTTTATCATTACACCCTAACAAGGTGCTTGGCCCCAATGGATTTATAATAATTTTCTTTTAAAACTTTTGGTATTTGTTGAAGAGTGACATAGTGGATGTGGTTAAATAGACAAAAAAAAAACTCTATAAAAAGTGATATGAATGCCACCTTTATTCTATTGATTCCCTAGAAAGGTAATAGTATATATTTTGATCATTTTTTCCAATAAGCCTTTGTATTATGATTTATAAGATCATTTTTAAAATTTTGGAATATAGATTGGAATTTATTCTAGATTGTGTTATCTTAAAGGAATGAGGTGGTTTTGTTCATGGTAAATAGAATATTAATGATGTAATAATTGCATAAGATACCATACATTCTCCCCATTCCACTAGAAAATAAGATGCTTGTAAAAGAATATATGATTGAAGCATATAATAGGGTTTGTTGGAATCTTCTACATGATATTCTTAGAAATTTTTATTTTAATCAAGGTAGGTATGAATGAATTAGATGTTATCATAATATTTCAAAGTATTTTATTTTGATCAATGGATGCCTCACTAAATAGTTTAAATTATCCCATGGACTCTACCAAGTCTTTCAAGAGAGATTTCTCAAAGGTAAAAATGGAAAGAAAATCAAATATTTCAATTTGTAACAATTGGTCCCTTCAAGTCTCATATAAGCAGAAGGATATGCAATCTTATCAGCATCAATGATAGTTGCAAATCTACATTTACATAAGCTATGGATAGAGACAAAATCTTAGGTATGGGTTGGATTCTTGGATCCGATAAGACCCTTTCAGGTGCTAAGAATTGGAGAGAGAAGGAAGGTGGAAATAGTTCAAAATATTTGGAAGGTTTTTCAATATGTTTTTATAACTCATATCAAGCAAGAGAGAAATAGGGTGGCTGATTATTTAGCAAAATGGGAAAAAGAACTGGATGAAGGGCAATATGTGGACTCTCAAATGAAAAATCAGATAAGTTGGTACCAAAGAATCCAAGGGATGCGAGAGGTGGTACATACATATAACAGACATGTTAAAGATGCCAATAATGACTTCAAAACATCATGAAGATAGATAGATGATCTACGAAATTCAAATGATTGAGAAAATTTAGAATTCAACTATGGTAATGTTGATGTGTATGGATAACTGTATTATGGTGGCCTTAGGTAATATTTTCAACAAACACACCTATATATTGTTTTTTGGCTAATTTTTGAGATAAGAGGGATTGGAGGAGGATTTTCTTCTTCCCTTGTTTCATGTTCAACTCATTTTACTTTGTAATACTTCTATAAATATAATATATTTTTCTTTTTTAAAAAAATATCATAGTTTATTTAGAGGTTTATAATATGATAAGAAAGTGATTATGATTAAACTTTAAAACTTATTACTGAATTTTTACTAAAACTTGAACCAAACCTTTTTCATAAAACATAACTTATCTTTTAATATAACAACAATCTAACATAAAAATTTATAATATTTTTAATTTTATTTTAATTAGTAACATTATTCTTTAACTAATAAAAATGATACGAACTTAAATAATTAAAATATAAACTTGATGGTGGTTGTAGAAGGGGAGATGGAGAGGGAAGAAAGTAGAGAGGGGAGGGCTCTGGTCCCTCCCTTGCTCCCCCTCCCATGGCTCCTGGTTCCTGCCCAGTCCCTGGCTCAACCCAGGTCATCCCTCCCGAGGAGTGGTTGTTTGCAGATGATCTTCTGGGGGGAGATCCTTCTCCACTATCTGCGCCCCTCCCGGTCGGCTAGGGTTTCCTTGGTTATTTTTTCGGACTGGTGCTTCCCAGGGATCCCTGTTTGGTTGGGGATCCCTTCCTTTTTTCCCTCAGGCTTCTCCCTGGGATTTTTTTGCAAGTTATTTGCGTGGATCTGGTCCCCTACGTTTCTCGGTGTGGTGGAGGTGACGATTTAGGGTTTGGACAGCTTCCCCCTTTTTCTTGTGAATCCTCGACGGGCTCTGTGCTTGGACGGGATTCTTGGTCCCTCGATGGGCTCTGTGCTTGGACGGGATTCTTGGTCCCTGCTGCTGGGATCCTCTTTTGTTTTCCCGAGGCGGGTTCCTTGTGGTGCAACTCTCTGGTCACTTCTTGATGGGCTGGATCCTCTCTGTGCTGGCTGTCGGCTTCCTACAGGATGGCTCTCGCTGAACTGAATGTTTTACCGGTGAGCGGGATGGTTTCTCCACAAGGCGGGATCCGCCAAATCCGCCGGTTTTCTCGCGAGGCGGGATCCTTTCTTTCTCGCTGGTTTCCGGATGGCGAGATTTCCCTGTTGCTTCCTACTAGGCGGGACTGTTTGTGGTGGTTTTGACTGCTTCCCGCGAGGCGAGATTTTATTGTAATGGTTTTTCTGTGCTTCCTGCTGGGTGGGATCTTCTTGATGGTGGTTTTTGGCTACTCCCCGCTGGGCGGGATCTCCAAAACTACTTTTTTTCTTATTTGTTTGTTTCCCGCTAAGAGGGATTGTTTCATGCTTATCGTTATCACTGGGCGGGATTTCTGTTTTGGTGTTCAGTTTCAAGGGATTGATGCCCTAGGCCCATTGCTTATGTAATCAGGTTTTGGGATCCTTGTTAAAACCCGCTATAAATACAAACACTTATAACTATCAAAAAAAAAAATATAAACTTGATATATATTATTTATATATAAATATAGTTTTTTTAAAATACATTCAAAGTATACACATCTTGATTTGAATCTAATTTTTTTTCGAAAGAAAACAAGTATATAATTAATCAAGCACAAAACTCTAAAGATATAATAAAAATGATAATCTTATGTGTGTGTTTTTTTTTTTTTTTTTTGGATATATAGGGAAGTTGATTACATCCACACTACTTTTAATAACTATTAAGTACAGGGTTCAAACCGTCGGGGCTGCTCCCAACAAGCTTATACCACTTCGTTGTTGTTGACTCGGTATGAGGGGGATCACTGATTGTTTGGGATTTATACCTTCATCATTGGTCTAGTCCACTTGGACTACTCCAACAAGCCTATACCACCTTGTTGTTGACTTGACGTGACGAGGACAATCGATCATTGACCTAGCGTGAGAGGGTTGGTTTGGCCCATGGGGACCACTCCCAACAAACCTATACCACCTTGTTGTTGACTTGGTGTGAAGAGGAACACCGATCGTTGACCTGACGCGAGAGGGACCGCAGGTTGTTTTAAATTTGTACCTTCCTCACTAATATGACTCACAAATTCAAATCAAACTACTACTTGACTTTTATTAATATCTAATTAAAACAAAATGTAAAAATTTCCAAGAATTAATTTAGCGTAGGAGGGCGACGTTGATATTTCCATGTATACATTTCACATCATTAAAAAGTATTCCAACGACGTTCCTAACCTTTCGAGGAAGTTTCTAAAAAGACTAAAAAATGCATAATAAGTTAAAGTACCTTGGAAAGGCATTGGTGGAGGAAGGTGGTTGGAAGGAGAAAATTAGCTAGACAGACGACTTGACTTATCTTTTTGATGTTCACGTGCATTATTTAATACTGTCGGTCATACCTGTATTTGATTCCGCCGGTGTTAAGACGGAAGGATGACGATGCATTTCGTAACGCGTGGAGAAAGACCGATCTTGTTGATGGGGCTTGCGAGGCGTTCCACCGTCAAAAACAAAACAAAGACGAGTCCGAGGCCTTGGAGGGCATTTGCTATTAAGAGGTGAGGTTAACTTAACAATTACGTTTTTCTTAGGAATTGGTAACATTCATAGTGATTATTATGAAATAAGGTTTAAATTTTGGGTTCTTTTTTATATTTTATTTTATTGTTTAAGAAGTATGAAGAGGACCATCCTACTACTTTTCAAATCTTGGGGCAATTCTTTATAATCCTTATTTCATGTTGTTGTTGTTTAACTAGTATGAAGGGGCCTCGGCTATTCTATCTTGTTGTCCTTTAATTAACATGAAGGAGACACAAACAAGCATACCCGTGATTTGAATTAAATCACGGATATATGAGTTTTTTCTTTTGTGTAAATTTATAACGATTAACAATGAAACGAAATTATCCAAGGGCTAGGTGGATTGGTAAGTGCTTGTCTGACCAGGTATTTATTAAGAAAACACTTAGGTTCAAACTTTGGGAGCAGCTTGTTTGCAAAGGTATTAGTCTGATTTGAATCCTTTAAGTACACGTCAAACCGACGATGATGATATGAATCCCAAGCGACCGGTGATCCCCTTCACGCCAAGGCAATAATAACGAAACAGAATAGGTTTGGTGGAAGAAACCCATGTGGTTTGAGCCCCGATGATGATAGTACGAATCCCGAGTAACCAGTGGTCACCAACGATGATGATACGAATCCCAAGCGACCGATGATTCCCTTCACGCCAGGTCAACAATAACGAAACAGAATAGGTTTGGTGGAAGCAACCCATGTGGTTTGAACCCCGACAATGACAGTACGAATCCCGAGCGACCAGTGGTCCCCTTCACACCAGGTCAACAATAACGAAACGAAATAGATTTGGTGGAAGAAGCCCATGTGGTTTGAACCCTGAGTGCGTGTCAGACCGATAATGAAACCGACAATGACGGTACGAATCCCGATCTTTTCGTGGTCTCCTTCATGCCAATCAACAAAAACGAAGCAAAATAGGTTTGGTGGAAGTAGCCCATGTGGTTTGAACCCTGTACTTTATCCGTTACTAAAAAAAATAGTGTGGTTGTGACCAACTATGTAACGGAAAAAACAATGAAACGGAATTCTAAGGTCAACAATAACAAAGCGGAATATGTTTGGTGGAATCAGCCCATATGGTTTGAACCCGGATGGTACTGGTGGTTCCTTCATACTAGATCAACAATAATGAAGTGGAATAGGTTTGGTAGAAGCAGCCTATATAATTTGAACCCTACACTCCGTCATTAAAAATAATGTAATTGTTACAACTCTCCTAAAACCGAAAAAACAATGAAACGGAATTCTATCGTGGGAATCGTAGTCTAGGCCGTGGCTTAGACTTCAAGAATTTGAGGTTTTGCACTCTTTTAATATTGAATAGCCGAGTTTGTTCTGAAAAACCATGGGGTTCAACACATACCTTACTAATCTTCGAAGAAGATGTGCTACTCTTTTCTATTTTGGGTTCCTGCTCCTTTCTGGTTTTGCATCCGTGATATCTGGGCAGCAAAGCTCTGACCACAATGGTGCCGCAGGTGACGATGGAGTCAGATGTTCCATTCAGATCAGTACATTTTGCGACAATTTAAATAGAATTATGAATAACCAGCTTACGGATGAACCTCAGAGAGGGTTTGACTGTCAGACTTGTCCTGATGGCCCTTTCCAGTTTATGCGAAACTTACCCTCACAAGAGTGCGTTCGTTCTTCAGAGGAAGCACTTCGAAAGCTTTGTCCGAATCTCAAAGATGGGCCAATGATGTGTATAGAGCCAGATATTAGTTGTGGAGAATGCCCCGTGAACAGGACACTCAATATCACAATAAATATTCATGTTTTCAACACGACAAAAACAAATCCTCCTGCCAAAGAGGGTTCTGCAGCAGGTGCATGTAAATTTTCTTTTACCGATTGCAGTATATGTTTGGTAAAACTAACGCCAACTGTGGAGATTTGCTGTGCCTTGGAAGGAGGAGAGATTTGCAACTGCACACTCCGATATGAAATATACCCCTGTTGCAAAGGTGGAGGATCACCTCCCCCTCCCAAGGGAGACAACAATACAATTTCATACGACACACCAACCAGTAAGCATAGCCTCTTTCTCAAACAATTGTTTATGTTTTTAAGATATTCTTTTGTCTGTATATTTGTTAAATACGTCACGCAGTTAAAAGAAACAAAGTGCTTCAATTTGTGTGAATGACTGGATATATTTACTTTCCAGAGAAGTCCCCACAGAATATAGGAGTTTTGTTCGGAGTTGTCGGAGGAGTTGTGGGAGGCGTTATCCTTCTCTGGGTTATTTGTCTCTTTGGAATGATAAACAAAGTGAAATCACCGACGTCTCGGAGGAGAGGAACGCTTGATGAAGGTGCAAAATTATATATGTAATCCTTTTTTTTGGCGGGGGGTGGGGGAGGTTAAAGCATTAGTGATATATATAGTTGAACAAATTATCTCTTGTATGAGTTTATTTTGTGTTGCAGAAATAGAAATATGTGAAGATGCCTCGCATCTTGGACTAGTTAGAGAGGAAAATTTCATTTTCAGCTTGGAATCCCTCAAACAAGCAACAGGAGATTTTGATGACAATAGTAAGCTTGGAGAAGGAGGCTTTGGTACAGTGTACAAGGTGGGATTATAGTTCATACTAGGTATGAAGACATTTCCACGTAATGTTTAAGGCATCTCTAATCTTTGTTTTGTCCTTTCAGGGAACGACTACAGATGGGAAGGATATAGCAGTAAAGGCGTTGTCTGCAAAATCCACGCAACGCAAAAAGGAATTCAAGAATGAAGTCCAACTCCTAGCTAATGTTCAACATAAAAACATTGTAAATCTTGTTGGGTGTTGTGCCAAGGGAAATAAGAGGTTCCTTGTTTACGAGTATTTGCCCAACAAAAGCCTTGACTTCTTTCTCTTCAGTGAGTCATTTTTAAATCTTGTTGATCAATTGAATGCATATATTCTAAATTTTTTAAGGAAAGGAAATAAGTATTCTTATCATGAGTATACTTGAAATCTGAAAATACAGGCTCAGTCTCGGAAAAGCGCAAGATATTAGATTGGCAAAAGCGGTATAACATTATAAGAGGAATAGCTTGTGGGCTTCGTTATCTTCACGAATATTCAGTCATGCGAATAATTCATAGAGACATTAAAGCGAGCAATATTTTACTTGATGAAAACTGGGATCCGAAGATAGCCGACTTTGGGTTAGCAACACTTTTCCCTGAAGATGAAATCTTTGTTCAAACAAGGGCTGCAGGAACACAGTAAGATATGATGATGCACTCTATGAGCTTTTATCTTCTATTGGGTACCAATCAAGAATTTGCAAATTTTAAAGAATTCTTATTTTGTTCAAGATTTTATTTAGTCTGATCCTTTATATGGTGCAGTGGTTACATGGCTCCAGAATATGCAATGGGAGGGCACCTCTCTGTAAAGGCCGATGTTTATAGTTTTGGAGTGCTGCTCCTTGAGATTGTGAGTGGAAGGAAACACACAGATATGAATCTTCCATGGGAAATGCAAAGCAGATTAGAATGGGTAAGATATCAGATTCCCCCGCCAGTTATTTAGCCTTTGGAATTTTTCTCAAAACGAAAGCCAAATAATGTGAATTTATTAAACAGGCATGGAGACTAATGTACGATGGAGGAGACGTTTTGAATATGGTGGATCCTGCTCTAATTGATTATTGCTTTGAGGAAGAGATGCAAGAGCAGGCCTTCACATGTGTTCATGTTGGACTTCTCTGCATACAAGCTGATGCAACTCTCCGTCCATCCATGTCTGACGTTGTTACTATGGTAACCAAACCCTTCAAAGAAGTCCTATGTGTACAAGTCCTCCCTAAAAGTCAAGAGACATAAGTACCTTTGTCCTATCCTTTGGAAAATTTCCTCCTAACAATACGGCTGGCCAACTGTAAACCACCAAATGAAGTTCCAGCAGTCAGACACAGTATCAGTAGAGCTTTTTAATTGGTTCATTTAATATTGTTCTTATATAAATTATTTATTTTTAATATAATATTGTTGTTAAACAAATTGTTTATTTTCAATTACATATTCCGAAAATTTCTTGGTCTTTTTGAAAGTGGGGGGGAAAATGTTAGATAAGGCGCCAATTACCCTCAATTAGACTATTAACTTTTTCCTTCGCCCTTTTCATAATTTGACTATAAACTCGCGTGAAACTTGGGAGTGCATTTTCCCTCCAATTAGCATTTAATTTGACTATTAACTCGCGTGAAACTTCTTCGATCATATTCTATTATTAAATTTAATGGAAGGCATTAAAGTCAACAAAGAAAATTTTTGTGATCAATTTTCTTGTCAAGAAAGAATGAATTTCAATCGATAAAGTTGAGGACTTGTCTTTTACCGGTATAAAAAGGCCAATAGCTAATTAGACTTATCGATTAATCGAATTTTAAATTTAAGATTATTATAAAGATTATTATTCGTACATGTGCGAGCCATTGGGTTCCTTGCATACCATTAGTAGCTTCGACACGTCAATCGATTAAATGTTAATAGTTTTTAAAACTTTAACTCCAAACTAAAATTTTGTTTCAATATTTTTAAAATATAAAAATTTTAGTTTTAAAAATAGCGTATTTTTAGTCATAAAATATATATATATATTTTCTAAGTTATGTGTGGTTTTTATTAGGGATCATTTTCATTACAAAAATAAAATATTATATTGTTTTTATTATATTTTTAACAAGTTTTTTTTTTTTAACATCGAGGAATGGGTAACATCATATGCTGCCACTATAAACCTTAGCTAGTTGGGTTAGATAAAATCAATGGGATCCCCAAACCTCAAGGGCATAGAATTCGGGCAGCCAATAGACAAATACTTGATCGCTACCATCCAACCTATTTTCGTCAGGTACATCATGATTTAAACCTTGGACCTCCCTCAAGACCCAAAGAGAGGCCAAAGCCCTAACCACTACACTTTTCTTGTCAAACTATATTTTTAGATATAATTCATTTGCCTTTCTATCAAAAATATTCTCCATCTCTCTTAAATTGCCAAGTTTCCACAATCAACTCCTTTATATTAGATGTCTTTAGAAATTTAAATTTTGTCAAGATCAACTCCTTTATATTAGATGCCTTTACAAATTTAAATTTTGTCAAGATAAAATTCAACACTACGAACTACTAATGACTATAATATTTGTTACCCAATTTCTATATCTATAAATATCTTTTCTATAATAACGTGACAATTTCTTAATACTTTTTATAAATTCTTATTCATGCCTCTAATATTCTAAGATATTATTTTCATTGTTGTTTTTTTGTTTTTATTTGTGGGTTTAGCCCCACTTCTTGTTAACACGTTACCGTATCAATATTCCTTTGGGTTTCGTTTTCTCTTTGTTTTTGCTTCTTGGTTTTTCTTCTCTTTTTCATTCCCACCAATATTTTCATCTTCATCAATTTCTTCAATCTTCTCACACTATTGATAGTAACACTTATCATCTTTAGGTTTGTCTTGGTATGAAGGATTTGAAGTGTAAGGAATAATCTCAAAAGCACATTCTTCTTTATGTTGCCCTAAAAACCCTAAAGTGCAAGGATGCTCTTCCATAGAAATTACCTTCTTATTCTACCATAAAAACCTTAAATTGTTATAGATTTCCTCCATCATCATTTATTTATTATGTTGCTCTTAAAACCTTGAAGTACAAGGAATAACATCTACACCACTTTCACTTTTATTACCAAGAGAAGATGTTATATTACTTGAGAAAAATAAAGATGATTTACCTAGATTAAACTTGACCTCTTCTACCATATTTGTTTTAAGACTTTCCTCCACGTCTTCCTTTGCACCTTTAATTCCTTTTCTACTTGCCAAATGATATTGTAGATAGGCTTTCTTTACCTCTTCTTTTGGACTACAATATCCTTGATATAATCTAGCTTCTATTACTATATGATTTCCTTGCTTTATCTTGAAGTTTATCTCATGACCAATTTTTTTATCTCTTTCTTCTATGTGTTCAATATTATAACAAGTGTGGCATCAAAATGTAATATTTTCATATTTTTCTTGTTTATCTCATTCTCTTGATTCAGATTTAATCTTAATGGATTGTGGCATTAGTATAAAAATATCCATAGCAACACATATTTGGGTATATATAGCATGTGTTCACTCCTTAGTAACTAGTCCTTACTTGATGAATTTCCTTAGGGTATTTCCAATATTCTTCAAAACATCATTATTTATGATATAATATGGAAGTCCAAAAAGCCTAACCCACATCATAAGCTTCTTAATAGTTTTTGTCTCAACAAAAATAATTGCATTTAATGATATCAAATAAAGGGCATATCTCCCCCTAAACCATAGGCCACCACCCATTATTTTATCCCTAATTTCTAAACTATAAAATATAGTGAGGAAAAAACCTTTAGGAAAAAAAGTTAGAGTAATTTGAATTCAATCTCCACTTCCACTTGATTCAATTTTGAATCTCCAAAAACCATGCTCACGATCTATGGAACTTACATATTAACCATCTACTTTTAAGAATAATTATATCAAGCTCAATCATCTCATCCTTGATACTTGCTTATGGTGGAACATCTACTACTTTGATCAAACTTCCCATGTATTCGCTCTTCTACTTATCTCCAACTTGGGATTCTATGCTTCAAACTAGAGCATCCTAACTTCCCATTAAATCTTTCAAATATGACTTTACTTCCACATTAGATAGTGGGGTTCACTCCTAGCTCACATTACCTCGTGGATCACACTTGCTCCCAACTTGCATTGTCTCCCAATTCACACTTGCTTTTGTCTCTTATTTCTCTCATTGTTTCTTCACTTCAATAATTTTTTGAAAATAATGTTCCATGCATTCATGATAAGGGTTTGAAAGAATTTATGCACTCTATATGAACTCGATGCTCTTTTGTCATGAATAATTTTTTGAAAATAATGTTCCATGCATTCATGGTAAGGGTTTGAAAGCATTGATGCACTCTGAATTTGATTTTTAAAAATTAAATTTTAAACAAAATTACTACTTTTCTAAGGTCTTATAACCACACTATATAAATATATATATTAATATCTAGTTAAGACATTTTATTATGTTACAATGGGTTTTTTATTTTATATAATACTTTAAAAT